>JACGWO010000010.1:26412217-27139575 GCA_034509735.1 Sesamum alatum | reverse complement strand
TTTGTACAACTTATATAGCTCTGCCAAGACTGCAAAAGCGCTTTGGGAATCCTTGGAAAAGAAATATAAAAAGAGGATGCCGGCTTAAAGAAATTCATAGTCGGGAAGTTCTTGAAATTCAAAATGATGGATTCCAAAACGACAATGAGCCAAGTCCAAGAATTCCAAATGATCTTGCATGATCAGCAGGCGGAAGGAATGAGGTTAGTGAATACTTCCAAGTAGCTGCTATGATTGAAAAGCTACCTCCGCTATGGAAGGAATTCGAAAATTACTAGCAAGTGCACTAGCTATCAAGTAGTATAAAAGATATTAAATCCCCGAGGATTTAATGAAGCAATTACCACAACTATGACTAATATATAATTATTTGGATGATTGAAAGTTTGAATGATTTATGAAACTACTAAAAAGCAATAAAATCAACTATAGCAAGCAATTACGTTTAAGATAAAAATGCCGATTTAAAGATAAGTGCTACGGCTGTAGGTCCACCTAGTCGATACAACGAGTTCAATATTAGAGGATCAATCAAACAATCAAGTATTTTCACACACTGAGGTTTTTTCTGATTTAATATGATACACTCTCTCGAGCTATACCGAACATATTACTATCAAGGAATTAGGGGAACCCTCCTCTCCAAACCTCGTGATAATAATACATTATGATTTATGAAAAACCTATAAAATCAGACAGATCATGCCTATGTATGTCTACACATCATTCAACCCACACCATGAATTACTCTATCCACTATGTTAAATCCCCTCTCGGTTCATCAATATAATTAAGAAAATCTAAGAGGTGATCAAGCTCTCAAATAACAGCAACAAACACAATAATTCATGGATATGCGAAAATAACAACTAGATTAATCCGAAAAATATTTAACAACACATCGAATCTTCATCTTCACGTGTTCCTTGCATTTTCCCTTGCTCACAACACGTTTATGGCTCTGCGAAAATTGCTGAAAAATCGATCCTCCTTCTTCTCATTCCTTCTTCCTTGTATAATGAGTCCTATTTGAGGTAGGAAAGGAGTAGGATTCTACCTACCATAAACTCTTCTCCTTTCTCAATCCTATTCTTACCAAAACATTAAGGTAGATTACAAAGAAAATAAAATCTCTTTTTAACTGACCTAAAATTAGAATTTTAGGTTTACATGTCAGCGCGTCTGTGAATTCCGCCCAGCGAATGTCCCTGTTAGATCTCTATTAAATTTTTTTGGTGAACTGATCAACATGACCTTATAGAGTGTGAATTATAATTTGACTTATTTTTAAAATATTCTGCTTTTTTATGGACTAAATGAATATTCTTTTTTATCAATTATTAATTTTAGGACACTAAAAGTTCCCAAAATTATAAATAAAAAATAAGACATCGAACTGAGATGGCAATTAAATCTATTAAATTATCAGAAATATTTTTATTTTCTGTTATTAAAAAAAAAAAAAAAAAAAAAAAAAAAAGCTCGATCGGACTCTTGTTATAGGGCTTTCATGAAAATGAGAAGTATTGGCCCATTAAGAGCCCAACAAAGTTATCTAAATTGAAAGTCCAAACGAACACTATGGCATTTCTTTTACTTGATATAATAATTAAATATATATATATATATATAAAGACATATAAAAATAAATCATAATTAAAATAAACACATATTTGTGTGTTTATGTGTCTATTTTAATAATTATGAAGTTTTTATTAATAATCTCAAGTAAACAGGTTCCAAAAAAAAAAAAAGTATAAAAGAAAGGGATAATTACGTTTACACCCCCTAACCTATAGTCTGTTTACACAAATCACTTATATTTTTTGAATAATTACACATACACCCAGAACAAACGTCAACACCAATTACACAAACTACTACTACTTTTTAACAAATTACACATACACCCAAAAGAAAAATATCAACATTGTTACACACACCTACCCTGCTTATAATTTATATAATTATGCAAAAGACAAGAATAATTTATGTAAACACACTATAGGTCAAGGGGCATAAGTATAATTATTAAAAAAAAAAAATCAGAACCAATCACAACAATGTCTTGAATTATGGTAAAAAGTTAATAATAAAAAAATATCACATGATCAAAAATTAAATAATCATGGTACATTATTATCTCAAAATTTTTATAGTTTATTCGTAAAATTGTAAATATTAAATTATTTTCCCAAACAATCAAATTTTAATTTATTTTCATTTTTTATTTTTATTTTCAAGCGCTCGATTTTCACAATTGTCTAACCTACAACTTTCTTTATAATTTATTCACACAATAAAATCGGAAGCTATTGCAAACACCTGATAAGTCGAAGAGCCACAAATATGGCAATAGGGGGGCAAGCAGGCCCAAAAATAGATTGAACTATTCGATTGAAGTCGATTGATAAACGCTTGTTTGAACTCGATTTGTTAAATTTGATAAATCAAATTTGAACAAAATATTATGTTAAGTAAACTTTGAAGTTTGGCCCAAGCTCGATTCGATTAGTGAAAAAATAATAAAAATATACTTAAAAAATAATAAATTGCTCGAGCTCGACTCATGTTTTGATATAATTAAAGCTTGTTTGAGCTTGATTAGGTCAACAATCAAACTAAATTAAAATGTAATTTTTTATGCTCGATAATAATTTAAAGGGAAAATCGCGTTTTTGGTCCCATAATATCTTAGGGCCTTTTTTCATTTGGTCCATTTGTTGCATTTGTCTCGTATTTAGTCCCATTTGTTCAATTTTTTTTCAAATTTGGTCCCAAACAGCTCTTTCCGTCAAATTGTTAACGGAGCCATCAAGTCTATTATTGGGGCAAGACTCTGCCACTGTTGACGGCTCCGTTAATAATTTGATGGAAAATGCTATTTGGAACTAAATTTGAGAAAAAACTGAACAAATGAGACTAAATATGAAACAAATGGGATCAAACCAACAAAAGGTCCGAAGATATGGGACAAAAAAATGAGATTTTCCCTAATTTAAACAAGCTTAAGTAATATGTGTTCGACTAGATTCGAATCATTTATAGCATCAGGGCAAGTCGCTTACATTGTTTAATTGATGATGGTTAGGATTTTGTTTTCAAGTATAAATCAAGCCATGAAAGTTTGATAATAACTCATGCCTAAGATTTCATTTTCAAATAATTAATAACATTATTGCATGGCAACAACTATAACCACAATTTTAATTTAAAGCTTTTTTCGCTTTGATTTGGATAGATTTTATAGTGATGTTTATGGAAATTGGAGTTCGTGGATACAATATTTTTAATTTTCTTTTAAATATTGAATTGAATAATTTTGATCGAACTGGAAACGAATAAAAGAGTAATTGGCTAAACCATATTATAAATTCGTACATCTTAAAGAATATTTTAAAATTTATATGATGCTGGATCTTATTTCAAAGACAAGTTCTTAAAATATTTGGATCAGATTAGACTATAAAACTTCAAATATAATGATAATTTTTATAATTAATATGAGCAGAACTGAAAGAGTTTGTTAAAATCTTAAAAATAAGTTGGGAACTCCTTACCTTTTTTAAAAAAAAAGAGAGAGTTTAGAAACTCGTAACATCTTATTTATTTATCTTATTCGTATAAGATTTCAAACATATATCTTATAGCTCTGCATAAATCCACCAAATATATTTTGCATGTTTGTATATATGTACATGAAATCTAATAACAAATATTGAAATACTAATGAAAAAAATAAGAAGAAAATTTTGACAAGCAACAACTCCTAACTTGCATTTATACCATCGAATTATTATTTGATTTAAAAATATACCTGTCTGTACTTAAATCCTTATTTAATAATTTAATAAAGAATAATCTATTACTATTAACAAAGGATGAAGAGGCTTTTGGCATGTTTATATATTATTTTACTAAAATACCCATAAAATGAAAATTAACAATTATTACATAAATTTTTTAAAAAAAATACAGAAACTTTAATTATAATAAAATATATGAATATACACATATATATATATATGGCACACACGTTAAGCGTACTTAATTACTAATAATATCATAAGAATTCAATACCATTTTAATCAGATAAAAGCGACAGTACAGTAAAATGTCAATATGAAAATAATTTTTTTCAAAAATACATCGTATTAGTTATTAATATATATATTTTTTATATCGAATGTATATTTTTCAGTGTAATGTTTAAAAATTAATTTTTTTTTTATAAAAAAAAAAGAAAGAACGAAAGAAAGAAAGAAAGGGCCAAAAAAAAAGAAAAAAAAAAGATTGAAATATATAAGAAAAGGTATGTAGGACAGATAATGCAATGATAAAAGAATATGTTTGAGGGTGAGGCACATGCAAAATATTGATGAGGATTGAGGAGTGGTCCTTTGAATAAGAATAGAGAGATTAGAGAGAGGCAAAATTTCTTGATGCACATGCCTTGCTTTGCCCTTTCTTGGTCAAAACATGCCCCCACTCAACAACTCTTTTCCACCTTTTCTATGTGTCTTACTTTTGGCAAAATTCAAGATTTTGTGGCGAGGCTCAGGATAGCCACCTCTCTTTATATTTGATATAATTATAAATATTTTTTTATTATTTGATAAATTACAAATACCCTCTTGAGGTTTGTAATTTTTAACAAAATTTGAAATTGACTATTTTGCCCTTGAATTTTCAGTTAAAATTGTAGAAAAATCAACCGAGGCAAATTGCAGTATTGCTCATTTGTGTAAAAATTTTAAGAAAGCTCTCCCTACGCATTGCAATCCGAAAAAATTCAACAAATTTTAAGAATAATTTAGTTTGCATAAGGACATTTTGGTCAGTTTACCCATAAAATGGATGGAAATGAGTTATTTGTTAGACGGTTCCAAACCTCAGAGGGGGTATTTGTGATTTTTCAAATAACGAGAGGGTATTTGTAATTATGTCAAACTTCAGGAAGGTAGCTGTAATTTATCCTGTATGAAATTTTAAATTTAATTTTATATCTAGTTAAAAGTTGTAAAAGAGGGGGAAAACATTACAAAATTAAGCCCCCTTCCACTAATATACGTTGAAATTAACAGCTGATCATTTTTTTTTACTCACGTGCACGTGATTTTCACGTGGGTTCTCCTCCGCTAGTTTTAACGTATGCTAGTGTTTGGGCTTCTTTTGCAAGTCTCGTTAAGGTAAAATTTAAAATTTCGTAAAGTGTGGGGGTCAAGTTTGAAATAATCCTAACTATGGAATTAATTTTGGAATCTTGCTTCTTACATTTGGAGAAAAAAAAAATTATTATGATTTTTTTACATTAATTTAATAGTATAAATCATGGGATGATATTTATATTGTACCGATGTGATATGAGCATATTATTAATGGGGTGTTTGGCTAAGCTTATTTAAAACATATTATAAGATGTTTGGGGCTTATAAAATGTTATAAATTGTTTTGTTTAGAGGAAAAAAATATTATAAGATCTAAAAATAAAATTTTAGGAGCTTCGAAACTTATTTTTAAAAATTTAATAAACTTTCTAATCAGTTACAAAGTTATCATTATTGACATTTTATAAGTGCCATCATCTTGTTTTATTAAAACACTTAGATAATTAACTAACTTTTTAAAATAAGATTTGACATTTTTATAAGCCGTAAAAATATCTTATAGGATAAATGAAATTAAAATAAATGTCCTAAGTAAATCGACCACCATTTTATTTTATTTTTGAAAAATTATTTAAATAAATTTAGTCGGGCATGTTCTAGGTTTGAGGGAAGAATTTAGAAAAGAAATTTCAGATGGTTTCATATAATTTTTTTTTTGAAATTCATTGATATTTCATAAAATATAATGATGAAAGACAATGTAAGTTGTTCTCATCTTTGATTCACATAAAAAAAACACCCATTAATGATGAAAGATTTAACTAATATATATTTTTTAAATATATTATATTAAAATGGATAATTATTGTCAGAAGTGAGAGGAGAATGATGGTCTTGTGGTTTAATCTTGATTAATTAAATAAAATAGAATAATGATTGGGATTCAATAATAAGGATGACAATAGAGATTCTTTCCTCAGTTTATATATTAACTAAATTATATGCTAATCATTTTGGCCCAATAAAATTTTATGAACATGGAGTTGTATAATTCAAGAGAAAAAGTAAAAGAGATGCCATGTGCTAATAGGGCCAACTTTATGTCGGATTATCTTCATTAATCCAACAGAAATTAAAAAAAAAAAAAGTAATTTGAACCCATCTATTTTTTTATATAAGATCTTTTAAGTTTTTTACTTTTAATATCCAACCGGAAAAAAAAAAAAAACATTGTCATAAATTTATACGTATTTTACTTTTACTCTTCATATAGTTGACGGTCCCGCTCAAGTAAAAATATATGCTTATATGAATTTAAATTCTAATGATTTGATGAGTTTTTTTTAGTTATTATTACAATCTAAAAAGCTTAATATAACAAATACTTTAACATCTTATAAGTTCTGCCGTTTTATTTATCCAAACACTTTAAGAGTTTATTTTTAAAATAAGATTCAACTTCTTTAAGTTATTAAAATATCTTACAAAAATATAGGAGCTTATAATATATTTCAAATAAGCTTAACTAAACACCCCCTTAAGTATGAGGACCAAATATGAAGTGATTAACCCTTTTGAATTTATTGAAATTGATTTTTCATATTAAATGTGTGAAAATATTTATTACGCGGATGCTAAAATTGGAAGACATAAATAAATAAGGATTTATTTAATTTTTCAAATATTGCATATCAAAATAAATGGAAATCATGTCATAATCTCATTGTACAAAATGTCACAACTTCATAATATTGTTAGGTTGTTTTGTATTTTTCGATTCATTAAATAAAAGAAAAAGATTCATTACTACTCGATTTTCTACTAAACATTGATTATGATATCAAAATCAGCACAAATAACATAAAAAAATCTCATATGTTGTAATTTTGATATATGATAATTTTAGTCTCCTTTATGAGTATTTAATTTATTAATAATCATGCCCTAATCCTTTCAGAAAGGAAATGTGTTGTGCAGATTTGATTCGATCAATTTCAATTAATTATTGTATCATAAAAATATATATTTACTTGTATAACAAGTGTAAGCTCACTTATTATATAATTATCTTAAATTTAATCAAATTAATATTTTCTCGAATTGGAAATAATGTTACATTCCAAAAATAAAAAAAAAAGAAAGTCAATTTCTTTCGCCGATAACATTTCATTCGCCACCAATCGCTATGGTCTAATGATTAAAGTCAAATATTGTCATACGGTCAAGTCATAATTTTTGGCGACAATATATCAATTATAGAAACTCTGATCAGCATACATAGCGCAGACGTAAAATACTCCTGACGGGTCTGCGAGTTGCCATGTCTTCTTTCCCATTTTGTCTACCAAAGAAATAAAAGAAATTTCATTCTATAAAATACATTGTATTTTCTTTTTTTGCAAAATACATATCATTCAAAAAAAAAAATTAAAATATACTTAGAACCCATTATTTCTTTTGCAAATTTTTATCTAAGTGGGATATTCTGTCATTTTCATTGACCCCAAAAATATTAATGCAAAAATAATAAAAGGGAAAAAGTAATAAATAATTAAATAATTTTTTGGATCATGTATTATGTTTGGACATCCTTTTCAACTAACATACAAGCTCATATTAGATCCTGTATGGTAACTAAAACTTTGTTTAAGGATTAGTTACATCTACTAATCACTTTTGCTTACATTAACAGAAATCCCACCAAAAACAGTATAATAAAGTTGCAGTCTTTTTCAGCAGTTTCAAAATGATCAAACAAACCAAAGCCTGAAAAAGAAAAAAAGACCCAACTTTTATTTCAAAAATCTGAAATTTACCAAAGAAAACTCTCTCTTTTTCTACCTCTCTGAAATCCCATTTCAGAGAGGGAAGAAAAATGCAGAAAAAGAAAGCCATTTTCTTGAGAAAGACCCATTAAGCAGGAATTTTCCTCGAGTTTTCAGGTGAAGAAATTCTTGTTTATTGAGCATGGGGTGTGATATTCAACCTAATCCCTACATTATTTTAAGTTTTTAGACCCATGACTTAGGAAACATTCATGAGAATCAAGACATATTGACAGTCTGTAGATATGGACCACATAGCCTCTCTCTGCAAAGAAAAATGCTAAAAGTCCCTCATAAATGCATGAGACAAAAACCGCAGTATATGATTGGGGGGATTAATGTATTGGCATTGACTCCCAAAGATTAGTCTGTTCTCAGAGATGATCATCATTGGGTGCACCAAAATCCTCCGACCCTTTTTGTAGTTTTGTGGGTTTTTGTTCAAGAAATGGAGATGATCCCCTGTAGTTTCTTGGTATGAGTCTTGAGGGGTTGATTGTGTGATTTTCAAAAGTTTTGGGGTGGAAAAATGGAGAGTGGAGAGGAGTTGATGGGAGGCAATGAGGAGAGAATTCATGTGTCGGTGAGGTTAAGGCCATTGAATTCTAAGGAAATCTTGAGGAATGATGTTTCAGATTGGGAATGCATCAATGATGACACAGTTGTTTACAAGAATGTCAACCTTTCTGCTTCGGATAGGTCAATGTATCCCACTGCTTATACCTTTGGTAAGAACAACAAAAATTCCCTTAGTTTTTACCAGTTCCCAAATGTAATTTCTTTGTTGAATTCTGTATGGTTTTCAGAATTTTGGGTGTTTGAATGAATTGGCTTTGATCATGATTCATGATGTGTAGGAGAAGATCATAATGTACTTGTACCATGTCTAAGTTTTGTGCCAATTATGAAAGATCAGTGTTCTTGTTAAGTTTTGGCCATCTGTAGCACGATTTCGTCTGATCAAAACTTTCGGACTACTTCTTATATGATCCTTCTCTCTTGAGTTGTATATGAGCTGCTAAAACTTTTTCAATTTTGTGAGAACTGTTTACTACTGTTATATTGCTAATAATTTGAGAAAACTTGGTGAATTGTTGTAGATAGAGTATTCAGGAGTGACTGCTCCACAAGGGAGGTATATGAGAAAGGAGCCAAGGATGTTGCAGTTTCCGTTCTTAGTGGGCTGAATTGTGAGTACAGTTTCTGTTTTCCTTTCTCTTATTCGCATGTCCATTTTCAGCTAGTTGTCGTTCTTTCGAGTTTCTTTTGAGGTTCTTGTCTGATAGATTGTGTGCCAAACCATGATGAAATTTGTCTGTAGCAAGTGTTTTTGCATATGGACAAACAAGCAGTGGAAAGACATACACCATGACTGGTGTTACTGAGTATGCGATAGCCGACATATACGAGTACGTACAGAAGGTAAACGTAAATGCTCTTGTATCTCATTTGCAAATTCAGCATCGGGGTCTTCTGCAAATTACGTATTACTTTTAGTAACCGAGTGGCGTTCTTTTTCAGCACCCGGAAAGACAATTTGTCTTGAAGTTCTCTGCTATGGAGATATACAATGAATCAGTGAGAGACCTCCTCAGTGTAGATAGCACTCCACTAAGACTTTTAGATGATCCAGAGGTGAATCCTTTTTCCCGACAGGCAATTTGGTTTCCTGGATTTTTTACGGTGACCTGATTCGGTACTTCTTTTGCTAGAGAGGAACCATAGTCGAGAAGCTCACCGAGGAGATTTTGAGGGACTGGGATCACGTGGTTCAGCTCCTTTCTGTATGTGAAGGTACAGAAACTGATGTGTTTGAATTTCATCGGTGTCGAAGAACCTGGACTGTAGATGCACTTGTGTTCACTTCCGTATTGAGAAACACGAGAGTTTTCTAGTTAAGATTTTGAACTCAGAACCATGATAACTCAAGACCATCTAAAGAAATGTGGCGTGTTTGTTATAATTAACTTGAAATCTTAGAATACAACTCCTAATTTAAAGAACTGTTGTATTTTTGAGATTTCAAGAACGCTCGACTCTGAGGCTTTCTGCGAATCTTTGCAGCTCAGAGACAAATTGGAGAGACATCCCTTAATGAAATGAGCTCCAGATCTCACCAGATCATTAGACTGGTAATGCTTTTTCCTTTACTTTCTACTGATTTCCGTCATTACCGTAGATAGAGAAGAAATCTATCAAATGTGATCGGATCAGACTGTGTGAAACTCTAATCTTCTTGTTGCAGACAATTGAAAGCACCTCTCGTGATTTCTTAGGCAGGGAAAATGCAAGCACACTTTCGGCTGCTGTGGTATGGAATATCTAATAAGAAAGAATAGTTGTAGAACACAATTTCCATGTTTCTGAATGTGGGTTTTTTTCTCATTGTAATATAGAATTTTGTTGATCTGGCTGGAAGCGAACGGGCATCTCAATCATTATCAGCTGGCACAAGGTTAAAAGAAGGCTGCCACATAAATCGCAGTTTGCTGACACTGGGAACTATTATTCGCAAGCTGAGGTAGGTAGACATGCTCAATTTTTCCGCTTGGTTTTTCCCAAAACATCGGTTTTAAACTTTTACTTTGTATTAATGTTGGTTTGGCTGCACACATCAAATTCTCATCAGACGCCTTGGATGTATCTAAGTAATTGTTACAACCTAAATTTGGATAATGCAGCTTATGTATACACTAGAAAGAGCGAGAATCTTTGCCGAATTTTCTGTTCTCCGAATTGCTCACTAAAGAAATAGTTAAAACCTCATGCATTTGCCCTTTCTTTTCTTGAGTTCATGCAAGAACCGACTCATGACCTTTACAAGTTTGTTATCTTAAATAAACCTGCTTAAATGGAAGAGCTTAATCATAGAATCTGCTTTCAATAGAAAAGTTTCAAAGTTCAAAACTTTTAATCTGCAAATTGAATTCAATTTTCGAAGAAGTCAAGTATGCTATAAATCTGTCATCCTTTTCGACTAACGCCCTTATGGTCTAAGGGATGCTGTATGTGAACATAAGAAGATTCAGATCCTCTGTCACTTGGAATTTTCCGTGTTAATTATCTGTATATTATTTCATGACTATATACAGCAAGGGTCGAGGTGGACACATACCTTATAGAGATTCTAAGCTAACTCGAATTCTGCAAACATCACTGGGAGGAAATGCTAGAACAGCCATCATCTGCACGATGAGCCCTGCACGCAGTCACGTCGAGCAATCAAGAAACACCCTTCATTTTGCAAGCTGTGCAAAGGAAGTGGCCACCAATGCCCAAGTTAATGTAGTCATGTCAGACAAAGCTTTGGTTAAGTATTTGCAGAGGGAGCTCGAAAGACTAGAGAGTGAGCTCAGAAGTCCCCAGTCTGCTTTGCCCCCTTCGGATTATTCTGCAATACTGAGAGAGAAAGATTTGCAAATCGAGAAGGTAGTAAATCTACATGTTGCTTGAAAACAAATGTTCATGTTGAATTCAATGAGATTAAACCTTTAGTTCTTTACAAAAGGATGTTTCCTCCTAATTGTTTGCTAAGTCGACTATCGTTGCCTATAGCAATAGTTTAAAGAACAATATGTAAAGATGCAATTTTTGACTGATATCAACTTGGAGCTATTTCTGAAGTTTTCTTTTTATTGTAGCTCGAGGAGGAAATTAGCGATCTTATTCTGCAACGAGATATTGCTCAATCACAAGTCAAAGATTTATTACAAATGCTTGGAGATGGTGCAAGTTCCATGACACAGGTAATCATTCATTAAGTCTAATGATGGTTTTCAACATTTTCTCCCGTTTCATATTTCATTCCTTTCTTGATATTTTCTCTAGGTAGGATTGGGACACTACCCACACTTGCGAGTGCAGAAATTGCCCGATAGTGAAGCCCAAGAACGGGAAACATCTATTTTGGCAGATCCCCACTCCTTAGATGTTGATACAAGAAGATATTCCGATGGACACAGTACAACCAGTTCACAGGATCAAATCGTGAGAGTTCCGTATTTCGTTGAGGACTTTGTGCAGAGCAATGCATCTCCGAGGGTGTTGATTAGCAGTTCAAACTTTAGTGGAAGTTATTCGTATCATGGTTGGGAGGAGATTGAAAAACAAAGTAATGGGAATTCGGAGGATCTATGCCGGGAAGTCCGTTGCATTGAGACAGAAGAGTTGAGTAACAACGGAGCTATCGAATCCAATTGTGTGTTTCCTGAAGAGAACAACAGTGAGTTCCCTGAAGTAAAAGTGTACGTGAAAGAAAACATGCAAACTACAGAATCGCCGTCAACTCCTCCAGAAACAGATCAAGGATTTAAGTCATCTCCTTTGAAGAATGATAGTGAAATGAAGGACGATACGGGAACCGGGGTCGTAACCTCGAAGGAAGACCAAGAACTGATTCCGGTACCGTTGGAGGAAGTCAAAGAATCACTGCCTCCTCTCTGTGAGAAAGAGAAAGCACTTAGCTCCATTCATTATCTTGACACGCCGGCTCTTGAAAATCTATCTTTGAGACATGAACTAGATCAAGATTCATCTGTTGTTAGAAGGTTGAAATTGACTAAAAGTAGAAGCTGCAAAGCAAGTATTGCTAACTCAGCTTCTCCGCGGTTCAAGATAAAGGATTTCGGTGAGAATACATCGTCTTTTGGATCAGAAAGAGAATCTGTGTGCTTCGAAAGGAAACTGTCTCCATTAAGCTTTAGCCCTGAAGTGCAAAGTTTATCAAGAAACGCTTCTCCATCTTCGCCAGGAAATGCTCTTGATATCGAGATTGACACACCAAATGTGAAATTTGCAACTGCAGAGGATGTCACTGGCAGCACAACCGAGATGACGGAAAAGGCCAAACTTCCAACTGAACACGTATTTATTACAGATCCGGTGAGTGACGTTGTTTTCTTTCTCTTACACTTGTTTCCCTGTCATGTTCGTTCCTCATTGATTGACGGCCATCCTCTGTTTTGTACAACATTCATGTGCTGTCTGCTGATAACAGTCAATCAAAACTAATGTTCTTTGTTTCAGGAGTGTTGTTAGTTTCCATGTACATAAACAAGCTTCCGTATTACTTTTACACTACATTCTTGGACACTTGGACTTACAGCTGCTTTGATGCATGGAAATCTAATGGTTTTTGCAGTCAAAGGAGATTGACCCGAAGGGCGACGAGACTCCAAAGAAGAATGTCAAAGATGTTGGATTGGATCCAATCGGAGATGAATTCGAAGGTCTTCCGAGTTGGCCTGTGGAGTTCAAAAGACTCCAACAAGAAATCATTGAACTTTGGCATGCTTGCAACGTCTCACTGGTACATCGAACCTATTTCTTCATGCTTTTTCGAGGTGATCCGTCGGACGCCATATATCTGGAGGTCGAGTTGAGAAGGATGAAATTCTTGAAGGATAAATTCTCTCGCGGAGAGAAGACCATCGTTAATGGACGTCGTCTAACACTAGCTTCAAGGTAAGATTTCCATGTCCTTTCCGAGTTGTTTATTACATAAAATGCTTCACTAAATTGTTCGAGATGCATTCATGAACTAGTTTTAACCAGCAACAATTCAACTCCAGACAACTGAAACATATAAATGCTAAGCCTACGACATATGTTTCTTGAAAACAGCGAGAAGGCTCTATGTAACGAGAGACGAATGCTGAGCAAGCGGATGATGAGTAAGTTTTCAGAACAAGAAAGAGAGAACCTCTTCCTAAAGTGGGGCATCGGTCTCAACACCAAACTTAGGCGGCAGCAGTTGGCTCAACGCTTGTGGAGCAAAACCGAAGATATGGATCACATCTCCGACAGCGCATTTCTTGTTGCAAAGCTGGTTGGTTTCATTGAACCGGGTAAGGCTCCAAACAAAGAAATGTTTGGCCTTAATTTTACCCCTAGACGCTCATCAAGAACGTATAGTTTCAAACGCAGCTTGGTGTCCCTCCTGTGATGTTATCGACTGATTAACACGATTGGTACGTACGAATTGACTGTCGTTTTCTTGGTTCTAATGGGCTGTAGGAATTACATGTATACTTTGATCAGAACTAGGAGTTGGTGGTGTGAAGTTAGGATCAATGTCTCCTTTTGTTTAATATACAGGAGATAGAGGGCTTGGAGTTATAACATTGTAGAAAAGAGCCATTGATGAGGATGTGCTATTGCTTGTATATTCTTTGGCTGATGTATGTTCCTTTGTATGTCTTGAGGATCTGGATGTTAGACCTATATACTCTATGTAAAAGTGTGAATTCAACGAGTATTCGTTTCTATTGTGAAAAAACACTTATATCCTTATCCAAGTACAAATAAGGAGTACGTGGTTAGTAAGTATCAAAATTATATTAGACATGTGCATGTTTATACTTGACATCTTATCACTAATAAATGAGACAGTTATACGGAGGAAGATTGAATCTGTTGAGAATTGCACAAGAAATTAAACTTGTCTTCTAGTTTTCATCAGTCACAGTTTTTAAACAGATTTTCAGATGCGTTTTCAGAAGTCAAACGATTGCCATTTCGGATGAATCTTATATGTAATTAAAACTCTGTGAGTTTAGTTTCAAATGGTTCAAGTTTCAAGTCGATTGGAATTCTGTGCAGAAAGTTATGACTGATTTATCAAGGGCTATCAGAAACAGCGAATGATGCTTAGAATTCTGTTTTGTATTTATTGTTTGTACGAATTTTTATGCTTATTTGCTGATGTTTTATGTCTATAAAACGCCTTGTAATCAGATGATATTCAAGTAAATAGAGAGGCACAATTTAGAGTACAAAATTCCTTAGATATACTCCTCTTCTCTTCCTTCAAAAGTGTTGAACCCACCATAGTTTCCAACAAAGTGGTATCAGAGCCTAGTTAAAATGACCACCGCAACTCCACGCATCTCCTTCCAATATCCAACTCTGACAAAAAACAATTATGATCAATGGTCAATTAGAATGAAATCTATTCTTGGGGCTCATGGCTTGTGAAATTTTGTTATGAACCCGCCGATGAGGGTGCCCTCTTATGTAGCCGAACTAACCGCGTTGCAGAAAAGAAGCAGTGGTGATCAAAGTGCTCTCAACATCATCCATCAAGGATTGGATGACGAGATGTTTGAGAAAATCTCCAATGAGTCAAAAGCCAAGAATGCATGGGACATTCTAAAAAATTCCGCCGTGGGAATTGATAAAGTGAAGAAGGTACGGTTCCAAACTCTAAGGGCTGAGTTTGAGCCTCTTTTGATGAAGGAGAATGAATCCATTACGGATTATTTCACTTAAGTTTTAGTGGTGGTAAATCAAATGAAGCGGCTTGGTGAAAAATTGACGGATGTGAGAGTAGTTGAGAAGATTCTACGCTCTCTTAATGCAAAGTTCAATCATATAGTGGTGGCTATTGAAGAGGCAAAAGACATCGATACCATGACTATTGACGAGCTAAATGGATCGTTAATAGCTCATGAAGAAAGAATGAAAAGAAATCAACAAGTGCCGGTGGAGCAAGTCTTGGCAAAACTTTCCTTTAATCATAAAAGAAATGCTTCCGATAGAGGAGGAAGAAGTCAAGTTCGTGGTAGAGGCCGAGGTCGTTGGCATGGCCGTGGTCGTGGTCAAGGAAGATGAGAAGGTCGAGGGCAAGAAAAATGTGAACAAAACTCATTCCAAGATGGTGCAAATAGGAGTTTTCGAAGAGGCCGTGGTGGAGGAAGAAACAACAACAATTGGAGGAATATTAATAAAAGTCATGTTGAGTGCTATACATGCGGAAGGACCGGACACTATTCATGGGAGTGTCAATCTAAATCTAATGCGGAAGAGACAAACCTTACTGAGCATAAAGAGAAAGAAGGTGACGCCCTTTTGTTTTCTCAAAAGGAAGGCACTATAGAAAATGATGTCACATGGAAGTGCCTACAAGCTTGCATCAATGATCCTTCATGGATATGGCATATGAGATTCGGTCATCTCAACTTTGAAGGGCTTAAGATGCTAGGAGAAAAGAATATGGTGAGAGGAGTTCCCAAAATAAATAATCCGAATCAGTTATATGAGGCATGTTTACTTGGCAAGCATGCAAGAAAAGGCTTCCCAAATGAGTTACTTTCAAGAGCAAGCAAACCTCTACAACTTGTGCATGCGGATGTGTGTGGTCCTTTCAACTCACAATCATTTAGTAAGAGTTCATATTTTATACTCTTTATCGATGATTTTACAAGGAAGACGTGGGTTTATTTCCTAAAGCACAAGAGTGAAGCTTTTGAGACTTTTAAAAGGTTCAAAACTCTTGTTGAGAAAGAAAGTGGTTATGAACTCAAAGATCTAAGGACTGATAGAGGTGGAGAGTTCAATTCTAATGAATTCAAATTTTTTTGTGAAACGCATGGGGTTCGACGTCCTATGACTGTTCCAAGAACACCACAACAAAATGGCGTTGCGAAAAGAAAAAATAGAACGATTCTGAACATGGCAAGGACGATGCTGAAAAGCAAGGGAATGTCGAAAGAATTTTGGGCTGAAGTAGTTGCATGTGCCGTGTATCTTTCAAACAGATCCCCGAAAAGGAGTTTGGAGAAAATAACTCCATAAGAAGCATGGAGTGGATGGAAGCCAAGTGTGAAGCACTTAAGAGTTTTTGACTCTATTTGCTATGTTCATGTGCCGGAACAACAAAGAACAAAACTGGATGACCGAAGTAAGAAGATGGTCTTTCTTGGCTATGATGAGAACTCTAAGGGGTACAAATGTTTTGATCCTATTGCGAAAAAGTTTGTGGTTAGTAGACATGTGGAGTTCAAAGAAGACGCCTCATGGAATTGGAACATCCAAAGAGGAGAGAAGTATTGTATTCTTCCACATCTAGAAGAAGAAAAGAATAAGAAGTTGAAGACGAGAATTCAACCCCCTCAACACCAAGTTCAAGTGAACAACCTCAAAGGTTTCGTAGCATAAGTGATCATTATGACGCTACGGAAAGAATAAATGGTGATAATCTTCTTTGTTTATTTATGAATGATGAACCTTTGAGTTTTGAAGAAGCTATACAAGAGAAGAAATGGTGCAAGCCATGGAGGAGGAAATCCATTCAATAGAGAAAAATGACACTTGGGAGATCACTACACTACCAAGTGGTCATGAAGCCATTGGAGTCAAATGGGTGTACAAAATAAAGAAAAATGCAAAAGGAGAAGTGGAAAGGTATAAAGCGAGGCTTGTTGCAAAGGGGTATAAACAAAAACATGGTGTGGACTATGAAGAAATTTTTGCTCCTGTTGCTCGCTTGGAGACAATATAGTTGTTGGTAGCTCTTACGGCACAAAATCGATGGCCAATTCATCAAATGGATGTGAAGTCCGCATTTTTGAATGGTACTCCTGAAGAAGAAGTGTATGTTGAACAACCAGATGGTTTCATGGTTAAAGGCCATGAAGATAAAGTGTTGAAATTGAAGAAAGCATTATATAGTCTCAAGCAAGCACCAAGAGCATGGTATAGTCGTCATGACAACTATCTTCAAAAGAGTGGTTTCTCAAGATGCGTTCATGAATATTCTCTTTATATGAAGAAGGAGAATGGAGATATACTATGCGTGTGTATTTATGTTGATGATCTCATTCTTACGGGAAACAATCCACATATGTATGACAACTTCAAGAAGGCAATGGCGCAAGAATTTGAGATGAGTGACATGGGACTCATGTTATATTATTTGGGATTAGAAGTAAAGCAACAAAGTGATGGGATCTTCATCTCTTAAGAGGCGTATGCAAGGGAAATCATAAAAAAGTTCAAGATGATGGAATGCAATCCAGTGAATACTCCAATGGAGTGTGGAGTAAAATTTTCCAAAGACGTGGAGCAAGAAAGGTCGACTCAACTATATTTCGAAGTCTTGTGGGGAGTCTACGGTACTTGACATGTACTAGACCCGACATACTATTTGCAGTCGGATTAGTGAGTCGGTTCATGGAGAATCCAAGTGAAGAACACATGAATACTGCAAAAAGAATTCTTCGATATTTTAAAGATACTCTTGGTTATGGCATTTTCTACACCTCTTCTAACAATGCTTGCTTAAGAGGTTATTGTGATAGTGATTATGCTGGTGGCGTTGATGATCGAAAAAGCACTATTGGTTTTGTGTTTTTCTTTGGAGAAAATGCAATTGCATGGTGCTCAAAGAAGCAACCAATTGTTACTCTATCAACATGTGAGTCGGAGTACGTTGCTACAACTGCTGGAACATGTCATGCAATTTGGCTAAAAAGGTTGCTGATTGAGCTTTATTTTGCACAAGATGGAGCAACTAAATCATGGTGGACGATAAATCAACTATTTCTCTTGCTAAGAATTCAGTGTTTCATGATCGAAGCAAACATATAGATGTAAGGTTTCATTTTATTCGAGATTGCATTGCTACCAAAGAAATTGAGGTGGAGTACATCAAAACTCTTGATCAAGTTGCAGATATTTTCTAAGGCCCTCAAGAAATAAAGATTCCAGCAGCTTAGAGAGATGATTGGAGTTTTAAAGAAGTCAAGTTTACGGGGGGTGTTGAGAATTGGACAAGAAATTAAACTTGTCTTCTAGTTTTCAACTGTCACAGTTTTTGAATAGACTTTCAGACGCATTTTCAGAAGTCACCATTTCAGATGAATCTTATATGGAATTGAAGCTCTGTGAGCTTAGTTTCAAATGGTTCAAGGTTCAAGTCGATTGGAGTTCTGTGCATAAAGTTATGACTGATTTATCAAGGGCTGCCAGAAATAGAGAATGATGCTTAGATTCTGTTTTGTATTTATTGTCTGTACACATTTTTATGCTTATTTGTTGATATTTTATGCCTATAAAAGGCCTTGTAATCATATGATATTCAAGTGAATAGAGAGGCACAATCTAGAGTATGAAATTCCTTAGATATACTCCTCTTCTCTTCCTTCAAAAGTGTTGAACCCACCATCTTCCAACAGAATTAGTACGTATGGAGCAAAAATATTAATATATATAGTTTGGGATTAAATAAAACATTTTATTTTTGTTTGTAGCACTAGCTGTTATGACACGTCGTTCCTATTGCATATAATAAATAGGGATAATTACATTTACACCCCCTGACCTATAGGCTATTTATACACCCACCCCTGCCGATTGCATAATTACAGAAACCACACTTGATATACAAAAAATAGAGGTAGTTTGTATAATAATGTCGATACTTTTGGGGGTGTAACTATAATTTTCTAAAAGATAGGGGTGGTTTGTGTAAATGACGCTTACATTTCTAATGGGTGTATGTGTAATTATTCAAAAGGCAGGGATGGTTTGTGTAAACAAACCATAGGTTAGGGGGTGTGAATGTAATTATCCCTAATAAATAATCTTTCACACTTTAGATATATTATAAATAAGAATAAATATATAAACCAATATATCACATTTAAATAATAAAAAAAACAACTTAAGAGTATTTTCGACTCAACAATAAAATTGGTGTAATGGTATCATAAACCAATATTTATTAGTGAAAAGTGCCTTTGCTTTTTACGTTAGTATAGATACTTTTGGATGTTATCATACTTAAGTATCCTCATCAAATAGTAGTGCCCATATATATCCAAAAATTAACAGACCAATTTAACTCCATACGAAGCTTTTTAGGTTGGGATTAAACGTAAATTTTTAAATATTATATTAATTGCATAAAAAACTTTGTTATATTGGTGTAGTTTATAGAATCATTTCACCATGGTACTTGAATAATTATACCCTAATTTATAAAGTGTTATAATTTATTTATAGACTAAAATTTTATTTTGCTACCCTAATTTTATCATTAATATTAATTTGGTACCTTAATAATTATAAATGATTCAATTAGTACTAGAGTTTCATCATTAATGTCAATTAGTGTCTGAAACGGGGCTCTTTGATTTTGTTGAACTCTCGGGCTTACAGATCGATGTGAGTAAAAGTACGATATTCTTCTCAAAGTATGGTTGATCATCAACAACTCTAACAACTGATGGGATTTTCAGTTGTTTTTTGCCTATTCGATACTTGGATGTTCCACTTATAACATTCAAGCTTACTAAAGGAGATTGTCATCCAGTACTGATTGATAAACTTGAATCTTGAATTAATGCTTGGGGTTCTTGATTACTGTCATTTGCTAGCTTAGCATAACTTATAAGGTTAGTCCTTTTCGCAATGTACTTGCATTGGGCCACTTTGTTCCTTTTATCGAAATGGGCCATAAAGGAGATTGAACACCAACTAAGGAAGTTCCTATGGAAAGTACATTTAGATAATGGTGTGGCAAAAGTGTCGTGGGATGTGGTTTGTAGGCCTAAGGAGATGGGTGGATTGGACATTTAGCTAGTGCTTCATATGAAACGAGCTCTCATGAGCTGACATATATGGGAGATCATTGATTCTTTCTTCCACCTCCTTATGGATGAAGTAGGTTAGACAATATCGGTTGCGAGGGAAGTCAATTTGAACTGTAAACATACACAATGATTCATATGGATGGAAGCAACTCTCGAAACTTCGTGCTGATATTATACAAGTGCTTGTTTATAACATTGGCGATGGGACTCGATTCCTATTGTGGCAGGACCCTCGGCATCCCCTTGGGGTTATTGTCTTAAATGAACTCACAATTCTCCAATCGGTGATTCAAAATGGTGAATGAATATGGATTCTTAATACAACCTTTGAGGTGTTGGAGATCATGGAGTCCCTTTCGACACTACGGTCACAACCTAACTAGATAGTTTAGAAATTGAACAGCGGTACTTTCTCACATCCTCTGCACTCCAACTCCACATTTCGAAGTGTACAATTATAATTGGCATATTTTGATAGGTGGACTGGCTAAGATTCCACAAAATTCCTTTATTCTATGGCTTGCTATTCATGAACGGTTATCCACTTTGGAATTTACATAGTTGTTTCTGTTATACAATTCTTTCAAACATGACGACTTCTGAAATAAGTTAATGTGACCTTGATAACATGAGTACCCGATGTTCACTCTCCGATGGTAGAGATTTTCAGGCCAATATCATACTGCGATGTACTGCACAAGATCATTGCTAAGATCATTATCAATCAGATGAGGATATGCTCCATAAAATCATCGATGAAAGTCAAAATGCTTTCATCCCAGGAGAAAAATAAGTGAGAACATCATGCTTGCTCAGGAGGTATTACCAGGCTACAATAAATAAATCTTCCATAGAGATGTGCTCTTACGGTGGATTTACGAAAGGCATATGCTACAGTGGAGTGGGATTGCCTTATTGCCGCATTGTGAATGTTTGGCTTTCATGAAACACTTGTTTAATGGATGAAAGAATGTGTTTGCTCGACTTCTTATTCCATTTGCATCAATGGCCAACCACGAGGATATTTTGAAGGAGCACGGGGCTAACATCAATGAGACCCTATGCCTCTTTATTTATTTATTATTCTCATGGAGTTATTGCATAAAAGTTTGAAATGAGAGTCCATGAGACTCACGAGTTCCACACGACTAGCGATGTGTGGAACTCCAATGATTTATGATTACATTTATTGACGATTTATTGTTTTTTGGTGAGACAAATGAATCATCTTTAACTGTGCTGAAACAAGGGCTCTCTCATTTTGCTGAGCTCTAGGGCTTACATACTAATGTGAGTCAAAGCACAATATTCTTCTCAAAGTCTATGGTTGATTATCAATAACTCCAAAATTGATGGGATTTTCAGTTGATTTTTTGCCTATACGATACTTGGTGTTTCACTTATAACATCCAAGCTTACTAAAGGAGATTGTCGGCTAGTACTAATTGATAAACTTGACTCTCGAATTAATGCTTGGGGTTCTCGATTACTGTCATTTGCAGGCCAAGCACAACTTATAAGGTCAGTCCTTTTCACTATCTACTAGTATTGGGCTACTGTGTTCCTTTTCCAAAATGAGTCATAAGGGAGATTGAACAGCGGCTAAGGAAGTTTCTATAGAGAGGACATTCAGATAGTGGTGTGGCAAAAGTGTCATGGAATGTGGTTTGTAGGCCTAAGGAGATGAGTGAATTGGGGATTTGGCCAGTGCTTCATATGAAGAAAGCTATCATAGCCGACATATGTGAGAGGTCATTGATCTTGCTTCCACCTCCTTATAGGTGAAGGGGGTTAGACAATATCGGCTGTGAGGGAAGTTAATTTGGACTATGACCATACATAATGGTTCATGGGGATGGAAACATCTTGAAACTTTGTGCTGATATTATACAAGTGGTTGTTTATAACATTGGTGACGAGAGTCGATCCCTGTTGCGGCAGGTATGGATTAAAGTTTCGTTTTCAATACATGTTTTGAGTTAATATATATTAGAAATTTTTCGAAAACGTTTCGGAAATGCTACAGGAAAATTGTAAAATTAAAGAAACATACACAATAGTCATAGATAAAATTAAAAATATTACCTTTATCTTTTTAATTCAAACATATCTAGTTTATGTTGTATCATTTAGCCAATTAAAATTATTTTTATGCAGTATAATTATATATTTGGAGTTATTATTTGGTATAGCTGCGATTGAAACTAAATAATAATATAATAGTTATTTTTAACTGTGTTTAAAGTATCTATATTACATTGATATTTATACATATATATAACATGTCCAATTTAGCGTATTATTAAATCTGTTATCATTAAATGAGAAACTTATGCATAACACAAGAATTTATATTTGTAGCTAAAATTATGAAATAAATATTTTGCAGAAAAATTAGGAAAAATAAAAAGTTTCATAGGAAACTCAAAGATTTCAAAGGAAAATTAAGAAAAAAAATGAAGCGTTTCGAAGGGAACTAGACAGTTTCAATGGAAACATATGAAAATTTTAAACCATGGTGGCAAGACCTTGGCATCCACATGCAGTTCTCATCCATCGATAGACTAGGGGTTCGTTTGTTACTGGCTTACATAAACGTACAACTCTCCGATCGGTGTTTCCAAATGGTGAATGGATATGAAATTCTAATACAACCTTTGAGGTTGTGGAGATCATGGAGTCCCTTCCAACACTATGGTCACAATCTTACTCGATAGTTTGAAAATTAACAACGGTACTTTCTTGACATCCTGTGCGCTCCAACTCCACATTTCGAAGTGTACAATTATAATTGGCATGTTTTGATGGGAGGATTGGTTAAGATTCCACGGAATTCCTTTATTCTTTGGCTTGCTATTCATGACTGATTATCCAATTTGGATAACCTTACAGCAACAACTTGGCGGGCATTGTGTTATATATGGATCAAAAATGGATAAAACACATTAGCATTTGTTTTTCGATTAACCTATTTTACGGAGTGTTTACGATATGCAAAACGTGAAGTTAGGTTTCAATGTCCTCATTCTGATTGGCAACATGGAGTTAAATGGGCGACAAAGAGATGGAGGGAAAAATATCTACCTCAACGCAACTTATCGCTCACTACTTGCCTTGTTGGTCTATCACTTGTGGCATGAAAGGAACCAATGCCGATTTAACAATATTATCTGAGTCCGTTGATTCTTGCACATCTTGCTATAGATCAGGTTAGAAATAATTTACTTGGAGTTAATCATTCACAAATTTTACAGGTAGTAGCCACTTACAGGATTTGAAAAATAGCTTGTATATATTGAGCAACACAGTCGTGCCCTGGACCCTGCACTCGGTCCCATGAGTTACATGGCTGTCTAGTCGTGAACTTTTGAGTCGGTGTGAGGGTTTGCCTCGATGTTTGTACAACTTGTTTTACATAAATGAAATTTACCTTAAAGCAAAAGGAAAAAAAAAAAAAAAAAAAACATGGTGGCTTCATTGCTTTAGTGAACTTCTTTACCCTTGCTCTAATATTTGGTTGATTCCACAATTTGTAAAAACTATTGTTATGACCTAATTGTAATTTAAGCGCAATTGCGGCCTTATTTTTTCATAACAAGGGATGAATAGATCAATTAAAATTCAATCCCATTCAGTTGGGGTTGGTGGGATTATATATCCCACAAGTCCAGATGGAATAGTTGTCCCTCATTAATCAGGCTTTATCACGAGCTAACTTGATTAATATCGGGCTAGCCAAGTTGCAACTACACAGGTGAGGATATCTGTCCAAATCACTTGAAGTAAGCTCCCTTAGGCATCATTTGAGATAACTGGACATAGGATAAATGCATATAAAATCTATGATACAAATGTTCGGTATTAATTATAAGAAGTTTATTTGATTGTATACGTGGGATTAAAACCAATCCCAAATTTACTTCTTTGGTCTCGTTTAGTTCATGTGATAGGATTATGCATGATAATATAAGATTGGCTGGTATGGGAAATGGAAAGATAATTAATCTCGTCATAAATTATATAGTGTTTGGTTTGACGTATTATATGTGTGATATCTCATGTGATAAATATGGTGTTTGGTTGAAGGGATTACAAAAAATGATTAAATGTAAAAATACCACTAAGGGTATTATTTTTTAAGTTTTTATTTTTATTTTAACATTGTTGCTTGTGAATAATTACGAAATATAAAAAACTTCTTAACATTTATTGAAATACAAGTTTTAAAATAGTAATTCTCGTGGAATATTTTCTTTTTGTTTTTACATTCATATGAAGCAGAAGCCTAAAATAGACATTCAATTAAAAAAGGACAAGGTTTAATTTTTTACAAATTTTTATAGAAGTATGGCAAAAATTTACTTTTGAAAGTTAATAACTAATCAAAACTCAAATATGTTTCAAAAGTCCAAAAAAATATAAAATAATATTTTTATTAGATTTTATTATTAAATTATTATAATTTAAAATATATTTTTTTAAGTATATATGTATCTCACAAGTAAGAGCATATAAGGAAGAAGCTTTTAATCCTACCTTACACTACTCGATGGGATAGTGTATCCTACCTCTTAGGTGGGATATACTATCTCATCAATTAGGATTGCTAAGACCGAGTTTGGAATTAATACCGAATTCTAATACTATGAACCAAATACGTGATTATGTATAATAAATATTTTTATCATGCTTAATCACACGAACCAAACGAGATCCTTTTGTAACATGAAAGATAATAAGTGCTGTTTTGATTACTCTTGAATATGCTTAGAAAAGATGTATTTGTATCGAATAATCGAACACATATTTAATTAGTACTTTCACACAAATATCTAAAACTTATAAAGTACAAATTAAAATGACAAGAAGATACCAATAATAATAATAATAAATTTGATTATGAAGAGATCACATACATAATTTGATATTAATTCCTCCTACAACACTATCATCCTTTCTTACAGAAGCTGCTGATCATTTCAGTTTATATCTTTATATATTTTTATTTTATTTCATTTTTGCTACATAAAATTATTTTGTTCTAACCTAACTTATTCAATTAGCCAAACCCTATAGATCTCTTCCGTATTTATCATATTATTATGCCCTTACTGCATCATCTCCATATCTGTAAGTATATCCCTAAACCCTCATCCATCCTCCAACATAAACTATAGTTGCCAACTGATGCGATCCCACGCTTCCAAATTAGACCAGTAGCAAGAACCTTAATTAGTATCAAAATAGAAATTTCACTATAGTACTATACGAATTTAACAGCCTAGACGTATGGGCGTCATTCGAAAAATCAAAAACTACGTAGTTTGCATGTAAGAATCACGTCCCCCTTTGATCATTATAAGTCCTTCCACCACCCATGTTTCCAGTTTCTTGTCGACCCTCATTAAAACCACAGCTTGAACATTGGTTTTTTCTCGTGATCATCAGTCTTCTTTGTCTCTGTCGTTACGGGCTCAGGGTCGGGTTTCTTCTCATCAGTAGGGTTTTCTTCTACCTTTTTCGGTTCCTCCGGTGTTTCGGGCTTTGTGGTCTCAGCTGGCTTCTCTTCTGTTTGCTTCTCATCAGACCCTTTGTCTCCTGTTTTGGTTTCCTCCTGTGTTTCGGGCTCAGGTTTCTTTTCCTCTGGTTTTTCTTCTGCCTTGTCTGATGATGGTTCGGCCTTTGTAGCCTCAGCTGGTTTCTCTTCTGCCTCGTTAGATGATTCGGGCTTTGCGGCCTCAGCCGGTTTCTCTTCTGCCTTGTCCGATTGTTCGGGCTTTGCAGCCTCAATTGGTTTCTCTTCTGCCTTTTCTGATGGTTCGGGCTTTGCGTCCTCAGCTGGTTTCTCTTCTGCCTTTTCTGATGGTTCGGGCTTTGCGTCCTCAGCTGGTTTCTCTTCTGCCTTTTCTGATGGTTCGGGCTTGGCAGCCTCAACCGGTTTCTCTTCTGCCTTGTCTGATGGTTCCGGCTCGGCAGCCTCAATAGGTTTCTCTTCTGCCTTGTCTGATGATGGTTCGGGCTTGGCAGCCTCAACCGGTTTCTCTTCTGCCTTGTCTGATGATGGTTCGGGCTTGGCAGCCTCAACCGGTTTCTCTTCTGCCTTGTCTGATGATGGTTCGGGCTTTACAGCCTCAACCGATTTCTCTTCTGCCTTGTCTGATGGTTTCTCCTCTGTTTGCTTTTCATCAGATGCTTCAGCTTCTGTCTTGTTTTCCACGGAAGAAGTTTCG
This sequence comes from Sesamum alatum, assembly GCA_034509735.1. Taxonomy (NCBI): domain Eukaryota; kingdom Viridiplantae; phylum Streptophyta; class Magnoliopsida; order Lamiales; family Pedaliaceae; genus Sesamum; species Sesamum alatum. The sequence goes on along the minus strand of JACGWO010000010.1, from coordinate 27,113,038 downwards.
GGCCTCAGGACATCTGTTTCTGGTGTTTTCTTTGTTTCAACTACGTCGACAACCGGTTCTGGAGATGGTTGGAGCTCAGCCTCAACTGCATTTTCTTGTTTCGCTTTCTCCGATGAGGTCTCAGCCGAACCAGTCTCACCTTCGCCCTACACAGTGTAATAAAAACTTAAGAGAACATATCTCAAGTTTGAACACAATACTAGGAAACACTAGAAGAAATATAACATTTAATTATGATTAATTATCATAATTAAAAATAAATAGTAGTAATAAATAATCATTAACTATGTCTACGCAATGATTTTTTATCGTGATTTTTGCGAGTTGACGAAAACCTTTGTCATGATTCACAACCATGGCAAAAAGTATTTTGCATGGTAGATAAATTGAGTTTTTGTATCGATTTTACTGAACCATGACTACTAATAGTTATTTAACATATTGTTTAGTCCATAACAATTACAAATATAGGCAATAATAATTAATCACATAACAAATATATTATATTTTTTATTATGTTTATATAGTTCACTAAGATTGATCAATTACATAACAATTATATTACACTATATTATTATTTCAGTTCAACTAATCTTAATTTGGATAGCTTATTATTTGATTTATCAGATAAATTTTACACGCTTGATATATTAGTAATTACGATAGAAAAAATATTACATGCACACGTGAAATAAAATATATAATTCCTCGATTTCACTTTTTAAATTTTCATCTAAAAATATTATACGCGATCAAAAATAAAAATATCGGGGGAGGTGGATGCAAATAACCCTAGTTAATTAAATTTGAGAGTTTACCTCCTTGAACAAGTTGCCAAGCGATTGGCGCTTGCCTTCATCATCAACAACCGGCGGCGACGCATCCGCCTTGCTGACCTCTTCCACCACCTCTACCTCTTCCCTCCTCGACGGCACAGGAAGCGGTGCGTCGTCGGCATCGCTCAGCACCTTAGGCTTGGACGTACACCCTCCCATTTCGTCTCACAATTTACGTGTATGTGATTTTTCTTGTCTCTCTCTCTCGAGCTCAAGGAAATTCGAAAAATTCCTAGAGAGAGGAGAGAGAGAGAAAAAGCACAGAGTGCAGTAATGGGTGAGACGAAGAAGTGGATGAGAGAGATGGCGAAAGAGTGAGAATTTATAGGAGTGTGGGTGGGTTGCCATTGCAGGTGCACCGTTGCTTTTGCTCCGACATTCATTCTGTGGTTCCGAGAGTTTTGGGTTTGACCGCCGGTTAAGGCTGCGTTTGGTTTCATTTGGTGAAAGCCAAGTGGAAATATGGATAACGATGGATCGAGTTTGAGGTAGGTTTGTCAAAACTTTTAAATTTGACTTGCCATAATTTTCTGAAAATTATAATTTTAGTTGTATAAGTATAGGTTGTCATTTTTTCACGAATAGTTACATACTACACCTTCCAATCTATGATTTATTTATAAAATTTATTTTTGTTTTTTAAAAAATTACACGTACACTCATCGGAAGCTTCAACATCATTTATACAAATCGTCCATTTTTTTTTTTGAAAATTATATATACACCCCCACAAACATCAATATCATTACGCAAACTATCCATATTTTTTACTATCAGGGACGTAATTTCTGTAATTACGCAAAAGATAAGGGAGATTTGTATAAATAGATCATAGATCAAGGGTGTATATGTAATTATCCATTTTATGCATGTACGAATCCATTTTGACCATTTTATCTTGTAATTTTAAAACTTTTGCACATTGAGGACAAAAATAACCAAAATTTGCTAAAATGGTCAAAAACGTAATTAGCTTAATTGGCAGCACTTTTCTCCCCATTTTAGCAAATTCTCACAAATTTTTGTCTTTAATGTACGAAAATGATTAAAATTATATGACAGAATTGTCAAATTAAATTCGTACATGACTAAAATTGTTACGTACTCTCCATACTTACAGGACTAAAGTTACAGGTATTCCAATATTTTTTTTATGGACCCAAGACTTTGCTTGGGTCAAACCAGTTAGACTCATTTTAATATTAAACAATAATCTTTAAATATAGTTTTCAAATGAGGAAATTATATTTTTAACAGAAAAGCTAATTATTTAACTAATTTCTTAAGTACACGTTTTAAGTTTGTTAGAAAAGTTATGTGTTAACCTCCTCCACAGTTTAAGGGGTAATAATGTAATTAAAGATTAAATATATTTTTGGTCCTCTAATTATACTTTATTCTCATTTTAATTCTTTAATTTTTTAGAAATGCAAAAAGATTCTATAGCTATTTGATTGCATGATTTTGGGGGACCTCTCTTCGGAATTTGTCCAAAGTTGTCGAAAAATGGCAAATGATCCTCACGTGTTGTTTAAAATTGGGGGCTAAAATATTATTAACTAATTTTTTAACTGACATGGCAATTGCATGATTTTTTTTTTCTCCCTCCTAATTATCCACATCATGGGGGTGATAACACATTCTGACGTGAGGTGTCTCAAAATCATAACAATAAAAAAACTATAAAATATTTTTACAATTTTAAAAAAAATAAAGAAAAATTAAAATAGAAATAAGGTATAATTACAGGAACAAAAATATCTTTTATCTTAATATAAAGTTACACAAAAATACAAAACACAATAGTTCAGACTTGCGAGGTTATGTCAAGTGGCAAAATTAAAACCTAGAGTTTTTATTTCTAGTTTTCAATTTTAAGTTGAAAGTATGTATGTGTTTTCATTTTCGTATATGTTATCATTTGAAATGAGAATATGTTTGAATTAATTATTGAGATTGTGTTTAAATTGAACTATGGTATCGAATTAATATATTTTCAAAAGAATACGTATAAATAAATATGTTTTCACTTTAGTTATTGTTTCAAACACTACAAGAAAATAGCGCTGTAGTTACGAAAAAATTGATGCTGAAATCACTATTAAACTAATTAGCAAGTAAAATTCTTGTTGTTGAAAGCAAGAAAAACAGAACGGAGCCATGGCTGTGCGCAAGAAAAGCTTGACAATTGAAGAGAGAAATTTCTTATTTTTGGGAACAGTGGTCGGGTAAAAGAGTGTATCATACACTTGAGCTGGAAGTGTCCCATTTAAAGAGACTAATAACACCTTAACTGCTATTAACCAACCTTAACAACTCAAACTAACCTAACCACTTTAATTAACTCCCCAACTAAAGCGTGTGTCTTACTAATAGAAGTGTTGTCACGCTTTATTACAAAGACAAAAACAAACACGCTTAAGGTGCATAAAAAATAACAAATGCGTTTCTTCTAATAAAATACGATTCTTCTAGCTAACACACCCCCTCAAGTTAGGCTTGGTTGGAAGTCCACCAAACCTAACTTGGAGATGCTATGCAAGAAGGCTGGTCCTGGAAGTGTCTTGGTGAAGACATCAGCGACCTGCTGTTTTGAGGACACATGCTGAGGTTCCGGGAACCCTACTTTGTACTGATCCCTGAAAACAACGCATTTAATTTCCAAGTGCTTAGTGCGCTCATGAAAGACTAGATTTGCTACAATGTGGATGGCTGCCTGGTTATCACACAGGAAGGGAATAAGTTTCTGGACTGGAATATGAAGATCTTGCAGCAGGTTATGGATCCAAATTAGTTCACAAGTGGTAGCTCCCATGCTTCTGTATTCTGCCTCTACTGTAGAACGTGAAACTGTATGCTGCTTCTTTGTGCGCCAAGAGATCAAGGACTGACCCAAAAAGATGCAAAAACCTGTTAATGAACGCTTGTGTCAACACTGGACGCCCAATCCGCGTCACAGTAAGCCGTAAGATTGGAGTCCGAGTCTGAAGGGAAGAACAACCCTTTATGTATAGTGCCTTTGAGGTAGCGTAGGAGATGGAGAGCACCATCCCAGTGCTGCTTGCAAGGGGCCTACATGAACTGACTCAGCTGTTGAGCTGCATGTGCAATGTCGGGCCTGGTGAAACCCAAGTAAAGTACTCTCCCAATCAGCCGTCTATAGGACTCAAGATTAGGCAATGCTTCTCCTGCTTCTGTTGTAAATTTAATTCCTGTAGGTAGTGGTGTAGTGGCTGCCCGTGCATGTGTAATCCCTGCCTCCTGTATTAGATCCGTGATATACTTGCTTTGAGTGACAACAATTCCCTTACAAGACCTGGCAATCTCTAAGCCAAGGTAGTACTTGGCCATCCCAAATCTTTGATGGTAAACAGGTTGTCAAGATAGGTTTTAACTTCCTTAATGTCAGCTTCTGAAGTCCCTGCAAGTAAGATGTCATCTACATAAACTAATAAAATAGTTAAGCCAGATGAGGAAGTTTTTGTAAACTAACAGTGATCATGTTTCGATTGCTGAAACCCAAAATATTCAATCTTGGTTCTGAATTCAGCATTCCATTGTCTGGATGCTTGCTTCAGTCCATAGAGGGACTTCTTTAGTCGACACACATGGCCTTTTGGTACATGATATCCTTCAGGAGGCATTATGTAGATTTCTTCTTCCAGAGATCTGTTAAAATAGGTGGCCAGAAAGCCAATTGGATTGGCGATTTTGAGAACTATTCGTCAATCTTTATTAATACAATTATCCTGATGAATAGAGTAAGTATTCATCACTGGCACTGTGTTTGTTGTGCTTATTACTAACGTTGAACGGCGTTTCAACGTCACAACAAATGCCCACAAACCAATTGGATAACTTATGTAGTTGGGCTGCGCATTGGATGGCGGCTATGAAACCAACTTCTGAGGGTTGGTCTGAAACATTCCAAGTCGAGGACCTAGAGACTGGTCATTGAGTGTCCTATTGAGACTTGCACTAAGTATTGTATTCATTGGGTGAGTGCCGAGTTTCATCGACGACAGATGAAGGTCGTCTATGCAATTTTAGTGGGTTAGTTGACAAGGTGGTCGACTAACTGAAGTGACTCGCGGGAATTCTCATATGGAAGCCTTGGAGGCTTGGTCGGTATGACTGGAATTTTCGGTTCCGATAATACGGGATTAGTCCTCAAACTAGAGGAATCATAGCAGTCACGTGCATATTAAGACTGTATCTTGGATCTAGCGAGAGGTGATCATTCTGTAAGATGGTCATTATAAGCCTTGTCCAGTGCAGTTGGAGTATGTCGCGTGGACGGTGGATTCCAAGATAGGATCTGTCCCCTGTCAGTACATGACGGTGATGTCTTCTATGCACTCTGACATGGTTTAGACTCTGAAAGTCTATGGCCATAGCAATTGATTGAGTAGGAAAGGGTTTCCTACATCGATCGATAGAGTAAACACATCTCGGGTATGAAGCATAGTTGCCTAGTCAAGGATGGGAACCGACGCTCAATTATATACCCTAGACTAAGGCCGGGAGACGGTCGACAGTAGGACCCTACCCGTATGGAATCGGCGCCTAAATGTTCACGCCAACATTCACCTAGTCTCTAGTGCCATGGACCGTTGCTAGACGGCCACCCATGGTGACGGGCTCTTGTTGGACACGAGCCAAAGTCTAGTTGAGGGTGAACCTAAAGGGTCACACACAAATCATCGAGGTGGTGAAGGAATTAACTTGAAGTTAATTTCAGAGGATGATAAGTAATTTAATTACTTATGGGATTGTTCATTGGATGGATGGGCCGATATTGTATCGGGCCCTCGTTTTATCGGTAAATGGGATTTATCGATTAAGTAGCGAATAGAAGCTTGGATCTTTTAATTGAATTAAAAGATCAACGGAAATTATTTGAGTGGACATTAAATTAAATTGGATTTAATTTTTGGGTTCGTCGTAATTGGATTACGGTAGAACCCAGTCCAATAAATTTTGACCCGAGAGGTGTGTTAATTCCATTTATCGAGTAGGAAGAAGTTGGACTTCTTCCCTAAATAAGCATGGCCGAAATTGCCACCTTGGAGGGAGCAAAAATCAACCATGTTGGATGCTAGGTGTTAGTTGACTTGTCTCTTTTGGTAAGAGACAAATCAACTCCAATCAAGCCCTTCCCTTTTTCGTATGATTTTGATCATACCTTAAAAGATGGTAGGATTGATTGAAGAATTGATGGTGATTGATTGGGATGTATCTAGACATCCTTGGATGAACCTAGACACATTTCAATAATCAAATTAATTATGTATATATAAGAGTATATACTAACACCTATGGATGATGAATTTCATTATTCATCTTTTTCTATGAAAAAGATGAACACTCTCTACCCTCTCTCTCTACTCTCTAAATGCTCTTTTTTGCTTCATTGATCTAGGATCAATTGAAGAACAAAGTAAGATCAAGAAGGAACACTAATTTGATAGTGTAATCCATTCTTTGATTTCATCCTCTAGATCCGTTCTTCTCTAGCAAGAAAAACGAGATCTCTCCCGGTGTGGTGTGGTCTATGTTAGAGGGTCTGTACGTTGGGACCTCGCGTGAATGAACGTTGGGAGGAATCAACGCGTGTAGCCGATTGAAATAAAATATCGAGAAAGGTATTCTGATTTATATTTATACTCTCGGTTTCTTCTTTATTCCATAGCCACGAACGCATGTTTATTTTATATGTTTATATTCTGTGTTTATACACCGATAGCCCGGGAACGTTCAAGGGAACACCCCTTGAACGTGATTTAAATTCTTATACTCCGAACGTTTTTTATCTCCACCGCGCTTCCGCCGCGTTCCCGGGCCGATCCGATTTCCTTCAAGTGGTATCAAAGCCCGGATCGGTATATGTGGCTATAGATTACATGTTTTACGTGTTCAAGCATATTCAACGTGTTTAGATCCGCTTTAAAAGGCATATGTTTAATTCTTTTAATTTTCATAATTATTTGTTGAAATTTGCATGTTTAATTATGTGATTAATCATGGATATTTGGGTGATTTTAGAAAATTGAATTTTCTGAAATCTGGGTATTTGTTTCAGTTTTTTTAATGTGTAGAATTTAAAAAATAAAAAATAAAAAGAATAAAAGTTACAGCAGCAGCAGCAGCCGCTGCCGGTCGGCAGCAGGCTGCTTGTTGCCGCGCACATGCAGCACGCCCAGGCATGTGCGCAGGGTGCGCGCAGCGTTGGGCGTCCGCGCGCGCGCCCAGCGCAGGCAGTAGCGCCTGCATGCGCGTGCGCGTGGCCGGCCGGCACGGCTGGGCCATTTTTTCTCCGTTTTTCTGGAAAATTTGATTTTCTGGTATTCTGCATATTTTTTCTCATATTTAATTTATTGTTGATTTAATTTTAGTTGAGAATGATATTTCCTAAAATTAAATAGCCGAAGATTATTTTGGAAATGGTTTCCAAACAAAAAAAAAATGTACATGGGTTGTATGAGGTTTGTAATAACCATTTTTAATTGCATTTTTGGACATGTATTTTTTTCTGCATTTAATTATATTATGGAATGATATTGGATATCATTTATTTATACATGGTTGTATTATTTGGAGCATGATTATATTGTATATGTAATTATGTTGTGTTTTGTTAATTGGATGAACAAGGGATGATCACGAAGCCCATTGACCTGTGTATGGTTTTAAATTTCTTTTGGGTGGGGCCTGGGTGCCTCTTGTTTTGGGACTATTATCTCCCATTTTCGCCTCATAATGTTAAGGCTTGTCTTTTTCCTTTTATTTCCCATGTATTCCATTCTCTTGTAATGAGAGTAGTTAGGAATTTTTTGGTGAGGTTTTACATTTTATGTATAATAAGGGAAGCCCACGGAAACAAAAGAGACCTACGTTAGACGGAGGTCCAAGGTGAGACATCAAGGAAAAACAAGTAGGGTACAAGGCCCATTGGCATGGCATTGGGTTAATTCGTTGTAATAGTGTAGGACCACCCTTGACAGGCCATAGACTCACTGTAGGCTTAGTGGGTCGCATAGGTTGGGCTCGTGATCATCCAATAGGGGTATGCTAGATTTACTTGCATGCGATGCATTTCTTTAAATGCTTTGTAATATTGGATATTTATGCATGCAAAATATTAATGTGATGAGGTCTCGATCAATAATTTTGAACTCTCACTTGGTTGGAACAAGTTGAAATATTAGGCCCATGATGGACATGGATCAAAATGGTTTTGATCTGTCAAAGCCTTCCATCCATAGCAATGTCGTGAGGAAGCTACCGCTACCCAAGTGTGGTCTCACGAGTCGTGGCACATTTGGAATAGAGAAAAGCTGCACCGTTGTTGTGAACAAAGAGTATGCTCACTGTTTCCCTGTCTCACGAGTCGTGGGGGGTGACAGTTGAGGTATGATTTGGTCGATGGGTCGGGCCTAACATCGAGTAGCATGATTCACTTGGAGTCCTCGGGATCATGTGAAGAGGTGAGGCAGAATATCTTGGGAATTTCATCGGTTGAGAATGGTATTAGATAATTCCCACGAGGATTTTTCCATGTGAATCGTAAAAGCGGGGCATGGAGAATTGCGCTTGTGGATCCCAAGCCCACTAAGAAACGATTTTCCAAAACCCCATTTGAGAGTGATAGGCTTTCATAGAAATAGTGAGAGGGGTTAATGACTAAAGGACCAAGTCTTAACTTGAACATAATATTGTTATAATCTACTGAGTGTTTTTCTGTTTAACTGTTAATGTCTAAGAATCCACTAACCCTTATACTTGAGACTAATAAGTCTAATGGAACGTATTACCACGCCTGGTTGTGAAATCTTAAGATGGTCTTAGATTTCAAAGAACCAGACTTATGTTCTGGATAAGGTTTTTCCTCAGACCCTGCCGGAAAGGTCATCGCCCAAAGAACGTTTGACGTTCAAAAGGAGGCTTGATGACAACTGGAAGGTCCGCAGCATCATACTGGCATCCATTGATAATGAGATCCAGAAGCAATATGATAGGCTGGAGGATGTTGGCTCAATGATGCTTCGATTGCAGCAAGTCTATGCCATGTTAGATATGTTGCAATGGAGGCATTCTTCGGAGCGAAGACGATAGAAGGATCGTCGGTACAAGAGCATGGAGTGATGATGCTATCCCTTATGGAAAAGTTCAAAGACCTCCAAGATGATCTCGAAAGAGAGATGTACATCGGCGTGATCCTTCAGTCTTTTCTCCCCTCACTCGACCCATTTATAGTCAACTACAACATGAGTGGGCTTGAGAAAGACCTTCATGAGTTGATAAAAATGTTGGTCTAGTACAAGGCAACGATTGAAAAATCCGGTACTAGTGAGGAGGCTTCGACCTCAAAAGTGAAAGGCAAAGGTGCCAGATGCAGGAAGAGGAAGAAGGCTCAGGCAATATCAGTCGCTGCCAGCATTTTGAGTGCTCTTGTTACACCGCTGGGCTGGGGTAAAGGAAAGAGGAAAAGGGTTCAACAGTCAGAGATTCCGAATGATGTTTGCATTAACTGCGAGAAAATGGACATTGGAAGAGGGAGTTTCCTAAAGCCCCTCTCCAATGAAGGTGACATTTGAATTGAGTATCAACATGATCACTGTTCTGTTCTTTGGTATTGGATACCAGTCGTTCATAACCTGTGAATGGCTCACAGGTGATGATAAGGAATAGAAAGCTAAGACAGACGATCCTAAGGTCTAGCAATGGCAAAACTGTTGCTGCAAAGATTAAGGACTAGTTAGGTTTAGTAGTGATCATGTTAAGATTGTGTTTGTGAGAATTATGTAACCTAGCATGATGAAAATATGTTCCAATTATTGTTGGACAATTTCAGATACAATAATTTGATCAATAAAATTACCTTTATTTGACAAAGATTGGTGATTCTTGTCTGCTAGGCTTGGTACATAAACACTTGACACTGTCCCATAATTGGATTATGAGTACTCAAAATAAATGACTAAAAATGGATACAATCAAGATGAACTTACAGATTTCGAATCCATGGCTAGGTCAGTTTCCTTTAGTTAAGGATGAGGAAGTTGGAAGATCCAAAAAGTCTAGCAATAGATAATTTGGATCTGCTTGCTTGCAAATCTTCTCCGAGGAGGAAAAGACTAAAGAGTCATTTTGTTAGACAAAGTGGGCTTGCCGATAGTCTATTGGATTGGATCCAAAATGACGTCTATGGATTACTGAATACACAGGACCAGAAGAGGGTTCACAAGTCTAAGAACCTTTGGTAGGTTTGGGGAATTAGACTTGGAGTGGTGAACCAAACTGGTCACCTTTCGATTAGATCGAGAGGGTGTGTATTTAGTAGGAGTGCCAATAGCCTATTGGATTAGATCCAAAAAGGATATCTGTGAGGTTGCTGAATACATAAGACTAAAAGAGGATTCACAAGTCTAAGAACCTTTGATAGGTTCGGGGGATTAGACTTAGAGTGGTGAATCAAATTGGTTACCTTTTGATAAGATCGAGAGGACGTGTATTCAGTGCGAGTTCTCAAATGTCCGAATGAGAATGGAATTCTCAATAAGTGAAATTCTTTTTGAAGCAGCCATGGTTGAATGGTCTCTAATAAGGGAGAAAACGAACCCTGTTGGACTTGGTTCGCTCGGTATTTCACTGAAGTTACCTTAGCCCATCTAGACATGGACTTGAAAGTTGCTAGGTTGAGAAACATGCACTTTCTTAAAGTCATGATCTAGTTATCATATTGGATATGGTTTGGAAAGCCTGTATCCTACAAAGTTCTTAAGTATGTTGGATGGTCCTACATACGTCAAGGGACTAGTAGGAAGATAGACTAGACTCGATGTCTGGTTTGTGCAGGTCTAGTGCAAAATAATGCAAACATCAGAATATTTTCCACTGACTATATTCCAATCCTCCTAGGAATGATCAGAATACCTTAGATACCTGATGGGTACAGATTTCTGGGTCCGACCGGTCAATTGGAGCATGATCCAAAGGACATATGGAGAAGTGATGTTGGACATCGAGATTGGATCAATGGCTTGGAGCCGCAGGGATCTGTCGTGAAATTCAAACTGGGTTTGAGATTTCATGTAATTGGAATATTCATTTGACGAACCCATACGTTGTATGACTCGGTCAATAACGAGCATTAGGGTCAGTGGGAGTGTGATAGTGTTCTGAGTGTTAAGTGTGTAACGTCTTATTCATTTGGAATGAAATTAAGATGTTAGGAAACACTAGAAACACGAGCATTGTTCACGCAATTCTCCATGAATAGGGAGCTGTCCAAAACTTAGTCACCATTGACTAATGAGGAAGCTTAGATGTTTTACATCCCCTACGTCTTTGCCGTACACCGCATGGGTATGTTGTTCGGTGCACAGGGCCTGATGTTGTTTATGTATTGTAGATAACAACGGACATCAGGTGTGTACCGACGAGGCAATAGACAGCATTTGAGAGCAGTCTTTAATACCTGAATAAGGATTAGAGAAGTGTTCTCGATGCACAGTTTATAGAGAGTTGATTCTAGAAGGCTATAGCGATACTAGCTTCTAGAATCATGTGACTAATATTTAGTCTCAATACCTATGTATGTTCGGACTTAATGGTGAGTGTGCTAGCTTGGAAAGGTTCCAAGCAGGATACCACGACGTTTCATCAAGAAAGTCGAATATATGCCAACTTTGGAAGTTATTTTTGGAAAGTGGTTTGGATGAAAATAGCACCCATTGGATGGATGTAGTGCCTAGCACGACCAGTAGTTGCCTTGGAGGTTGACAACTAGGCTATGGCTAAAGCCTTTTGGGCCGAGATCTCATCACAAGATCCATGAAAAATTCTTAGACAGCCACCATCGGCAGGTAGTGAAGGTAGAAAGAGGTGAGATACGGTTGGACCATATTACCTCGGCAGAAAAATAAAGTAGACCTGCGAGACTGAGCCGGTATCGCAGATTACTCACTCTCAGAAGGATCTGAGAGACATGGGTAATTGGCTTTGAGGTCAAGTGGGAGATTGTTAGAATAGGTGGCCAGAAAGTCCATTGGATTGACGGTTTTGGGAACTATTCGTCAATCTTTATTAATATAATACTATCCTGATGAATAGAGTAAGTATTCATCACTGGCATTGTGTTTGTTGTGCTTACTACTAACGTTGAATGGCGTTTCAACGCCACAACAAATGCCCACAGACCAATTGGATAACCCATATAGTTGGGTTGCGCTTTGGATGGCGGCTATGAAACCAACTTCTGAGGGTTGGTCTGAAACATTCCAAGTCGAGGACCTCGAGACTGGGCATCGAGTGTCCTATTGAGACTTGCACTAAGTATTGCATCCACTGGGTGAGTGCCGAGTTTCATCGGCGACAGACGAAGGTCGTCTATGCAATTTTAGTGGGTTAGTTGACAAGGTAGTCGACTGACTGAAGTGACTCACGGGAATCGTCATATGGAAGCCTTGGAGGCTTGGTCGGTATGACTGGAATTCTTGATTCTGATAGTATGGGATTAGTCCTCGGACTTGAGGAATCATGGCAGTCACGTGCATATTAAGACTGTATCTTGAATCTAGCGAGAGGTGATCATTCTGTAAGATGGTCATTATAAGCCTTGTCCAATGCAGTTGGAGTATGTAGCGAGGACGGTGGATTCCAAGATAGGATCTGTCCTCTGTCAGTACATGACGGTGATGTCTCCTATGCACTCTGAGATGGTTTAGACTCTGAAAATCTATGGCCATAGCAATTGATTAAGTAGGAAAGGGTTTCCCACATTGATCGATAGAGTAAACGCATCTCGGGTATGAAGCATAGTTGCCTAGTCAAGGATGGGAACCGACGTCTAATTCCATACCCTAAACTAAGGCCGAGAGATGGTCGACAGTAGCACCGTACCCATACGGAATCGGCACCTAAATGTTCACGCCAACATTCACCTAGTCTCTAGTGCCATGGACCGTTGCTAGAGGACCACCCATGGTGACAGGCTCCTGTTGGACACGAGCCCAAGTCTAGCTGAGGGTGAACCTAAAGGGTCACACACAAATCACCGAGGAGGTGAAGGAATTGACTTGGAGTCAATTTCAGAGGATGATAAATAATTGGATTACTTATGGGATTGTCCATTGGATGGACGGGCCGATATTATATCGGGCCCTCGTTTTATCGGTAAATGGGATTTATCAATTAAGTAGCGAATCGAAGCTTGGATCTTTTAATTGGACTAAAAGATCAACGGAAATTATTTAAGTGGACATTAAATTAAATTGGATTTAATTTTTGGGTTCGTCGTAATTGGACCACGGTAGAACCTAGTCCGTTAAATTTTGACCCGAGAGGTATGTTAATTCCATTTATGGAATAGGAAGAAGTTGGACTTCTTCCCTAAATAAGCATGGCCGCAAATTACCGCCTTAGAGGAAGCAAAAATCAGCCATGTTGGATGCTAGGTGTTAGTTGACTTGACTCTTTTAGTCAGATACAAATCAACTCCAATCAAGCCCTTCCCTTTTGATATGATTTGATCATACCTTAAAAGATGGTAGGCTTGATTGAAGAATTGATGGTGATTGATTAGGATGTATCTAGACATCCTTGGATGAACCTAGACTCATTCCAATAATCAAATTAATTATGTATATATATGAGTATATACTAACACCAATGGAAGATGAATTTCATTATTCATCTTTTTCTAGGAAAAAGATGAACACTCTCTACCCTCTCTCTCTCTCTCTCTACTCTCTAAATCCTCTTTGTTGCTTCATTGATCTAGGATCAATTGAAGAACAAAGTAAGATCAAGAAGGAACACTAATTTGATAGTGTAATCCGTTCTTTGATTTCATCCTCTAGATTCGTTTTTCTTTAGCAAGAAAAATGAGATCTCTCCCGGTGTGGTATGGACTACGTTAGAGGGTCTCTACGTTGGGACCTCACGTGAATGAACTTTGGGAGGAATAAACGCGTGTATCCGATTGAAATAAAATATCGAGAAAGGTATTCCAATTTATATTTATGCTCTCGATTTTTTCTTTATTCCATAGACACGAACGCATGTTTATTTTATATGTTTATATTCTGCGTTTATACACCAATAGCCTAGGAACGTTCAAGGGAACACCCCTTGAACGCGATTTAAATTCTTATATTCCGAACATTTTTTTATCTCCGCCGCGCTTCCGCCGCGTTCCCGGGCCGATCCGATTTCCTTCAAGATCCATGTAGGAAGGCATTGTTAACATCAATGTAGTGCAGAATCCACTTTTGTGAAGCTGCCAGTGCAAGTATCATCCTCACTGTGACAGCCTTCGCAACTGCGGAGAAGTTGCCCATGTAGTCGACCCCCTCTATCTGGTTATATCCTTTGGCAACCAGTCTGGCTTTTTGTTTGTCAATGGTCCCATCTGACTTGATTTTCAACTTGTAAACCCATCTGCATCCAATTGCTTTCTTGTCCTGTGGGAGAGGAGTGCTGTCCCAGGTATTATTTTTGTGTAGGGCATCTAGTTCTGCCTCCATTGCTTGTCTCCAATCTAGATGTTGACTAGCTTGTTTGTAGCTTCGAGGCTCCTGCAGTTATTTAAAGAAGCCAGAAAACAACAATGCAGAGAGCTAAAAGAAGAAATAACTGGTGCAATATGGTTAGTATCACTGTAGGTGCATTGAAAGTCTTCCATCCAGGCAGGTCTAGTACTGACTCTAGTGGACCTTCTGGGGGCCACTGGAGCCTCTATTTGAGCATTAGGTTTAGGGTCCAAGCTCTGGAATAGTGTACTTGTAGTGTCACCAGTTTGTTCAACAACAGTATCAAAATAAGAGGTTCTAAATCAACTGTCCAAATAGGATCTGGACTAGTCACTGGATCCAACTGCTTGCCAGCAAATGGGAATACCTCCTCATGAAAAATAACATCTCTAGAGATAAAAAGAGACCTAGATTTGAGATCATAAATCCTGTATCCTTTTTGTCCTGCAGCATACCCCAGAAAGACACATTTTATGGCTCTAGGGTCAAATTTCTGTTTATGGGGTTGAACATTAGTAGCAAAATATAAAGTCCCAAATATTTTCACGTGTTTATAATCAGGATCCTTTCCATGAATTATTTGGAAAGGTGTCTGCCAATTCAAAACTTTGGTTGGAGCCTATTCACTATATAAGTGGTTGTAAGGAAGGCTTCTGACCAAAAAAGGTTGGGCATGTTGGCTTGTATCATTATGGCCCTAGCTATCTGAAGTAGGTGTATGTGCTTTCTTTCTACCACCCCATTTTGTTGGGGTGTGTAGGTGCATGTTTTCTGATGGATGATACCTTCCTCTATCATGAAACTTTGACATTCTTTACTCATAAACTTAGTACCATTGTCACTCCTTAAAGTTTTAATCTTCTTGTTGAACTGAGTATGTACCATTTTATGGAATCCTCTTAAAATAGACATGGTTTGTGATTTATGCTTCATCAAATATGTCCAAGTACATCTACTGTGATCATCAACAAGTGTCAGCATGTATGTGCAATTAGACAAGGATGGTTGGTTGTAAGGACCCAATACATCAATATGCACAAGCTCAAATATATAAGTGGATTGTGTGTGATTGAGTGGAAAAGGAAGCCTCTGTTGTTTGGCCAAAGGACATGCTTCACACAGTGTCATAGGAATCTTGATTTTATTCATGAAGTTCAAGTGACTGAGTACATCAGCAGTGGTATGTCGTAATCTTTGGTACCAGATGTTTACATCAATAGTACCTACTACTAATCCCCTTTCTTTTATTTTCTTTAATATGTTGTTCACAACATCAACTTTAAAGGAACTCTCATCTAAAATGTACAATTTTCCTATAAGTCTTCCCACTGCACAATCTTACCAATCTTGTGGTCCTGCAAAACGCAACAAGTAGGGTAAAATTTAAACCTAACATCTGTATGATCACATAATTTGTTGACTGCGAGTAAATTGAACTTCAAGGCAGGTACATGCAAGACATTGGTTAATTTTAAGAAATTAGGAAACCTGACTTCTCCTATCGTTTTCACCAACTGTTTTGATCCATCAGCCAAGTATATATGCATATCAAATTTATGACTCTTAGTGCTATGAAAAAGAGCAATATCTTTGCACATGTGGGAAGTAGGCCCACTATCAATAATCCAAAAATTTGAATGCTCAAGAATAGAGTTCAGGACATATTTACCAGCAAAGTCTTCTATATCATCCGACCTTCCATCCTCAGTGCCTTCAGACTGAATCCCTTGAATAGCCCTTCTCATCTCATTTCTGATGAAATCTGTGATAGCCTGTTGATCCATCACATTTTAGATAGATTCTTGGTTAGTTGTTTGACTGGCCGTTGTACTGAAGGCTCTGCTAGTTCTAGGTGTGGTACATGTACTAGCTCCCCCTTTCTTTCTTTGTTCAATAAGCACCTTGTGCCATTCAGGATATCCTTTGATTTCGAAACAATTCTCCCGCAGGTGACCTGTTTTCCCACAATGGGTACAGAGTTGGCTCCTCTTTTCTTGAGTGGTTCTTTTCTTCTATTGGTTCTTAGGTGTCTGGTACTCCTTTGTTTCCATAGCTGCGTTCTGTAGAGGGTTGGAGAAGGCAGTTCCAACCCTTTTCTGTCTTTCATCCCTAAGTACCATTGCATAAGTCTCAGTGACACTGGACAGTGGTTCCATCATCAAGATGTGCCCTCTAACGTTCTCAAATACCTCAACTAAGCCCCATTAGAAATTGCATGAGGTGAGCCCTTTCTCGAAGTAGTGCCAATTCTTTCACAGCACCACAACTGCATGTAGGGGCCGTTACCATACATCCAAGCTCATCCCAAAGTTTCTTCAAGTGGGCAAATATGCTGAGACTGTGTGGTTTCCCTGCGTGGCTGAGGCAATTTCCCTCTGTAATTGGTAGATTAATGGGCCATTGCTTATGCCATATCGACCCTCTATTTCTTCCCAAAGTTCTCTGATTGTATCTATGTCCAAAAAGGATTCCACAATTTCTTTCGGAATTGTGTTCAAAATCCAAGAAATTACTAACGAATCTGTTCTTACCCAAGCCTCATATTCATCAGAGTTTTCATCTGATTTGGCAGTCTTTCCAGTGATATATCCTAGCTTCATCTTGGCCATCACGCAATTTTGATGGATCTACTCCATGACAGAAAGTTCGGCCCTATCAGTACATTAGAGATCAACACCATCCCAGGGTTTTCTGTGATCTGCATCCTGAGAGCATCAAGATCCGCACTCGCTTTCTTTCCCTTTTCTTCTTGCTTAGTAGGGTTTTCCATGGAGTTTGATTCTAGAGTGGTGGGCAAAATTTGTTTTGGTTCTGAAGGCTGATTGTTGATTTGTTCAAGGGAGCGTACCAGAGACCATCATGAGATGGCTCTGATACCATGAAAGCAAGAAAAACAGAAGGGAGCAATGGCTGTGCGCAAGAAAAGCTTGACAATTGAAGAGAGAAATTTCTTATTTTTGGGAACAGTGCCCGGGTAAAGGAGTGTATCATACACTTGAGCTGGAAGTGTCCTATTTAAAGAGACTAATAACACCTTAGCTGCTATTAACCAACCTAACAACTCAAACTAACCTAACCGCTTTAATTAACTGCCCAACTAAAGCGTGTGTCTTATTAATAGAAGTGTTGTCATGCTTTATTACTAAGATACAAACAAACATGCTTAAGGTGCATAAAAAATAACAAATGTGTTTCTTCTAATAAAATACGATTCTTCTAGCTAACAATTGCTAATCTACAGTATTTAATATTTTTTTTAAAAATTCGTTGTTAAATTCATTAGAAAGTAAATTTTCTTTAGAATTGTATATTGCATATCGGTTGATCAACAATTAATTTCTCGAGTTATTGTTATTCATTTCATACAAATATTTTTCCTCTAAACTAATTATGCAATCGCTCTATATTTAATTTCACAATACAATATTAAACCCTTTTCTAGCTAGTACGTATATTTTGTGCGATGCGGGGTAAGGTTGCATTTTTGGTTTTACATGTTAGGATCTTTTTCAACTTAGTCCCATTTATTATGATTTTCTCACATTGTATCCCAGAAATTGATTCTTTTTTTAATTTTAGTCCTCACGTACGTTTTTTCATCTAATAATTAACGAATCAGTTAGCAGTCTCATGTGGATTTTGGTACAATTTTCATTAATGATTAGACGAAAAATGCATATGAGGACTAAAATTGAAAAAAAATTCAACTTAAATGCAACTTTCCCCAATACACACATTATAAATCGAAACCTTAATCTGGAGCCAACAACAAGAATAGCATTAGATATCCTCAATCATAGATCAAGTCCGGTCAAACTTAAAGTAATTGATCACTAAATGGGTAAATTTGTTACAATGTTCGACCAGACTAGATCTGAACTGAATTTTTCTGACCAACGACTGTATATATATGGAATTTAGACGAAATTAGATCTTATGTGGACTTTTTTCTGACTAGTAACTATATTTGACCCTAGATGATTAAATTCAATCAATATTAGATCCGAATTGAACTTTTCCGACAGTCGAACCCTAACCCTAACCCTAACCCTAACTCGAGTCCTAGACATTAGTCTCTCCCTTTGGTCCTTCACATGGTTTCTCAACATCAGCTGGTGGTTGGGATGATTCTTTCTCCCTTTGTTCCTCCTTAGTCTTTCCCCACAACACAAAATAAAGCCCTCCAACCAGCAAAAGTGCTCCCAAAACACTGCCACACATTGAAACAAGAACTCATTAGTTATTACATTTTAGGCCATTAATTACTACTAATTATTAAATTAGGTGAAATTAATGATAATTAAGGTAATTGTTACATAAGTATATATATAATCACCTTCCCAAACTAATAATCCCCCCCAACACAAATGCTGATATAATGATTGTGAAGAGCATGATTAGTGGAGTTGTCATGGATAGGAACACTGGACCTTTCTTCTCAATAACCCATGCTTGGAGGTAGAATGTGCCACCAGTCACCACTATTCCCTGTCAAAAATATTACAATGTTTTGTAAATACATATGAATTCTTTTACGATGTGGATTTTGTTGTTGTCGTCCCACACTGGATGAAAACGAAGGGTTTTAGAACATTTAATCCTAGACCCTTTTTTCTGGAAAATAATGTAGTTTTGATCCACTAATATAGGCGTGGTAGCAATTTCAATTCAGGCCAATTTAAGATTTTGCAATAAAGAACTGTAATTTATGAAAAATAGCAATTTTAGTTCAAAAAACTCTAATTTGGCTGAAAAGTTTAAAAATCTCGAATTTCTAGGTGCCACGTGCAGAGCATATGACACATTCCATCCAAATTAGGGTTGTTGGACCAAAATCATCATTTTTCATAAATTACAGTTATTTATTGCAAATTTCGAACGATTTTACGACATTTAAACACATACCCCTTTTTTAGAGAATAATGCAATTTTGATCCACTGACATAGGGGTTGGTGATGATAGCTTCAATCCAAATCAATTCGAAATTTGCAATAAAAGACTGTTGTTTAAGAAAATTTACAATTTGGATCCAACAAACCCTAGTTTGGTCGGAAAGTCTAAAAATCCCAAAATTTTTAAGTTTAACGTCCAGACCATGTGACAAATCCCAACCAAATTAGGAATTTTGAATCAAAATTGCCAATTCCTTTTATAAATTACAATCCTTTCTTGCAAAATTTCAAATAGACTTGAATTGAAACTGCTACTACCTTTATATTAAAAGATCAAAATTACATTTTTCCCTTGGTTTCCAGGAACGAGCTAGGCCGTTTCACTAGAACAGAACTGTGACGTTCCAACCAAAATGGATAATACTTTGTTTTAGGGTTGTCAGAATGGGCAAAAATAAAGTAAAAGTGGTTGAAAAATGGCTTACACAATAGGCTACAGAGAGAAGTCTGATATTCCAACCAAGTTGCCAGTCAATGGGGTCTCTTGTAAAAGCAAGAGCAACTAGGAATGACTGTATTGTGCTCAAGAAGCATTGCAGTGTTGTCAATAGCAGCTTTGAAGGGTAAACTTTTAGTACACGCCCCTATTAATATTACCATAATTAGAACAAAAATAAGTACATCATGATAAGTAATAGACCAAATCATATATATTGTCTATACATGATGTGGCATCCTTATCAAAAAAATAAAAAATACATGAGCTCAGGTATTTCACAGTAAAAACTGATCGTAAATTGAAAAAGATAAAATTATATTTTTGGTCCTGTAACTATAAGTCGTTAGCATTTTTGGTCCTGTAACCCACTCTATTTACACATTTAGTCCTTTTTTGACGAATTTGATCCTGAACATCTCACCATTGGTCCTTTTTTTTGGGGGGGGGGCTAATTTAGTCATGTGTTGACAATTTTGGTCCTATTCTCAATCAAGTAGATCTCATTTTTGATCCTGTAATTATATGTCACCAGGACCAGAATTGTCAACTTTACCCTTTTTGTATATTTTTTTTAAAAAAAATTATAAAAATAAACTGGACGAGGTCGATGGAAAATTTTGGAAAAATGTAAAAAAAAAAAAAAGAAAAATACACTTAGCCCATAAAACATTTCAGAAAATCTTATTAAATAAGCAAAAGATTATAATTTATAGTTAACAAATGCATTTCAGTCAGTTCACCACAAAAAAAAATGGATGGAAACACCTAACGGATACTACCGAATTGCACTAATTGTTGGCTGACTGATAAAATCAGGGGGTTTTCCCAACAATAAGAGGGTATTTGTAATTATATCAAACCTCAGAAAAGCTCGTTGTAATTGACTCCGAAAATTGACAAAGTAGGAAGACAAACATGTAAGAATAGATGTACCTGTAATACAAGCCATAGAGCCCAAGAGAAGCTGGAAAGGAGCATGAGGAAGACACCCTTAATCCAAGTAGTGGAAGAAGGGACATGCTCTTCAAGTTGTTGCAAGTGATTGTTTATCAAGTGATGGTGAGTTAATACTTTCAAGAAAGGTCCTCTGTAGAAAGCTATGGTTCCTACCCCTCCTATGCACAGTGACACTCCTGCAACCTTCATCATCCCTGCCCTTGTCCTTATATTCACCTTCTCCATCCTGTAACCGGTCATTTTAATAAATTCCCAACATTTTTGTCCTTAATGTATGATTAAATTATAAAATAAAATTATCAAAATAGATTCGAACAGTACTAAAGTATCGATCAAATACTAACCATGCAGAAGAGTATTTCTTCGATGGTTTTTTGTAGTTAGATGAAATCGTGTTACATACACGTATGTACACTGGGTGTATTTGCGCGCGTGTGTGTATATATAGTATATATCATTTAAGGATAAACTGAACAATATCTCACATCTGATTTATTTTTGGCAAATCTAGTCCTGTGTTGACAATTGGTCTTGTAACTATAGGTTGTTAGGACCAAAATTGTCAATACAGGATTAAATTTAATCTGCCTGAAAAATGACCAATATGAAAAAATAACTAAACGTGTAAATAATGATCGATAGTTACATATCAAAAATATAATTTTGCCAATCATTTAAATTTCATTTTCCTGGGGAAAAAAATGAATAGATTGGTTTGTTGTTTTTAGAGGGTGAATCTAATGAATGACAACAAATTCGGATTGAAGGCACGTCTACTCATATGATAAAGATATATTTGCCTTTAATTATTCCAATACGTGAAGTTTGCATGTGACCACAACTTGAAAAGATAAACATCATCAGACTTGTCTTTTCTTTTTTGGGGGGTCAAAAGGGAGCCCTTTACCCAAACTGGATTTTCTATTACGTATCTATTTCGACCTATACATGTAGTTTCGTAGGATAAAAGGTTTAATATTTTTAGTCTTTCGTTTTACTAAATTTTTAAAATGATTTCAAACAATGTTTATCTTCATTTCCTATATTTTATGGAAATTTGGATATAGAACAAAATGCGTTGAGTTTTTTTAATATTGGGATCACTCTGAAAATCACATAAAACAGATGATTAAAAGTTTTGAACTCCTTTTTTTTCGGATTAGAAAGTATAATTTTGCTTTTTATTTTATTTAACATATGCAAGCTATGTATATAATTTTTCATTTAGATACAATAGGAAAAGCAATATATATATATATATGTGTATAGGGTTAAATGTAATTTATCTCTCTATAATATTGTGAGCAAATTCCTCCTATGAAAAAAATTAGCAATTTATCTCCTCGTGTTTTTCAAAAATGGAACAATTTTAAAAAATACAGGGAGGTAACTTGTTGTTTTTATTTTTTCATATGAGGGTAATTTGCATATTTGTAATATCATGAGAGGATTGCTTGCATTTTTCCATATATATATACTAGTCGTCGTTGCACACGGTACTCGCGAGCATATAAAAAGAACTGTGTGAGATGTAAAGAAAAAAAAAAAATTGTGAAGCAGTGAGAAAAAAAAAAGTTAGTAAGAAAAGAGAAAGATGGGGTGACGTGAGAGAAACGTTGAGTAGTGGGTTAACTGAAAAAATAACAAAATTACTTTTCTGACCAATAATTTTTTTAAGGAAAGAAGTTGATTGAAGAATAAATTTGGGCATTAAAAAGTTGGTACGTCAAAAGATTTGCTTTTATAATATTATTATAAATATATAATTTATAATTGAAAATTCAGTCGCTTTCAGTTTTTTACCTTAATAAAACTGCAAGAAAGAAGGTTATGACGGGGAGAGTGTTGGAAGTGGCAGCACCCAAAGACGCAGACGTGTACTTCAAACCTACACCCACGATGTCTAAACTCATTGTAATCCTGCAACAAATACACACACAATAACTACATGGTATATACATACACACACACGCACGTGTGTCTGTGTGTAGTAATTAATGATGTTTATGTATTGAGAAATGAACATTCACACACACAGAGACAGACACTTACCCACAGAGACTGAGCAAGAAAATCTTGATGAAGATTGAGAATGACAATGGCGGAGGAGCAGTCTTCCTTTGGAAGAAGAAGGCAATGGGGGCCAAGAAGAGGGTGGCTGCAGCTTGTCTGTAGAACACAAACACCAAAGTGTTCATTCCCACATCGAATGCAACCTTTGTTATCACGAAGTACCCTGCGTATATCATTTGTATCACCACTACTGCTAACAATGCCTTGTTTACTTCCTCCATTTCTATATATATATATATATATATATATATATATGTGTGTGTGTGTTTTTTCTGTATGTTTCTGTGTGTGTGTGTGTGTGTGGGAAGAACTTCAAAGAGCTTATTAATCTCTGTGTGTGTGTGTGTGGGAAGAACTTGAACGAGCTTATTTGATCAGCTTATAATAAGTTGTTGTTGCGTGTGTGTGTGGAGAAAATTAAGCTCTGGGAAAAGCTGTGAAGTTGAAGTTGAAGTTGAAGGCGTACGTGTATATATATAGATATGGGACTGTGAAATGTGAACGCGTAACAAGCACGTGTCAATTTAGACAAAAAAAAATATATATATAAATTAAAAAGAATATGACGAATGAAAAAGTAATAATAATTATTAAATCTTGGAATACGACTTTCCAATAAATTAATTCACTTGAGGAGTAATTGTTTGTAACCATTTTATTCGTTGCCGAAAAGTTAAAAAGTGATTATTACTACAAAAGAATTAAAAAATGATGTTTGCATTTTAAGTGCTTAATAAAAAAGCAGTTTTAGTTTAAAACTGAAAAGTGGGTCTTACATACATATTTTAATAAGATAAAGTTTCGCTCAACCCAACTAATTATACAATAAATTGATAAAATTATAAAATTAGTCCTATAATTTATGATCATTTTAAATTTAATCTCATATTTTATGAGATTTTAAATGTAATTTCATATTTCTTTAATAATTGTAAAAGAGACCAAAACGTTGCAGAAAAAGCTCATGCCACTAACACACGTTAAAACTAATGGCTGACCATTTTTTGACCCACGTGTACTAGACTTTCACGTGGGTTCTCTACTGTTAGTTTTAACGTCTGTTAATATTGGGCCTTTTTTTAACGTTTTGGCCTCTTTTTGTATTTTTTAATGGAACATGGTGTTAAATTTAAAATTTCATAAAGTATGTGGTCATATTTAAAAGGGTTAATTACACTAACCTCCCCTATTAGTATGGGAATATATTTCCCCTCTTACTAGTTATGAACATTACATAAACTTACCTGTCTAATATATCCACCTTACAAATTGCCCATTCCGTTAGTCAACTTAACAGATTTTGTTGATGTCGTAGAAAAAATTATTCTAAACTTCCTATAACACCCTCAACCTGAATAACTCTATTTTTTATGACCTAAATATCCCTAATGGATAATTTGTTATTTTTAAAGTTAAAAAGGATGTATACTTGTAACTTTTAGTATATTGTTTTATAATATTTTTCCAATTACATATTGTGTATATATAGGTTGTGTGACATTGATTTCTATTCCTAACAATCATCAAAGCTTGTAAATTTATTGAAATTATATTATTTTATAGAAAGTAATAAAATAAACCTTATACTATTCAAATATTAAAAATATTGAGGCAAATTTCAATAGTTTAACCAATTTTACTACGCCAAATAAAAATTTAAACATGTCAATTTTATTGCATTGTATTTCCATAAAATTCTATGCGTTTACAATTTCTAGAAAAATGAAGACATAAGTATATTTTTAAATTATTCGAAAAAAAAAAACTTTTTTCCTTCTTTCTATTTTGAATAAAAAAATAAAAAATACTTTTAATTATTTCAGACTAGGCAAAATAATTAATTAAAAAGTTGGAAAAAAAATAAAATATCGAAAAGACGGAAAAAATAAAATTAGAAAAATTTCTATCATCTTCCTCAACCCTTTGTCTTGTCGGTGCACTGTTCCCCATCCTCCCCCGACCAAACCCCGATGCCTCTCTGACCAGACCCGGACCTCGACGTACCACCACGATGGTGCTTACGAGTGAACCACGTCAATCCATTAGAAGAATTATCACTATTAGCTACATTTTAATGATTATGATTAAAAATTATGGTAAATAACTATTATTAACTACAATTAAATTAAAATCGATGTAAAAATTAATTTTTTTCATCATGAAAAACTTATTTACCACGGCTAAGAGCTGTGGTAAAAATATTCGTCATGACAAATATTTTAGTCACCCTCGCAAAAACTACAGCCGACAACCGTTGCTTGGTTGTGGTCAATGACTAATCGTTACGACTATATAGTATTAACCATGATAATTAACCATAGTTAAATGTCATATTTCTTATGGTGATCATCATCAAAGGGCATGGGTAGGTGGACATAGATACTGGGGACTGGTGGTACAATTTGTGAATTTGCAATGACTGATAATGTAGTGGTGATATTGGGACTGAGAAGAATTAGAGAAACAAAGAAAATGATAGAGAAAGGTAGGGTGAGGAACCCAATGAAAAGAAAAAAAAAAGAACTGATTTGGAAAACAAAATATTTGAGGGTATTTTGGTTCACCGCTATTTTCAATTTTATTGAAATTATTTTAGTTTTATAAATGAGGGTAAAATGATCATTTAAACACCTATCATTAAATTTGATTAACACCTGTTAGTCAAAGGAGGCAATTTATAATTTTCATATTAAGATGGGGGAATTTGTATGTTCCCATAATAGCAGGGAATGCAGTGTAATTAACCCTATTTAAAATGACCCTAAATTGTAGTATTAATTTTGCAATTTTGCCCAAAGTTTATAAATTTATTATATGATTAGTCTATGGATGTAGATATTTAATTTACTTTTAATAGTAGTATGCTGGTTATTGTTTACTTTGAATTTCATAGTTGATTTAAAAATATTGATGCATTGTGTACCGAGTGTTGTAATAATTGTATGTTGGTTCATTTAAAATTATCAATGTATTTACAAAAAAAAAAATATTTCGAACTGTACCAATTATATGACAAGTATAATTAGTTCGAGTGTGATTTAACCTGAATTGGACTAAAATTTCTCAATACAAGACTGTTTTAATCCTTGTGGTAAAATTGTAAATAAATAAATCAAAATTTACGGTGATATTATATACTAATTAATGAAGGGATAATTACATAATTCTTCCATGAAGTTTGGTGTAATTACACGTAAACTTTTGTAGTTTGGAAAATTACATCTAGTATTCTTGGCGTTTGCTTTCATCCAACAAATATATCCATCCATTTGTAAAATTCACAAAATTTACTGACATCGACAAAAAAGTTGATGAAATCAATATTTACTAATCGATCAACATATTACAAACTTATTGCAGATTATATAAATATTTTGTTACTAAACTAAATGTACGGAGAGGCAGTGAGATTTTTACTGAAATGCCCATTAGGTTTGTTGTTTAAAGAGTTTTTCACCCATTTATCATTTTAAAGGGGTAAAATGATGTTAACACATATTCAATTGTCACTATTTTAAAGCACCTTTGGTTGCAAAAACTCTTTTCATTCACTTGGATTAAATGTGGCTTTTTGTATGGTTAATTATATTGTTAAAAATACCCCTTCAAAAAAAAATTATATGGTTAAAAATAAAAGATTATGGTAAATATTGTATTAATCACAACTGCACAATGAATATAATAAATGTTTTGATCATAAAAAAAATAGTAGCAAATATTAATTAATCACAATCAAAACTTAAATTTTTGTATTAATTTTATTTGAGCGTTGTAAATAGTATTAATTTACTGTAGTTTGTAAGTCATTATTATTTATAATAGGGGAAATAACACTTTTCATCCCGTAATTTAGGATCTTTCTACTTTTGATCACATTGGCTATGAGATTCTCATATTTGGTTTCGTAACTTCAAAAAAGTAATATGTTTAGTCTCATGACACCTTTTTGTGTACATATTTTAACTTAAAAAATCACTTGCTCAGCACGTGGCCATTACGGCCCTTACACTTTTAGTCTTATTGGCTACAAGATTATCATTATTGGTCCTATAACTTTTAAAAAATGACACTTTTGGTCGCGTGCATTTAACGACCATGTGGCCTTTTTCGATAAATATCTAATGAAAAGGTATCACGGGACAAAAAGTGTTATTTTTTAAAAGTTACGGGACCAAAGTAAACATCCTGTAACCGATAAGACCAAAAATTAAAAAAAAATTCTAAAATACGGGACGAGAAATGCTATTTTCCCATAAAATAATTTGTTCTTCTTACATGATATTTGCCTCTGGCCGGTCCTTAGAAACTTCTTGGATTCCGGCCTAACTCTAAACCGAAATGGTCAAGTAATTAATTAATAAAATAATTAAACTTGTGCTTCATTTAATTTTTATATAGTTAGTAAGTGGGTTCGGGGACAATAAATTTATATATATATATATGTTGTAATTTTACCTAAATTTTTGTTACTTTTTACAATATTAAAATTGTAAATCTGTTTGTTACAATTACTTAAAACTTATGAGGAACGAAGACTTTGATTTACCGCTTATCTGCCCACTAATATTTATTTATTTATTATTGCTCTACAAAATTAATCAATTAAATTTCATTTAATCCGTATTTCACGTGTAAAACATGTAGTCATTACAAGATTTTATGCCTTTCCTTTTTCTTTTTTTTTTTTTTTTCGTTTGTTGGAATATACCGTTTTACTCAATCAAATTAACTTACCGACATTATCGTATCACATTTTTTTTTTAATTAAAGAGATATATAGATATATAATTATTAGGGACAATTATACTGCCCTCCACCAATGAAATTTGGTGTAATTACACGTAGACACTCTGTAGGTTTGAAAATTACATTTACTATCCATGACATTTGTTGGATGAGGGTAAAAAAGTCAATCGGGATAAATATGATTTTTCATTCAATTATTTTGCTAATATCAACAAATTTTATGAATTTTGACTAACGGAGTGATATATTTGTTGGATGAATACAAACATTAAGAGTATTAAATATAATTTTTCAAATTATAAGGTGTACAAACGTAATTACACCAAACTTCAGTGGAGGACGCGTAATTATACATCCCTAAGTATTAATTATATATATTTGAATTCCTCCCTTTTCCAAGTAATTTCCAGTTTTTTCTCTTTATTAATTAACTAGTTAGTTTCAGTTCCAAGTCAAGGAGGAATATATTTTTTGAAGAATGAATAAATGAAATTTTGTAAATAAAATGAAATTCTAAAATATGCAACATGACCCCCACTACTAAAAAATATGGATTATTCTCTATATTATAAATCACTACGACTAAAAAATGATGGTAAATCAATATTATCTGTTATGGTCAAATAAAACTGATGCAAAAAATTTAAGTTTTGATCACGGTTAATCAACGTTCGTCATGATTTTACTATGGTCAAAATAGTAGTCATAATTTTTAGTTTTAGGTAATGTGTTGGCCTCATTTGCAAAAATAATAGCTAAATAATCATTGCGCAGCGGGGTTAATTGATTAGTATTCTCCATAGTTTTTAATTTTTAACCATAAAAACTATTAGCCATGATGAAAAGTCATATTTCTTTTGGTGTGCTTACTAGAATGACCTCAATATTTCTGTTTTATTATATACAAATTAAAATCTTTCTTCTTTCTTTGTTTTGTTTCAATCATGATAACTGTATATCAAACCCATCGGAAGAAAAAACATAAAAAAAACCCTCCAACAATTCCAAAATACCACCAGAGCCTCAGGATCCATGCCCTTTCATCTCAGGCCAGGTCGCTCAACCAGACCCATCCCAGCAACCCCCTCTAGGGTTATGAGATTTTGGTCATACATCATCTGACAGCTCATGACTTGAGATGATGTCACGTGGCAAGTGGGCAATTTGGTCCCATAAATATCATCATTCCACTACATTTATTGTACGGCACATTCATTGTTTTATACCACATTTAATACCTCCAGGTCTCATATTATTATCTCGAACTTGAGCTGACTTAAGTATCAAAGAGTCTTAGATGCGGACCTTCCCAACTATCTTAACGTGCTTCTCTCTTCTCAGGGACCACACAATCATCTGGGCGGACACTGAAGGATTGCAGTACCTGACCTATGGGAGATCGCTATATTTGACCTGGATCAGTTAGCGTCGTCTGTGGGAATACTGAGAAGGCACTCGCGATTCAAGATGGAAGGGCCATCTAGGAGAGAACGCACATTGGGGGAAGGAGAAGAAACCCCCCTAGGACAAGACGATCAGATTGTTCAGCTGTCAAGAAGTGAGGCATAACGTATGATCGAGGAGGCAAACAAAAATTCCTTAGTAGAGTATGAGAGAAGAACAACTACATTGGTAGCACGAGACTCTGTGAAACGACAATTATTCAAGGGAAAAAAGGTTGTAGAGGACACGAAGGAAGTAACAAGCAAAGAAGTGTCTGAAAAGGGCTGATAGAGTTATCAGATGCAGGATCAAATGAAGAGGGTAAAGCAAGGAGGAGAGAACCATGTATCTCTAAGGTGGAGGTGGAAGATGTAGGTCGACAAATAGAAAGATTGGGGTTACAAAATCAACGAGCTGAAAAGGCGAGGAGAAATCGTGGCTCAGAACAGGAACTCACATTTCTCAAATAAAATACTGACCGAGATACTAGACCCCAACTTCAGGATGGCAGATTTGCTCAAGTACGACCGAACTAAGGATCCACAAGAGCACATCAAAGCTTTCGAAATTGGTAATGAATTTATATGGTCAATCTGTTCTATTAATGTAAAATTATTTTGTGACAACTCTGACATGGAAAACACAAGAATGGTTCACGAGTGTACCCAGTGGCACTATAGCATCATATGGGCAGTTAATTCAAAAGTTCGCATTCCATTTTGAGAGCAAAAAGAAAGAAAAGAGGCCAAGCACATATCTGTTTACCATACGACAGAGAGATGTCAAGCCGCTAAAAAGTTTTGTGAGAAGATTCAATAACGAGATGTTGGAGGTTTAGGATCTCTGGATAGATATGATGATCAGTATACTCATACATAGTTTTAAAAAGGGACTGTTTACTTCGGCCTTTGCCAGAGACCCCCCCGAAGATGTGGAACAACTAATGAGGTCATTTGGGGTCGAACACAATAAGATCATCAAAGAAGAAGTGAACAAGTTAAAAAGACGAGTACGTGGCAGAGGTGCAATACAGAGAGTGGTTATCAAATGTCGTGATCGTGCGAAAAGCACTAGGAAAATGATGGATGTGCACGGATTTCACCGATTTGAACAAAGCATGCCCCAAGGATCCATACCTGCTACTTTGAATTGATTTATTGGTGGACTCAACAGCAAGGTGTGCTCTATTTAGTATGATGTTTGCGTACCAAGGATACCATCAAAATTTCATGGTGGAGGAAGATAGAGATAAGACTTCTTTTATTACTGAAAATAGTATCTATTGTTACAATGTAATGCCTTTTGACTTGAAAAATGCAGGTGCTACCTACCAAAAATTGGTCAATCGGATGTTCACGGACCTCTAGGAAGGTCTATGTTGATGATATGTTTGTTAAGAGAAAAAGAGAAGAGGTGCACTTGGCACATCCGAAGAGAACATTTGAGTTGATGAGAGGTGATGAGCAGGGATTTCTTCAAGTTTTATTAGTTCTATAGAAGGCTCGAGAGCAGCTTACCCCCCCCCCCCCCCCCGGGGGTGTGATATCGCGTTAGAAGGACTAGTTATATTAACTAAAGTTTCGGGTACACTAGATGTGCCTATTTTTAAGTCCTTGGAATGTGGTGAGGTTGCAAATGACCCCAAAGAAGAGTTGGAAGTAGAGTTCGAATTAGAAGAAGAAGCAACCATGAAAAAATCAAGTTCGCGGGAGGTGACGTCCAGGAAGACGAGCTCGAAAGGTGCAAGAATTTGGGGTGATGGAATGAGTCAAATGAGCCCCTATTTATAGGAAAAGGCATGGAAAGACGTGCCCGATGTGCATGGTCAGGATGTTTCCAAATCAACAGGATCTAAGGGTGGAAGTCATGATGGTTCACACAGCAACTGTTCGACTTCTCATAGTGTAATAACTACACTAGAAGAAGTGGGGAAGTAATGATAGGGGTATATCATACCCATTGGAAGAAAGTTATAAATAACCCTCCAATAATGCCAAAATACCACCAGAGCCCCAGGATCCACGTCCTTTTATCTCAATCCAAGGATCCGAGATTTGGGCCATACATCATCTGACGGCTCATACCTTGAAATGACGCCACATGGACCAGGCAAGTGGACACATTTGGCCCTATAAAATACTCTTATTCCACTGCATTTATGGTATGACACATTGATTGCTTTCTACCACATTTAATATATCCAGTTCACATATTATCATCTCGAACTTGAGGTGACTTAAGCATCGGAAGGTCTTAGATAAGTATCATCCAGGCTAGCCTAATATGCTTCTCTCTTCTTAGGGACCACACAATCATCTGGGTGGACACTGAAGGACCGCATACCTGACTTCGGGGAGATCGCTATATTTGACCTAGATAAAATCAGTTGTGTTTTTATTCCAAATTCATGTCTATCTATTTCTTTTCTTAAATATATTTTTTAAAATACGTGGATAGTTAACCACCTTACTATTACAACATTCAGTACGCAATATATCAATATTTTAAAACCAATCAATATGAAGCAAACAAATATTATTATTAAAAATCTAAATATCTACATCCGTAGGACTAGAACTCACGAGCTCGTGATTGGGAGACTTCAACCTCACCACTCAGACAAAAAATTATTGATTTTTAAACATATTTTATATCTATAAATTCACATCGAGTGTATTTGAACCGCTAATATATATCGAAGATGCCTCTCACTTTCTACATAGTTTGATTCCAGGGCATAAAATCTTATGTCCAAAATTCTATTATTTACCCAGAATTTTCCACTATATTATTTTATTATTTTAAACTGTTCATGATTAGGTTAAAGTAAAGATTAAAATTCTTGATTCCCCAATTGAAGCATTATTGGCAGCTTTTTAACATTAAATTATTATTATTATTATTAATCTGTAGAAGTGACAATTCAATCAAAATATAGCAGAAAAAAGAAAAAATTGAATCATGTCATTTCAATGCAAACACTTGCATTTATGTCTTTGACGACCTGCAAAAAGATTTTTGTTCTGCTTGTGGAATGTCGCTGACTGGTGGGAATTGATGATGCTCTGAATGCTAGAGCCTAGACCAACTATTAATGTCAATTAATTAATTAATATATATAAAAGGACAAAATCTAATTAATTAATAAATATCTAGTAATTAATCAAATTATGTGATGGTCAATTGGTTTAGGTTCGTCCTGTCACTGCAAGAAAAATTATTGGTATAAAAATCGAATATAATGCGGTAATTGTGCATTAACAAAAAGTCAGGCAAGTGTTACACTATTTTTCTTTAAAATAATATTGCCTCACATTGGTGCTTACGATTCAACGATAATTGTCTTTCAATATACAACGACCTAATAATCTTAAAACAGCAGCATCCGAAATCTTGAGAAATGGCTAACCGAAAAAGAAATATCTTGGAACTTTTTTAGAAGACAAAATTCTAATTTTGCCAAGTATTTTAAAATGCTCGAAAATGCTTTGCAATAATTGATGGAATAAAACGAGATGGGAGTGCCCTATTTATAAAAGTTGAAAAGGTGACGTTGAATATACATGTCTAAATATT
This sequence comes from Sesamum alatum, assembly GCA_034509735.1. Classification (NCBI taxonomy): domain Eukaryota; kingdom Viridiplantae; phylum Streptophyta; class Magnoliopsida; order Lamiales; family Pedaliaceae; genus Sesamum; species Sesamum alatum. The sequence continues at coordinate 27,080,480 of JACGWO010000010.1, read as the reverse complement.
GGAAGATATGCTTGTAAAAAGTTATAATTTTTTAAATTGAATAGTTATTTTTTAGACACATCATTTCACCCAAGTGACATATCATTTCACAAGAATAGACACATTATTTCATTGAAATGACACACCACTTTAGTAATTGACATCTATTCGTTTGACTCGACATATTGGATGATGATTGGGTACCATCAACCATCATCCACATGTCACAAACTTGTCATATATCGCACGTCGTAACCTTTGCTATGATTTAATCTTGATTGGAATAAATTGTTAATTAAATTTTATGATTTAATATCTTTCACCATTTTCCAACAAAAGAAATATTAACAACAAAAATATAAATGAAGATATTAAAATTGTCACTAATTACATATATTAAGTACTAAAATTTTAACTTTTTGTCACTATAATAGATGTGGGTTTGGTGTGCGAATTACTCTTTTAGCCCTAGATTTCCTATAAAACGCACTAAGGGCATAGGGTTCGCGTGTTTTGAAGTCGGGTTGGGACTGTTCAATCCCATCTGACCTGACCCTCGGAGACCTAAAAGTGAACTGTCGATCCAAGGACACAATGCTCCATCTTAGGACATTCCACGTAGACTGTACATTAGTTGTTGTCAGAGGGGTTTCTAATGCAGCGGAATATTAAAACACCCATTGTGCTGCCTAACTTAATACAAGCTAGTTAACCTTACTTCAGAAACTCCCACTCGTGTATGATTCGCAAAGTTTAGACGAAAGTCACCCACCATGCATGTGAGATAGCAAGAATCCACCCAATTCAAGCAACATAGTAATTTATTGGGTAAATGCCCAACCTTATATTTTATTCCCATAAGCCAAAATACAAGGATATATACAAGCTTATACACAAAGGACCTCGTCCCTCACTCACCAAAAATATACAAGCCCACCCAAACTAATATAATACAAGCATTGCAGTTTGACACCCCCAAACTCCTATGGAAAATTGCCCCCAAAGTGCCCAACTGCCACACATGTCTTGAACTGGGGCAGCACACTCTCTACCATGTTGACCAGCGTTTTCAGCCTTCAATCGCCACTCACATGCTTCCCACATGCTCATTACTTCAGCCTATGCAGTTATCACCAAGACTTGACACTACCGACAGTCGCCAAGACCTATCGGTCATGTACACATGCCGTCAGGCAATCCGCACACATTGTTAGCCATCCTGCCGAGAAAACCCGACATCGGGTATGCTCTTGCGCAAACCGTATGTCGACCATCTCTACACATATGCACCCAGCTCACGTATGTGCGCACATACTTGTGCATCTGCCTGCCGACTTTCCACAAAGTCCCGCACGCTGTCGAGACCTAAGCCCGCAGAGCCACAATATGTGGACACTGACAACAGACGCCCAAGGCCTGCATTTCCACCCGCCTGCAACCTGTCATGCACCATCACCCCGATCAATAATGATTTTTTAATTTCAATAGTAGCAATATTTAAGTAGATATCGCTACTAGGAATAATTAGTGACAAAGTATATGACTATACTTCAAATCATCGCTGTAAATAATTAGTGACATATGTATAATAACAATATATGATATTTTTATTATACATACTTGTGTCGTCATTAATTATTTATTGTAACAAAAATATTAAATTATATTGTGACAAGATTAAATTATTGTCATTTAAAATATATTATAATCATAATTTTAAATTTATTATTTAATATTTTATCAGTAATATTATCTATTATTATAGCATGTAAAAATAGTAAATTAGATGAAATATAGATTTTCTATGCCTGTCAACTAATAAATTATTTTATAAGTTAAGTCGAAGTTGGCTTTCTGATTGTGGAAATAATTTTTTTTCAACTCTAATACCTTATTCTCTTACAGCATCAGCCTTATCACATCCGTTTGCCTCCTTTAGAAAATCAAATAATAGCTATATCTTATAGGTATCGACGTGTCCTAAACCTAAGAAAGGTAAATAAATAAAATTGAAAAATCAAATATTAATATGATTACTTTGATGTAATTCACAAAAATATCCAGACAGAATTATGGAACATTTTAGTGCCACCAATCACGTCTGCAAGAATCTTAAAAATTTTAAAACTTTTTTTTTTATATCTCAAACTAGCGATACATGACACACTAAAAATATTTAAAATATATTATAAATAACTCAAAAATAAATAACCCAAATATGTAAAATCTCAAATGTTTTTAATCGATGTGTTGGTTATCATTTATGATATTGTGACTTCAAAATATAAAATCACTATAAGAATTATAACATTTAATCATAGCTAATTGACATGGTTAATATTAAATAGTCGTAGCAAATAGTCATTAACCACGGTCACGTAACGGTTGTCGATCGTGATTTTTGCAAAAATGGCTAAAACATTTATCATGGCTAAAAGCTATAGCGAATGTGATAAAATAGGTTGTTCCTGTGGGGAACCAAAAACGCGTTTCAGCTGAGCACACTTTTATTTATTTTTCTTTTCTTTTCTTTTCTTGTACAGATATTTATTTGTTTAGCTTAGCAGTTAGTTTGGTAATGTAGGTAGGATAGATTACTTGAGAGCAGTTAATTAGTTCGTTCCCTAACTGCTACTTTTAACTCTTTAAATAGGCCTTTGTGTACTGTAGCTCATGTGTCAGTTTTCTTCTTCATTTTACTTAATACAAGAACTTGATCCTGCAATGGCGTCTTTGTATACTTCTTTAGTTTTCTAGCATGGTATCAGAGCCATCAATTGATGGTCTTTGGCCCTACTTCTTTTTTTTAGTAAAAGAGTTCTTCTTACGTATTGTATTTCGTTTCTTTTCATCATCCTTTTTGTTTCTTTGGGTTTTTTTCTACTAAATCGCTATGGCCTGAAAGAATGTTGTCGGAGATGGCGAAGGTGTTGGAGAGGTGAAGCCTCAGATACTTCCGGAGGCACTGCGATTGCACAATGGAGATCACCTAGGAATCAGCCTGGTCTTTGTTCCCCTTGACGGCTCTAACTACCTTTCTTGGAGCTAGTCGTTCCATTCGATTGGCACTTGGAGCTAAGTCCAAGCTTGGTTTCGTGGATGGGTCGTGTGAGAAGTCCACCAAGAAGGAAGCTTCAAAACAATAGATCAAGATCGACTATATGGTCGTCTCTTGGATTTTAAATTCGATTGCGAAGGAAATTGCTGAGGATTTTTCTTTATACCACCTCTGCTCGGGATCTCTGGCTGGTTCGTGAGTCCGGATATGGCGAAAGCAATGTGCCACTTCTTTACCAACTACAAAGGCAGATTGCCTCCATTTTCAAAGGCGATCTAGGCGTCGCTGCTTATTTTATGAAATTAAAGAAACTGTGGGACAAGCTGGGTTGTCTGACTATACTTCCCCATGATCATGTGGAGCTAGCAAGGCACTTGCAGATCAGAACGCCTCCAACCAACTAATGCAATTCTTGATGGGACTGAACGAGGCCTACAATCATGTCAAGAATCAGGTACTCCTAATGGATCCTTTACCCATTGTATCTAAAGCCTAGTCAATATTTCTTAGAGTAGAAAAGCAGCGAGAAGTTTATTCAGGGACCACCAATGGTTACTAAGATGGAGCCATGAATGCGAGGGCCTTTAATTCTGGAAGCGAGATGGGCTTCAGACCAACGCCAAGAGGAAGAGGGAACCAGGACAAAAGATCACAATTTTGTGACCACTGCAATAGGAATGGTCACACCAGGGAGACCTATTTTAGGCTAAATGGATTTCCAGAATGGTATAAAATCATGATGGATCGAAGGAGAAGGGCTGGAAATGGCCAAGGGAGGGCCCTCAATGCCACTTATGAAGCTAGAGAAGGAAGTTTGCAAGGGATGGCTGACAGAGCACCAGATGGTGCCAATGTGATTGAGATAGTCAGGGCGGAACTAATGAGATTGCTGCAGGAACAAGGGAATGCAAGGCGCGGTTCTTTACTTAACACCCACTACTGCTTTACGTAAATCTTGTTGGATAATAGATAGTGGAGCTTCCATTCATAGATGTGTTGATCTTTCTTTGTTCACAAAGTTAGTAACTCTTAAGAATCCTGCATATGTGAAGCTTTCTGATGGTACTAAGAAAATGGTATACAAGAAGGGGATGTATAGCTCTCAAGAGATATTAAACTTCAAAAAGTTTTATACATTCCCTCTTTCAAGCACATTTGTTATCTGTGAATAGACTTTGCACTGATAATTCCCTTAATGTTATCTTTACTCGACAACATTGTGGTTTGCAAGACCTTCTAACTAAGAGGATAATAGCTATAGGTAAGCTGATAGGAAAGCTATACTTACTGGAAAAGGACTCCCTCACTAAGGCTGCAATAGAGGAGCTTTGTAAAAATAGGACTATTCTTGCTTGTACCACTTCGGTAGATAATAAAATGGATATCTAGCATAGACGTTTGGGACATGTGTCCCTTGATGTAATGAAATATTTATCCATTCTGAGAAATAAAAATCTTGAATTGAGCCTTTGTGAAGTTTGTCCATTAGCCAAGCAACATAGGATGACCTTTTCATTGAGTAATTCACGTTCTACTGTTGCATTTATCTTATTCATGTAGATATTTGTGGTGTCTATAAGAAATTCTCTTTAACTAATACTCAATATATGCTTACTATAGTTGACAATTGTAGTAGAGCCACTTAGGTATTCTTGATGCAACATAAGTCACAAGCCCTACAGAAAATAAAAATGTTCTTTAATCTTGTTAACACACAATTTTACACTAAAATCAGACAAGAATTGATAATGGGACTGAGTTCACCAGTCGAGAGAGTCAGGATTTCTTGCACACACAGGGTGTAGTAAACCAAAGGACTTGTATATATACCCCACAACAAAATGGGGTTGTGGAGAGGAAGCACCAACACCTTCTCCAAGTAGCTAGAGCCCTCCTATTTCAAGCTAATCTACCTAAGAAGTTTTGGGGGGAAGCTATCTTGAGAGCTACCTATATCATAAATAGGCTGCCTACATCTATACTACAATGGAAAACACCCCATGAGGTGTTACATAACTAACAAAGTTCATATGATCACTTTAAGGTTTTCGAATGCTTGTGTTCTGCAGCCAATGATTCCCTACACAAAAGAAAGTTGGACCCACATGCCCACAAGTGCATATTTTTGGGGTATCCACATGGCCAAAGGGGTTATAAACTGTTTAATCTGCACATTGACAATGTTTCTGTGTCAAGAGATGTGACATTTCATGAGGGAGTGTTTCCCTTCAGGATTGCCATACCAGCAGGACCTTGCTTGCCTTTGCCAACTATGGATACTAATCAATCATCAGTCTCGGTCTCCAAGAATGCCTCACCTTCCACAGATAAGGCCTCACCATAGGTTAGGAGGTCAACACAACCCACAAGGAAGCCAAGACGGCTTCAGGATTTTGTTTGCTCAGTTTCAGCAGACAGGAAAGAAGTAAGTGTCATTTCTCTCTCACATGAACATAGCTATTTTGTAGGTTCTATTTCTACTTTGCAGGAACCTAAGAGTTTTGTCGAAGCTGAGAAGAGAGAGGAATGGAAAGCAACCATGAATTCTGAAATAGAGCCACTTGAGAAAAATGGCACTTGGAGACTTACAGAACTACCTACCAACAAACGAGCCATTGGTTGTATGTGAGTCTACAAAGTGAAACTCAAGGCAGATGGATCCGTTGAAAGGTGAAAAGCCCGGCTTGTGGCTAGAGGGTATAACCAAGTGGAGGGTATCGACTATACGGATTGTTTTGCACCTGTAGCTAAGGCGGTGACAGTCAAAATTTTGTTAGCTTTGGCTGCCTCACATGGATGTCCTTTACACCAAGTTGACATAAATAATGCCTTCTTGCATGGAACTTTGGAGGAAGACATTTATATGGAACCTCCAGAGGTTACGAAGTGCCTTTGGGACAGGTATGCAAGATGGAGAAGTCATTATATAAACTAAAGCACGCCTCCAAACAATGGAACCAAACCTTCACTATAAAAATTGCAGAGTTTGGTTTTGTGCAGTCAAAGCAAGATCACTGTTTGGTCGTTAAAGGAACAGGTTTGAATTTGGTTGCTTTGTTGGTTTATGTTGATATATTTATTACGGCTGCCACAGAGGCGCGCATACATGAAGTTAAAAACTATCTTTATGAACTCTTTACTATAAAAGATCTAGGGTCCGCTATGTACATTGTTGGTGTAGAATTAGCTAGGTCTTCTGCAGGATTTATAGCCACTCAATGAAAATACATCATGGATATAGTCAAGGATAGGGGTGGCAACGGGGCGGGTTTGGGTGGACCCGAGACCCGCCCCGCCAACTCCGGGAAGGACCCGGGACCCGCCCGCCCCGGTTATTTTTCAACCCGGGACCCGCCCCGCCCCGCCCCGCCCCGGTACAAAATCCGCCGGGGCGGGTCTAACCCGGTAGACCCAGTTTTTTTTATATTTTTTTTTATTTTTTATTTGTTTTACAAATTAAAAAAAATAAAATTTAATATATCAATTACAAATAAAATTATTTGTTCATGATCTAACTGAAATTCAAGTCGAAAAAGAATTTCAAGTATAAATAAAATTGTTCATAATAGAACAACTCAAACAATTCATATTGAATTATTTATTAGAGATTAGTAACAACTTTTTCGTCTTTCTAATCATTAAATATTGTGGGATAATTTTTCAATTTATCAACTATTGAAGATGTACCTAACAATAAATAAATTAAATGATACAATATTTTGTTAGTGTTTATTCTATCATAATAAAATAAAAGAAATATATATATATATATCTAAACGGGGCGGGTCCTTAAGGACCCGGGACCCGCCCCATCTTCAAATTTTTGGACCCGGACCCGCCCCATTAGGGATGGGTCCGGGGTGGGTTTGCCGGGTCCGGGTTGAATTGCCACCCCTAGTCAAGGATGCAAGACTGATGGAGGCTAAGGTAGTAAGGACACCATTCCGAACAGGAATGAAACTTGTTGCAGATTCAGGGGAACTATTGTCTACCCCTCTAGGTACAGGAGGCTAGTTGGAAGACTCTTGTCGAGACACAACGTCTCCCATGCGACTCAACAACTGAGTTAATTCCTGCAAAACCCCACTAAGTAACATTGGGATACATCTATCCATCTAGTGAAATACTTAAAGGGTTGCCCTTCAACAGGTCTGTTTCTCTCCTTTCAAAATGACTTTCAGTTGACAGCCTTCTCTAGTGCAGATTGGGCTACCTGTTTGGACTCAAGGAGGTCCCTAACAGGATTCTGTATCTTCCTGGGACGGACTCCAATTTCCTGAAGACGAAGAAACAAACGACAGTCTCGAAATCAACTACGGAAGCTGAATATAGAAGCATGGCCTCCACTGTATGCGAGCTTACCTAGATCACTTACATACTCAAGGACCATGGGGTCTCAGTTCAGCTGCCAATTTCCTTCCACTGCGATAACAAGGCGGCACTACATATCACAGCCAATCCCGTATTCCATGAACCCACGAAGTACTTCGAGATTGATTGCCACATTATGAGGGAAAAGTACAAGGAGGGTTTCATACTTCCAATACACGTGACCTCAAAATCACAAGCGGTCGATGTGTTTACCAAGCCATTGACAGGAGCAGCATTCATGTCCATGTGTTCTAAGTTGAACTTGATCACATTAGATCCAAGTTCAACTTGAGGGGGGCTGATAAAATAGGTTGTTCCTGTGGGGAACCAAAAACGCATTTCGGCTTAGCACACTTTCATTTATTTTTTTCTTTTCTTTTTTTCTTTTCTTTTCTTGTACAAATATTTATTTGTTTAGCTTAGCAGTTAGTTTGGTAATGTAGTTAGGATAGATTACTTGAGAGCAGTTAATTAGTTCGTTCCCTAACTGCTACTTTAATTCTTCAAATAGGCCTTTGTGTACTGCAGCTTATGTATCAGTTTTCTTCTTCATTTTACTCAATACAAGAACTTCATCCTACAATGGTGTCTTTGTATACTTGGTTAGTTTTCCAATAGAATGTTTTTACCACGGCTCTTAGCTGTGGCAAATAAATTTTTCATGGTAAAAAAACTAATTTTTACATTGATTTTTATTTAACCGAAGCTAATAATAGTTACTTACCATGATTTTTAACCATAGTTATAAAAAGTGTAGCCAATAATAATTTTTTTTCTAGTGAATGTGTCAAAAGTTAAGGGGTGTACAAGTTTAGATTGTAGTAAATCTATTAAAAAAAACTATTATTATGACCAAATTTTATTGAAAGGATAAAATGATTTAAAAAGGTAAAATTTGAATATTCAAAAGTTGGTATGACAATAGGGTTCGTTTCTATAGTAGTGTAGATAAAGAAAAATAAAATAAACCTTAAACCCTTTGACCTGATTATCATGTATATATAGGATTAGTTACATCTAGATCCCTTTAAAAATTGTGAAATTATACTTTCTCCCAAAAAAATTTTGAAATTACACTTGCACCCCTTTCGAGAATTCTCTATTTCCAACTGTTTTGTTAGGGTTTGAATGAAAAATGCTAATATTAACAAAAAAGAAAATGCAAAAACTTCTAATTCTACAACTGATCATATAAATTATTGGAAATATGGCTAGTTTTTCATCCATCAATAGCTATTTTTATCCGATGATAATAATTAGCGAATAATATTTTATTAAAATTAGAAGTTTATATATTTCTCTTACATCAGCATTTTCGGTCTAAACTCTTACAAAAAGAGTATAGTTGTAAACATAGAGTTCCTGAAGAGAGTGCAAGTCTAATTTCAAAAATATCTTGAAAAAAATTATAATTTTGCATTAATATTCAGAAGGGATCTACGAGTAATTGGCCGTATATATCCAAGCACCCGAAAATAGGGTAAAAAAGAGAAGAAAAAAAAAAAAGCATACATTGTCCATGGATTTTCACAAGAGGATCCCCACATTTCAAAAAGCAAAAAGTGAATAATTAAAGATCATATTGTAAATGTGAATTTTATGCTCTATTAACACATCTTCATGGAAATAGCTATATATATATATTGGCTTCGTTCATTCATCAACCATGCAGCTAAAATTGCCTTTTTCCCATGCAGTCCAAGAACTCAGATAGCTACGTAACATCTTTTAGGATGATAGCAAAGGCAAAGAGAGATCGATGTTGATCACTCCATCCAACTTTTTCTTTTCTTTTTTCCCTCCAATTGCTTTTCAAGAAAATACAAACTTTGCATGAACACGGTACACGTTATGTTTCGTGGACAAAAACAAGGTCTGCTTAATTATCGCCATGAAACGACTACTGTGTATATATATATATATATATATTGCTTCATGAAAATTTTATCCGCCACAAAGCTAATAAGATCTAGCTACCTTTTGATTCTGCTCGTGATTGGAGAGTGACAAGGGCCGATAGCCACTCGTCGAAAAAGTAGACTGTGGTAAGAGATAATTACACCGTCCTCCATTAAAATTTGATGTAATTACACATGAACGTTCTGTACGTAGTTGGAGAAATAACATCTAGTATTCTTGGCGTTTGTTTTCGTACAATAAATAGATCCCTCCATTAATCAATATTCACTGAAGCTATACACTACAAGAAAAATGCTCAATAACAATGAAAAAGAATCAGCTTCGAGCTAATTAACAAGTAAAATTCTCATTGCTAATATATTAATTAATATAACAAATACACTTGCTAATGTGTTTAGCAATGAAAATTCACTTGCTAACAAATTTAGCAATGAATTGTTTAAAATATATATTAAGTAGTGTAGATTAAAAACGAAAATTTTACTTGCTATTTAGCTCGACGATAATTTCAGCAACAAATTTTTTCGTTGCTATTTAGCTATTTTCTTGTAGTGATACTTATTGAGAAAGTAGCTCATTTCTGCCACACATTTTCAAGGAAATTATCTATAGTGACTAGCTGAATTGGATTATAAGCGGATCATCAGTTACTAGGTAGGTCAACAATGATATCTTGAGTTCGGAATTCTAGCTACATAACTATGGAGATATTAAACTTTGACTGAATTTGTATCTTAAGTCTTGTAATCGCTCGAAAGATATTAGCAAAAATATTGGATGGAAATTCATATTCACCTCGACTTGACTTATTGCAGGTCAAATAAATTTTACTGACCAAATCACCAGTGTGCATCTTCACACACTAATTCATATGATGAGGTACATTTTTACCTTTATAAAGGTAGTTTGGTCAGTAAAAACTTGTGCATTAAGTCAGAATAAGTCAATCCAGAATAAATATATATTTTCATTCAATTTTTTTGCTACATCAAAAACTTCAATGAATTTTGACTAAAGGGTGATCTATTTGTTGGACGGAACCAAACTTTAGGGGTATTAGCTAGATGTATTTTCTAAACTATAGGGGATTTACGTATAATAACACCAAACTTTGTGAGAGGACAGTGTGACTATATTCCTTTTAATTAATGTCGGTTTGCAGATATATTTTTAAAATATACTTTCTTTTATTTCATGAAAATATAATTGAAAAAAAATTAGGTTGTGGCCTTCAAGGTTAAAGTCATGACCATGATGGTTCATAGGAAAACTTTTGGTGTGTTGTGACTTACTAGTGTTGATTGGAGTTTCAAGCAAATTTGGAAACTGATTTTGAGCTTGAATTTCACTACAAGAAAATAGAAAATTAACGACAAAAAAATTTAGTGATAATTTTAATATTGTCATTAATTATATATATTTAGTGACAAGAATGTGTATTTTGTCACAATAATGAATTTTATGATTTTAATAATTACAATTATTTTGTAGAATTGTTAATAGTGACAAAAGAATGTGTATAAAATTGTTTCTAAATACAATTAGTGACCCATATATAGTGACAACCTAGTGACAATAAATAATTGTTGTCACTATATTGTGTTGTCACTAAGTTGTCACTATAGATGAGTCACTAATTGTATTTAATGACAACTTTGTACACAATTTTTGTCACTAATAATTATATATTGACAAAATAAAAAATGGTGTCACGTAATATATATTTTTAGTGACAACTTTAAAGTTGTCATTTAATATTTTATCACTAATATCGTATTTTCTTGTAGTGTTTTAAGACAACATGCTAAATACTGTAGGAGAGTACACTTTCAATATCTATTATATGGCAGTTCGCATCATTTATTATAAAATAATATTGTATTTCATTTTTCATTATATATATATCATATATATATAATATTTTTTAATATATACAAATAGCATGAACTTATATATATATATATACAGCGTGTATATATTATCAAGCAGAAGATGAAATGCAACATAATTGTATAATAACAAATTCAAATTAAATGTATATATAATTAGGCCTTGATTAATAAATTTTAGGTGCTTTTGGGCTTTTTGGCATATTAGAGTATTTTAACATGCAAAACTTATTGACAAGAACTTGTGTTTAAAGTTAGACAACATGTGCTTATGAACAAAGGGTCATTTTTGACTTAGTCAATGACCAAACCAACATAGAGCAACTGTAAGAGAAAAGTCCAAGTGTCCAAAAAAGAAAATCCCAACAAGATTCAAAATCCTAAATATAAAGAAAATATCAACATCAATATTGAAGAACAATACTCGTGTATATATATAGTGTCACAATAATGAATTTCATAGTTTTAACAGTGACTAATAATAAAAATTATTATTGACAAGAACTAATTAGTGATTGAAAAATTGTATATAAAGTTGTAACAATTAGTGATAATTGCATTTTTAATTTTGTAATTATAGTCATTTGGTATTTTAATCCTGTAACTTATTACAATAACAATTTACTCCTGTACATTTTTAATTTTGTGATTTCAGGATAAAATTGGCCAAAATTTCAAAGTTGGCCGGAAAGTCATGTTGCACTGGTATTGGCCAGCCAATTCTCATCACTTTTTTGCCAACTTTGAAAATTTTAGTCAATTTTATTCTGAAATCGATACAGGAATAAATTGTTGTCCTGTAAGTTATAGGACCAAAATATCAAAAGATCATAATTACGGGAAAAAAATGCATTTAAGCTTATTAATGTAATGATACTATATTTTGTTGCCACTATATATAGGTGCAAAGGGATAGTTTCACTTTTGGTACCCCAAGTATACCTCTATTTCATCTTTAATATCCCATATTTCCAAATCATCAAAGTTGGTACCAACGTTTGCGTTTTTACTCCACCTGAGTACCCTCCATTAGCGATCAACCCAGTTTTGGAGGGAAGATTGGATTTTTAGTCTATTTAAGGGTATGTTTTGTTGTCATTTCATTTATCACACAAATAGATTGAAATAATTGAATTGAGAATATTTATGTGTAATATTTGCTATATTTACCCTTAATTTTTGTTTTTAATTTATTATTTACTATTAATTAGCTGGGGTTGTCATGAGCGCATGAGGCCCACTCACCGGACGTGGGTAGTGGTTATTGCTAAGAGCCCGTGCAGTTAGTCTTGCTACTTTGGTTATTGACACGTCCTTGAGGTAACCGCAATATTCCTCCTTCTTTCTCTCTCAACCGCACTATTACCCCCTCCTTACTCCATTCCCCCTCTTTCCCACGTCTTCTGAAAAGAGAACTGGAGCTTATAAATGCTTCATTCGTTTTCCTATCATCTTCGTAACTCTACCTTTTTTCTTCTTTGTATTTTCTTTTGAGTTTTCTGCAAATGTCTTCTTCGACTCCTTTTGATGAGTTCATTCGCTTTATGGGAAAACGAGCAATGAGTGATGATCCCTTCGAGGCCTCCTCTCGAGGCGCAGGCCTTGGCTCATCATCTTTCGTGGTGGCCAGAGGTGAAGCCTAAGGAATCTTTCCCCTGCTCTTCGACAGTTGGTTGATGAGGAGGAGGAAGCGGAGGAAGAGAAGGGGTCAGTCGAGCAGGTTGAGGAAGACGAGGAAGAGGGGTCTTCCCCTAGAGAGAAGAGGGATGAGCCTTCAGAGGAGGAGGAGAGAGGGGCGAACCTGACCGTGGTGGAGAGGGGCTCCTTCCTCTGCTCCTCCGATGTCGCGAGGTAGAGGAAGGAATATGGGATTCCTCCTAGTTTTTGTTATTTATGTGTCTTCCCTGGATAGTTTCCTCCGCCCAGGGTGTTTGTGCTTCTTTTTCAGCCCAACTGAAGGCCGGTCTTCGGTTTTCCATTCCTTATTTCTATCAGGAAGTGTCTAGGTTGTTTGGGATTCCTCTGAACTAACTAGGCCCCAACTCCTTCGCCCTGGTCTTGATGTGTAATAGTGTGTCTTTCGCAGGACAGAACTTTTTCTTTTGTTTCCAGCTGAAAGAATCTGAGCCCGGAGTTTTTCACTTCTTTTCCGCTGGGGGTTTCGTTTTCTGCCTGTTCCTAGTGCCCTCACAAATTGGAGGGGGATTTTCTTCTTTGTGAGTCCTCCTAGCCCCTGGTCCTTTCCCTGTGAGTGGGTCAGTGAGCTCCCTCATGCTAACTCTTTCTCGATGAAAGACAAACCAAATGCTTTATCCTCCCTCTTAGAGGAATTGAATCGCGACCCCTATGACATCCAGGATTTGATAGATGAGAGACTTCTCTTTCAGTTTGGATTGAGTCCCAAGGAGGTCTCTCTCCAGGAGCCCTTGGGTACTTCTTGCTTTTCTTTTTTATTTTTTCCCCTTCATGAAATTTCTATGGAATTAATCTTGATCATTTTCTTTTGCATAAAAATTCATGTTTGACAAACTTCTACAGGATAATGCTCAAGACGATTCAGGGGGGACTCCCATGGTTGCCCAAACTCTAAGGGGGACCCCGGGCGACTTCAAGGGGAAGCGCTCAGCTCCCCCCACCCCAGGCGGGTCTTCTAAGCGGGTAAAAAGGAGCTCCTCCAGCCAACCTCCTTTTTGGAGCTCCTTGAGGATGGTCACCCGTTCAACTGCAACGCCCCCTCCTCTTCCCCCTTCCGCTCCTGGGGGCTCCTTCCTCCACCTCCATCAATTTGTCCCTGACTCGAGGTGTACACCCACTCATCTATGATGAGGGAGAAAGAAGGGGAGCCAGGGCTCTTCCCGAAACTTTTGAGGGGGATGGTGCTCCTCAACGACAGACGTACGCTAGCCTATGCCTCCAATGAGGATTTAGTCAGCACTTTCTCATGCCATACTTCAAAGGTAATCTCTTTGTACCACTTTTGGAGGATGCAATTTTACTTTTTGTTTTGAGCTTGTTACCACTATTTGTAGGTGGCAACGGTGATTGGGGAACTGCTAAGCCGTCCTATTGGAATGCCTCCCTTCCCTCCTACCCAAGGGCAGAGGAAGAGGCTGTGGGAGCGTGTGGAGCGGCTGGTCTCTGACCTTGGGGATGTACCAGTAGGCCGAGAATGAGAGGAAGAAAATCCAGCATGAATTCCTGGCTCTGACGAAGGGTCAATCGGATGCTCTAAGGGAGACGGCCTACACAGCTCGTCGGGAGGTGGTTGTTTTGGCATGAGCAACACCAGTATCCTAGATTAACTCCCTGATGTACTTGGTCTGGGTGACCGCAACTCCTTGTGGGGACCTGGCTATTTCTAGCCCGAGGTAATATTTGGCCTCTTCAAGATCTTTGATTATGAATAAGTTGTTGAGACAGGCCTTAACCTCCACAATTCAAGCTTCTGAACTACTTGCAATTAAATGTCATATACGTAAACAAGCAAAGCCAACAAACCTAAAGAAAAGTGTTTCGTGAAAAGGTAGTGATCATGCAATGACTGCGTGAATCCAAAAGCTCCAATCTTGGTGGTGAACTCAGCATTGCACTGTCTGAAGGCCTGCTTCAGTCCATAAAGGGACTGTTTCAGCTTGCATACATGGCCCTGTGGTTCGTCATACCCTTCTGGTGGTAGCATATATATCTCCTCGTCTAAGGAACCATGAAGGAAAACATTAACATCCACATGGTGGAGTAGCCAGTTTTGGGACGTTGTTACAGTAAGCAGTGTTCTGACTGTTATTGCATTGCCTAAAGGAGAGAAGTTATCCACGTAATCAATGCCTTCCACTTGGTTGTATCCTTTGGCCACCAACCTGGTCTTATGCTTGTCCACTGTTCCATTGGATTTTAGTTTGAGCTTAAATATCCACTTGTATCCTATGCCTCTCTTGTCCGTTGGAAGGAGTGTGATGTCCCAAGTTTTGTTCTTATGGAGGGCATCCAACTGAGCTTGCATTGACAGCCTCCACTCCTTATGTTGATTGGCTTACTGGAAACTACGAGGTTCCTGCAAATTGGTTAAAGAGGCAAGAAAACAAGTATGCAAAGAACTGAAACCAGTAACCAAAGGACAAGTTGTATTAGTATAAGTGTAGTAAAAATCCTACATCCAGACAGGCTTAGTGCTGATCCTAGATGACCTCCTGAGCTTGGTTTCATGTATAATATCAGTTGGAGGATCAAGTTCCTCTGCAGCTGTAGGATCCTCAATAATGTCGATGGCTGGAGCCTCAGTAGTGTTGGTTCCAATATCTAGGCCAGTGGGTTCTACATCACCTGCGCAAAAAGGTATAAGACATGTAATAGAATCAAACTGTTTCCCTGCATAAGGAAACACATCCTCATAGAATAACACATCCCTTGAAACAAGGAGGGTGTGTGCGTAAGTCAAAGATTCTATATCCCTTTTGCCCACTAGCATAGTCTAGAAACACTTCTTTCACAGCTCTGTGATCAGTTTTCCTTTTATGTGGGTGCACATTGGTGGTAACATGCAGGGTGCCAAATATTCTCCTGTGGCAATAGTCAGGAAATTTCTTATGTAAGACCTCAAAGGGTATCTGCCATTACAAGACTTGCGTTGGTAGTCTGTTAATAATATGTGTGGCAATCTGAGTGCCTCAAACCAGAAAAGGTTGCGCATATTTGACTGAAACATGATTGCTCTAGTAATCTGAAGCAGATGTTTATGCTTCCTTTCCACCACCCCATTTTGCTGGGAAGTGTATGTGCACGTTCTTTGGTATATGATGCCTTCTTCACTCGTGAATCTTTTGCATTCTTGGCTTAGAAATTCAATGTCATTGTCATTTTGAGTGTTTCAATTTTCTTGCCAAATTGTGTTTGTATCATTCTACAGAAAGCTTTCAGAATATACCATGTTTGGGATTTGTATTTCATCAAGAATGTCCAAGTGCTCTACTATGGTCATTGACCAAAGTTAGCATGAAAGCAATTAGATAAAGAGAGTTGATTATATGGCCCCCATATGTCCATATGAACAATTTTCAAAGGTTTATGTGGATTGTGTGTGGCTAACAAGAAATGGTAATCTTTGTTGTTTTGCTAGGGACATACTTCACATAAGTCGAAAGGAACTTTGATTTTTTTTAGAAAATGCAGATAATTGAGTACAGTGGAAGAAGTGTGGCCCAATCTTTTATGCCACAGGTTTGCATTAAAGTCTTAGTAGCTAAACCCTTTTTTGGGGCCTGTTTTAGTGTGCTATCTATAGTGTGTGTTGTGAAAGAGCCCTCATCCAGGATGTACAATTTCCCTATGAGTTTCCCTGCTGCTACTGTCTCACCACTCTTCTGGTCTTGCAAAATACAGTATAAAGGATAAAACTTGAACCTAATGTCAGTATTATCATATAATTTGCTGACTGAGAGGAGATTAATTTCAAAGCATGCACATGAAGCACATTAGATAATCTTAATTTTTTTGGAAGTTCCACATCCCCCACAGTATCTACAAGTTGCTTAGAGCCCTCAGCCAAATGTATATACAGGTCAGCTTTGTGTTTCTTGGTACTTTGGAAATAGATATGTCATTGCACATATGTGATGTTGCTCCAGTGTCAATAATCCAGAATTTTGAGTGCTCAAATATGGAGTTAAGAACAAGTTTACCTAGAAATCCTCGAACTCATCTGATCTTGATCTTCCAAAAGTTTCTGCAATAGCCTCCTGATCCATGGCATTCTGGACTGATTATTGGTTAGTTGTCAGCCTGGTTGTGGTGCTGAAAGCCTTGCTAGTGCTAGGTGTGGTGCTTGTACTGGTTCCTCTCTTCTTCCTTTGATCCTTGAGTATTTTATACCACTTAGATATTCGTTTATTTCAAAACAATTTTCCTTCAGATGACCAGTCTTCCCACAATGGGCACACAGTTGCCCTTTCCTTTCTTAGGTTGTTCTCCTTCTCCACTGACCCTTATTTCCTTGATATTCCTTTGCTTGCATAGCTACATTCTGCTAAGGACTTGAAAAGGTTGTCTTGATTTCTTTCTGTCTTTCATCCGTTAACACCATAGTGTAGCCTTTGCAACATTGCGCAAGGGTTCCAACATCAAGATTTGGCCACAAATTTGCTCAAAAGACTCATTGAGTCCCATCAGAAACTGCATTAGGTGATTCCTCTACTGTAAGTTGGCCAGCTCCGTTGTTGCTCCACAGCTGCAGGGTACCAGACACCCCAATTCGTCCCAGAGTTTCTTCAAATTCACAAAGTATGCGGAGACTAAGAGAGTGCCTTGAGAGGCTGATGTTATTTCCCTTTGTAGTTGATATATCAAGGGGCCATTACTGACGCCATATCTCACTTATATTTCCAGCCAGAATTTCCCCAGTTGTGTTTATATACAAGAAAGATTCCACTATCTCCTTGGATATCGTATTCAAGATCCAAGAAATAACAAGGAACCTGCCCTTGCCCAACACTCGTATTCTTCCAAATCTTCATTTGGTTTGGGGTTCCTGCTGTCTATGAACCTCATTTTCATCTTCGCCCTAAGGGCGATTTTGATTGATCAGCTCCAAGACAGGAAGTTTTGGCCTGTCAACACATTGGAGATCAGCATAATACCAAGGTTTTCCATGACCTGCATCCGCAAGAGATCCCGTCTGCGTCCACCTTCGTTCCTTTCTCTTCTTGTTTGGTGGGGCTCGCCATGGAAAAGATCTTGATGAGATACGGCACAACTGTTGATTGCACTTTTGGGCTACTTCTATTCTTGCTGAGTAATTAGAGGGAGTACCAGAGACCATCAGACGATGGTTGTGCTACCATGATGCGAGGTGGACGACAGAGCAAACACAACCATGGAAATGTTAAGAACTGAAGTTGATGAACAGTAGAAGAGTAAACTGGAAAAGAGACTGATTAACTTGCTTCATTGCTGGTTTGGATTAAGGTCTATGTATAGAGCTTAATCAGTTGATAAACCACTCCTAACAACTTGAACGACCCTAACCGCTAACTAACATCCGAGCTAACTCCCTCTAATCCGTAAAGTGCTAAAGATTAGAAGAGGCGCATTCACGCGTACAAAAGAATGATAACGACTCATTGATAGCAACTCTGAAGACGTAAAAACATCTTACTAAACAAAAGCGCATCTTAAAAAAACACATTTTACTTATGGAAGCATGTCGGCTCAAGAAAATATTTCTTTCCTAGTGAGTTCCTGCAGGCTGGTTAACAGTCGTACATTATATATAAACTAGACATAACTCCAGTTCACTTGCATGATGTTAATTAGACATAACTCTACCTACGAATTACACTTCATGCATAGTTTATGGAATATTTGGAACCCCATAAATAAGTTTATATTCGAGAGGAAAAATATCAACGTTCAAGATATCTTAAAATCCTCTTATTCCCTAACAAAATGCTTTCATAATAATAAACCTATCCAACAAAAATATACGTTCCACTTTCAATGGATTACCCCTCCACATGGATTTTTTAAATTAAATATTGATAGATCATCGCCAGGGAACTCAAGTAACGCTGGAATTGGAGGTATTATACGTGACTCAGAGGGTAAGTTCATTTTTGCTTATGGAATTTACATCGTCATTATAACAAATGATATAGCAGAATTCTGGGCACTTTGGTATGGATTACAGTTAGCTATTAGTCTTGACATTCAACTATATAGGTCTGTCGATGGGCGGGTATTATATTAAATATCATCCATATTTAAAAGAGTTTGATGTCTCCCAAACTTGTGGTTAGGGAGGACTCCTCTTGTGTGAAGAGTCTGTAGTTCCCTACAGTTTGTATTAGGGTTGGACCCCTCTCGTGCACACCTATAAATAGGGTGCTTCTATGGAATGTAAAACACAATTACTATTCGACGTACACTCTCCCAAAGCCTCTCGCCAAATACTCTCTTTGTTCTCTCTTGGAGTATCACCAAAAGTCTTCGGGGGTTTAAGGCGTGTAAACTCTAGTGGATAGCACTGGTAGCGATCTACGTGGAGCGAGAGAAGGGCGATCGTGACAAGGCCGACAAAGGGACGTGCTAGGAGATATGTGGATTCGTAGGTCGTGCTTGCAAATGAAAGAGATCGTAGGAAGCTTGTAGACGAGCCACAAAAATTCGGGTGTCAAAGTTAATTCCGCTGCATGTTGACATACCATACCATTGAGGTAATCACCGGAACCGATTATGTGCAATATGTGTTAATGTGCTTCACATATATGCTTTATTTTCCAATAGTGGTATCAGAGCCATTAGGGCTTGTACTCGCTTTATATTACAAAGCATGTGCGTATTTAATTTTATGCTATGGAACTATCTTATGAAGCATGAGATTATATATGTAATTAGCATGATATGTTTTTACATATTGTACAAATTAGCATTTACAAACCCACTTGTTTCATGGCAAATTCGAACCCTTTTTTTTTACACGATATTTGTGGGTTCTTTTGTAGTCTTTTTTCTATCATATGTAAGTTTTTGATGTGAAGATCACATGGTTAAATTTTGGTGGAAAATAGATGAATGGTTTATGAGGAAATCAAAACCCTAGTTCTTGAAAATTGTTTTCTTTGGATAAAAAACTGATCTGAATCTATTGTTTTTTCCTGAATATTTTTGTGTTATTTTTTTGGGCATGATAAGAGGTTCGAAACGGTATATGATTCATCGAAAACGGCTTTAAAATGAGTAAGATATGGGTTTTCTATTTTCTCGCCGGAAAAAGACCAGTCGCTGGAAAACGGCGCTGGAAAAACGTCCGGCGCCGGAGTTAAAAAAAAATGGTATTGGAGCTGACTGAGCGCGCTGGCTTGCGCCAGCAAGGCTGAGCTGAGCCGGCAGACCTTTTTTTTTGTTTTTTTTTGTATTTTTCTATTTTTCCTTTTTTTTCAGATTAAAAAGAAAAAAGAAATATTTTCTAAAGGATATTTGACCTTTGTGAAATATTACCTTTATGATATATTATTTCCTAAGTGCAAATATCATCATTATTTTTGTTGGATGATTGTGTATGCCTTAGGAGATAACTTTAGTGCATTTCTTGGTGATTGCATGTTATGCCTCTAAGTGTTTATTGTTATATGGCATGTGAGTTGATATTCGGGTGCTCATGAATAATGTGCATTTATTTATTGCAATATTTGTAATTGCAATTTATGACAAGTTGGCTATTTATTATTGCATTTGTGATTGCAATTTATGTCATGTCGATTATTGATTATAGCAATATTTGTGTTTGCAATTTATGATATTTTGATTATTTATTATTGCAATATTATGTGATTGCAATTTATGCAATATTTTTCTGATTGCAATTTATGCTAGCATATTTTTGTGATTCTAATATGCTAATAAATGCTCCTATTACATGAGTGCATACCTAGATAATTGCGTAATAGTATATTTTTATTGCATTCTTATTGAATATGTACAATATAATTTTGTGCTATGAATATATCGACATTAACATTTGGGTGCTCATGCATTATGTGAGTATTTTATTATTTGTGGGGATAATTTGTGACATGGTGGTAATTAATGCGGTATCCCCATTTTTTTTTTAGATTGATGTAGTAGGCCTTGGATGTAATTTTTTTTAGCATAATGTAGTAGGCGTTATATCAATGTAATTATATTTTTTGAAAAATGTATTTTTTAGGCCGATTTTTGGAGGCCAAGTATTTTTTTGTGAGGATTTATTTCGCTATTTACCACCATAGGACCAAATTATCTCAATATGAAGCACCAAATGTTAGTGTAGCCCATGGGGGGATATTTATTATTTTATTTTATTCATATCGCATATGGCATGCACGTAGAGTTTTTTTTTTATTTTATTTGACATGGAGTTATTTTATTCGTGATCAGTAAATAGTTTATTATGACCTTTTACTCAGTGGGAGATGATTACTAGCCGTATGGCAAAATTTTTTATTTTGCTGGTATAAAGAAATGATAAATAATTTACTTGGATTTAGAATAGAATATCAGCGCTATAATTTTTGCGCACACCTAGAGATCTTAGATTAACTCACCATTTCTTTTTAGTCTATTAAATATTGAGATGGATAATTGTCTAATATTGTCGCGACTTAGACATTGACAATTAATGGTGGATGAAGAAAACATTTGCGCTTTTATTAGTTAAGCTGCAAACTAAAGAATCTCATTGGAGAGTTGTCAAGCTCTATTCTTGAATATGAGCTCACTAATCCTTAAGTTGCTAATTGAGTTGACTTATGGATGTTTATGTGTTCAACCAAAATAACCAAACTTGAGGTTTGATTTTTTTTTCGATTGAAACACAAAAGAGATGCACTTGTTACTCATGTTGAACCAACTAAAGTGTTGTTGGATCAAACAAGGAGTAGCACAATAAGTGCAAGACTGAAAACTTGATCCACGAGGTGATAATCGTATCACTTTTTTTTTCTAAAGCAAGTGACACCAACAATTGTCATAGTGCTATGGAAAATTAGTTACTCCACTCGTAATTGAACTGAGAGGAAGTTTAACTAAATAAATGCTCTCTCATTAACTTTACTAGGGTCTCCAATTCTCTCCTTATATGGATGATAGATATGGCAAGACCTAGCACATATAATTTGAGATTGAGCAAAATGACTATTATCGGTATTGTACGCTAGTATAGAAATATTGTGGCATAGCGCACAAGAGGAGGCATTTTGGAAGTGTCACCCCACGCTCATTTATTGATATGAGTTGTACTCTTCAAGAGTTATATAAATAGCAGTGGAGCTACTCTAAAGAGTTGTGCAAAAGGCACTAGTTATTCGATATAGTCTAATCGTGTTAAGAGCACTCTTAAGATATTTGTTGTGTGTTGTGGTTTATCCATCTTAGATGCAATTTTTTTTACTGTCATTTACATTTCTTCTTTCACTTCTTGTGTTATGGTATATGGGATTTTGAGAATGACCATGTTAGCTAGAACAAACTATTTGATTTAACTCGCTAAAGTCGACCTCCCCGAGGAAGATTGTGTTAGCTAGAGGAGGCCACTTGGTTCATTCGTTAAAGGTTATTCTTCCTTGAGATTGACCATGTTAGTTAGAAAAAATCACCTAGTTCACTCACTAAAATCAACCTCCCCGAGGAAGATTATGTTAGCTTGAAAAGGCCACTTGGTTCACTCGCTAAAAGATTACTCTTGATTGAAAACTTACCCAAGCGAAAAAGAGTTTGTTGGAAAATAAGGAAGGTTTATCAAACCACTAAAAATTGTCCAATAAATAAATGCGGACTTATGAGTATGAGGTATGAAATGATGCAATAGTATTTCTCACGCTATTGATCGTACACCTTTCTCACTAGTTGAAAAGCGCTATTTTCAGCGATTTTTTACAAGGGTAGAGAATTAAAGGATATGAACATTATGGTTCCATGTACTGATAAGAAGCAAAAGTACCATGTCTGATTACGTTGGACAAATACTGAGGAATATAAACTGCAAACGAATCATGATTCTAATCTCTTAGCAGTTGCATGAGCTTACAAAAGGAAAATAATCTAACATTTCTAGAAATGTCTAGAATTTAAATGGTGCAAGACCATTTTGCATTTCACTTGGGTAGATGCAATTTTCGAATGCAGCCTACAACATGATAAAGTGCCTCTACGAAGTTCTCCAACTCTTGTTAATATGGTAGCAAGCATATGATATGTACCTACTGAATCGGCAAGATATGAACAAAGGGTTCATGGAGAAATTAGCCGCGTAATATAGATTCCTTCAGAAGGAACCTTTTTTAGAGTCGTGGAGGTCAATAGAATCTTAACTATGAGGGTGAAAGATTCTTACGAGATGCGCCCATTTCTCTGCAATGATGATATTTTATTCATCTTTAGTTGCAAGAGATAATCGAAGCGACTCAAAAGTCAGTGGGAGTGTCTGACTAGAGAAAGGATTCTCAAATTCCACGAATAAGGAGTGAACATTAATAATGTTCCCCATCGTCTATATGAGACTGAATGGGTATCCTCCACAAGTATTTGATGGATATTGATGAGTCAAGAATTGACTTCACGTAACACTTCCGGTGGACAAGTGCTTAAAGGGAGTTGATAAGCCTAATGACTAAGAACAAGGTTGATCTCCTATCTATGTGCAAGATCATTTTGAAACATGTGGTTTCTAAAAGGTCAAGTGCAAAGTAGATAAGTATAAAGGTCAACCGACGGCGAAATATTTACGCCCACTGAGGGGTGTAGTTTTGAGACATTCTCCTTGATGGTGAGATTTGTCTGAACTCTCCATAGCCACTATCACCACTTTCACCTAGGTGCTCCTAGCTGATGATAGTTGACATATCCAATTAAGTAGTGGACATGATGATCATGTGGATCTTCCAGTTAATTCAAGTTGTGGGCAAGCGCAAGTTTGGTGCCTGTAAGCTCCATTTATAACTTGAATTATTGTCCAGGTAGTGATAATATCAATTCCATCGAGCTATCATTTGATAGACTTAACGATGATCGAGATGACCACCAGATATGTCAAAATTCTGAGAGAATTAGCTCTCATCCGATGCAGGCGAATAAGTTTGATGGCTAGAAGTAACGTGGAGATATCGCCAAATAGAGTGGCAGTCCTTCGCATGGACATAGGAGCAAGTATGATGCATACTTAGTGTTCAAACACTAAATTTGTATACGTATCATACTATCCTAATTGATACTCCATAACCACAGTGTTCTTAGTTAAGGGAGATGCCTTAAATTGAAAGAAGAAAAGAAATGATGTGTTCGTGGGCGTTGTAGAATGTTTGATGCGCAATATGTGTGCACAACTAGTCCTGTGCTCAATAATTAGAATGGTGAGTAGATATCGAAGTGATCCTTGATGCACATATCGTGATGCAATAAAGTGATCTATGAAAGTAATCTAAGATCAGACTAAAACTATCTGGTTATGATGCATATGTAATGCACATAGCGAAACTCTGTATACTTATGGACGCCAATTATTGTTGGAGGACCTAGTATACAGATACCAGATATTTGAGACATGCGCATAATCAATTTGTTCTCCAACATGTTCTACGAGCGGTATGGGCGCTCATCCCTTTTACCAAGCCTCGGTGTTGATAAAGGCTTGTTAGTGGTAAAGGATCATGTAGAACTTGATTTTTATGGCTTCTGAGAACATAAGATTGGTACTGAATTATGAAATATCACTAGGCCCTGATTGGCCCTCTCACACGGGTAATCGCCCTGGCGCTGCGATGGCGAGCAAGATGAGACTTGAAAGATCATTTCGCATTAGTGAGTCATGCGAATGATCACCTTCGCACTTGAGAAGTGAGGAAGGACAATGTATAATGAATAGTCGCCTTGGCTAGAGAAGCTAAGATGAGATCACATATTTGATCAATTATGAAGTATGTCTGAACTTCATAAAAGGCCTATTTTGGAGCTGAATGTGCGAACTACTAGAGGGCATTAAGAGAGTGACTGTCTGGTAGTACGCAGTTAGGGACTTGGATAGCGACTGGACTTAGGTTCATCTGATGTTGAGAGCTGTGACATGCCCAAGTTGAGTGGGAGCTCCATCATAGCATGTGATTATACTACATGTGCGCTAAGACGACCTACTATGGGGAGTGACTGAATAGGTCCCTGCTTCGTCATTGTGTGAGCCCATACAATCCCTTGTACCCTTTGGGACTCAGGACCATGTCATGAGGCGTAAGCTTGATGATGCTACTTTAGCATGCTTTCCAATGGCCACGAGTGATACGGTCTGTCGGAGCATATCTAGAAAAGTTGTCAAGACCAAACTGATTGATGTGAGAGGCCGAGGAAGAACCAAGTTGGTGAAGCACTTATGTTCTATTGTTCATAGCCGGGACGACTTAGTCGGAATATGTCTGACTAGTCATGAACGTAGAAGCATATCTGAGAGGGTCAAGCATGCTCTATTTGTTGAGGGATCTAGAGATGCTTGATCAAGTGTGTCCACGAGGTTTGGGGTACATAGCGAGTTTTTTTGGAGATGATGAGTTATGTTAGTATTGGTGATGACTTAATATAACTCTCCTCATGTTTTTCTCTTTTCTCGCTTGGTCGCACGCCTTACTCCGTGTATGAAAGAGGGGATGGGAGATGAGAAATTTTTGGATTGGAGAGGCTATGTCAAATATGTATGAGTGAGAGATATTAAATATCATCCATCTTTAAAAGAGTTTGATGTCTCCCAAACTTGTGGTTAGGGAGGACTCCTCTTGTGTGAAGAGTCGGTAGTCCCCTACAGTTTGTATTAGGGTTGGACTCCTCTCGTGCACACCTAAAAATAGGGTGCTTCTATGGAATGTAAAACACAATTACTATTCGACGTACACTCTCCCAAAGCCTCTCGCCAAATACTCTCTCTGTTCTCTCTTGGAGTATCATCAAAAGTCTCCGGGGGTTTAAAGCGTGTAAACTCTAGTGGATAGCTCTGGTAGCGATCTATGTGGAGCGAGAGAAGGGCGATCGTGACAAGGCCGACAAAGGGACGTGCTAGGAGATACGTGGATTCGTAGGGCGTGCTTGCAGATAAAAGAGATCGTAGGAAGCTTGTAGACGAGCCACAAAAATCCAGGTGTCAAAGTTAATTCCGCTGCGTGTTGACATACCATACCATTGAGGTAATCACCAGAATCGATTATGTGCAATATGTGCTAATGTGCTTCACATATATGCTTTATTTTCCTACAGTTGGAAAAATCTAAAAGCAACAATGGCCAAGTCAAATATTGGACTCTTCTGATTTGGGTAGACTAATTCAAAGATTTTGATAGTCATTTCTTACAGGTATTACTCTACCTGGACTCCAACCCGATAAATACCCATAGTTATTACTTATGTATTTTACCCGGACCCTACCCATAGAATACTCATTTGGTTTTACCCATTCTATACCCATACTAATTGGGTCCATTATGGGTCTTACCCATTGGGTCTTACACATTAAAATGAATAAACTAATTATATATATTTCTTTGTAAATGATATCACAGAAACATATTACTAAATTAGTTTATTAAATATATTTCATGAACTTACTGTCAATAAATCAAATTAAAAGTTATTCGAATTTTTAACATGTGCAGATTGAATATCGTTGAAATATATACAACAATATTGACTTTATTCAAATAATGAATCATATTAACCAATTACACATCGACATAGATTCGATATAGGAACGTAAATTAAATAACCAACAGGAAAAATTTATGAAAATTATATTTTAACTTTAGAATGATTTTTTTTATTGATTTGAAAATTCGTTGAACTTTCATTTCATGAGTTTTTTACAATTCAAATTTGAACAAATTTTATTAGTACCATATATTAGTTTAGCTTGACTTATTACTTTACATTCAAATTAATTTTATCAAAAGTTTAATTCGCAGTTGTCTCTACGAAAATAAAGATGAAAAACTCTGGCAATTTTTTTTTTCAAAATATTAATACGTAAAAGTAAAAAAAACAAAAACTATGTATAAAAATTAAGAATTTTAGATGACAAGTAAAATCGACGCAATTAATTTATTAAAAATTTAAAAGTTCTATGATTATAAGTTAACGGATATTTATGAATTTTTATAGTATTAGATTTTACCCATTCAACACTCATACCCACGGATATTCTTGAGTCTAAACCCTATTCATACCCGAAACACTTATTACAATGGGTATGACTCCGGGTCTGAGTCTAATATAAAAATAATGAGTCCAAATCTGGATCTATTATATAACTAATGGATTTAGATTCGAGTAATACCCACCCATTAACAAGTCTAAGGAAGACTAACAAAATAGCAAGAATTTTGGCCCAAGAGGCATCAAGTACAAACAGAGATAATGGTTATGGTGTCTGCCCACTTTTGTAACTATACTACTTGAAAATGATCTTATTATGATATACTCCCGTATCTCGAGAAAAACCATGTACTAAATCTATTCGGCTTATATAAAATGCTATCGTTTTGGTGGGAAAAAAATACGTATATTTACATTTTTATGAAATTATAGTCTATAATTCCAAATCAAATTGAGACCAAATTTTGATGGAGTAATGAATTTTTATTTGAATTACAACAGGAGTGGAGGACACCTAAGTTTGAATCCAGGACTCTTCTTTCGTTATAGAAAAGTGATACTAACTCAATCAAATTAATGTTGATGATAGGATGGAATAATAAGGCTTTAATAAATTTTTCGTCCTATAATTATAGTACTTTGGTATTTTTATCCTTTATCTTTCTACGGTTTAAAAATAGTCCTGTAATTTTTTGATATTTCATGATTTTGGTCCTTTCGGTGCCGGATTTTGTAAAAGTTGTTGGAACAAATCATGTGCCCCTCGCGATTTTGGTATTTTTGTCCTTTATCTTTCTAGGAATTGCAAAAGAGTCCTGTAACTTTTTGACATCTTGCATATTTGGTCCTTTTGGTGACGGATTTTGCAAAAGTTATCGGAATAAATCATGTGTTACCTCATTTTATTTTTTAATTTTTCATCCATGTTGGCCAAAGTGAACCAATTCGAACAAAAACATCAATTTAAATGAACCACATGAGGCGCACATGATATCTTCTGGCGATTTTTGCAAAATTCGGCATCGAAAGGACCAAATTCACGAAATGTCAAAAAATTACAGGACTCTTTTATAATCTTAAAAAAATAAAGAATAAAAATGTCAAAATACCAAAATTACAGGACCAAAAATTTGTTTAAGCCGGAATAATAATTATGAAAAGTTATGTCCTGATGAACTGTCTCGAAAAAGGATACCACTTTATATCCCTAAATTATGTAAACATGCAATTATTCACATGTGATTTAAAAGAAAATTGAATAAAGATGCGATGGATATTTATTTACGACGGTTATGGTGTCATTTTCCAATAAGGCAATTGGACCATGAATATTTTGATAATTAATAAGAGGATTTTCCATGTGATTTATTTTGCTAGTAGTTTAAAAGAAAAAATAATTGATATGTTAGTCAAATTACACCCATTTTTTTCAATCATGCTTTTTTAATTTAGAGAAATTGGAAGAACCAATTATAATCCTATTAATGAGGATAATTAAATATTAGGGAGAGCATTTCTTTATATGAATTTATATATATATATATACTCTAATTTCTTAATAATTTATTAGTGACAAAAAAGACTTAGTATAACAAAATATATAATTAAAAGTTAAAATTTCATTTCATGATTTTAATATCAGACAATGGATTCCTTTAGTTAAATCAAGTCCATTAAAGTAAGAAGATAGGATAAAATTTGACTAATTAGTTATATCTTATATATTTTGGAAATAGTATTTTTGGTCCCATAAATTAGGTCCTTTTCACTTTTGGTCACATTTATTACGGGATTGGCACTTTTGGTCCCGTAACTTACAAAAATTTATATTTTTAGTCCTCAATCGCTTTTTCGTTTGGTTTTTAAGTAATTTTTGCATGAGGAAAAATTCAATTTTTGTTAGAGAAGAGAGGATTTTCCTTTCCTTACTCTAATTTCTTCCCCTCAAAATAGTTATATTCCCCCTCCCCGCTAAGGTGTTGCCAAGTTGAAAAATGCACCAATTTTCCCTCCAACAAAAAATACTTAACGACCATGTATTGAGCATGTGCCTGACGAAGTTAAAAAAATGGAAAGAAAAAAAAAAAAAGTGGATGAGGACTAAAAAGGGTGAATTTTTGTAAGTTACAGGACCAAATATGCCAATCCCGTAACAAATAGGACCAAAAGTGAAATATGCCAAACTTATGGGACCAAAAATATTATTTTCCCTATAAAAATTCTTAAAATCCATAATTATACCAATGCATTTGGGCCTTTTAAAATCCAATTCAAATGGACCTGAATGACCTTATGTTTTGTGCTTTTAAAGAAGTTGGGCCTTTCTATTGTTGCAAAAAGAAAATAGCCCACATAGAATTTGTATCAGATGACTTCAAGGATTTAAATCGAGTCGAACACATCATTATTCGAGTTTATTTAAACTATTATCAAAATAAAAATTAATTATTAATTTAATTAAATTGAAATGAGATTTAATTGGATCAAACAAGAATCAACGTAATTTACGCAAATTAAGTTAAATGGCAAGTAAAGCTGGGCTAGGCTCATATTGTACTTAGGGAGTAGGCCCAAATATTTGTTTGAGTTGGACCCATTTGTCAGAATGAGTCGCATAATTTTTTAGGTGAATTACAATGATATCTCCTGAAATTTTATAATTATGGATAACTCCTCGCTGTTTTAAAAATTACAAATACCTCCTGAAATCTGTAATTTTTAACTAAGGATCTGAAATGATCCATTTTGCCCTTAATTTTTTTTAAATTATAAAAAGATCAGTCGAGACAAATTACATTAGCATTCACTGCATAAAAAAACGTAAGAAATATCTCCCTACGCATTTTTGTCCAACAAAATTTAGAAAATTTTAAAAAATAATTCAATTTGCATAAAGCCATTTGGGTCAGTTCACCCATAAAAATGGATGAAAATGAATTTTGTTAGATGGTAACAAACCTTATGGGGGTATTTGTAATTTTTAAAACAACGATAGCTTATCCATAATTATGTCAAACCTCAAGGAGGTCATTGTAATGCAATCTAAATTTTTTCATAGGGTTAGGCCCTAGAACTTGATTTTTCTGATTTTTTTTTATTATTTTATTTCTTCAAAGACGCTGTCTGAAATTATGTTTAGGAATAATTACATTTACACCCCCTGACCTATAGTCTATTTACACAAACTACCCCTGCTTTTTGCATAATTACAAAAACCACCCTTGATAGCCAAAAAATAAGGGTAGTTTGTGTAATAATGTCGATACTTTTGAGGGGTGTAATTGTAATTTTCTAAAAAAATAGAGGTGGTTTGTGTAAATGATTCTTACATTCTAAATGGGTGTATGTGTAATTATTCAAAAGGCATGAGTAATTTATGTAAACAGATCATAAATTAGGGGGTGTAAATATAATTATCCCTTATGTTTATTTAGACAAACATATCATACACTTCGTAAAATTATCAGAACATCCTTTGAGGAGGTTGTTGTTTCATGTACATCAAGGGTATTTTTTTTATAACTTCATTACTGAACTGAAGGTGTACTTTTAATTACAATCATAATTCAGGAGATGTTCTTATAATTTTGCAAAATATAAAAAGTATTTGTGTAGATTAATCTCAAGAGGTATCGATGTAACTTACCAATATATATATATATATATATGTATGAAGATTGAAGTGAGGTTTTGTTGCATAAGGAAATGGTTGAAGTCCTCTCCATCTTTGCTTCTTTTTTTCTTTTTTCCTTTTTCTTTTATGATAAATACATTTTAATTTATTAATGATGGATAAAAGCCTAACCAAAACTGTATAACAAAGTGTGCAAAATCCAAACATGATTTGGAAAAAGTTGGTAATGATGGAAAATGGGAGAAGAACTAAGCTCTCAGTTTAGTTCTACATTGAGGGGTTCAAATTTTTGTTTTGAGCACTGACACAATTTTTTGTATTATTTTGTGTTTTTTAAATAATTTAATTTTTACATTAAAATTCTATTCAAATTATATTTTAATAAAAGATACAAAGTGTAGCTTTTAATCTCATCGTAATTTTTCTTACCTGATTATCCATTGTCAAATAACCTTTTAAATTCTTTATTAATTTTAAGAATGAGGGCAGTTTTGCAATTTAATCATAAGGGAAAATTATTTTTTCGCCCGGTAAGTTTAGTCAATATTAGATTTAATCCTGTAACTATGTCCTTTATTTATTTAGTCAATAAATTACAAAATTGATGACATTTAGTCCGATCTAGGGTTTTTAATAAATTTTTCTGTATTTTTAACCGGAATTTGCCACGTGTGCATCGGAGTTTCCAACTGGGCGAGAAAATGATGATGTGGTGATGATGTGGCACACACATAAGTGATTAAAATATTTTGTTGCTCATGGAATTCAAACTTGGGTATCTCAAAACAAAAAATTCTACTTTTGCCACTTGAGCTTCATCTAATATATTCATAATTAGCTCAACCATCTCTTATAACCTATATATTTGGAAATACTTTAATATGAAATTGATATTAATATTACTAATATTATAATAAAGATATTTACTGATATAGTTTATTTTATTATTAAAAAAAAATATAATTAATATCAATATTTATCTTAGCAATAGAATATTAACAAGAATATATATATATACATATACATATTAAAAACAAATTACATATTTATTTTCATATGCTAATTTATTTATTTTTTTTTACATAAAACTAGCTTATATATATATATAACTGTTTATATATTATTTAAAATATTACTATATTAAAATTAATATATAAACATTTTTAATTGTATAAACATGTTTATTAATTTAATAAAAAAGTATAAATCTTTCCAAACATATAATATGTAACAATAAATTTAAAAAATAAGAAATAATTATGTAAAATTATATAAATTAGTATATGAAAATTAGTATATAACTTTTAAATATATATATATATAATATCAATACTAATCATATTCTTATTGAATAACAAAATTATTATATCATTAAATAATGATATTTTTAGGTATAACTTTTACTACAATTTTTAGTAATACTAATAACAATTTTATAGTAAAGTATTTCCACATATATAGGTTATATAAGATGGTTGAGCAAAGAGTATCTAAATTGGTTGTAGTTTAAGTGGCAAAAGGAATATTTGTCATTTTGAAAAACTCAAGTTCGAATCCCATGAACAACAAATAAATTTAATCACTCATGTGTGTGTCTCGTCACCCCCATCATTAATTACTCGCCCAATTGAAAATTTCGGTGCTCACGTGGCAAATTCGACAAAAAGTGCTGGAAATTTTATTAAAAATCCTAAATATGACTAAAAGTCATCAATTTTGTAACTTATTGGACTAAATAAATGATATAGTTACATGACTAAATTTAATATTGGGTAAATTCACCGAACGAAAAAAATAATTTCCCCTAATTATAATTTGTCATTTATGTAATCAATTATGAAATAGTAAATACAAACGGCATAATTATTTTTTCTAAATTAATTATTTCAAAATCAAACATCTCATCATCACTTATACAACTATTGGACCAAACTGGACCTAAAGGGCCCGACTCAAGGCAGTGAGAGTAACGATGGGCCGGGGGGATCGATGACTTTGAACACGTGGCCTGAGAGGCCAACTTATTTAATTTTTTTATTTTTATTTTATTTATTCTTTTTATTTCTCTAATTAAATGTTAACCTTATCTAGTGCTTTAAAAAATATATGCAACAACATTGTTCAGCTCACCCTATATACAAGAAGTTAAAAAAAGAAAAAAAATAAGAATTAATTTTTTCATTTACAAACGACTACTTTTTGTTCAATAGCTATAACTCTGGAGTAATATTTTATTATAATTATACCCTTTTCACTTTATATATATTGTATCTACACCCTTTATAAGTATAAAAATATTACAGGAGAATATTAAATGAGGGGTAAAATAAAAAAATTATATAATTTTTTTTGCTGATGTTAGCATTTTTGTCTAGATCCTAATGAAATGGGGTTAGGTGTAAACAAAAAACTTTTGGAAAGGGTGTAAATTAATATAATTTCAAAATTTTTGAAAAAAAAAATGTAATTTCACATTTTCTGATGGGGTCCAAGTGTAATTGACCTTGAAATTTTTCAATACAAACTCATAATCATGGCAAACGCGGCGACCACGGTGCGACAGTTGCCCTGGGCAGAAGTGGGAACGGTGGTCACCTTCCCAGATTAAAAAATAATAATTACTTTTATTCTTATTGTTTGCAACTTAAATTTAATTAAATAAAAGTATTAATTTTTAGGTTAAATAAGATTTATTTAAATGTACATATTTTTTATAATAAATATTAAAAATTATTTATATACTAAACTAAATAAAACCTTAATTAAGTAATAAAATGTAATTTTTATAATTGATTGAATTTATATTGATATAGATATTTAAATTATAAAAATTAAATATTAGTATATTATTTTTGTATCATGAGTTTAATTTGTCAATTTAAATTATAAATAAATTACAAAATGTTTTGGTATTTTAATATTTAAATAGATGTACTTAAGAACAAAATTATTTCTTTTTTTAGGAGGGATGAAATGTAATAAAAATCATTAAAAATAAGATTAAAACAAGAAAATTTGACCATGGTAGTTTTTAGCACAATATAGGTGTATTTTTATCATTTAAGGGTAAAAAAAGGGGCAAAACGAGCAAAAAATCATGTCCAAATGCACCATCCGCGCGTGTATCCTACTTTCCGTTAGTTTCTGATAAAAAGAATTTTTTTTGCGGAGTTTAACAAAACACGAGGGATTGTTTTGCCTATTTTCAAATCACAGGGATTTTTTTAACTTTTTCAACAAAACACAGCGGGGTAAATGGGAGTTTAGCCAAAAAAATAAATAAAAATGCTATACTTTAAACTTAAGCATATCTTATATATTAAAAAATAAAAATGTAATTTCAGCTATCAATAAAATCTCATTATTCTACATTCATATTTGTGCAATTATAATATACTTTAGGCCTTATTTATTAAGGCCTATATATGGGTTAGTAGTGTGTAGTATCATGTTGTTGGGCATTTACTTAAAAAACTCAAGGCCCGCTATAGCCCGTTGTTGAACCCTACAATGGCATGCTATTCGGTCGATAAAAATATTGGGTGGGAGGCCCATACTAATTATCAGTGGGGCCCACCACCATACCTACTAAATTTGTTAGCTCATTTTGTCCCTGTCATGGTCATTGATTTTTACCCCCTTGCCCCTGAACTTGAGCAAATTTTCATAAGCCATCATTAATTGTTCTCTCTCACAATGTAGCTGGGTTTCTTCTTCACTCAAGTGCAGACGGTGGAGTTGGAGCGGTGGATGGTATGGAATCAATAGACGAACTTGTTGGATCGCACGAAAAGTTGATCGATTCTGGCAATGAAATCGGATATGATCATGAAGTTGAAATGGAGAAAGTGGGATGGGTTGTTATTGGAGTTTCTGTAGCATCAATAGCTTTAACACCCCGGGCCTTGATTTATCACTCAAAGAAAGCAAGAAACACGTCCGATGAAGAATCTGAACCTGTACCAAAGCCACATAAGTTTGCAGCAAAGGAGGAAACAACCCCAGTGCCTCCTTCTATGCACAGGAAAATCGAATTTTTCGCTAGACGTACATCATCTCAAGCAATAGAAGAAGCTCCGGCAGTGCTCAATTGCCACCATATCTGCGCGCCAACTGTTGAGTTGATCAGAGAAATTGTCGTTGGACAAGCAGAAAGTAATGCCACTTTTTTCCCCAAGCACGATTCGTTATCTCAACCGGCTGCTGCTCCAACTCCACCATTTGCACTAGACGGCCCACCACCATCCACAAAGGAAAAGTATGTTTACCCATTCACTATGGTGGAGAACGATTGTCCCGGTCTTCGTCCTTCCTTGGTTGTGGCTCAGTCGCGTGGTCGTAGATCTTGATGCTTGGGGAGAGGGAAGGGGGCATGGTTGTGTGAAGAAGAGAAGGTATAATGATAGTTTCTTATGCAAAACTTTGACATCTTTTTGCTGTGGGGTTTGAACAAATGATGGGGACATAAGAGTAAACTCCACTCTTATCTAATGTAATATTCTGGATAGTAAACCACACATCATATTAATACACCTACTATTACTATCAAAAGTAAACATGATATTGTTTCATCCAATAGACCTTAATACAACATATAGTAACCCCTTACTACTATATGGGTTAGTCAAATAGATCATTGTAAACAATGCCTTACATAAATACAAAAGTAAACAAATAAAGGTGACAAATTGTTTTTTTAAAAAAAAGTATACAAAGTTGTTAGGTAAAATGCACGTGTTCTAGACACTTGACCCAGGTCACATAATTTGCGCATCTATAATGCCGCTCTGTCGCTCCGAGCATGAATTTATGAATTGGGAGTGGGAACGGCGCTCTAAGAAGACTTAACTTGTGCTATTTTTTTGTAATTCGA
Source organism: Sesamum alatum (assembly GCA_034509735.1). Lineage (NCBI taxonomy): Eukaryota > Viridiplantae > Streptophyta > Magnoliopsida > Lamiales > Pedaliaceae > Sesamum > Sesamum alatum. The sequence continues at coordinate 27,045,108 of JACGWO010000010.1, read as the reverse complement.
ATTGGAAAAAAAGAATTCGATCCAAACTTTGTAAAGTCGTGCTCTGGAGTTGAGGGACTCCCGCTTTAGATACTTTAGTGCTTCTTAACCCTTAATGTTTTAAGTCTTTTTCTTGAAAAAAAAATTAGGATAAAATGCATAAAATCTTCATGTGCTTTCGAAATTTAGCTAAAAACCTCTTTGTGTTAAAAAATAAGCAAAAAAATCTCCTGTATTTTGCAAAAATCATGCATACTCACTCCTTCCGTTAGTTGACACTCACGGCGTTAAAATTTCGATCGAATTGCCCGTTATACCCTTATTATCATAGACCATTGATCTTCAATAATTTTAAATGAACGGTCTAGATTTCAGGTAAATTTAAAATATATTATTTTTATATATACAATATATACTATACATATATATACAATATATTATTTATACATAGATAATATATACTATACATATATAATATTATATATATAATACATAACAGAGGCGGCGACAGTCACCGTCTAGAAACTGAGCGACATCGCGTCGCCCAGCGCAAAGGGGGCGACGCGACATCGCCCAGATCTAGGCGATGGGCGCCCAGACGACCAGCTGGTGGCCGGTGGCAATGAGGCGCCTGAAAAACTAGGAATTAAAAAAAAAAAAAAAAAAAAGCAATACAGTTAAAAAAATTAAAAAAAAATAAAAATATATTAAAATTTTATTTTAAATACATATAATAGTATTTTTAATTTAAATATTATTTATACTAAATAATATAATTTGAAATTTTTTTTTGAAATTTAATTTATAATATGTATAGAGAATATATTGAAACATATTTAAACAAAATAATAATTTAATTTAGTTAATATTATATAATTGTATAATTGATTTACATTTATATGACTATATAAATTTGAAAAGTTAATTTTAGTATATTAAGTTTCGTATTGTGTTTTTTCAATTTAGAATTTTAAATTTTTCATATACGTTTTATTTTTTTATATCTATATTAATATATTTAATAAATAAATATAATTTACTAAATATGTTTGCCTAAATAATAATTTGAAATTAATCAAATATATAATTTATTAAAATATATTTAAATGAAATAATAATTTAAATAAATCAATATAATATATATTCAAGTGTAAAAGAAAATGGGTAAAATAGACATTTATACACTTAAAATAACATTAAAAAAAGGTCAAAATTGAAAGGGGACAAAATAGACATTTATATACTTCAAATAACCTCAAAAAAGGCCAAAAACAAAACCCACTCTCACAACGCACGCGTGTCGAACACTCTCCGTTAATTTCTAACGGAGATGGGGTTTTTTTGTTGTAAGTGCGGGAAGGGAGCGAGACTAGGCCGAGCCACTAGGAGAGTAAGCCCTTCCCACGTGTCAAGTTTCATAAATGAATGCAACCTTAACCAAAGAAATCAACATGCGCCTTTTATTTTAGGCTGTTGGCGGCGCAGAATGAACGAATCCACGACCAGCAAGTTTTTTGAAAGCGAACTGAATGGAATTCTTACTTTCCAAAGATACTGCTAAAAATCAAAGCCCGTAGGTTCCTTTGTGTCATTAGGGATTGAAATAGGAGGTTTGGAAGGAATCCTGAACCTGTGGTGCGAATATCGTCCTTGTGCTAATCGGTCCGATCTCTGAAAGAAGGTGCAAAAAAGGCAAGAGCGACTCAAGCAACACCGACTAAGGGAACTTGGCCTCGAATGTTGCATTCACCAGGACACTTCAGAGACCTTATTTTATCAAATTAAATTGTTGGGAAACAAGTCTCCTATTTTCATAGGAATCATTGGGAGAATGGAAAATTGATCAAGGGGGCTGACCGTCAGAAGATGTACAACATCTTAATGCCTTCTTTGAACTCACCGAGATCAATCATCAAGCCAGCTACCCATGGTCAAGGTCAAAGAGGAAGTTAACGGGAAGAAAACCATATTGCTGCTGATCCACGGGCTAATTCTTTCGAGGGCCTGCTTTCTTATGCTACTACTAGACATCCTATAACTCTTCCTTCCTTTTGGTAAGCTCAGTCCTTGAGGGAGGATTTGAGAATCCACTCTATTCCTTAGTCTCTCTTTTCTGTATCGGCTTTATCTAGACGTCTATACGACGAGCGTCACACAGAACAGTCAATCTACGAGGGGTGGAGGAAGAATAGTCAAAGAAAGGGAAGGAGACGCATAAGGAATGATCTCTCTTTCCTTGCCTATGGAATGCGCACATGAATCACTCTTATATAAGGAGTATACTTCTAGTTCATAGCAATTCCTTTCTCTGTCTTTTGACGTCTTAGCAGATTCATTCTATTGGAAGCCCGGCTCGGCTTACACAATGATCGGAAGCCCTATAGCCCGAGAAGAGGGGGTTTAACAAATGGTGGGCCACAAAGGTTTCTTCGTCCTTCTTTACTCCCTTGACAAGCTGCAAGGGACTGGGAATTGGCAATATAACAAGAATCGCTCCTTTAGTTCAAGCTCAATCCCAACAGTCTCCAATATTGCTATAGATTCTCGACCTATTACGACTTTTGAAAGGATATTCAATCTTGTTTTACAAAAGATTTGTATTTGTCCAGTGCTTTCTTTCATTGTCTATCTCGCCTAAGGCTTCTGTTTTGGTCGATTTCATTTCGGACAACCTTGTCAAATTGATCGTTTATTATGTAGCGAAATGGTCGATTCCATCGCTTCCAATCGAAAAGAAAAGTTACAAGAGGTTTATCAAATATTTTGAATTTTGAATTGTCATGCGACTTTTTCTTGTTATTGATAGAGTGCTCCGCCCCTGTCAAATAAAGTATAGGGAGAGAACTGGAAAAGAGAAGGAAAAAAAGAGCAGAGGTTCCCGATCTTGAATTGAATTTAACTTCCTTCAGTCAATTGGATAATCTGTTCAAGCAAGAGAATAAGAGCACTTCTTTTTCACTAACAATTCGATCTATCGCTATCTGTTGGGCATTTCCAGTTCCAGGTTATCTTCTTATTCTTTAAGGTAATCCAGACAGACATGAAGCGATTCAAGTCTCATTTTGTTCTAACACTTCGTTTAGTTTAGTAGGACGGTTTTGTAAAACACAGGAGATTTTTCGCCTATTAATTTAACACAGGTGAATTTCATGCAATTTCACAAAAACACGGAGGGTGTTATGCAATTTACGCAAAAAAAAAATATTAAAAATCAAAGTCTAGCAAAAGTATTTTAATTATTAAATTACTTTTTGGTTTTTTTAATTTTTTCGAATACATAAGTCACATAGTTCATTATTGGTGCTTGGGGACGGTAGTGGCGCTCTAAGGTGCTCTAGAATTTACCAAACCATGCTTTATTATTTTGGAAATTAAATTTGATGAATTATTCCGTAAAAGGGAATCAAAGTTATCTTTTCTTTTATCTAAATTCATAAAAATATATGTTTTCTTCTTTTACTTTTTGTTAATTATTTTGAAATTTGGGATTTAGGAATAAGTTCATATACATTTTAATATTATTCTGTCCACATTCTACTATGCGTTTTACAAACAAATGGACTACTTATTTTATTTAAAAATCAAATTTTGCTCCGATGACTCTACCAAATATATTTTTTAACTACAAATCTATTTAAATTAATTAAATTTTTATATCATTGGAGACAATCATTAAATATAATGTACTTTTAGATTATCTATACTATTATTAAAAAAAAATTTAACTCTGTTATTATACCAATTTTTGATATTCAAGTTTACCTTTTAGCTCATGTTGTAGTAATTAGCGTGATATGTTGCTAGTTTGCAACAATAATTAGTCTAAAATATATATGTCAATACTTGGTGAATTCATAGATTAGATAGATTATGAATGAAGAAAAGTGTCATGTCCCACATAGAAATATAATAAAAAAAAAATTGAGCCTTGACGTGTATATCAAGTGGATGTGGGCCCATTTATATTTTAATTATAAAAAAGAATGCAAGTGTACCGCTTTCATCAGCGGTACACTTACAACTTTATGACCGGTCACTACCTTGGGTAGCGACCACCATTTTTTTGATCAAAAATCGCAAGCCCTGCCCATCCTAACCGTAGCTCCTGTCATGGGCATGGCGTTGGGGTGAATATCTCAGTATATGTTTGTTTGTAGCAAAAACCATTTGAATTATCTAGGTTTAAAAGAAACTGATTTTTATTTTCAGTTAACATAGAAAAGTTTCAGGTTTAAAATTGTTTAAATTCTGTTTTAATGCAAAACCTGAAACTCCTGCATTTATGTGGTGGTTTCAACTCGTTTTTAATGTCAGGTTTTAATCTATTCTAATGTTGCAATGATGGTGTTGTTGTTGCCTTGCCGATAAAAGGCTGGAAGCCTACTCAGTTCAAACATAACACAAAAAACATAATCTGAAAACAATTTAGAACAAAAATCTTCTTTCTAAGGGTATGTTTACTATTCATGATTAGGCTTAATTTATAGCCTAATCACTCTCAAATCTATGTTTACTTGAAAACGTATGGGCTCTTGATTCAAATCAAGGGTCCGTTATAATAAAGGATAAATCCATAATTTGAATACCACCTCTTGAGGTGATATTCAAATCATCCGAAAATTGAGCCAAGTTATAATTTGTCCATTGGTCCATACAGTCCTTCTATTGAGTATTATATTTAGTTTAATATCCTCAAGTGTGAAAAAAATTATAATTTTCCCCTAGAGTCGGTTTAGTTAGCCTACAATCCTACAACATATCATAGTTGTAAACAAAATATTATATTAGCCTACAACCATTTATCCCAAACAATATCATTCATTAATCTATCACATCATAATCACATCCAAAGTAGTAAACATGCCCTAAGTTTTTTTTCTCTCGATTTTGCTCTCCTAAAATCCGAGCTTTAAGCTCTAGTGTCTAACGAGGCGACTGAGTATTGTTCGAGGTATTTTTCAGTACAATGTAGTACTGAAAGAATAGAACCGTCTTATCGTTGAAGAAGTTGCGTAGTACCCGGTGCACATGATACGTGATGTATAATTTCTTCAAGGCAAACATAAGCAATTTTGTGATTCGATTGGTTACTTGTTTTGGTCGAGAGTTGTTACGGTACAGTTCTCTTGTAAGTTTTCAATTTATATTTTTGTTGTAACAACATATCTAATTAACTTACTGTCATTCCAACATATTTGTTTTTACGAATTTGATTTCCAAAATTGTTGTTCAAATATGATCATATTTTCAAAATTGTACCACGATAGCTGAAGTTTTCCAACACATTTCTTCCCTTCAATAAAATTTGGACATAATAGTAATTTTAATTTTTTTTTAATGAATTTACTTAAACACTCCTCAAAGTCTTTCAATTTTTGCACTTTTATATTTTTGAAGTCACTATCCCATAATTGATAGCCAACTTATTCATAAAAATATTAATTATTTTTAACTTTTAAATAATTTTACATATACATTGAGTACGTCACTAATTTATAATAGGATAAATTACCGTTTCCCCTCTTGAGATTTGACATAATTACAAATGTTCTATTGCTGTTTTAAAAATTACAAATACCCTTTTCAAATTGAAAATAATTATATAGTCCCTAGATGGAGATGTGAAAAATACTATTTTATCTATATTGAATTTTTTTATTTAAAAAAAATTAAAACATAAAAAGATTTGAGAGTGAGTAAAATAAATAATCGATAGAGAATATTAATCCATAAAATTTATAACTTATAATTCAAAATGACATTTTGAATAGTTCATAATAAAAATTGGATAGAAACCTAATGGAATGGGCTCATTATTAGATAGACATTAAAGTTAGAGGGATATTAATAATTTTCTAAATAACGAGAAGATGCTTATAATTATACTAAATATGAGAAAAAGTTATTGTAATTTAGCCTTTATAATAAAGGATTAAATACAGTTACCACCTCTGAAGTATCCACCATACATCAATTACTCCCCTAAAATATTAAAACCTTTCAAAACCCCTCGAACCTTCTAACACCTTTAATTTTGAAGTTCAAAAAGTCCATTTTACCCTTACTAAAAATTAATTTAAAAAAAAATAATTAAAAGATTTTTAAAATACCAAAACCACTGTTTTGTTAAAGTTTTATCTAATCTATTTCCACTTATTCATCGAGCTCCTTTTATTTTTATAATTTTAAAGTATTTGAAGCTCATTTTATTTTAATTTCACTTATTTGTCAAATCAAGCTAAAAATAAATTTATACATTCATATAATTTTCATATTTATATAATTATCATATATATACAAATATATATTAATTGTATATTTTTTTATTAGCTCATGATCAGTTTTTTCAGTTTTATTAATTGTATATATATTTAAGTAAATATATATGTATATATGTATGTATAAATTTATTTTTAATTTGGTTTGACAAACAAGAAAAACTGAAATAAAATGACCTCCAAGTATGAACAAGTGAAACTAGAAGTAGATAAAGTTTCAAAAAAGAGTGGTTTTAGTATTTTAAATTTTTTTTTAATTTTTTTCAAAAAACAATTTTAGTAAGGGTAAAATAGACTTTTTAAACTTAAAAATGAAAAGAGTTAGAAAATCAGGAATTTTTTTAAAGGTTTTAATACTTTATGGGGTGATTGATGTGGGTGAATACTTCAGGGGTGGTAATTGAATTTAATCCTATAATAAATACTTTAAATCGCTCCCGCACTTATAAAGTTTGATTTTTGCCACTGTCACGCTCCACACCCTCGCAACAAATCATGCGACTCTGAGCTTGACTGGATTTTAGCTCCTCCCACCTTCTTCCCCCAAAACCCCTGCACTCCAATGACACCCTCGATTCTTTCAAATTTCGCTCTCACAGTCCCAAAATGACACCCATTTCTCCAAGACCCATCTTCACCCTCTCCTTTTTCGCCAGGATGAACATCAAAATAATCGAGAATTCCCATTATTTAGCGTTTTCCAGGCAAGCGCATCAAGGCCCCGGCTCCGGCTGCCATCCTCGGCGGCAGGAGGAGGAGAGCCGCAGTGTGCGGGTGTCGGTGTGGTGGGATTTCGAGAACTGCAATTTACCGTTGACCACCAATGCATTTAGAGTGGCGCAGTGCATTACCAATGCCGTCAGAGCTAATGGGATTAAGGGTCCCGTTCAGATCACGGCTTTCGGCGACGTAATGCAGATTTCTAGGACCAACCAAGAGGCCCTTTCTTCTACTGGGATCTCTCTCACCCATGTTCCTGCTGGTAGTTCACTCTCTCTCTCTCTCTCTCTCTCTCTCTCTCTCTCGTGGGTTTGATTTATGCGTTAAAGGTTGCCGCTTTAATAGAAGCAATTTAGTATTTGGTGGGACGATGAAATTCCAGGGAAATGAAATTCGTTGTGCAGTAGGTGAAAGGAGTGACATGCATGAAATTTGGATGTCTACATTAAGGTTTTAGCCTTGCTAGCATCAAATTTAAGGATGTTTGTAACTCAGCCCCATATTGTTCAAGCACTGGTCCTTCTTTAACAAAGAAAATGTAGTTTGTTTGTTGAAGGTTTGATGCTGCTACATTAGATGCAACTCTTATGTGCTTGAATGTGGTGGCTTTTTAAGTCCAATTTTATATAGGTTTTTGTGTAGAAATGGGAATATCTTTGGATTAGTTGATAAATTATGTTTTATTTGTCAAATTAATATATTTTCAAGGCTTACATATATTTTTGGTCCTATAATTTTAGTATTTGGCATTTTTATCCTTTATATTTCAAGGATTGCAAAAGAGCTCTGTAATTTTTTGACATTTCGCAATTTTGGTCTTTTTAGTGCCGGATTTTGCAAAAGTCGCCGGGACAAAAATCCGGCACCGCAGGGACCAAAATCGTGCAATACTAAAAAACTACAAGACTATTTTGCAACTTTAAAAAGATAAAGGATAAAATGCCAAAGTGCCTTAATTACATAACCAAACATATATTTAAGTCTATTTCCAATGGAAAGATATATAAACAAATATGGTTTATTTTTAGATATATAAACTCTTTCTACATTATGGCACTCTTTGGATGTATTGAAAGTCATGAGCATGTACTCAGTGATAGAGGTTTTAATGTCATAATTTTGAAGCTGTGGTTGCTAAAATTGTATACATGGTTTTCCAATTGTTTTAGGTGGCAAGAACACTGCTGATAGGTCTCTTCTTGTTGACCTTATGTACTATGTTTCCCAAAATCCTCCACCGGCACACCTCTTCTTAATATCTGGTGACCGAGACTTTGCTGGTATTTTACATCGGCTAAGGCTGAACAATTACAACATCTTACTAGCTAGCCCGGATCATGCTCCTAACGTCCTTTGCTGCGCAGCGACTATCATGTGGCAATGGAGTTCTTTACTCAAGGGAAAGAACCTTACAGGAAAGCTCCTCAACCAGCCTCCAGATGGTCCGCACAATTCTTGGTATGGTTATTACAAGGCTCCCCTCAAGGATCCATTTCCGGTTACAATGCAATCCTCATGTTTGCAGAACGATGAATCATCGGGGGTGTTGGTTCCTGCAGATTCGAAGCCTCGACCAATTCCAAAGGCTGTTATGAAGCATGTTGGTCGGATTCTTGACTCATATTCTCAAGGAATTTCGATTACAAATCTTCGTGCTGAATTAGGTAAGTGTGCTGCTTTCACAATGGACAAAGACTTTTATGGATATAAGAAGTTCTCTCGTTTTCTTTCGGCCATGCCGCACGTTTTAAAGCTTCATAATGGAACTGATGGGCAGGTTTTTGTGAGAGGTGCAAACACCATGAAAATTTCTTGATGAATCTGTTCAGTTCTTCCGACCTGCTAATTCTCTGAACGGCTAAGCTTTTTGTGTAAATGTATTTTGGGCGCTCACCTGCATTTTTTGCTGCCAGGTGATTCCTTTTGTTCTTGTCCAATTTTTGACTAGTTTAGGACCTTTGAATTGTATTTCATGTCCTAAACATTGTATTGGACTTTCTTCATGTATATCTATACTTCTATACTTTCTATATTATTATAAAGAAAAGAGATGTTATGAACACAAAGTATCTGGTTTGGTATTGATGTCTTAATTTTTTGTGATCCAAAAAGCGTCGTTCAATTGATAAAATAACTAATTTATTTAATTTTTTAAGTATTATATTAACTGATAAGTTAATTTTCTTTTTTTTTTTTTCTTTATTTATTAAATTTATTAATAAATTTTCTATATTATTTATTAATTTACAAGCGATAGAACCTAGCTCAAAAAGATTCAAGCAGTTCAAAAGAAAGAAAGAGATCGTATGAACTAAAAGGAATGCAAGATTTAATATGCCTTTCAAAGGGTGCCCTCAAGAAGTACAGTCTAATCATACGAAAAAAGAAGAATAATACTTTCAATTCACTCATTTACGCTCTTTTACTTTTTTGTATTTTAGTTCACTATTTTACATCATAATTGGACCGAACAGTTTAATTTTTACTCGGATTAATATTAAAATAATATAAATGTAATTACATATACAATCAATAAAATGCTATTATTCCACAGTTATTTATACTATTTTAACATGCATAAATAAATAAGCAAGAAAAAGGTTGGGGGGGGGGGGGGGGGGTGAGGGGGTGAGTTACGCAAAGTTGTCACGCGAAAGGCACATGTTGTTGACACTTGAGGGAGGGTTTTAGCTCCTCCCACCTTCCTCCCCCAAAACCCTTGCCCTCCAGGGAAACCGACTTTGGGCGGAGCCCTTTATGCTCTTCTCCACCGCACTCCTCAAATGATCAAAACCTCAATTCTTTCAAATTCTCCTTTCACAGTCCCAAAATGAAACCCATTTCTCCAAGACCCATCTTCACCCTCTCCTTTTTCGCCACGGCGAACCACAAAATAATCAAGAATTCCCATTTTTTAGCGTTTTCCACACAGGCCCATCAAGGTCCCGGCTCCGGCTACCATCATCGCCGGCAGGAGGAGGAGAGCCGCAGTGTGCGGGTGTCCGTGTGGTGGGATTTCGAGAACTGCAATTTACCGTTGAACACCAATGTATTTAGAGTGGCGCAGTGCATTACCAATGCCGTCAGAGCTAATGGGATTAAGGGTCCCATTCAGATTACGGCTTTCGGTGACGTAATGCAGATTTCCAGAACCAACCAAGAGGCCCTTTCTTCTACTGGGATCTCTCTCTCCCATGTTCCTTCTGGTAGTTCTCTCTCTCTCTCTCTCTCTCTGTCTTTGGGTTTTTGTTATTGTTGGACGTGAACTGTTGTTTATTGTTTTCTTGTGGGTTTGATTTATGTCAAATATGTGTTAAAGGTTGTCGCTTTAGTAGTAAGAATTTAGTTTTTGGTGGGACATGAAAAAATTCTGGGAAATGAAAATCTTTGTTCAGTAGGTGAAAGGAGTGACAGCTGAAGCGGATCCTTTGGAATTTGGATGTCCAGCAGCTAGCTAGGAGTTTAAAGGTTTTAGCCTTTCTAACATCAAAAAGTTTAACTTAAGGGTGATGAAATTCCGGAATTAATGTTATTTTATATGGTTGCTTTAAGGATGATTTGTAACTCAGCCCCATATTGTTCAAGAGTGTGTTCTTGTGTGAATTCTACTTAAGTTTAAGTCCGTGTTTGACAACTACATTTTATGGTTGTTCAACATGGTCATTCTTTAGCGTAGAAAATCTAGTTTGGTTGCTGAAGTCTTGATGTTGCTACATTGAATGCAACTTTTATGTGCTGGAATGTGGTTACCGATTAAGTTAAGAAGAGGTCAACTTGCCGGAAAATTGGTCCATTAATCAAGGAATGAGGTACTTGTTTGGATTCTAGAATGTAAAGCTTTGAGAGCACCACAGCAAACTCTTTCCAAAATAAGGCACTTTTTCAATTTACTGAGAGTCATGAGAATGTACGCAGTAATAGGAAGTTTGCCTTCGGAATTTTAGGCTGTGGTCACTAAAATTGTTTATATTGTTTTCCAATTTTTTCAGGTGGCAAGAACAGTGCTGATAGGTCTCTTCTTGTTGACCTTATGTACTGGGTTTCCCAAAATCCTCCACCGGCACACCTTTTCTTAATATCTGGTGACCGAGATTTTGCTGGCATTTTACATCGGCTAAGGATGAACAATTACAATATCTTACTAGCTAGTCCGGATAGTGCTCCTAGCGTCCTTTGCAGTGCAGCGACCATCATGTGGCAATGGAGTTCTTTACTCAAGGGAGAGAACCTTACAGGAAAGCTCTTCAACCAGCCTCCAGATGGTCCGTATAATTCTTGGTATGGTTATTATAAGGCTCCCCTTGAGGATCCATGTCCAGTTACAGAGCAATCCTCATGTTTGAACAATGATGAATCACCTGGGTTGGCTCCAGATGTTAAGCCTCGGCCAATTCCAAAGGCTGTTATGAAGCATGTTCGTCAGATTCTTATCTCATATCCTGAAGGAATTTCGATTACAAATCTTCGTGCAGAATTAGCTAAGAGTAATTTGACAATGGACAAAGACCTTTATGGATATAGAAAGTTCTCTCGTTTTCTTTTGGCCATGCCACACATTTTAAAGCTTCATAATGGAACTGATGGCCAGCTTTTTGTGAGAGGTGCAAACTCCAAATTTCTTGATGAATCTGTTCCAGCTACATATGTAGAGCCAGCAACTAACAATGGAGAATCTGAAGTTGGCAGTGTTGCTATACCAAATGGGGAGGTAAGTGCTAGTGAGGATGTAAGTGAGAAGTCAAGATTGTTTCCAGTTCCAGAACCAAAATCAAAAGCTCAGTCAGCAAACTTGCACGAGTCCCAAAAGGAAGAAAAGCAGAATGAGTCTTTTTCATCACTGAGTTTGCAAGGGACCAAAGTGAAAGCTCAAGCAGCAAATTTGCAAGATCAGAAGAAGGAAGAAAAGCGGAAAGAGGCCCCTTCAAAAAGAAATATTATTCAAGAGATACGGCAGCAAGATAGAAAGGTAAAACTGCAGGAGCAACCAAAGCAAGTTGATGTGGCTTCTCCAGTTGTTGAAATCAAAGAAGCCTCTGATAAACGTGAGAACCAAGTGGTTGTTCCTAATGAGCTTAGTTCTGCTCCTAAAATTGGGATCTTCAGAAGGATATGGATGAGGTGGTTTGGAAGTGAAGATACTAGTTCTAGCAAGAACTGTCGCAAACGTGATGAGACATTGACAGGAAAGGATAATATTGAGGAGAAAACTCTGACAACATGCCAAGCTGCCAAGTCCATCCATCCAGCTATGTTTTCACCTTCGAGTCATGAGGCTCTGGTTGATGGAAAAATTGCTAGGAGTAGTGATGCTATGACTGATATATCCAGCCAAGGTTTGAGCTTCTTCAATTGGTCCACGAGCTGGTTTAAACTTTGGAGTTCCTCGGAGTCTGATGATAAAGTGGAAAAAAATGGTGAAACGGTCGGTCAGGTGGAAGTTACTCTGGAGCAGCCTGAGATTTTCTTAAGAGAATCATTTTGGAAAGAGCTTGAGTCATTCATTGGCACATCCGAAGGTGCGGCTGCTGTTTTGGAGTCAAGGACCAGGTACCCTTTTTCACAACTTCACTATGCATCTACCTCCTGCTGTTATTTCAATTAATTTTTATATACTGCAGCTTTACGAGTTTCTTTTCGGCATATCTTTCTTATGCAAACAAATATAAAAACAAATGAAATTGTTAACATTAACATGTGTAAAATGCAGCTTCTGTTTGTTTAGATGACCCTATCTGTTAGCAGGTCGCTTAACTTATTGCCTTTCACGTGTTCAAGTTATCCAACGTCTATAGTTTCAATCAATAAATTTTAAACCTTTAACTGAACAGGGGATTCATGGTTGCTCCACTAGAAGTGTTTTGAATTCTTTTAATGGGGTGACAGACAATATTCTTGCCCCATGGTTAATCTAATTTTGTCCAATCATGCCTTAAGTGGCATCTTTTTTAAGCTGGTTCAAACGAAAATAGCTGGTCAATGAGCATTTCTGTTTGAAATGCTCATACTGTAATGCTTATCTGATAAAGCTTCTATATTTTCTGATGTAAGTATCTGAGAACATGAAGTGCATTTACAAGTGAAGTCATTTTGCAATTCAAGATGCTTGCTTTACCATCTAACTAGTTCTACCATGAACATGTTCTCCCATGGGTTCATCAGTTACTATGCATGTGTTCTTGCAATTTAGCAGCATTTTATTAGGTTGCAAGCCTCGTATAGTAATGCATCTTGTTTTGGTAGGTTTCATGGCATGCATTAAAGATGGCTGTTTATTGGTGAAATATATATATTTATATATATATATATATATTCCTAAACAGTGTTTCTAACAGTACTTGAACTCATGCCCGGTTGTTATAATGTGTTGCGTCAGGGAGCATCTGGTGCAAAATCTACGAAAACAGGGACCTCCAGTTCTGAGCTCTCTTCCCGAAGGAGATCTTCTTCGGTTGGTTGACTTGTTGATTTCTGACAAGAAATGGGTGGAGGAAGATGACTCACGGACATTTCCTTTCAGACTCACTACGGTTGCTGGGAAGCATCCGCATCATAATCCACCTCTGAGTTCAAATGGATTGAGTCATATCTTCTCAGGCAGACAGCCAAATTTACAGGAATCTGGAGAAAGAAAGCACCAAAATCCTCCTCATGCCGGAGTTCCACAACCCATATCTCATAGAGGTTCCTCGGGCAAGCCCAGAAGTGAGATATTGGCTGACTGCCAAAAACTTGTGGATCATATTGTGAAGGAGTATCCAGAAGGATTTAACATGGGATCCTTTAGGAAATTATTCCTCGAAAAACACGGTTATGCTCTTGATCTGCAGAAGCTCGGCTATGAAAAGTTGGCGAATCTTTTACAGATCATGCCCGGGGTGAGAATCGAGTATAATCTAATCATTCCTGCTTCAGCACTCAAGAATCTTGACCCACAAAACATTGATCTTCCTATTGAAGAAAGTAAGGTCGCTCCGGTGATCGACTCGTGTGGTGAATCCTCGGTTTCGTCAACCAAAGACGACGACAGTGACTCTTCTTGGGACGAACTTGGTCCCGTTGACAGTTCAGGCACCAGAAAACGGGCAACAGATGCAAGGTTGACTAAGAAAGGCCAAAACGGAAGAGCCAAGTCGAGGCTTCCTGATTATGAACCTCTAGAAGAGGACGACTTCTCTGATTCAGAAGAAGAGACATCCTCCAAATCAGAAAACGAAATCAAGTCCAGATTGATGGAGGAAGACAGTTCTTTGCTGCAGATTCTTGATTCATGGTACAGCGGCAAAGGAGCGGATGGCAGGAAAGATGAATCAAAGAGTACCACCAATGCAACAGATAGCACAGAAATTGGCCTTGGAACCAAGAATGAGTCTCCAGTCGTAAACCCCACACGTAAACAGAAACCAGTTAAGACCTATTCATTTGTCACAGAGCAACCCGCTGATGACAAGGACAAACTCGTCGACGGCATATTGGGTAGCTTGAAGAAGTCCGGCGAGAAGCCATCTGAGTCTAGACTATTGGGCTGAACTATTCAGAGACGAGAAAGATAGAGTACGTTCCCATGCAGCTCATCTATGCATCAAATAGATAAAGATTTGAGTAGTTTTTAGTGGAATACAAGCACTCATGCAGCGATACCCGTAGACGAGTGAAGAAAGCTTAAACCAGCGCATCAACACAGAAGGTTCCTGTCGACACGTTCCAATCAAGTAGAGCTACATGATTACTTGTAAGCTGTGACATTCTTTACCAGGTAACAGTCCTGACTCAGCTTTATATTGCATTGTTTGAGCGTCTGTGGAGACTTTTGGAGGATTATGCATATGTAATACAGGATGATTCATACATGCTTACGGGCGATATTCTGAACGTGTTATTGGTGTCGTTTCTAGCCAATTAGGGGCTTGAAATGAGTCGAGCTTTTGAAAATTCTTGAACTCGAGCTCATAGGTGAGCTTTTTTAAATGTGTTTGAACAAGCTCGTTTTTCAATGGGAATATGAGGGTAAATTACAGGAACTCTATATCCCTTCGTTGTTTGAGAAATTACCGTGGTATTCCTAGTAATGTCCCTTCAAGTTTTGACCTATTTTGCCAGCTTCCGTTTGGGTTTCATCCTAATTTTGTATTGAATTTATCAAAATGACCTTTGGGACCTTGAATTATAATTTTCATATTTTTTATATCATTTTATATTTGTTTACAATAACGTCCGTCCAATATTATTTTTTTGTACTTTTTGTATAATATTGTCCATGCAATATTAGATTTCTTTATATTTTTCTTAACAATTTTAAATTTTAGCAAGGGTAAAATTGTTATTTCCACCTTACCCGTCTAAGGTTACATAATTATGTCACATGTGAGGGTGATATTGATAATTTTTTGAACAACAAAAAGTATTTGAAATTGTGTCAAACTTCATCTTGATGTAATTTACCTGAAATATAAATGACTTTTATGAAATTTGCTTTCTTTCTTTTTTTTTTTTTTTTTTATAACTACAGTGACACTCCCTGATGTTAGGTCTAATTATACAAATACTCCATGTCTTTTGTGAAATTATAGCTACATCCATTGAGGTTGTAATTGTATTATAACTACATTCCATTTTCAAAGGCAAAGCTTACACTAATACCTCCTAAAAAATATTACACTAACACCACTCAGAGGGGTGTAGTTGTAGTTTCGCAAAAGACAAAGGATATTTGTGTAATTGAATCTAACTTTAGGAGGTGTTAATGTAATTTGCCCTTTTTTTTATTTGATTTATTATGTCATATTATTTTGTTACATTGTAATTAATCATAATTATTATACTTTTATCTTGTATTTAAAATAAGATTTTAATAATTTTCTTTTATGTATTTATCTGAATTTTATTTTAACAAAATGCAGTATGACGTCAATATTATGACGCGTAAACTTCATTTTTCTGAAGTGAGGTAGGTAAAGAGTAATAACGTCTACAAATAAAAGACCCAAACATCGCTATAAATGTGGCAGTCTATAATTATAAAATATTATCATATGCTTTCCTTCTCATTAATTAATTAATTAATTAATATACTAAACCATAAATCATTATTAAAATAAAATAATAGGATAATTACACCGTCCTACTTAAAGGTTGGTGAAATTATACGTGGACTACATGTCGTTGAGATATTACATTTAATACTCCTAACATTTGTTCTTGTCTAACAAATAGATTTTTCTGTTAGTCATAATTCACTGAATTTATGAATATTAACAAAAAATAAATAAATAAAGATTTACTAACTTATTACAGGTCAGACAATCTTTCTAGACGACCCTTATAAGGGCGAAGATACATGCTTTAACATGTGAAGATGCATAAGGTATTTTGGTTAAAAAAAAAGATTTGTTTGATATGAAATAAGTCAATAAGGGTGAATGTGGATTTTCATTAAATTTTTTTGCTAATATCAAATTTTGACTAACATATGAATTTATTTGTTAGATGAAAACGAATACGATGGGTATTAGATATAATTTTCAATCCATGTGATATTTATGTAATTACATCCAATTTTAGGGGAGGATTGTGCAATTATATCTAAAATAATTTAAAGAATACCAATTCTTGTAAGCTTCCGCGTCCCACACACTACTGTAGGCACACATCCCATATTTTCATTATTATTAAAACCTAATTAAATATTCACTTCTATATATATATATATATATATACACATTATTCCGTTTGTCCCATTTATTTAGATATAGGGAATGTATATTTTTTAAAATAATATACATATATAAATAATATATTACAAGACATTTAAAATCTTCATCATCGATAATATGTTTCACGATTAATTTCTTCGTACGATTCATATATGCATTATGAATAGGGATGACAATTAACTCGGACCTGCCCCGATTATTATTATTATTATTATTATTATTATTATTATTATTATTATTATTATTATTATTATTATTATTATTATTTATGTATTTTTATATAAAATATACTTGTATATTTATAAAAAGTATGTATAATTTATTTATATTTACATATAATATATAAATTTAATTATAAATTAAGATAACAATATAAATAGTTTATAAACATTTTAACGTTTATATAAATAATACATATTTTAATATTTCAATGTCTAAACATGCACATATAAATTTACCAAAAAAAAAAAAAACCTTTCAATAATATTATAGTATTATATTCATAAAGTTATGATAGTATTATTTTAAAAGAATATATATTTTTTTAATATATTAAAAATATTAATATGGTCTAACCTGATGGGTTTTGGGTTTTGGGAAACCATCCTAGACTCATCCCGTCGGCATCACTAATTACGAAGTGAAAATGCATACCATCAGCACGTTAATGTGATGCATTATATAGAAAATTTTTCACAATGATTTAAATATCTATATAATAAACACGGGCGACCAAACAAGCCCTTACGGAATATAAAAACTCATTTTCACTAATTATTTTTGTAAAGAGAAAAAAAACAAAAGCACAAAATATAAAGAGAGAATCAAAGTTTTGTTCCATTAGATGCCTTCACATTATGCTCTACGCTAGCGGAATCTATACCTTAATCATATTGGTAAATATCCTCCCATACCCCTTTCCGTCCAAAAGAAAAAAAAAAAGATAAATTACATTGACAACCTCAATGTTATATCAAATTACACAAAGATTTTCTATTTTTTTGGATAATTACATTCCCCTCTCTTGAAGTTTGATGTAATTACATATAGACCCCTTGTGAATCCCTGAAGTTTGCTTCTATATGACAAATAGGCCAATTTGTTAGTTAAAATTTACTGAATTTGTTGATATTAAAAAAAAAAAACTGAATGAAAAATCAATATTTGTCATTGATTGACTTATTAATGACTTGATGCATGTCAAACAAATCTTTTATGACTAAATTACCCTTTATAACGGTGAAGATATACCTCATTTTATGCATTAATCTGTGATGATATATAAGGTTAGTTTGGTGATAAAAAGATTCGTTTGACCTACAATAAGTCAATATAAATTAATTGATAGCAAATATCACATTTAATTGAATTATTATTGCTAATATTAATAAATTTGGTGAATTTTTTACTAACAGATGGACCTATTTGTTAGACAGATCAGAGAAGCAAACCTCAGGGTACTAGATGTAATTTTTTAAACTACATGAATTTACGTGTAATTACACCAAACCTCATGAGAGGAGAGTGTAATTATCCCTTTATTTTTTACAAAATTATAACTACACCAGTATGTTAGTGTAATGTTTTCCAAGAGTGTTTTTACAAGCTTTACTTTTGAATAGAAGTGTAGTTGTAGCTATAATTATAATTTTAGAGGATCTAGTTGTAATTTTATCAAAAATAAGGGGTGTTTGTGTATTTATCAATGTAATTTACTAAAAAATGATTAAAAAAAATAAGAAGAAAATAAGAAAATAATAATAATAAATAATAAATATTTGCGCTCCTTTTTCCGCCTCTGCCTGAACAGAGAGATTATCAGATCTGATTCTCATTGAATTACACAGAGAAAAAGGCCTTACGTACGAAGAAAACCTCCATTACGGCGTCGTTTCCACGTGCTCCCCCGCGAAATTCCTCGGATCCGCTGATGTAACCCTCGCCAATTCCCATTCGCTTCTCGTGATTCTCGGCCGAGCAGCGGGAAAAAAGTTGTAGAAAGGAATTGTTTTTCTTTTCCATGGATTCGGAAGAAATTCGGTCGATTCTATCGAGATCGGGGGTTGGAATTTGGACGCTGATTGAGGCGGCGATTGGAGTCGCCGGCTCGGACTACGGCGAGGAATTGCGTCGCCGGAGAGATAGAATCGTTGAGTCGCTTTACGTCCCCGCCGCGCAGCTGTGTCAGAATTGCAGCAGCGGCGTGCAGGACCACGGTGATCGGGACGGCCGTTTTTATAATCGTAGTAATAATATTAATAATAGTAGTAATGATGTTGATAATAAGGATGACCACGAAAACAATAAGAAATTTAGTGTTGATGATGATAAAGATAAGAGGAATTTAAACGAAGATTTCAGTAAGAGTCCGTTGACTCCGGAGTCAAACCACCGGAATTTTAGTGGCCGGGAAGAGGAAGAAGAGGATGCGGATCCGTATGCAGGGCTGTTTGATGATGAACAGACCAAAATTCTCAGCATCAAGGAGCAGCTTGAGGATCCCCAACAGGTATACGTTTTATTTTCGCCTTTATTTGTATGCTTTTAATGTTAGTTTCCTTGAGTAAATTTGTTGATTTTTATTTAATCTTTCTATGGTCCTCAGAGTGAAGATGCCGTGGTGGAATTGCTGCAGAGCTTGGCTGATATGGATATCACGTTCCAAGCTCTCAAGGTGATTGTTATGTCTATCAGGTTGAAGAAGAACAAAATAACAAACTTTTTAGTTAAGAAGTGTTAATGTATAAAATTGTTTATATGTAATCTTTTTTGTTCTGACAAGAATTGAGTTCATTGCATAGGAAACTGATATAGGACGACATGTGAATCGACTGAGGAAGCATCCATCGAATGAAGTTCGCAGATTGGTGAAGCAGCTTGTCAGGTTTTCATCTCCCCCACAACCCAGATTAGGAAATGGTTACATCTATTTTATTTTGAATTTTATCTATGTAATTTGACTTAATTTTGTTTCTTGTTTTCGGAATTTTTCGTATCTCATTTGACTGCAGAAAATGGAAGGAAACTGTGGACGAATGGGTTAAGGTGAACCAACCGCAACAAACTTCAAACCTTATCGGTAATTTTATTTAGCGTTTCGAAATTAGAAACTTCTTTATATAGTAGTAACTAGTATGACTGATTAGACTAGCTAAAATTAGTTATTTGAATGAGAACGAATAATTTGAAGTAAATAAGAGATTCATGTGTTAATACTGGTGGTAATGGTGGTGGCAGCTGATGTGGACTCACCTCAGCAGAACATACCCAAAAATCAACAAAATGGCCATCACCAGGTGAATTGAAAGTTTTTCCAGTCTGTTGATTTTTCAGGAGAAAGAGAAAAAGAAAAGTAGAAAGAAAAGGGAAGACTGAGAGAAAAAAGAGAGAGTTGGCATTGAAACACTGTTGTTGGAATTCTTAACTTTTTGTTTTTGCAGGTTCCAGATTTTGGATATTCTCCAAATCCCCGGAGTGAGTTCCCAATCTGGTTTTGGATTCACAGCTGGTCATATGTTGGTACTGGATTCTTTGTTGGCATTATTAATGTTGTCAATTTTCTGTTTTCCTTTGTTAGATGGGAGTTCTGGTGCAGAAAGGAATCATGCGGAGCATGAACCAAAGCCTAAAGCGCCTCAATCCACAGCCCGAAGAGAAGCTCCATCTAGACCACCACAATCAGCTTCTAAATCCGCTTCTGCTCCTCCGCCCAATGTACTGAATGCTAAGTGCACGGTTCTTTTGAACGAGTTTAATTGCTTTCCTTTCTGTATGGTTTATGCATGTTATGCAAATAGTGAACGTATTTAATCTGTCTATGTTGAGGCCTTGCATATTTGTGGATTCATGCTCAATGTGATCTGGGATGGCGCTCAACTAATGAAATGGAATTTTGCAGAGGGCACAAAGGGAACCCATCGTAGATGATGAGAGGCTAAATTCAGCAAGAAGGAGGCTTCAAGAGAACTACCAAGAAGCTGAAAATGGTCTGAAATTCAGCTCTCGATTCTCACTGTAGTTACTGGGCATGTTACCCTTATACTGATCGGCTTTTGTTTCTTTTTGCTGTATTTTCCTCATCGTGAAGCCAAAAGGCAAAGGACAATTCAGGTGATGGATATTCATGAGCTTCCCAAACCAAAGAATGGCTTCTTTGCCAAGAACAAAGGTGGCTTTCAGGGGAGACACCACAGGTAATCTGCCGGGCCGTGTACCCCCAACATAATTCAATCCAACAATGTCTTTATTAGAGGGGCTTTTTCCAGAAAAAGCAGTTGGATATTGCCCTTTGATCGCGTTTTGTCATAAGCATAAATTAGAAAGAACGAACTAATATCAATTTATGATTTTAACTCTTTTAATAATTGAAAAGAGAGAATTTGGTGTCTTTTTTCTTCTTTTTTGTTCTTCCACCCTTCAACTTCCATTTTTGCTTAGTTGTTTAGAATTATTTAATTCTCTTTTTTTCTCCTGTTCTTTGATTCCCAACTTTTTAATATTTTATTTTAAATTATTTATTTTTATTTCAAATAATTATCTTTTTCTCTTCTGTTTTCCTCGCTTATTATATTTCAAAAATTGTATTCACTTTTCTTCATTTATATAAAAATCAATTAAATGAGCAAACAATAAATAATGTAAAAGAATATTTCTATCTATATCTATACTTACTATTAATTAAGTGGCAGAAGTCTGTAATAACTAACTTTGACAGACAAAATGTCCTGTTCTTTTGTAAAATTACCCATTGTGGTGGCATGCGGTGTTGTGATTATATAATAATTAATTTTTGATGCTTTAAAATATATTATAAATTAGAGTAATATATAAATTAAAATATTACATTTTAAAAGAAAAAGAAATAAAGAAATTTAAAAAAGAAAAAAAGAAAAAAAAGTTATAACTTGAAAAGTCGAGTAAGTTAGTTATGTCATCAACTACGGGCAATTTTTGAATCATAAAAATTTGATACAATTGTGTCAAAAAATCACCGTTTTGTCTCTACATCGTTTATAATTTTTTTTTATAATAGTATAGATTAAATAAACGTACGAAATAAATTGCTTCATCAAATTTAAATCCGCACTTTTAAGTACTTCAACTATATAAATTCTTCAATCATATTATATTTTTGAAAAATTATCTTTGTTTTCTCTCCTTTAATAATAATTCAGTTGTTTATTTTTATTTTTTTTAATTAAAGAAGCCAGTAGAAAAGGAAGTGGTAGCAGGGCTTTTAGTTCCTTTATTTTTAGTGTACTCGTGGTACTGGGTAGTGTGCTTGTGATACAGTACTCGTGCAACAAGGCTTATGGCAGCTCATAGCTATTGTATTCATTGGAGTGACGGTGACGATATATTGATTGCACGGTAGTTAGGAGCTCCAACTAGAATACTCAATTTTCTAGAATAAAAATAATAAAATTTTAAATTATGCACACTCGTTGATGGTGCTTCGCTGACTAGTTTGAAAGCCATGTTCCATTAATATTAGGATTAATTACAACTATCTTTCCTGATGTTTGATAAAACTAAAAATATCTTTTTAGGTTTGGTATAACTACAAATATCTCTTTGTTTGAAGAATTACAAGTACCCATTCAAATAAAAAATAATTATATGAAAAGTATTATTTTACCCTTGTTGAAATTTTTTTGTTTTTTTCAAAAAAAAAGTTTGAAAATGTAAAGAATTTTTTAGGATGGGTAAAATGAATAATCCTAAGAGAATGTTAGTTTGTAAAAATATTTCCAAAAACTTGTAAACATATATAAAATTGTAACTTATAATCCAAAAGAATATTTTGAACAATTCATCATAAAAATTAGATGATAACATAATGAATGCTAATGAAATGGACTTATTTTTTTGGAGTATTTATAATTTTACAAATAATAAAAAAAAAATTATTATTATGTTAAACATCATAGGAAATGACTGTAATTTATTTTATTTTATCACAAATATATATATATATATATATATATGGAAAAGCTGAACGAGCTTCATAATTTTGTTACAGAGGGACGAAACTTTACGATAAAAGTGATTACATTTATCCGCATCAAGAAAAGGTTTTAATATGAACATACTACCTAAAGAGAAAGTATGATGAGATGTTGTTCTGGGCGACAATATTTTGAGTCTTCTGAGCCTTAAGGCAACCGCTTCCTTGGGGCAATTAATGGACAAACAGAAACACCTCCGCCATGTTCACTTAACTAAACTTTTGGTCCCTTTTGGGTAGACCTCTTCATTTAATCCTATTAATTCATTTCACTAATTTATATATCAAATTGAAATAAATTAGAAAATAACTTCACAAAAATTCCCATTCCGGCTTTACCAGGTAAACAACCTTAATAAAAAAACGAGTTACTTTAGCTACTATTTAGGTATAAGATTCTGTGTTTGAATCATAATCCTAAGTATTATTAGGTTACATATGGTTAATGATGGTATAAAGATTCTAACTTACTACTATTTAGGTATATTAGGTAAATGTTAGAATAGGTGGAGCCCGTCCCACATTGACAATAAACAATAAATAGATTTGCTTTTTCTACGACTCATTTGGAGCACATGGTTGTCCCTTTAGGGACATTTGATAAAATTGAAATGATAAAGAGAAAATTAGTATAGCTCCTGTGCGAGGATAACACACATAAATCGAGAAATGGCTTAAATTTTTTTTCCAATTAAAAATCTATTCATGTTAACATTATAAAGGAGATAAATTATCATATTAGATATTTTTCGTCTTATTTTTTCTTTATGGTATTAATTAATGATGGAGGGTAAACCAATGAAGTAGGGATTTTTGTTCTTTTTTAAAAAATATTTTATATATAATTAATGCTTACCTTCGTCTTCTATATCCGGAGAATATGTTAATTGATAGTAATATTTGATTTTGCAAATTTAAATTTTCATACCGTTTTGTCCTTTTCACAGAATTACTCTTGGAATTTTTATCGAAAAATATTTTAATAAAAGCTATAGTTTGTGACTCTTTACTCCTATTGCAATTATTTTTCATCTGACTACCTATTATACACATTAAATTTTATCAAAATCACTTGACATGAGATTAGTTTTAAAATCTGGAGTTGTAGAATTAATTATTGAAATTGTGAACCAAAACACCATAATCACTTCCCCAAAATCAATTAATCCAAAACCAATTCCCTTATAATTAATGATGCAATAGTCGGACCAAATTGGGCTTAATCGTCTAACTTCATTTCACCAATAAATAGTGTGCATCTCCTAGGTCAAAGAGTTTCTTTTTTTTTTTATATATATATATTATATACACAGATAAATAAATACTCCATAAATTTAAAATGTATAAATGAATGGATCGCTCTACTGAGTAAGTGAGGTCAATCGGAGTTGATAGATTTGTCCATTGATTGAGACAACGTGTTGCATAAATTTATGCATCGATTAAAAGATTGTACACCATCCAAAAGTTCAAAAATTAATGAAAAAAAAATACGTAAGTCCAATTTCTATGTACTAACCTGGCAGGCCTACGAAAAAGGCTTGTACAACAAATCTAGTTATCAAACAGCTCGAATTCCATATCATACAAATAGTCAACACAGATGGCCACGTCATACCGAAAAGTCTCATTCAAATTCCCAGTAAATTGGCCAGAATTCGGGTCTTTCTCAGCAGGTAATTATTTTTTTTGGAAAACATGGCAGATGTGGTAGGATTGACTCAAACAACTATATCTTCATCAATTCAACTTCGATTCTCACGCGATTTGTGGGGTTGAGAAGCCGACTTCCCAAGGTTTCCAACGGTATATGAAACTTTAATTCCTCCGAAATGGGGTACAACACCAGCTATAAAAAGGCACATTGTGCAGTCATTTGGGACAAGTCACAAGTTACAATTTACAACTTACAAGTAACATCTATCGTCTCTTGACACTCACACTCACACAAATTTCCAACTATTCTTCAATCATTTTCAGCACATTTTCAAACGAATTACCATTACCACATATCACTTCATCAAAAAACTATATTCAAGTTTTCTCTTGATTTTATTCAGTCGAATATTACTAACTAAAGTATCGGAGTACTAACTCCTCTCTGCAGGTTAGTCTTTCCTACAATCTTAAGACTTTCGTGAAGATCCCTCAAAATTTTGTAGTGCTGCTGAACCACGGTATGCATCAACTTTATTAGAGACGACATAAACCGTAACTACATTATTACATTAATAAACTAAGCAACTAATAAGTTAAATTAATACATCAATATAATTAAGAATAATAAAATAAATATCGAGCCCACCAAATTCTTGATTGGGCTAGGTATCCCTCGTAATCGTGTCGAGTCAGGCATCATTCGATCTACCTCGGCCTAGTATAAGGTTTGCAAGCCTGAGTTTTTGTTGGACTAATGTCTGATTGTTATCAACTTGATAAGGCGGGATTATCCGTTTTAAGACAATAAAAGTCAATGGCTGATATAACCTCAAAAAGTAAGTACATAATGTCTTTGTTGCTCCTAATACTTGGACTATTTTAAAAAGACATCGACCCCACCAAATCTTATATATGATCTTGCCAAAGGAAGTTCTTGATTATTCAAAAAATATCGTGCCCATCAAATTTTATGTATGATTAATTGATCTTTAAACTATCACATATTTTTTTCACCACAACAATTTATTTTATTTCCTTCAACTTTTAGTCATGCATTCATCATTCACACATTGATCCCATTTTTAATATCATACTTTTTGTTATATACTGATATCACACTCACGCGTGTATTGTATGTGATTCCCGCCCCACTTTTACAATATGATCTGATTTCATTATATTTTTTAATTTAAAACAAAAAACGCACTGTCAGTCACTCTTTCATGTAACATCAATGTGTAATATAAAAGTCTAATCACGCTAATAAGGTCTAGTTTAGTTGATGAAACTGAGACTCCATGATCCTAGAGGTCATGGGTTCGAATTCCTGATTGGGTTGATGATATTATACTATGTAGTGGATATGATTTTCTGTTGTAATAACCGACAGAACATAATATATGTAATTACTTTACTTTCTATTAATAAAATTCATCGCTTCTAATTAAAAAATAAAATAAAGGTCCAATCACACCAAGTGTAAATATAGCCTAATAAAGTTCCATGTCTACAGTAATTCACAACTCTGTTGACCCAAAATTGAAAGAACATATCAACAGCATAATTATTATTTCTCTACGTTATAAATCACTGTGATTTAAAAATCATAGAAATCAATACAATCCATTATGATCAGACAAAATCGATATAAAACTTAAATTTTGACCATGGTTAATCAACATTTGATATAGTTTTACCTATTGCAAAAATATTTGCTACAATTTTTTGTTGTAGCAAATGTTTTGACCTCGCTTGCAGAAACAACGGCTGATAACCATTGCTCAACATGGTTAAATAGTATCCACAAGGGCAAAATGCATCCTACCCTCTTGTGTTATCCGAAAATAGCAATTTACCCCCTTGTGTTTAAAAAAAAAGAGCAATTTACCCCCCTGTGTTTTCAGAAAATGAGCAAAATACCCCCCCTCATGCGAGAGGTGAAGCACACGCGCTTTATGTGCGACTTTGATTCAATTTTAGCTGTAAATGACATTTATACCCTTAATTTTGAACCGTTAGATCTTCTTTGATATATATATTAACGATCGAGATTTGATGGACAATGGGTTAGATCCTTCTTTATTTAGATCAAAGGTTCATATTTGTATATAAAATCAATGGCCCATATCCATTTGAATTAGATTAATGGTTCAGATTTTACACAAATTATAAACATAAATTATAAATTATATATATACAATATATACATATAATATAAATAAAAAAATATGAAAATATTGAAATAATTATTTACAAAAAATATATAAATTATACATATACATATAATATAAATAAAAAATATAAAAAAAAATAGGGGAGGCGCGAGCGCACCGGCGACGAGGGGGAAGGGGGCAGGCGACGGCGGCGGGATGGGGGGTCTGGATCTGGGGTAGGGGAAGGGGAGGGCTCGGCAGGAAAAGGAAGGGGTGGGGGGTGGCACAGCGCAGCTGGGGTAGGGGAGGCGTGGGCGCGGCCGGGGAAGGAGAGGGGAGGCGCGCTCGCGGTCGGGGAAGGAGAGACGAGGGGCGCACGCGGCTGGGGAAGGAGAGGGGAGGCGCGCGGTCGGGGACGGAGAGGCGCGGGCGTGGCTGGGGAGGGGAATGGGCGGCGGCGCGCCGACGGAAGGGGTGGCCGGCTGGGGTAAAGGAGGTGGCTATACATACATATATATTGTATATATTATATATTATGTATAATATATATACATATATTTCAAAAATATTTTTTGAATTTTATATATAAAATATATATATACAAATTGAATCTGGACCGTCAATTTTGAAGATAAGTTATCAACCGTTAATTTAAGTAAGATTTTGTATGAACCGTAGATTATTAGACATGTAATACGAACCATCGATTTGTGTTAGATAAGATCCAACGGTTGAAAAATAAAAATATAAATAAAAAAATTAAAAAAAGAGAGAGAATGAACACGTGTATTACACCATTCGCGTGAGAGAGGTAATTTGCTCATTTTCTGAAAACACAGGGGGGTAAATTTCTTTTTTTTTTAACACAAGAGGGTAAAATGCTATTTTCGAATAACACAGGAGGGTAGGATGCATTTTACCCGTTCACAATGGTATTTTACCTTTAATTATGGTAATTAACAATGAGTAAAAACTATTTTGGTACCCGACTTTTGCCATTAATGTTACATTGGTACATAAGTAATTACAAATGACTCAATTAGTACCCGAGTTTCGTCACTAATGTCATTTTGGTACACGAGCAAATCACAAATGACTTAATTAATACCCGAGTTTCACCACTAATATCACTACCCATTCATATTTTTTTTATTTATTTTTGTATTATCTTTTTATGTAATGACCATTTTACCCTTGATATTAAAATGAAAAATAATAAATATAAAAAAAGAAAATTTTGCATAAATTTCTATTGATATATTTCATTTTTAATATCCATATTTGGTTATCAAAATTATCATATTTTAATTTTAATTAGTACTTTCTAATATCATTATCAATCAATATATATAAAAAATTATTATAAAATAACTTATGTTAATAGTTAAGTCCCGAGGAATTAAATTTTCACCGATGAAGGTATTCTTTTCATTTAATTTGAGATATTAACATTTGATGCAAAACTTAGATATAGATTCAAAAAGTTCAATTTTAGATTATAACTTTTCAAAATTTAGAATGCAAATTCAACTTCTCTACGGTTGTAATGCATTTTGACTTATTTTATGGATATTGATAAATAAAGGGAGTAGAAAAAAATAAATTAATAAAATATTATTATCAATTATAATACTCAAATATAAAAAAAATAAAAAGTCAGAAAATATATTGATTAGATTTTATTCAATTTTTGTAATATATTTATTATTTTTTATTTTATATCTGAGGGTAAAATGGTCATTATATAAAAAAATAAATAAAAAATATTGATCGGATACCAAAATGTTATTAATGGTGAAACTCAAGTACTAATTAAATCATTTGTAATTACTCGTGTACCAAAATGATATTAATATCAAAACTCAGGTACTAACTCAGAAATTTGTAGTTACTCAGGTATCAAAATGATATTAACGACAAAACTCGGGTGTTAATATGCATTTTACTCAATTAACAATTGTCAAAAGGAAGTGAAGTTGAAGAACTGAATTTTCTACTCCAAATCCAATTATATCTCACACACCACGTGTATGAAAAATTATGTCATTTATATTTAATTTATACAACACACTTTTATATATTAAATGAAGTAAAAAATGCAAACGCATCGAACTCTATAAGTCAAGGCATCTTCATACAAGATAACCTCAATCCCAGCATTATTGCATGTCAACATTCATAGGATCTGTTCTGATGAAGACAATGGCTTATCCTAGCATTATTCGAGCTCGATTGTTCTTCTGACAGTAGTTTACAAGGTTGTGGGGTTGGGGGCTGTTGATCCCACCAAAGGGTTCATATCTCAGCATCTGAACCAATCAAATCTTGTGATCCGCCGGCCATACGACGTGCCTGAAGATCAGAGCTACAGCTTCAAGAATGGGGTTCACAAACTCTGTGTGGTTTTCAGGACAGATAAACCTCACACTCCCACCTCTAAAACCAATCCTCGTACTCAGATACGTATCCAGGTAATTTTATCTTCATTTTCTATATATGGTGAAATTAATTTTCTTTTTTCTTTTACTATTGCATATTTGTTGTTTAAGTGCATTTGTAGCTCTGTAATTAGAGTCATCTGGCATTTTGGTCCTGTAACCTACTAGAATAGCAATTTATTCTTGTAAGTTTCTAATTTTCGTGATTTCAAGATAAAATTTGTCGAAAAGTCACTTTCCAACAATTTTCATCCCTTCCATCAACTAATTTTGTCCTAAAATTGCGAGAATTAAAAAAAAAAGATTAAATTGATATTCCAGTAAGTTAAAGAATCAAAACACCAAAAGACTATAATTACATGACTAAAAATTCAATTTAACCAACAAAATATGCAATAGTATAGGGGAGAGAATTTTATTTTTATTTTTTTCATTTTGGAAATTTGATAAGCATGCATGAAAAAACTCCATAAAAAATAAAATTTATCTCTTAACATGCCTCTTCTCACGTACAAACTCTGCATGTAAAATATTTCTTTTATGAATGGGTGACAATAAAATTTGAATTCAGAACCTTTTATTTGACCTAGCTCTGATCATGTTTGATTTGGTAGCCAAATCTTGTGATCGTCTAGTCCGACGATCTGGCTCAAGCTATGATGGATAAAGGAAATAAATTTTGATTTATCAACACAAACGTCACAGGTGCTGAGATCATTCTCAGTGTTAGCATCCTGACGGTCAAATTAATTATAATCGTGAGGTCTAAATATCGGAGCTAAAAGTAAACTGTAAAGTATTAAAGATACATGACATTAATCAAGTTTGAAGGTTTATATAATTTTCACGCCAATGTAATAATGACATGCATACAGGTCTTTGCAGATTATTCCGCCATGTGTCCCTCATCCAAGGGTTCTCCCTGATCTGATCTTGGATCGGGTTGGACAATTTTGATTTAATTTGGCCCGCTTGATGTTTATATTGATCCCTTTAATTGGGCTTTGTTGGGCCTTACCTCCCACTCATGGTTCCCTGGCCCTATTTTACCCGTATCAATATTAAACGGCCACCTTATTTAAAAGTTTGACTTATTAAATAGTTAAATTATTTAGTATTTAATATCTAGCTACCATTCATAAAAAAGATTAACATATGTATAAATAAGAGGGGGGGGGTAAAAGTTAAATAATAATAATAAAAAAAAATTGTTGTTGATTATATTAATTGACAAGAATTTTACTATAATAATTTTGACCGTGACAAAAATTGTTTCTGCCAATAACTAATGACTTAAAATTTGTCACTAGAGATTTAGCCACATATGTCCACTGAACCCAATTAAAGCAAATATAGTTACCATTGTATTTGTTTATATTGTCACCATAAATATGTGTCATTAATTATTTTTAAGTGATAATTCAAACAATTTTTTTTTGCCTATATTGTCATTATACCACGTTTTTTTTTTCTATTTCTATCCAAATATTTCATCCCATCAAAATTGCAATAAAAGATCTGAACTGTTAATTAATATCTGAACATTGTGTCTGCAGGGATACAACTACGTACTCCTTGGGAGTGTGGCAACTCGGGTACTTGCCCGGTGTATGCATCATGCAGGTTTTCGGGTCCAGCCCACCTCACGCCACGACCCTAACGCTAAGAGTGTACGTACAACGGCACAGTACTCTCGTACCATCGAGCGTCTGTCATCGTGCCAAACATATATGAAAGATGGTTCAAGTTGAATGTGGTACTTGCACATGTTGAGGGGAGGAGAGCGGAAGTGTACATGATTGATGGAATGCTCAAATATGAGGTAGAGGTAGAGGAAAGGTGGTGTTTATGCTCAGAATGATGATTCTTGTTGCTATATGGAAGAAGATTAGGGTTCTTAAGAAATGTGAATATTGATGATATGATGGATTTGCTTTATTTGGTCTTCTTAATTTGAATAAATTGGCATAATTAATGTTAATTTTATGTATTCTCAATTAATTAGTAATATATGCGTGTAGATTTTCCTAATTTTCTTTGTATCTCCCCCTTTTTTATGTTATTAGGAAAAAAAGAGAAAATTAGTGACAAAAAGAATTAAAATGGTGATTTAAATAGGAAAAAATTCAATTTTGGTTCACTAAGCAGTTCCAGTCTAGGTCAATTCGAATTTTGCAATAAAGAACTGTAATTTATGAATAATGCAATCATGGTCCAAAAAAACCCTAATTTGGCCGGAAAATTGAAAGATCCCTAATTTCTAGGTGTCACGTGCAGGTCATGTGACAAATTTCGACCAAATTAGGGTTTATTGAACCAAAATTGTTGTTTTTCATAAATCAAAGTCCTTTATTGCGAATCTCAAATTGGTCTAAACTAAAACGGTCACCACTCCTATGTTAGTGGGTCAAAATTGTATTATTCTTGACCATATTGCCTTAGGGTATAGTGCAATTTTGGTCCACCAACACAAGGTGGTGGCAATTTCAGTCCGAGCCAGTTCGGAATTTATAAAAATGACTATATATAATTTATGAAAAATGAAAATTTTGGTCCAACTATTTTGGCAGAAAGTTTAAAAATCTCCAATTTATAGTTGTCGCGTGTAGGCCATGTGACAAATTCAGGCCAAATTAAGGTTTGTTGACCAAAATTGCCATTTTCATATATATTACAGTCTTTTATTGCAAATTTCGAATTAACTTGGACTGAAATTGTCACCATCCCTAAATTAATCGACCAAAATTACATTTTCCCGTTTAAATATTATTGAGGATTACATATATTAAGTAATAAGAATTTTTATTTTGTTATATTTATGAGTTTTATAGTTTTAACATATAATAATTAATATTTCATAAAAGTTGTGAAAACAATTAGTGAAAGATATATAACAACACTTAGTGGCATAAAATAATTATTATCACTATATTTCTGTTACCATGACTTATTACCTGACATCAAATAATTATTGTCACTAGTTATGTGTCACTCATTGTCAACTTCTTGCAACAATTCTTATGATCACCAATAACTATATTGTGACAAAATAAAAATTATTATTATTTAATAGAAAAAAAAATATTATCTCCCAACTAAGTTGGTCACGTGCACTTTTTCTTTTAGATCATTTTAATATCTTGTAGCATATAAATTTACTTTTTGGCATATTTATAACTCCAATTAGATTATTTTTATACATTTATCTTAGGAGCCCCAAAACTAATAACTGATTCAAACAATTTTAGAAACAGAAAAACCCAAATTAAATCCAGTAAAATCCGATGTACCAGAACAAGAAAAACAGCTAATCAAACATGACGCAAGAACTACATCATTTTAGTACGTGGTAACAATTCATACTCAACTCCGAAACCATGCATGAATGTTCATCATAACCATGCAAATCCTGAAACTGATCATCATAAAACAAGCTACTATATTTATATGACTCTACCACATCCTCACATCTCAGAAAGGCTGTCCTAACGGGCTCGGAACAGGCCCGAATCGGGCCACCTCAGAGGCGACAGCGTCGCAGTAGCCCCTCAAAATGTTGGCCTGGTCGGGGGTGTAGCCGAGGGCGCTGAGCACAGCGGGCCAGCAGCTGTGCGTGATCAGAGTGATGGCCTGGCAACATGGTGGAGTTATGTCGATGGTCCCGTTGGCGAAGTAAGCGATGATCTCGTTGGAGCAAGACCTGATCTTGTAGAGCGCAGTCAAGCAGTCCAGGGCCTGCCCTTCAAGCTCAGGGATGGGGTTGTGATGATCATCAGGCGCCGGCGGGAACGGGAAATCCCTGGCTGGGAAACTGGACATGATGAGAGTACTGGTGATTGTGAGGAAGAACAAGAAACCCTTTGCAGACATTTTTAGGGTTTGTTAATTAATTTGAGTTGATTGAAGTGGAGGAGGAGAAGGGCTGGATTTATAGGTGGAGGGAATGATGATGATGAGGGAGAGTAAATCAAAGGGCATTGCATTGATGTGGGATTTACTGCAGAAATCAAAAGACAATGGGAATGGGAATGGGAATGGGGATTGAAATGAATGGATTATTAATTTGAGTAGTACTGTTTTTGGTATTCAAGATTGATGGGGATGAATGCCCTGAAAATCATGCTTTCTTTTTCACTTCTCATGTTCAAGTGAGTTTTATGTTTCGCCTTAAAAAATATGATTTTTTGCTGCAGTTAATTACTATGGTAAAAAGAGACAAATCGTGGTGAATATAAATCAATTGTGGTTCTGCAACGGCCGTTAGCTGTTGTTTCTACAAATGAGCCCAAAATATTAGTCATGCCTAAAATCATGATAAATATTAATTAACCGTTGTAAAAATTTAAATATTCGCAGTGGTTTTGTATGACCGTATTCACTACGTTTAAAAATCTTAGTAGCTCAATATTATCTACCACTGTCAGATAAAATCAATGTGAAAACTTAAGTTTGACTATGGTTAACCAACATTTGTTATGGTTTTACCTATGACCAAAATATTCTTCAAAGTTTTTAGTTGTAACAAATGTTTGGCCTCACTTGACAAAATGACGGCTATAAATCGTTGCACAACCATGATTAATTAGTATTCGTTACAAGTTTTTACTTTTTACCATGACCATAACGAAAGGCCATATTTTTTTCTAGTGTGATTTGCCAGGATTTTTAATTTAAATTGCCGTCATTTATAGTGTAGCGAAAAAATCAATTTTTTTAGTATTTTATATTGGATTTTATGTGAAAAATAAGTATACTGTGATTGTCTATATATTCTGATAGTTTTGTGTACTTTTTTGTGATATCCTTGTTTACAGAAAGACATAATATATATATATATATATTAATGTATATATATCGTAATAATTCTTTTTGTATGAAAATACATGATAGAATATGTTTTCCATAATTTGTGGTTCAATTAATAAAAAAAAATCCAACCAAACATGATATATCACAATTTGAATTTGAATAAAATTTAAAATGGAGCTTTGGAAAACCAAACAAAGCCCATGTTTTTTCTTGCATGTATGTATGTGAATTGGAGCAAACCATTGTTTATGGGGTAGCTATGGTCAAAAGTTCTTTGATTTATTGTACCATATATAGTCTTTATTTTCAATCAAATTAAATGCTAGTGATCATGAAGTCACTATAAAATGGGAAAATATTAGTGACAAATAATTAAGTAATAATGATATTAAAATTGACACTAGTTACATGTACCAAGTGATAAGAATTTTTATTGTCACTATAATAAGTTTTCATGGCTTTACTAGTGAACACCTAAGTGAAAATTGTTACTATAAACAATTAATCTATATCTATATATATATCTATCTATATCTATATCTATATCTATATCTATATCTATATCTATATTCTATATAAAAGTATGAATAGGAATTTTAGTTTCTTTCTTTTTTTAATTGGACTAAATTAGCTTTATAATATTATTTTTCTAAGGATAAAAATGTAAAATAATATACTTATTGATTTTTATTAATTACTTTTCACATTATATATTTACTGTTATTAATTATTTTCACATTATCTATAGTTATTCCTATTAACTACTTTTCACATTGTACTTATTTACCCATATTATTTTGTGTATATTATATTCATAATATAATACACTTATTAGATCAAAAATAGCCCAATTATATAACATGAAATGACTAGAAAAAAAATCAGAAAAATTGAAAGGATTTAATGTTGAGAATTTTTCTAGCATAGATATAAATCAGAATTAGTCAGATCATCAGACATATTAAAATGTAGAGGTTAGATGACAAATGATATTAGAGTGAATACTTTTTATTGTAAGATAGACTAAAATGTAATTTGAGCATTTGAGATGTCATTAATAGGTACCTTATGTGATTCTTTAATCATCTCTAGCTAGCTAATATAATAGAACAAAATGATTGTGTACATATTTTATCTTTTCAACAATATATGATAAAAATCGTTCCTTGTAAAAAAAAATCAAAAGGTGTAAGTGTTACTCCTAAACCATCACCACACATATCTTTTTCCTGGAAAAAAAAATGAAAAAGAAGAAAAAATGGGCATACAACCTTAGATAAATATTGTTTATATCTATGTATATTATAAAAGTGTGAACGAGTTGCCATGTTTTATATTTCTTTCTTTTTTTTTTTAATGTCAAGCATATCATTTTCATAGAATATTAGATTATAAATTTATGTGTACAAATAAGTAATTTTATAATAGTTGTTAATTACTTAGATAGTTGAATTGAGATAGAATTATAATAAACATAAATTATAATAAAGAGTTTCATTCATAATACAGAGTTTTATTTATAACTAATTAAATAAAATTAATTAGTTACAAATCTTAATACTAACTAGAAAAAATATATAGGTTATATAATTAGAAAAAGAAACGCTTTAATTAGAAACTTGTTGAAGCGTCTGTTTGAAAGCAAGGAAAGTAATCCATGGGACAATTTGTCATTAATTTAATGTAAGTTATTTTATAATAAGATATTATAAAAATATGAGCAACTTGAGATGTTTTATTTTTTTTTTTAATTTTTTGTGTTGATTAAAAATATTAAAATTTCATAGAAATTATTATTTCATATGTCCATAGAAAATATTCCAGGGTACTTAATTAATAGTTTAATACCCCAAGTTCAACGAAAATAAACTTCAATGAGAAACAAGCACATTATATACGTTTATCGTAAAATTAACTATTTATAAAAAACAAACTTAGAATATGATAATTATTTCATAAGTGATTTTATAATTAATTATCTTTATAATATCATTTCTAAAATCATAATAATATTATTCAAAACTTATTTTATGAATTAAATGAGTCTATGATTTTTTTTTATTTAATGCACTGAATTACTTGGTCTATAAGATTTCTATTACATCATTTTCAATAATAAGTAATTTAATTTATGTACATTTATATTTTTAATTCGACCCTAACTTATAAAATTAGTCAATGCTTTTTATGTTTATTCCATTCAATTCATTCCATAAGATAACGTTCGTCAATTAGACTATATATTTTCCACCAACATGAGGAATAAACAAAACGTAAAGAGATTATTACAAAAAAATTATATTAATAAACAACTATATTGATAATTAGTGCAAGAGTTAAATCAAAAGCTAATTTTTATTTATTTCTTGCTTTGCACAACTACCAAAAAAATTAAAATCTTATTTCATTTTTTAGGTAAATTTACAAAATGGATTAATTTAAGTGATAACTTTTTATTACAAATATATGCATGTAAAAAGTAAAATAATATTTTATAAGTAAAACTAATATAAGGATGAAAAATTAATATTTTCTTTCACATAAATAATGACGAATTTCTTATCACAAATATAGAGATCAAAGATAACTATCATGGAGAGAATTAATTTTAAAATCTAAAAGTTTATAAGAGGGAAATATCTAAAATGTAAAAATACCTACCTTCTTTTATAAAATTGAAGATCATAATTAGTCCAATGAAACGTAAGAGAAGATTCAAAGGAGCTATTAATTAAGTGATTTTTTTAAATAAATATTTTTACTGGTTATCAACTAGCATTATATTTACTAAAATTTTAAAGTAAAAGTCATAATCTTAATCATCATTTGATCACATACAACTTTCATTTTTAATTTTAAGTACAGTTTTTGCACATACAAGATATTTATTTTATATATAAAATTATATTGATATCTATACAACAAGATTTACGAAATACTCAAACAGTTCAATATAATAAGTATGATGTACTAAATAATAGAAAAGGAGGGATGCTTGGGCTTTCTTTTTATGATAATATAGTTTAAATATACTACCAAGGGTACTTTTTATGTTCTAAATTCCTCTATTAAAATTAGCAATGTGGTTTCATTCTATCGTAATATTTTGATTACATTAGATTTTCGAATAAAATCAATTCGTATGAAACTAGGCTTCAAGAGCATTTTAGTCATAGGTTATAGTCATATAATAAAGTACCTCCTATGAGATAATTGTGCTTGTTTAAATTAATAATTTTTATAATTGGGGAGATGATATGATACTTTTTTAATTTTTTACACTAATTATATATTGTCCATATACTATAATTCGAAAATACAAATTAAGATGAATTTATAGGAAAAAAACAAAAAAAAATATAAAACTTAAACTCTTTAAAACTTTGCTACTAGATCAAAAAGAACTACTGATTAAATAAGTAAATAAATACATATTAAATTATAATATTATTTGGATATACACCTTTTCAATCCTATTTATCAAATTGATTATTCATAACATATTTATTTACTTGAATAATACTATAATTGTTGTAATTTAAACTTAAATTTGTAAAAGCACATATTCATATTAACGAGCCCAATAGATAAATAATTTTGAATTTTTTAATTATAGTTTTTAGGTATTCAGATTTAGAAAAAGACATAAAAGTAAGAAAGGTAATTCTTTTTATGCTATTACATTTCTTTTCATATTTTTTCTTGATTAGACTAATCAAATCATATATGGTCTTCTAGAAAATATTAAAAGGATAAACGATAAAA
This sequence comes from Sesamum alatum, assembly GCA_034509735.1. Lineage (NCBI taxonomy): Eukaryota > Viridiplantae > Streptophyta > Magnoliopsida > Lamiales > Pedaliaceae > Sesamum > Sesamum alatum. The sequence goes on along the minus strand of JACGWO010000010.1, from coordinate 27,007,590 downwards.
GAAAAAGAGAGACTTATAACAATTAATAATTTGTTTTTGCTTTTTCCTAATATACTTTTTTTTTGGTGTATTTGTAATTTGATTTTATCATGTTTTTTTATGAAAATACAAGAGAAAAAGACATAGATGATATTTTTCTGAATTATTACATAATAGCTACAATTTTATCTGGCAATAAAATAATATTATGAATGTCTATTAAAAGTGTAACTAGACCAATAATGGACTCTTAAATATTTAATAAATTGAAGTTTTGATCATTAAAAATTTAAAATTGAAGTAATTATTTTTGTATATTAATCTAAGTTAAAAAATTTAAAACTTATTATTCCACTTCAAATCGTTTTATAGATGGTTTAATCAATTTAGGACTTTGTTCTAGAATCTCTTTGGACAACATGATGAATAAAATAATTTTCTAATAACAAAGCTATTAGTAGAAAATTATGTTATAAATAACTTTAAATATAGTTAACATAAGGAGTAAAAACATAAAAGAAAAAAAAAAGAAATGACTAATTAATATAGTTTTTCTTTTCAAAATTTGCACAACCAAAAAAGATTACAATATTATTTCATAAGTGAAACAACTTTAGAATAACCACAAGTTCAATGAAAATAAAGTTGAATTAGAAACAAGGATTTTTATGCTTATTCCATAATACAATATTAATTGTACTTTCTTTTTATGCTTTATTTTAATTAGAGCTAATTAATAAGATGAAAGATCTAAAAGTTTATTTTCATTGTTTGTTCCTGTAATGTGATCATCAATGTAAAGCAACATTTATTGAGAACATAAGAGCCTTACTAAACAAATATTTGATAACAAATATTAAAATACAATTAAAAAGCACGAAGTAAAAAACATAAATATATATATATATCGTAAATGATGCATGTACTTAAATTTTTATATGCATTACTTCTCTGTTTAAAAAAATCAATCACTAATATGTTTTTTATTTATCGATCTTAATCATTGTATATCCTACACACACATACATATAGTGTGTTTTAATCTTTTTGTGTATTTGTTATGTATGTATATGATTATCTTGACCCAAATTTACTTATATGAATGTGATTTACTTATACTAAAAAGACAAGCATATACTGCAAATAGAACAAATATAATTATAATATTAAATAATAATTAAAGTGGAGAAAAAATTATTTATTTTTAGCTATATTCTTTTACTTTGTAACAATAATAATATTTATTTATAAAGTTCCTATTAAATTTAGTTAATATATTCTTGTTATAAATTTATTTTATTGTTACAATGTAATAATTTATTGGGATAATACGAATCACGTGCAACGCACATGCTTCTGACTAGTTATAAAAAATTTGTACATCAAAATCGTCACTATAAACAATCAGCGACAACAAATATAATTATCACTTTATTTATCTTGTCACTAAATTATCAAAATACATGCTTCGTTAGTTGTCTATAGTAACAATTTTGCACACAATATTCAAACCACGTAAATTTTATGTCTAAAAATTACTTCTTTTTTTTTTTTTTTTAATTGAAATGGATGAATTTTATTAATTGAAAGTAAAGTGATTACATTCAATCATGTCTGCTATCAATATCGAACAGAGATAATTACAAACAATCAAATCAATAATATCACATAAACTAACACATAGCTATTACAGCAGCAAATCATACCTACTATACAGTATAAATAACATTAACCTACGCAGAGATTCGAACCCATAACCTCTAGGATCATGGGGCCTCAACTTCTCATCTAAGCTAGATCTTCTCGGCAAATTACTTTTTTTTTTTTTTTTTTGTGCATTATTTTTGTGCAAGCGTTTATAATATGATCAAAAATCAATTTGTAATAGATACAAAGAAAAGTTGTTGTTGGACATCTAGTCAAGGCCCAAACTCAAGAGCCCATATATATTTGAGCTTTCGGCCCAAAATTTCGTATAGACTCCGACGCTTACTTACGCCTACCGAACATAATAGCATTCCCTCCTCGCCTGAGGTTCAGAGTGGACCTACCCAAAAATTAATAATAGTAAAATATATAGTTTGAATTTGACCTTTTCTGTTCAACAATTATTATTTATATTTATTGTGCTCAACCATCCAAATCTAGCCATTAAATTTTCCAATCCAACGTCCCATGTACATCAGAACTCCAATTTCAATTTTTTAATTATATATATCCCTTCATAAATGAAAGATACATCCCAACTATGTCCAAAAATTAATTAAGTTTTAAATATCAAACCATAATGAAAAGAAAAAATAAAAACACATCATTCCACGTCAATATAATTATCAATTTTTTTATTATTGTGATAAAAAGAATTTGAAATAAAAAAATAATCAAGAAACAATTAAAAAATACATTTAGGTCTCGACCGTTGTTCCTAGGGTTTTTGATAGTTGAAAAAATTAATTAATATTTTTCAGAATATATCACGTATATGTCGTTACAGTTTATAACGATCTTTCTTGACCAATATATATAAAATTATAAAGTGGGGAAAAAGATGGAATCTTTATGTTTTTGTGGTGCCAATGCAATAACTACACAAATTTGTTGCTTTATGTTATTAAAATTGGTTAATTAATCTCATAAGCACATGGTTTGTAGTCAATTGGGCACATGGAATGAGGAATTCTTCGAACAATTTGCCTAAGAAAATGGGCCCTTGTGGAATTTGTCAAAAGTTTGATGACACCATAATAATTTTATTTTAGTCTTCGTCCCCTACAAGAAAATTAAGAAATTATTTCACCATATAGGTTATTTAAATTTCATATGTTGAAGATCAAAATTATTTAAATTTTTTACTTTATCAATATGAAAAGAAAAAATGTACTCATAAATAGATTGGTCAAAATATTCTTAGTTGATTTTGATAAATTTCCACCATAATTAAGTGTTGTTCAGTATAGGTCTCATATCGCAAGATATTTTTTCAGTGTCAGTACTTGCAAGCTATATAAGAAATATAATATTTAATTATAGCACATTGTCATTGATAGTCGTAGTAAACAACCATTAACCCCAGACAACGTTAATCGTGGTTTTTGCGAGTGTGGCTAAAATATCTGCTAACATTTGTCATGCATGATGAATAAGTTAAATTTTTGCATCGATTTTATTCAATAATAATTAATGATAATAATTTAAAATGTAGGCAACAATAAATTTTCTTCCGATAAAATATTTTCTTATAAAATTTGCAAATGAAAATCAAGATGAAGGATTTTGCCATCTTCCCAAGATTTTGATAAAATAATTTGTAAAAGTCCAATACTTGGACCAATAGGAGTACTAAAGTTTTTTTTTTTTTTTAATTGTGAATAATAATTAATCATTTTTGCTTGTGCTAAAAGTTGCTATTTTGTTGTTTTGATTGATCCTTCACTATCACGATTTTAGGAGGTATATTTATATACATATGGAGTGGTGCATTACATGTTGTCAAAGCCAATGATGTGGCACCACGTGTGATTGATTAATAGTTTAATTAATTTTATTTTGACAAAGTACAATCACATAATAATTATAATTATAGTTGGATTTAGTCTTTTCAAGAATTATTATTATTAGCCTCTTGGCACATGTCACAAGGGACAAGAGCCCTAACAAGAACCCACCAACCATAATAATTAATACAATACTTAATCATCATTATTGTTATTATTATATAAAAAAGTGTAATTAACACCACAAAAAAGAGAAAATTAGCATAAAAAGGAAAAGAAATAAGTGATAATTATCACTAATTAATAATTATATATATACAATATAAAAAAAATTGTCAGAGAAATCAAATTTATAGTTTTATAATGATTATATTTTATAACAGTTATTGTTAGCAAAAATTAGCAATAAAATTTTGCACGTAAAATTATTAAAGACAATTATATAGATATATATATATATATATGGTGAAGGCCTAGTGATAAAAAAGAATTGCTATCACTTAACGTGTGGTCACTATAAATTAATTGATTATCTACAGCGATAATTAATATATTTTTTTCACTAGTAATTATATAGTGATAATTAAAATCAAAATTGTTGTACTTTAATATACATTTTTAGTGATAATAAATGATATTTTGTGGCAATTCCACTACAATGTATGATAATATTAATGATAAAATATTAAATAACGATCTTATATATAGTTGTCACGAAAAATATATGTTAATTGATAATAATATTAATTTTATCATAATATAATTATTAGTGATAAAAATTATGCATAAAATAATTATCAAATTATCATTATAGATATATCATTAATTATTTATGAGATAATTTTATGCATAAATTTATTGGAAACTTTTTTTTTTTTTTGTGAGGACATAAAAATACCAAAGTCGTAACACTTTACGCAATCATGAACAAAAAGCAAAGAATAAAGGTAAGTGAAGATATTTAATCATGAGTAGTATAGACCAGTTGGATTAATACATTGAATTTAATTTAAATTACCTAATGTACTAAGTTTTATTATTATTTAATAAAAAATATAGAAACTCCACTATGACTAAGGTCGAGGATTGCATACGCACAATATGTGGTTCGAATATTTGTCAAGACCTTCGATGGGCTAAGCATATGTTCTGACTTATTTATTGATTATCACGTAATTAGACCTTAGTTTTTTTATTTTTTTTTTTGAATTGAAAACGAGATTACATTCAGTCCTGTCGGTTATTAGTATCGAACAGAGATAATTACAAATAATCAATTAAATAATATCATATAAATTAAGATCTAGATATTACAGAAGCAAATCATGCTTATTATACAGTACAAATAACATCAACACACACAGGAATTCGAACCCATGACTTTTAGGATCATGGGGCCTCAACTTCGCCAATTAAACTATGCTTCATTGGCAATTAAACCTTACTTGTTGATAATAATAAGTCATCTATAAAGATACTAGTCATTGCACATGGCACATACACAATTCTTTATAAATTTTTTTGGTATATTAGGGAAATAAAACTTTATATTTAAGTGGAATGTTCTAGTAAAAATGGAGCAGCACATTTATTCTGAATAACTAAAAGGGCCTCCCAATGAAAGAATTGAGTTCAGTCAACCCTGCAAATTGATAGTGTCATGTCACTTTCAATTTTAATATATTTGCTTACCTATATTTATTATAAAGAAAAGGAAAATATTTTATGTGGTGATAGATTTTTTTTATTTAAAATTAGTCTTATCATCAAATGATGATTTTAGGGCACATTTGAATTTTTCTGTCTAGGAAACTAAAAATATGAATAATTATATTTGTACCTATAATTTATGATTTATTTATCCAAATCACCTTTATCTTTTGTATAATTATATACATAAATTTTGATTGTAAAAAAGTAGGGATAATTTGTGTAATGATGTTCACGTTTCGAGGATGTATGTGTAATTTTTTAAAATGTAGATGTAATCGTGTAAATAATGTCGATATTTCTAATGAGTGGTTTGTATAAATATTATTCTTGAATTTTTATTTTTTTATTTTTTGGTCGTTGGATTGGGGTAAATAAAGTTAGTCATATAAAGCATTTTAAATTATACTGGCACTATAAATTATATTTTAATTTAATTTAGTTATTAATTTTAGTTGCCCACGCATCAAACTTTAAGAATTCTGTCCAATAATAATCCAGCTCAATTAATTTGATATTTTATACTACTATATGAAATATGATTTTTTTTTGTCGTGATTAAAATTAAAAAATTATTCGATACTATTAATCACGACTACGTACGCAATGACTATTAGTAGTTATATATTTCTACAAGTCAAGTCAAAATATTAGTCACAACTAAAGATCATGACAATATTTTTGTCATAACTAAAACCACATCAAGTGTTGATGAACTGTGGCAAAAACTTAAAGTTTCACATTAATTTAGTTTGCTCATGATAAATAATTTATTTATCATGATTTTTAAATTATATTCAATTATAATCTAGTAAATTTTATTTTTTTTAGTGTACGTCACTAGAAGACATATTGCTTTGAACTATGGTCAATTACCATAGTTAAAAGTACAAAATCGATACTAATTAACTGTGATTTGCAACGACTATTTATCGTTATTTGTACAAGCGAGGTTAATATATTTGCTACAGTCAAAAACTGTGGCAAACATTTTGATCATAGGTAAAACGATAACATATGTTGATTAATCGTGGTCAAAGTTTAAATTTTCACTTCAATTTTGTCTGACGTGATGGATACTATAAATTTACTACGATTTTTTAGTCATAGTGATTTATAATGCAGGAAATTATCAATTATTTTGTGGTATGCATATTATGGTTAAAACTAATTATTGCTAAATTTCAAATGTATGATAAGTCAAATATTATTAACAAATCAAGTATATTTCAAGCCCTAGACTATCTAGTGATTAATTAGAATAAGGCACATATATGGATGTATTTACTAATTAAATATAAAGTAGAGAGTAATTATAACTACTATATTGCTTACTAGGACTTCTAATTTAACTCAAAATAATACTTTATTGGCAACTATATTTTAATTATCATTGACCCAGATTTTTTACCATTACCACTAAAGTATAGTTTATTGCAAAATGTGAAATTTAGGTGTGAAATATAGTAGTATGTAATATATATATATATAAACAAACAATTTTATATATTATTTAATTCCATTCTCCATTATTTTTGTTGTTAAGTTTGATAGTAACTGTCATTAATTCTTCGTTATATTTTTAGAAAATGTTAGAGGGACTATAGTTAATTATTTAATGCACGAGTCAAGTTTGAGATTAGGAAGTATAATTACGAAGAAAAATATATTAATAGTTCAAATTGCACGTAATTACGTGAAAGTTGAAAGGGTATTTATTGTGTTTTTATTAAAAGAATTCACGATTTAGTAAATTGATTGGATTGCACCAACACGAAATTTGGTACGTAATGAATCCAAATCAAAAAAATCGATTTTTATTTTTGTCAAAATTTTGTAGTAAATCCGGTTTCAATTTATCAAGATGCATTGAAGACTAATGTATTTATCAAGATTAATTTTTGTGTACATTTTTTGCATTGATTAATTGTTTCTATACTATTTTTTGTAATTCTACTTATCAAAATTTTTAAAATATATATATATATATATATATTATTCTTTTAACAAATGTTCAACATAGTGAATTGTACTAAATCAAAATATCAAAATAAAATCATTAATTACTAAAATCAAATCGAATAATTCTTTCGATATTCACTATAGAATTTTGACATATCAAATTTTTGGTAAAATTATTTATTAAATGTAAAAAAAAATAAAAATTTTAAAATTAGTGTCAAATGACACCAATTTTAAAATTGGGTGAAAACGGGGTTACAACCCCCGTCTTTAGAAAAGACGGGGGTTGTCTCCCCGTCTTATGGGTGTGTCAGGCAACCACCTGACACACCCCAATTCTTTTTTTTTTTTTTGTTTTTTTTTAATGTTTGTTTTAAATTAATTATGTAATTTTAAATAATAATTAACATTAATATTAATTAATTATTATTTTAAAATTTTAAATTATTATTTATAATATATTAATTATTTTTCTACATAAATATAATTAAGTTTTTAATAATTAATAAATAAATAATACCTATAATATTAAATTGTGTAAAAAATAAAAAAAAATATTATAAATTAGTGATAATTATAAATTATAATAGTGACCACTAGTCTCATATGTATGTCGTTAGTATTGGTGTCGAGGTCTTTTTTTTTTCTTTTCCACCAATCGGTTCTATTGGTTCATTTATTTTTTAAACTACGATTAACAACTATATTATCTAATTATTAATTAGTTGTCGAGGTCTTTTTGTTCTCTTAAAAATTTGATAAACATAGTTATTAATCAACATAATTTAAATTTGATAATATTGTGTTGCTGGCGGTGGCGCTAAGTCTTTTTACAATGCGCCGTTGAAATCTCGTTATCACATGCTTTGAAGAAGACTTAGCGCCCATTCTATATTCCCCGTGAATTAAATATTTTTATCAATTACATGCCAGCAACACAATATATTCAAATTTAAACTATGTTGATTAACAACTACGTTTATCAAATTTTTTAAAAAACAAAAGGACCTCGACAACTAATTAAAATTTAGATAATATAGTTGTTAATCGTAGTTTAAAAAATAAATGAGCCAATAGATTCAATTGATTAAAAAAAAAAAAAAAGACCTCGACACCAATACTAACGACATACATATGAGACTAGTGGTCACTATTATAATTTATAATCATTACTAATTTATAATATTTTTTATTTTTTACACAATTTAATATTATAGGTATTATTTAATTAATAAATATATTTATTAATTATTAAAAACTTAATTATATTTATATAGGAAAATAATTAACATATTATGAATAATAATTTAAAATTTTAAAATAATAATGAATTAATATTAATGTTAATTATATAATTAAACTTAATTTTTATTTAAAATTTTAATTAATATTAATACATAATTAATTTAAAATAAAAATAAAAAAAAACAAAAACAAAAAAAAAAATAGAATTGGGGTGTGTCAGGCAACCGCCTGACACACCCATAAGACGGGGAGACAACCCCCGTTTTTTCTAAAGACGGGGGTTGTAACCCCGTCTTCACCCAATTTTAAAATTGGTGTCATTTGACACCAATTTTAAAATTTTTATTTTTTTTTACATTTAATAAATAATTTTGCCCAAATTTTTGGTTTATTAAAATTTTGGTCAGTCCAATTTGATTTTGTGGAACGAACACCCTTACTTTTGTTTAAATGGCTTATAATTTTATCCACCATTCTCATTAAATTGGAAACATATTTTCTATGGACTTTAATAGAATAATTATTTATCATTTCCTACTCCACCTTCCACAATTTTATTGCTATTAATGGGAATTATTGTTAGCTGATTTTAGCCACATCAGTCACAATTTCAACCTCAACTTCATGACTATATTTGTGAAATATTGTCTTTGGAATATTAAATAATATATATATTACAATTTATTTTAGTATATTAAAACTCGTGATCGTCGCGTTTGCAATTGTTTAAAACGAGCCTTTGTTAACTTAGTGACGAAAATAGTATTTTTTTATTTATAATTTTATTTTTAAACTATTTAAATTAGTTTGATTTTAAAGCAAAGCTATAAGCCGTCCCTACAATCTTTTGCAACTTTTTAGCAAAATTGTTAATTTTAACCTTCTTTTTCAAACACTTTTTATTTTCAAACACTCACAACTTTCACTGCTGTTTAACTTATAATTTTTTTCATAATTTATTACCAAAGAAAAAAAATATATATATATATATATTATAAACACCCGGCCACAACTCTCCACTTTTAGTGATTTTAAGGGGAAAAGAAAGAAAATAATTTTAAAATTTTAATTATACCACATGAAATTCATAAAAAGATAAACTAAAAAAAACATAGATTATCAAACTCTGGGGATAACACCTAATACTTTATTTTATTTTCTAACACAAATTTTGTTTCTACATGGAAATTTATACCCGTGACAAGGAATGTACCAATCTTCATCCATACCTCAAAATCCCATAAATAATATAATAGTTTTTAAAGAGTCAGTATTGATCAAATCAATGTATTATTTAATTATTCAATTTATTAAAATATTGATATAATTATATAAGTAATAAAAATTTTATAACAAAAAAAAAAGAGTGTATTCTAAATTTTAGAACAAATACAATTGATATGTAGATTTAATTTGGCACCACAATTGAATAATTAATTACAAAATAATTGATTTTTTAAAAAGATAGCAATGGCATTTGAATTCACAATTTTATAATCGATTGTGCAAATGTGTATTACATTTAAGTTTCAAAATTAATCTTATTTTTTAAACTAATGAAGGAATCACGCCATAAGTATAATGGCTAATTAGGTAAAAATAATTATAATAGGATTAAAAGATACGAATTGTAATTTTTAGTAAAATATGGTTTGGAAGGAATTCAGTACAAAAGGTGATTGTTGCCAAAACAGCTAAAAAAATTGAAGTATCATAATATTTTTTATTAAATCATATTTTTCACGTTGTAATTGAACATAAAACAATTTCAATATAACATTATTTTTTTTATATAATTACATGCATGGTATATATAATTACATCACGATTTATACATACTTGTGTGTATCTTCGTACATGGTCATGGATAGTTTACTTTGTAAAATATGGTTGTTGATGTTGAACTTATAAATATTTGTATATCATATAAACTATAATAACATGATAAATTTTAAATATTATTTTCAAATAATAGTTTAATAAAATTTGAAATTGACTAACAAAAGTTCATTGGGAAATTAAATATACTCTGGCGAGATACTGAAAAAAATCTAAGGGTAAATAGGAAGGGTATATTTTTGTGCGGTCAATATCAAATTATATTGAAAAAATGATATTTTCGTTAAATTTCATACTTTATGGGAGTAAATGCAACTTAAATATACTTTAGGGGTATAAAATATATTTAGCTCTTTTCTAAATAAATGTAGATAAATTTTGTTTATATTTATATAATGGTGCCCCCGAGTTTTGTAATTCTTTGTTTATATTATACATAAATTCTATTTTTTTTCTTCATAAATGGTCCTCCCAATTATTTTAATTGCCCCCAATAATGTAGCAATATATATGAATGCAATATATAAATATAATTTTTCAGCTCACTCGAACTTTCACTTATATATCCGTCCTTATCTACATAATATTTTTCTAATAAATATATGATATTTTTAAGCTCCATCTCTCATTCCACGCCACTTAAGATATTAAAAACTAAATTAAATTACTAAATACTTGACTCGATTCGATCCCTGTATAGTTCATTAAATTAGGGTCACTAAGTATAACAAATAAACATGACTGGTTCTTGAATTTAGTCCGGCTAAATTAGTTGAAAACAATAAATTAATTAAGAAAAAAAATAGTTATTTGAATTTAATCCCATTACCAGTGATGTCTTAGTCTAGAAGTCAAAGAATTGAGTTTTCATGATCAATTTTAACGATTCGAATTTCACTATATGTGTATATTTGCTTCACTTTATGTGTATCGTGAATTTACTGTATTTATTTAATCATTCTTAGTTATATGGATTGATCCAATTTATTGAAATATTTTAAGAAAAATGAATTTAATCCCCTAAGTTAAATCCGACCAGATTTAACTAGATTATAAAAATAAGGGTAAGTTACAACATGTTCCCTTGATGTTTGGTATGATTACAAATATTTTTTCATTGTTTAAAAAATTATCAATACCCTTTTGATGAAATTACGTAACCCTTGGATGGAAACCTGAAATTGTCAACGTTGCATTTATTGTATTTTCTCTCTTTTTTTTAAAAAAAATTTAAACAAATATCAAAAAATCCGACGAGGTGAATGAAAAATTTTGAAAAATTGCAAATACATTGACCACTTTAGTCCGTAATTTATTTTTTAAAAAATAAATAAAATTATAATTTATAGTCCACAAAGACATTTTAATTAATTTACTATAAAAAAATGAATAAAAATTTAACGATAACTAAAAAATTGTACTAATTATTAGACAATCGTTGAGATCAATAAAGTATTGATATCTTTTTAAAGAATAAAAATTATTTATAATTATACTAAATTTTAAAATAACTCATCGAGTAATAATTCCAGTAGTAATACTACCAAATACATATATGATGTATACATACACTCTACGTGTGACATTCCGTAGTCTCAACGTTTTCACTTTTCACACACACACACACAGTAACCTAGTAATGTAGGACCTCTTCACGCGGTTTGCTTTGCCCTTCTCTCTCTTCCTACGCGTTTTCTTTTCTTCCTTTCTCTCTCTATATTTCATTTCGATTTTTTTTTTCCGAATCAAGTTTGATCAAATTAAACCAATCATAATTAAGTGTATCATACTTGTTATATGATTGATCACTTTTTCTAAACTGTACGCTAATCACACGATAAGTGTATTGTACTTGTCATATGATTGATCAAAGTTTGGCTGAATCAGGCACAGACTAGAATTTTCCCTCACTTTGTATGTATATATATAGATATTCTATTTTTAATTAGGTATAATTATTAATTATTTTTTTTAATGTGATTATGGAATTGAATTTAAATAAATTTGCCGTATTTCTCGACATAAATTACGCAGAAAATTTGTTAATTGAAGGGGCAAATCAGAGAAGTGCCCTCTAAAAAAGAAAGGTACAAGTGAGGAACAGCTCAATCAATATAGGAAATGGACACTTGTTATTGACTTAATTGGTAATAACGAATTATTTTTTATCGTTGGATTGTGTTTGTTTGAATTCGTTTTTGTAGATGCAAGTACTGTTCTGGTGAGTAATTTGAACATACTTGTTTTGATTCGGGGTGATGCTCGGAGTCGAAGCGACTCAAATTTTATTATATTAAATAAAATATAAATTATTATGAGATCTTTTGAGATTTGACATAACTATGAATACTCTATCGTTGGTTGAAAAATAACAAATACCCCATAATATTTGATGAAATCATGTGATCATTGGATGAAAGTTTAAAATTATCAATTTTACCCTTGCTCTAATTTTTTTAAAAAATAAAAAAATAAAAAATAAATTAGACTACTAAGACGAAAACACTTGAAAAATGATAAAAAAATATATTTATTTAGCCAATAAAAAATTAAAAAAATTATAACAAGGAATAATGAATTAAACTAATTATTGGACATCTATTGAGATCAAGGGACATTAGTAATTACTTAAACAAACAAAGAATAATTATAATTATATAAAATTTAAAGAGAATTTGTTGCAATTTATCTTTAAAAATTATAAAGAAATAAAAAAATGGGAGAGTCAGAGGGGCAGAGATACAGAGGAGATATACTGCTACGGCATAAAGACATGCCTTAGCTGGATTTGTCAAGTCGAAGGACCATCAATCTTTTCTTCTTTCACACTCTCTCTCCTCTCTCACTCTCTATTTCTTGCTTTCTCTCTCTCTACATATATATATATATACATACAGATAGTTATTACATACAGCTTTTATTACTATACCAACTCCGGGTGGGGGTGGGGTGGGGACAACTCAAAGCTAGCAGCCACCACCACGACATTCTGGGCCCTATTCTTCTCTCTCTCTCTCTCTCTCTCTCACACACACACAACACACACTACTTTTTTTCCTCATTAATTGTGTGAGAGAGAGAGAGTGTAAGAGTGAGGAAGAGAGAGTGAGAGATTTGTTTGTTTTTGGTTTAGCCATCTTACAAAGAATCCAAGTCCCTCCCACCCACTCTGCCTCATCTCTCTCCTCATCTCTCTCTCTATATATCAATCAAGACTCCAACTCGAAAAAGTCCATCAGTCCTGTCCAGCCATATTCCAGTGCAGAGTAGCTTGTAAAGAAAACTAATATATATTTCTTTAATTATTATTATTATTATTACTATTATATTTATCACATTGACATTTTTCAAGACACACACTACAAACCCTTTCCAGAATATTGTATTTTTTAGTTTCTTTTTCGTTTTTTATTTTCTTTCACCAATTGGGTTCTGCTTTTTTATACGACTGCTTTTCCCAATGTGGGGATTTGAGGTGGCTGGTTTTCTTCTAATGGGGTTTTCATTCGGTGCTCCAACCCTCAATTCTTAGGCCCTTTTTTCCCTCTGGCATTGTGTTGTAACGTTGAATCTTGAGGTGGGATTTCGAATATCTGAACAGATTTTGGGCGCAAGAAAAGCTGGATTTTTTTCCAGCTGTTTTGAGAGCTAAATCTTGACTGGGTTTAAGTGTGATTGCAAGATTTGTTCATTTTTCTGCAAAGATTTTTGTTTGCTGTTTCAAGCGTGGCTTTTTGAAGCAATCCCAGTTGGGTTTCTTGATTGTGGAGGAGGGATTTGAGTACTAATTTCTGGGATTCCAGGAGTTGTTGAGGAGTTTTTCTTAGTGGGAATGGCGATGAATACAGGAGGGAGGCTTGTTGCTGGTTCTCACAATAGAAATGAGTTTGTGCTTATTAATGCTGATGAAATTGGAAGGGTGAGTCCTTTCATAAACCCCTTCAGTTTGTTTCTAGAGTTTCATTCTTTTAGATGCTCATTTTCTCTTTCTGGGTTTCTTGAAACTCTTTGTTTAGATTCCAGTGTTATTAGCCCTGTAGATGGACTGTGGAGAATAGGTTGTGATTTTCTGAAATGGTGTAATTTTTGCTTGTAGTTTGATTGTATAAGACTTTGAGAGATGTGCATAAAGATTTGGTGTTCTTTTTTTTATCTTAAACTTAGTTTTTGACATATTTTAGCTCGAGATTTATGTAAGAAAGTTGTTATTTGTTCATTGGTGAATGGATGAAATTAGAATATCTTGACTCCTTGCATTTCATTTCAAATTCAGTAATTCATATCTCAGCCTTATGCTTCATATGTGACACTATTCCGATGGATAAGTTTGATGTGCTGATTAGTCTTGCACCGTTTACGTGAAGAAAAATGCCTTAATATTCTGGTTACATATCATCGAATATGAGAACAAATGGTAAATCTATCTAAGTTGATAGTGCTGATGAGTTTAAGAATTCAAACTAAAGAATTGGTTTTTAGGAGTTATATGATATGTGGGAGGGATGTTTTGACTAAGTGGTTTTTTTTGAAGTTTTAATCCTACGAATGGAGGATAAAGGCCATATGATTTGCCTTATGACTCTTAGTATAAGAGGCTAATGGATATTGAACTCTTATTTTTTGTTACTTTATAGATCAAGTCCGTTCGTGAATTAAGTGGGCAGACGTGCAAAATCTGCGGGGATGAAGTGGAGATAACTGTAGATGGGGAACTCTTTGTTGCATGCAACGAGTGTGCTTTCCCTGTCTGTAGAACGTGCTATGAGTATGAGAGGAAGGAGGGAAGTCAGTGTTGTCCTCAGTGCAAAACCAGATACAAACGCATCAAAGGTCTGAGTCTCGGTGTACTTATATTTACACATGGTCATTGTTAACTAGCTGTATATGATTCTTTTTCTGGTAATCGAGTTAATATATGATTGACATTTATTCTGTGCTCTAGGTAGCCCTAGAGTTGAGGGTGATGAGGACGAAGATGACGTTGATGATTTGGAACATGAGTTTGATTATGGGGACATTGAGGCTTCAGGCTTTACACAAAGTGCAGGTGCTGTAGCATCTGCTCATGGTGGTTTGGCTGGATCAGCTACAACCTCAAAACAGGATCCATCTTCTCAGGGTGTTGAAATCCCTCTTTTGACATATGGTGAAGAGGTATTGAAAGAGTCTCTCTCTCTCTCTCTCATGTATGTATGTATGTGTATATGTCTGTGTTTTACTGCATATGCTTTGTGTGGCTTAATTGTATTCTAATCACTTGTAGGATGCTGAGATTGCGCATAATCAGAATGCTATCATAGTACCCCCATTTGCCAGTCATGGGAATGGAATTCATCCGACTCCGCCTGGTACAGCAGCACCTTGTAAGTTGTTTCTTCTGAACAGATTTTCGAACTAAAATAGTCGTTTTCAACCTTGCTTATAATTTTTTATTTGGTAAAACTTTTGATGCACTAGCGCATCCACGACCTATGGTACCAGAGAAAGACATTGCATTATATGGCTATGGCAGTGTTGCATGGAAGGATCGTATGGAGGACTGGAAGAAGAGGCAAAATGACAAACTTCAAGTGGTTAAACATAAAGGGAATAATGATGGTGGGGACTTTGACGGGAGTGAACTGGACCCGGATTTGCCTATGTAAGTAATAGCTTGACCTCAATATGCAATTGGCTAATCTCGTATTTGCTTTCTTATCATCCTGTCATGAAGCCTATTCCCTTTTAGCTTGGAATGAAGAGAAATATAGTACACGTGCTAGTTTATCTGCTTTTTAAATTTTACTGAACTTTTAATGTTAAGAAAGGGATAGTTCTAAATCAGCATTAGTGAAAATGATGAAACTATAAATTTGTCAGATATACACTTAATCTTGAAATTTGATCTTGCTGAGGGAATACCTAAAACTTTGATCACTGTTTGATCAATTGATAGATAAATAAATAAATAAATTTATAATCTCTATGTCCTGTCATTTATCCAATGTGAAGATAAGTTTGCAATGGTGAGGCATTTGTATCTTACATTCTATGCATAGAAGTTTAAGTTAAAAGGTAAGTGCTCTCATTTTGATCTGACGTTTCTGTCTTTGAACTATCCCTGGTAGGATGGATGAGGGGAGGCAGCCACTGTCAAGGAAATTACCCATTGCTTCAAGCAAGATAAACCCCTACAGAATGATAATTTTGCTGCGACTTGTGGTTCTCGGACTGTTTTTTCACTATAGGATTCTCAATCCAGTTCCTGATGCATATGGCTTATGGTTGACATCAGTTATTTGTGAAATATGGTTTGCTGTATCATGGATACTTGATCAGTTTCCAAAGTGGTACCCAATTGAGCGGGAAACATACCTTGATCGACTGTCGCTTAGGTATGTAACCTGGTAATGGACTCAAGAGTTTGTTTGATTTTCCAAATTTGTTAAATTACTAAATGGTGACCAGATGAACACAGGGTGAATTTTGATAGTACCATCTCTCTTTCTCTCTCATACACAAAACTCTTTCTAAGCTGTACTAATCGGCACCATTCCACTTTAAAGAGTTTATTCTTGGTCTTATTTGCTTCAATTATAAGTGAAGAAGCACCAGAGTTCTCTTTGCTGTTGATGTCTCTGACATTGCTTAACTTTTTCAGGTATGAAAAGGAAGGGAAGCCCTCAGAATTAGCTGATATAGACGTCTTCGTCAGCACAGTCGATCCCATGAAAGAACCTCCACTGATTACTGCAAACACAGTTCTCTCCATCCTTGCAGTGGATTATCCAGTCGACAAAGTAGCATGTTATGTTTCAGATGATGGTGCAGCCATGCTTACTTTTGAAGCACTTTCCGAGACATCCGAATTTGCTCGAAGATGGGTTCCCTTCTGTAAGAAGTTCAACATTGAACCACGAGCCCCAGAATGGTACTTTAATCAGAAGATGGACTATTTGAGAAACAAAGTACATCCTGCATTTGTGAGAGAAAGGCGTGAAATGAAGGTTTGTATCTATTATATACTCTTATTTCTTGATTGAGTTATATATACACACAACAACAAACGAAAAGACTATACGAGTTCCTGCTTGCATGCATGAATAGCCTCCCTATTAGACTGACTAAAGATGGTCCCTGTCTCATGAATTTGGTGACGTACTTGTTTTTCGACTACAGAGAGAATATGAGGAGTTCAAAGTTCGTATCAATCGTTTGGTTGCCATGGCAGAAAAGGTTCCTGAGGACGGTTGGACGATGCAGGATGGGACGCCCTGGCCTGGTAACAATGTCAGGGACCATCCTGGTATGATCCAGGTACGCTACCAATCAATAATGTCTTATTTCGGCCCGTGATATCCTATGTAATGTGGTGAGCGTTATGTCTGTTATACAAGGATGGCTATGCACTCTGATAGTGCACCTATTTGAATCTGCAGGCAAAAGTTTGGAATTGATGATTCTTGTCCTGTTCCATTGCACAGCGTTTCTTATGCAATATGTGAACATCATGCCTGTACTATGAATGTTTATGGAATTTGCTCGACAATGTTTCAACATTTCTGATAGTTTGTGCCTTTGTGGTGCTGACAACCGTACATTTTTTTTTTGAAATAAATCTGACAACCGTACATTTGGAGTAAAGGGTTTTGAAAATATTTAACTCAGATTGTTCTATTTCTTGTAATAACAACTTCAATGTCGTGCACTGCACAAATTCAATAGGTACAGCACAGAGTCTATTCCTTGCTATCCCCGACTCTGGTGCACAACAAACGGCACTTTTATTGTGTTTTTTCTCCACTACTTGTGGTGTTGCTTGTTCGTTTTTCTATGTTGCAACTAGGTTTACTGGGGTGGTTCCGGATAGATAACATTGGTTTCATGCAATCTTTTTTGTTAGTAGAGTGTTCTTAGGTTTGATTTTCTAAATAGCTCTTTCAACAGGTATTCCTCGGTCATGTTGGTGTTCGTGATATTGAAGGCAATGAACTGCCTCGGCTGGTTTACGTTTCCCGTGAAAAAAGACCTGGCTTTGAGCATCATAAGAAAGCTGGTGCTATGAATGCGCTGGTAAATAACAATTGCACTTCTTTAATATATTGCCCACCCCCACTGCCACCAGAACAAAAACAAAAAAAGAAATCTTAAAGCCTAAATATGTAATTTACTCATTTTCTTGCATCTCCTTCAGATTCGGGTTTCGGCTGTTCTGTCCAACGCTCCTTATCTTCTGAACGTTGACTGTGATCACTACATAAACAACAGCAAGGCTCTGAGAGAAGCTATGTGTTTCATGATGGATCCCACTTCAGGAAAGAAAGTATGCTACGTGCAGTTTCCGCAAAGATTTGATGGGATTGATCGGCACGATAGATATTCCAACCGTAACGTTGTGTTCTTTGATGTATGTACCTTCTTTCATCCTGTATTTTGCTTGCTCTATTACACTTATCATCATGCAAACGCTGACTCTTCAACTTTTATACAGATCAATATGAAGGGTTTGGATGGTTTGCAAGGACCTATATATGTTGGAACCGGGTGTGTCTTCAGAAGGCAAGCACTGTATGGATTTGATGCCCCTGCTAAGAAGAAACGACCCAGCAAGACGTGCAACTGCTGGCCGAAATGGTGCTGTTTGTGCTGTGGTTCTAGGAAGAACAAGAGAAGCAAAACAAAGAAAGATAAGAAGAAGTCGAAGCACAGAGAAGCATCAAAGCAAATACATGCTCTTGAAACCATAGAAGAAGGGATCGAAGGTAAAATTTCTGCTTTGATTAAATCATGACATTGTTGCTTGCATTCTTGGCATAATTACATAGAGACCACTTAAGTTTGGACGTATTATCAAACAACCCCTGATTTTGAAAAATTACATCATAA
The DNA here is from genome assembly GCA_034509735.1 of Sesamum alatum. Taxonomy (NCBI): domain Eukaryota; kingdom Viridiplantae; phylum Streptophyta; class Magnoliopsida; order Lamiales; family Pedaliaceae; genus Sesamum; species Sesamum alatum. Next base: position 26,988,496 of record JACGWO010000010.1, on the reverse strand, counting down.
ACCATGTGTTATTATAAGTAAATATGTTATGTATAAAACAGGAGTGTTAGGGTGCAGTGCAATAGAGGAGTTCTTTTCGTAATATATCTGAACTTCCAAGATTTGTTGTGTGCTCATCCCTTCATTTTTATACTAAATTTCCTGATCTTACGCCAAAGAAAGAAACAAGAATAAAGGAACCGTCTATACATTCAACTGAACTATAATTTTTGTTTATTCATTATAGAAACAAATATTGTCGGACGACCTCCTCTGTCCCAAGAGAAACTTGATAAGAAGTTTGGGCAATCACCAGTATTTGTTGCCTCAACGCTGCTAGAAAATGGTGGCAACCCTACGACTGCTAGCTCCTCATCACTCTTAAAGGAGGCCATTCATGTTATCAGCTGTGGTTACGAAGATAAAACCGAATGGGGGAAGGAGGTAAATTATTTAGTCTTTAGCTTTCTGTTGCGTCACATATGAGTTGCTTGTTTCCTTCTAAACATTCAAGTGCTAAACCCCAGGTTGGCTGGATTTACGGCTCCGTCACAGAAGATATCCTGACGGGGTTCAAGATGCATTGTCATGGCTGGCGTTCTGTTTACTGCATGCCTAAGAGGCCTGCGTTTAAGGGATCGGCTCCCATCAATCTTTCCGATCGTCTTCACCAGGTTCTTCGATGGGCTCTTGGATCAGTCGAGATATTTCTGAGCAAACACTGTCCTATTTGGTATGGGTATGGAGGTGGATTGAAGTGGTTGGAACGATTTTCCTATATAAACTCTGTTGTATATCCCTGGACTTCTCTTCCGTTGCTCGTCTACTGTACGTTACCAGCCATCTGCCTTCTTACAGGAAAATTTATTGTCCCTGAGGTACGTGCGCCATCGTATCATCCATCTTGATTCAGTGGATTCAATATTATGGAAAAGTTTGCTCTTGTTCGGAGCTTTTTCTGAACGAACCATTTCTTCTTGCCTAGATGAAAATTTCTTTACCTACACGAATGAATATTTTATTCTTCCAAGTCCCCCTTCCGAAGATCTAATTATTACTCAAATTATTACATATTTTCACATAAGATTTTATACATTTTTTTGTCTAAAAATAGTTTTCTATAAATACATATAAACGTTTAACTTGAATTTATTTATTTATTTGGGCACCAAAACATTATCTGCCTCATGCTTTGTCACTCTTTGTCCTTGTTTGTTCAAGAACTTTAGCTAATGCATCACTCTATTTACAGATCAGTAATTATGCCAGCATCGTATTCATAGCCCTCTTCATCTCCATTGGTGCAACCGGTGTCCTTGAAATGCAATGGGGCGGTGTTCCTATCGATGACTGGTGGAGAAACGAGCAGTTCTGGGTCATTGGAGGTGTCTCGTCTCACCTCTTCGCCCTCTTCCAAGGTTTGCTCAAGGTTTTGGCTGGTGTTAGCACAAATTTCACCGTTACCTCAAAAGGAGGAGACGATGGAGAATTTGCTGAGCTATATATCTTCAAGTGGACCTCGTTGTTGATCCCACCCACAACTTTGTTGATCTTAAACGTAGTTGGGGTTGTAGTCGGCGTTGCCGATGCCGTTAACAACGGTTACGATTCTTGGGGGCCGTTGTTCGGTAGACTGTTCTTCGCCATTTGGGTTATCATGCACCTCTACCCATTCCTCAAGGGGTTGACGGGGAAACAAGAGAGAGTTCCTACTGTAATCGTGATATGGTCAGTTCTCCTTGCATCAATACTAACCCTCGTGTGGGTACGTGTGAACCCGTTCATTTCAAGAGACGGGCCGATACTGGAAATTTGTGGGCTCAACTGTGATGACTAAGGAGTCACTCAGCAGCTCAAATTACACTCTTTTACAAGTGACAAGATGTGGGAGTAGGAATCTCCTTGTGCAGCCCAGACATTCTGGAAACGGTTTTGTCCGATGATTCGGTGTTCCTAAGGTAGAAATAAAAGTGTTTGTGATGGATGATCAAGAGATGTGTAGATATGAGGAGGTGGGAACTGACTATTGATATCTGTTTTTTGAGGTGGTTTCATTGATTCTTTTGTCGGATATATACATATGTATGTGGTTGTTGTTATGGTCATATGTTCTGTCTAGTGTGTCAGGGGAGATACATATATACACTGTAAGTTATGGCCCTCAAAGGGTTGGAATATGTAAAACTGCAAAAACTCGTATACTTGTTCAATATCATTCTTTTGTTCTCTCCTTGTCGACTTGAACTTGCATCTATTATTGAAAATTTTAAGGTAAATTGCACTCGGGCTCCTACAGTTTTGTCTTAATTATAGTGATTATCTTGTTCGAAAAATTATCAATTTTTCTTGATATGGTACCAGTTTTTGGGTATGATTTGAGTTGAATTTCGGATAAATTATGGCTACCTCTCTTGATGTTTAGCATAATTATTAATACTTTTTGTTATTTGAAAAATTACAAATACTCTCATGATATTTGTAATGTTTAATAAATAATTTGTTTTTATTCATTTTTTTGGGTGAACTGGCAAAAATGTCCTTATGCACTGAATTATTTTTATTTCATTTTAATTTTTTTTTTTACTACGTGCAGGGTTTTGTTTTTTTAGTTTTTTGCACATAGGAGCAATAATGCAATTTGCCTTGATTGATTTTTCTATAATTTCAATAAAAAATTTAAGGGCAAAATGGTCATTTTAAGCTTTTAGTTTAAAATTGCAAACCTAAGAGGAGGTCTTTGTAATTTTTCAAACAATGAGGGAGTATTTGCAATTTTTCAAAAAGTTTGAAAATATTTATAATTATGCCAAACTTTAAGGGAGGTGGATGTAATTTACCCTTGAGTTTATGAGTTGATGTTTATGGGATGATATTATGATTTCTAGTTTAGTTGGCGGATAAAAATTCAAGATTTAAACTTTAGTCTTAAATTTTAAGGACATTTAAGAAGGTGCTTGGGGGAGTTCATCAACATTTGAAAATATCTTATAAAGTGTTTTAGAACTTATAAGATATTACAAAATGTTTGATAAATTTGTTCAAAAAAATAAGCTTTATAAAATCGAGAAATAAAATGTTCTTTATATTAATTTTGAATTTGATATTAGTAATATATTATAAGTTTCGTGAACTTATTTTATTTAAACATAGTAATAGCTTCTTTTTAAAATTCTATGTAACATATTATATACTCAAAGAGTCAAAATAATTATAAATGTATGGATTATAAGATCTTCATAAATAAATTTAGCCAAACACCCTTTAAAGATATATGTTATAAGGATTCCACACATTAGGGAAAAGATTTTCAATGGATGCTCCTTAAATCATGTTTACAAAAGGAAATTTGTAGAGCAAATTGTATAGTTCGTCCCTTAAGTTTGAATTTTAAATCACTTTATCTCGTTAAGTTTATTTTTGACTTCAACGCCCCTAAGTATTAGTTTTTGCCTCAATTTGGTCTCTTTAACTATTTTTCGGTGAAAATATGATTGTATTTTAACATTTTGAAGGATAAAATGGTCAATTTAAGTTTTATTTTTTTATTTTAATCTCTTAATTTTGTAAAATTGTAGAGTTAGTTATTTTTTTATGCCAAAAAAAGTGCTTGTTATATTTTTGCATGTTGGATATGACATAATTAGAGATGATATCTTAAATTTGTAAAATTATCAATAATTCTACGTATAGAAAATACAAGAAAAAAAAATGTTTATCCTTAGATGTAGGCTAACAAGAATAATGATTAGTTTTGTTCAAAAATACAAAAATAAATAATACGTGGCTATAGATAATTTACACAAGATCAAATATCTATGCTTTTGGACATCAAATTTTAGAAAATTAAGTTATGCAAAAACCTCTTAAAATGAATTATATTATATGAAATTCATCAAAAAATCTATTAAAAAGTATATTCCACTAACTTTTTAGTCTAAAAGCCCAACTGTTAACATTTAATAAATATTGTTAAGGTTTAACTTATTTAGAGTTATTTTTAACTCCTATGATTAAAAACTAATGACTTAGTTTCTTTTTAAACATATTTTCAGATTAGATATGTTTACAAAAGTTAGTCATAACTTTAATTTTTTTTTGGTAATATCATACAATGAAAAAAGAAATATGATTTTAAGTTAAACAATATGTTATTATTATATTCATAAGAAGTTCAAAGTTTTGATTATTCATATAAGATAATTATGTAATATTCAACATAAAAAAATATAAAGAGTACTTCTCCTGCCTAAAAAATGACTAATTTGATAACTTTACAAATTTAAGGGACTAAAGTGAGAAAAACAAACTTAAATCGATCATTTTACCCTCGAAAAAGTCAAAATTCGTCCACATTTTCGTCAAAAATTGGCCAGATGGACCAACTTAAAATAAAAACTAAACTTTGAAAATGCTAAAGTCAAAAAATAAATGTAAGTGACTAAAATGATTCTAAATGCAAACTTAGGGACCAACTACCCAAATTCATAATGTAAAATATTGTTGCATACAATGTAAATGTTGGGAATTGAAAGCGTCTTTTTGTAATATATTTAAATTTTGTGGGTATTAGTGTATAAATTTTGTGGGTATTACTGTAATTATTTATAGATTAAAGAAAAAAAAATGATTTTCGTTTGTTTTTTGCTCAACATGGGGAATTTGTGAAGTTCACCATACCTCTCTGCCAAATTGTGGATTATCATCTTTTCTTGTTTTTCTAATTTTTCTTGGCATAGGTTGCATTTTTACAAGTCTTCTCACTACAAAAATAAAAGAACATTTTATTGCATTGGGTTTTATAATGGGCGCTATAACGCAAGGTTGTCCGTTGCTTTAACATGAGTTACAAAATAATTGGAAACGGCAAATTGCAAAGCCATTTGTACTTGTTCCGCATTTTGTAACAATTGGCCGCGCCGTTACTAGAATTGACCGAATGCAGAAATTGATGTTGGAACTCGTTTTGGAACGACCTATTTGAATTCGTAAGATATGTATTTGGAATGGCCGTTGTTACACATACATTGATAATATTATATTACAATTGGAATGACTCCTGGAACTCTTTTTGTAACGACAAATGCTTCTTTTGTAACAGTGTTTGTAGCTCATGTTGTAATATCAATTCTAACACATTGTAACGGTCAATGTGACACGAATTGTGGATGTCTGTTGTGGTGTTGAAACGGTCTCTCGAGGGGTTGTTGTTACTGTGTTTGTAACGTCTTTTTAAACAATTTTGTACTATCGTTTGTAACTTGTGTAGGTATGGTTGTTGAAACGGTGTTGGTATCGGATGCCACATAGATTGGAATGGCTTTTGAAATTGATTCCTGGTTGTTTACTAATGAAATGTGATCATACAACCCTTACAAAAGCCACTACAAATCTAACTTTTTTGTAATAATTTAATTTTTTCAAAATTATTATAATATTCATTTTTATAATTAATTGTTGAATTTGTTAAATATGAATTTTTTTATAAATTATCTAGCAAGAAAAAGTAGTAACAATATAATTAACAAAATTAAATTATATATGAAAATGGATTTTAAAATATACATAGAATTTTTCAAAAAAAATAAAAAATAAATAAAATGATAAAACCCGACCCTAATATAGATCGGGATCGGGCTACCCATCTTCTGCCTCGTCGTCGGGCGTCGGGTGATCAGCTGGATGCTGGGACGCCTGGGATGGAGGGGCCGATAGAGGTGCGGGCCAGTTGGTCACCCAACACATTATAAACTCCTCGAGCCTCGTAATCCGATTATCGAGGCTTGGGTGTTGCTTTTGTGGTGGCGGGAGTGGTGTCGTGGATGAGCTGGGCTCTGATGGTCCAGCAATCATGTGGTGGGCCTAGGAGTTGAGACCGATTACACGACCCCTCTTTCAGCCGCTTGTGGTGGCCAACGGACGACAACCCCCCGTAGTAGACGGTTGTTGTTGCGGCCGAGTTGGCTGCTCGGTTGGCCTTATTCTTTGCCAACTGGGCCTGGAAGTCTGGGCTCGCCCAGTACTCTAGTAGTTGGCGTCAAATTTGATCGGTCATCCACAACGGTCGGGGCAACTGAACCAGGGCGTTCGAGAACCGCTTTCGCAAGAAGCGATCGGCCTGCCACATGAATACCTTTGTCATCAACTCGTTGTCGCAGCTCCACTAGTAAGTAAGCTGCAAAAATTCACATTGTCAAAAAATAAAAATTGTAAGTAATCGATAAAATAATCAATTTTCAAATTTGAGAACGTAATTAAAAATGTAGACAAATCTTACCTTAAGATTATCATACGAAAAGAGTTGGTGCTCCTGCGGAATATGCTTTATGGATCACCAGGGATGACAATAGTGGTTGCGCACCATAATATTGAATCGCACTGTGGAAATCTCGATTTTACCTAAAAAAATATTAAAATATTAAAATTGGATAAGTCAATGAAAATAATTTAATAAATATTTTTACGTTACCTCGCATGGCGGAGGCTAATATGCAGACAGTGGTGGCATTGGAGGGGCTGGTGCTGGTGGTGCATCCCACAGCCTAGGGGGCGCCTGTGAACTGGTGGCCCCCGGGGCCGATGACCCTGGTGTGGCCGGATCCACTGACGGGGTTTGTGGCAGTTGTGCAACTCCAATGGTGGGGGTGGTGGGAGTGCTTCCGCATCAAACGGCGGGAGCAGGAATGGACGGGTCATGATCGCGACCACGACAACATCCGAAGAGGACTGACCACCGATCGCTATAGATCTATAACTTAAAAAATTATAATATTAAAAACTTTATATAATCATATAAATATAAATTATAATAAAGTTCACTATAATTTTATTCAATATAAAGTAGATTAAATTCGGTAAATTTTCAGTTTTGGTTTAAAATATAAGAAAATTACACAAAGAAATCTGAAAAAATTTCCAACAAATTTAAACAATTTTCAGAAAAATTATTTAAGAAAATTACACAAAAAAAAAATGAAAAAAATCAGAAAAATTCTGTAATTTTCAATCTTAGTTTAAAAAATTTCCGAAAAAATTTATACAATTTTCAGAAATTTTATTTAAGAAAGTTACACAAAACAATATGAAAAAAATCAGAAAAATACTGTAAATTTTGAGTTTTAGTTTAAAAAAATTTCAAAAAAGTTTATACAATTTTCAAAAACTTTATTTTAGAAAATTACACAAAAAAAATAGAAAAAATTCAAAAAAGCTGTAACAAAATTCAGAAAAATTAACACAATAATCCCATCAATTACACAATAAATTAACAGACATTACACAATAATCCCAGCAATTACACAAAAAATTAACGGAAATTACACAATAATCCCAGCAATTTACACAGTAGTCCCAAAAATTACAGAAATTACACAGTAATCCCAATTCTACATAATAATCCCAATATTTTCTAGCATATTTACACAATAAATTTACACATCAAATTGCAGAAAATTAACAGAAATTACACATGCAATTTACACACACAAATATAAAAAATATCAGAAATACAGAAAAACATAAATAATCAACATCATTTGAAAGGTCAGCCCACCTACCTTTTGGAGACTGATGAGGAGGACGACAGAGGAGGAGGTGGACGGTTGGTAGAGGAGGAGGACGTGGATGATTGAAGGCAAACGACAGAGGAGACTGACGGTGGTTGGTAGCAACGGTTGCGGTGGACGGGCGGCGGATGGCAAAAGAGAGGAGAGAGAGTTACAGAGAGAGAGAGGAGACAAAGAGAGTGAGAAAAATTTTGCCAAGTTTTATTTATATCAAAATTTTGGAACTGGCCACCCACTAAAAAGATCATTACAGAGGTCGTTCCAATACACACAAACGACGTCATTTTGTCATCAAAACGACATCACATGAAGTAAGTCTTATATGTATCTGTTCTTCCAGCCGTTCAAAAAAGAGTTCCAAGATTTCAATCCGTAATAAATTCGTTCCTAAAACTAGCACAAAACTTTTCGGTAGCATTAATTCTTTACTTAAACAACATCGTTTTGATTTTCCGTAGATAGAGCCGTTTCGAGAGGAATTCCAAATAAAAAAAATATTTTTTTAAAAAAATAAATAAAAATAAATAAAAAACCCAAACCGGACACGTTAATGTCAAATAAAATTATACAATATATGGAATAACACAATTGAAAATATAATACATTTTGAAGTGGGGTTGATATATGGTTAGAATTTGAATTAAATTTGTATATTCACTATTGTTAGTATTACACTAATCGAACTACCATTATATATTGTTGTACTGCATCGCTTAATCAGATCGTCAAAATGTAGATCGGACCATCAGATATGATCAAACTAATGAAAGAGTACATTTGACGAAATTTTGAACTAATTTGGTACACGGATTGTCAAGATATCGTATCCGAAACATAAAAGTAGTCTTTCAACTCGATGCATCATTGAATCAGGCCATGTGAATTTAAATCAGACTGGAAGATCTGATCAAATGGACATAGTCTTATATGCATTTAAGTTTGGTATGAACCCGGTGCACAGATTGTCGAGATATCATACCTAAAACCATAAGTTTTCAAATTTGAACAATTATTGTAACGGTTTTTTTACATATCCTTGTACTTTTTAACAAATTAGAATGACTTTAGGTACTAAAATTGGAACGGCATTTTTTTTAAAAAATTTGGACTCCCTCCAAATTTTGAAATTTTTTTGCCAAACGAAATATTGGACCGATTATTGAACAACCTTTGTTCCAAATTTTCATTTTCCCTCCATCTTCTGAGCTGGCGCCAAAGGAACCGCCAAATAATTTATTCTTTCAAACGGCCATTGGAACTACTATCTAAAATGCCGGCTGTTCCAAATCTTTTTTTTTTTTAAATAAAAACTTATTCATAAAAATATTACAAACTTAAATATTCCATCACAAATCACTAGAAAGATGGAATGTCATCCTCGTCTTCCTTCTATAATAATTAAATAATATTTTATTTAACAAAAAAGGTTCAAATTGTTACCTGGTCAACCAACTCAAGCGATCAACGATAGCCGTTCCAAATAACGTAATGCTACCCGATCAAGTGTATATGCACCAATTGTGGCCGAGAGAGATTGAAAGTGTGTGTGATTAATCAAGATTAGAACAAATAAAACAAAATGAAAACAACATGCAATATATATAGGGAAAAAAAATTTTTTAGTACACTAACTTGGCTCTCGTTCAATTTTAGTACACTAACTTTAGTAATTATCACATTTTATACATTATGTTGCAATTTTACTTCAATTAAGTCCAATTGACCGGAATTTGCTGATGTGGCCAATTTTTGCTTATGTGTCCGGCGAAATTAACCACGTCAGCACATGACGTGGTCGGCGACTGACGTGGCGGGATGACTTGGATGTATTTTCTTCCATAAGGATGAATTTTAGTACACTAACTTTAGCATGGTTTAATTTTAGTCCAATAACTTTGAATGAGGTGAAATTTAAATCCCCTGTCATTGTGTCTAGGGGTTGGGCTTATTTATTTATTTAATATTAAGAAATAAAAAAATAACAAAAATAAAAATATTATAATATATATAACACAATTGGTAAAAGTCGAACTCAGAGAGTTCGACTTCTACCTAAATTTAATTTTTCTTTTTTTAATTTCTAAAGTCGAACTCTGAGAGTTCGACTTCAATCATATGAAGTCGAACTCTGAGAGTTCGACTTCAAGTCGAACTCTCAAAGTTCGACTTCTACTTTACTTTTTTTTTAAAATTATTATTATTATTATTATTATTATTTTTGCGTATATTCAATTTTTTTAATTTTATTATTATTATTATTATTATTATTATTTAATCTGCATATAAGTTAAAATAAATATACCACAAAAAATATTTATTAACACAAAAAATATAATTACAGTAAAAAAATTATATTTAAATCAAAGAATAAAGTTTTAAAAAATCATTTATAATAATTACAATTCTTAAAATTATTGTTGTCTTCTACGACCCCTCACCGACGCATCAGTTTGTCTTGAATGGCCCTCCCTTTGTTGGTATTGTTGTCTATCTCGCGTTTGTGGCCAATCCATCTCGTTAGGAATACGTGTGTTTGGATTCTACCACGATGAATGATGCCACGTAAAGTAGTGTCATGGACCAACTCAAATTGTGGAACATCCCAATAATCTTCCGCCATCAAAGGATGAAAAGACTTAGAATATATTCTCCTGTAAGCCATTATATCATAATAGTCCTTCACCATTGATGGGGCACTAATTCTATATGCAGCGCATACCTTTTGAGCATGCGAGCACGGGATGCCGAATTGACTCCATTTGCCACATGAACATTCTCGTGTGGCAATTTTGACGACGTGAGTGTTGAATCCATGTCCAGTCTGACGTTTTGTCACAACGGAGGCAGACTGTTGGTGCTGGTTGTATCTCGTCACAGCATGTTCAACACTTTTTTCGAACCAACGTTGGAATAATTTGTTTGCAAAGTCCGTCCATAGTTGGTTGTTGCTTAACATGACACCACTTTTGGCCATCCTCTCACGAAAATAGTGGACTGAACGAGCAAATGTTATTTCCACTATTGCAGTCACAGGCAATCGACGAGCCCCTTTCAGAACTCCATTGATGCACTCTGACATGTTGGTTGTGAGAATTCCGCACCGCCATCCGCCATCGTGAGAAGCTGTCCATTTTTCCTTCTCAATATTCTCTAAGTACACAAACGCTTCTAATTTGTGAGCCTTTATCTCGTTCATTGTTCGATTGAACTTGCTGATTTGATATTCAGAACCAGCTCTCCAACAAAGGTCCTTCAGTTCGACATTCTTGTGACGACTGTTGAAATTAGAACATACGTGCCGCAAGCAATATCTGTGCACTCCCTGTGGTGGCACAAAATCTGGAATTTTTTTCACTGCTCTGATGAGACCCGCATTACGGTCAGAAATAAGACACATCCCAGACCATCCTCTTATAATATGTTTGCTCAACATTTGAAGAAACCAAGTCCAAGATGCTTCGGATTCTTCATCGACAATAGCAAACGCAAGAGGAAGTACCTGTTGATTCCCATCCATGGCAGCTGCAATCAACATTTTGTGCTTGTACTTCTTGTATAAATGTGTTCCATCGACACTGATGACATTGCGGCAGTATTGGAACCCATCGATACACGGTTTGAATGCCCAGAAGACGTATTTTATCACGTATGCATTGCTTGACCGCTGAAAGTATTTATGTTCCCATTCAACAATCGTCCCTTCATTATACTTTTGGAGAGCTCCCATGAAGTTTGGTAGCTTTTCGAACTGAACTCTCCCATGTGCCATAAACGGTTTCACGGGCCATCTTCAAACTGTACCATGCCTTTTGGTATGTTATGTCGAACCCTGTGTGGTCCTTCACAGTTTGTATGACATGCTTGATTCCATATGAGGGGTCGCATTTTACCTGCCCTAATAATAAAGAAGCAATGTACCTTCTGTCTAAATTGCTGTGTTCGAGGGACATATCGTTAATAACACATGTGTGGTCCCCTTATATTTTGTTATTTCCCAACGGCCCTTTCTCGGTTTTATTATTCCACGTAGCTCCCATCTACACCATACATCTGGAACGTGGAAAAAAAGAAGAAGATGAATACACTTTCTAATAAAATTGTGATAGACGATTATACATTATTGATACGTACCTGGGGTGCTATGTTTACAGACGACCTTCCATTTTTTTGTGGTACTCTCAAGTACCACATACTCATGCCGTGCATGTCGTATCGAGTGATCTTTCACCGCTCCTATTAAATGATCTTTATTTTTGAAAATCATTCCCACATCAAGTCTCCCTTCATTAGCATCATAAAATTTTGCATACTTTGACGGAACATCAATGGAGTCAGCAAGTATCTCCGGGAATGTACGATCAAAAAATGGTATGGAACGGTAAAACATTTCCTCGTTAGTGTTATTTGGCATAGACGGTTCATTGGTTGGTGACATACCTTGAGAGTGGGATGCAAATTTTCAGTCATGTCATTTATGTCAGCCTCGTTCTCAGGATCCTCGGGTGGTATTGGAAATGCAGCTTCATCTGGTTCAGACATATGATCTGAAAAATCGGCCAAACTATCAGCTTGAGGATCTTCTTCATGATCCTCTTCAGGGTCTTCATCGAACACTGGCTCGTCGTTGCTCCGGGAATGGGTTGCCCGGGGTTGAATTCCAATGTTTTCCAGGCCTTGTGTAACAGCAACCACGTCAGGTGTTGACTCATATACGCCGTAATTTGAAGCACTCCCAAAAAAATCACCCCAAGACGGGCCAGTGCAAAAATCACCACCAGATGGACCTGCAAAAAAATTACCATCGGAAGGACCGGCTAAAAAATCGTGGTTGGAGGAAGAAGGTAGACCTTCATTGGCTAAAAGTGATATGTAGTCGCCCCAAGGTTGGCTAAATGTATTTAATGGCTGTGATGAGTATTGATGTTCTTTTTCAATATATATTTCTAAGATTGGAAAGCCTGATGCTGGATCCAAAAAGAATGACAAAGTGTCATCGTCTTGGATTGGCATGAGTGTCTCTTTGATACGACCGAGATAATGGCATGCATGTTTTGCGAATACTTTCAATGAGTATTCGTTGCTATCAACACCTGTCTGCTGGTATAACCTCGCTATGAATTGAGAATAAGTTGATGAACGAGATACCCTCAATGTTGCAAAAGGCAAACGATCGTAGGTCACTGACCAACCATCATTAGATACCTCACCACCAAAGTACAAAATAACTTCTATTCTAGATGATGAAAACGACATTTTGTTTTTTGTAGATGTTTTACGATAAACACAAAAATATTTGCGGATGGTGCATTTTGGACACACTTTCAAGAGCATGCCCCACATCATAGGGTGTTGGCAGTACTACACCAAATAGGGTTTTTATGGTGTGTACCGATGCGGCAGGATTGTGTACGATGCGCATCTCATCACAGCACTAGTTGAGAGGTGGCGCCTCGAAACACACACGTTTCACTTGACTGTAGGGGAAGCGACACTGACCCTACAAGACGTCCAAATAATATGGGGACTCCCAATAGACGGATTTACCGTGACCGGCGTGGATCGGGAGAGATCTTGGACACAATGGCAAGAATATTGTGCTCTTTATTTGGGTTTCACGCCCGACGATGGGGAACTTAGGGGTTCGCGTGTGTCCATAAACGCAATTTTGCGTCACATTACACCGATCAGAATTGATGATAACACACCATTCCCTAATATTGTACAATATGTACGTTGTATGACATTAATTCTTTTCGGTGGGGTGATGTTCCCTGATTCATCTGGACATCTGGTATCATTACTATATGTCCAGAAATTAGAGGATATCGACGCCGTCCGAAACTATAGTTGGGGAAGTGCTGTGCTCGCATTCTTGTACCGTGAATTGTGTAATGCCAGCACCAAAGGCAAAGCCCAAATTGGTGGCCCGTTGCAGTTACTGCAGGTAAAATTAAATATTTATATTTCTCATTAACTAACTTATTGCAATATTTTATTTTTGACACAAGCTTATTAATTTACAGATTTGGGCTTGGTCGCGTATCACACTAATAACACCCGGTCTTGGTGATGAACGTGTAACGATGGGGCCAATACAAACTTATAATAATCGGCTCCTTCCAATACCACCGTACGGTGCAACGTGGAACAAAAAACACAACTTCACCCGCACTGTACGGTGGACTGTCCGGGTATTTAGAGATATGCTAGATAGCATGACGGCTGATCAGGTAAAAAAGACTCATCCTTATGCATATTTATTTATGAATATTAATTACCCACTAATTTAACATATTTGCTTTTATTTCAGTTTCTTTGGCAGCCGTACGACATGAATTTGGAGAACATTCTAGCCTACTCAGATGAGTTCAACCCCCAGTTGTGGACATCAATATGTCCCCTAATATTTTATGCCATTGTGGAAATGCATCATCCCGAACGGGTACTTCGTCAATTCGGAATGAGGCAAGACATTCCACAGGGTACAGACAGTCGGGAATTCAACCTCCATAACATTTCCCGTAGAGCACGTGGGGACACAGACTGGGAGACTCATCACGCGATATACGTTAGTAGATGGGGTAGACGAGATGAAACGATTGTGCGCCGACCACCCATTTCCAACGGAAGAGATACAGAAAATGGATATTGGAATTGGTACGGTAGAATAACGCGTCGATTCGTCTTATCATCTACTGATAGACGTGTGGAGAGTGGCTATCAACCTGGACATGCACCAACAATACAACATGTGGTATGTTGTGCAATAAAACTTGATTAATGTTACACCTATTTTTTCTCTTAGATTTAAATTCATTATTTTAAAATTGGTGCAGGAGCAATATGCAGAGACCCTTCATCTAAGTGTTCAATCTCCACCAACCAATTTCGAAGAGTCTTTGCAAATGCATCAGCGGTTTATTATCGGAATGACTGAACTTCGTGAAATGCTTTCTCATTTTCCGAGGGATAATCAGCCCGAACAACAAGCAGCACCACATGATAATGCTCCGTCTACGTCCCACAGACAAAGGAGAAGCAGTAGTAGAATGTCTACAAGTTCACTTAGAGGTGATGATACTATTGGGGCAGATATAGCTGGTCCATCCACAGTGCATACACCTCTAAATGTATATGAAGATTGCTACGTGCCTCAACCGCCCCAACAAAGTGATTGGTTTGATTCAGCTTCATACATGCCAAGCCAACAACCTTATTATGGACAGGTTGATCTTGACCTTGGGCTTGGCACGAGTCAAACATATGCACCAGAATATAACATCTCACCAATTCCATTTCCAGCATTTGGTGCATATCGTGATTATGGAGAGTCTAGTTCTGCAACATCATCAAGTCGGTTGCATATGAATGCAGATAATGATGATAATGTTGAAGATGAACCGATACAAAATATGGGTGAAGAAATAAGAAGACCTCGGCGCCAACGGCACCGACGCACTTGTGGGACGGGCGGTCATTTTTTAAAAATTGTAATTATTATAATTAATTTTTAAAATTATATTTTTTAATTTAAATATAATTTTTCTGATGTAATTTTTTTACATTTATATGCGTAGGAATAATAATAATAATAATAATAATAATAATAATAATAATAATAGTAATTTTTTTAAAAAAAAAAGTAAAGTAGAAGTCGAACTTTGAGAGTTCGACTTGAAGTCGAACTCTCAGAGTTCGACTTCAGAAATTAAAAAAAAAAAAAAAATTTAGGTAGAAGTCGAACTCTCTGAGTTCGACTTTTACCAATTGTGTTATATATATTATAATATTTTTATTTTTGTTATTTTTTATTTTCTTAATATTAAATAAATAAATAAGCCCTAGGGGTTGTCACTGCCCATTTATATTTATATTATAAAAAAAAATTAAATATAAGTGTACCGCTGAAAACGGTACACTTATATATTTATGACTGGTCGCTAGTTGCGAGCTGCACTCACGATCAGCTCTCAATTTTTTTTAAATTTGTTAATTCTTTATAATTATTAGTTAAAGTTAAAATAATAATTATTAATACTTAATTATATATAATTAATTAATAATAATTTGATAATTGTTAATATAGCTATTAAATTAATTAATTAGAGAATAATAAATTTAATAATATAGTTGTTAATATTAATTAATTTGATATATATATATATATATATTAATTATTGAAAATTTAATAATATAGTTGTTAATCATAATTTAAAAAAAAATAGATAATTATATATTTTTATAATTATTAATAATTTGATAATATATTTGTTAATTATTTATAATTATTAATAGAGTTGATATTATTATAGCCGAGATCTTTTCCTTTTCACACTTATCAGTTCAGTTGGATCATCTATTTTTTAAATTATGATTAACAACTATATTATCGAATTTCTAACAATTAATCTATATCAAAGTAATTAATATTAACAACTATATTATAAAATTAATTAAAATTATCTTAATAATATTACATTCCGTACGAAAAAAATAAAAATATTATATCATTATTATAATTATTATTCTGTACTTAAATTTAACCTCATTCAAACTTATTGGACTAAAATTAAACCATGCTAAAGTTAGTGTACTAAAATTCATCCTTATGAAAGAAAATACATCCAAGTCATCCCGCCACGTCAGCAGCCTGCCACGTCATGTGCTGACGTGGTTAATTTCGCCGGACACGTCAGCAAATTCCGGTCAATTGGCCGAAAAATTGGAACAAAAACCCTCAATTGGACTTAATTGAAGCAAAATTGCAACATAATGTATAAAATATGATAATTATTAAAATTAGTGTACTAAAATTGAACGAGAGCCAAATTAGTGTACTAAAAAAAGTTTTTTCCCATATACATAAGATCATATGGACCTACTTTTGGAACGGTCTTTGTAACAACGGTGGCTTTTGTACAGAACCGTTCAAATTGGAACGACTTCTGGATCGATTTTTTTAATTACATCTTTAAATGGTTTTAGGTACGTTTGTTGGAAAGGTCGTCCTGCTTTTGCCATGGCCATTATAGGGGTACACGACTATTACAAAATCATAGCACGCTTGCAATGATCAAAACATTTGTATCGATTTTTGTAACTGTCCTTGAATATTACACATTTGGGACGACCACTCATCTAGATTTTGGAGCGGTCTATATTTACAGCAGGCGAAGCTGTTGCAAAGTCAAAGAGCAATGCCAGAAGTCGTTACAATCGGTAACAGTCTATATTGTATAATGACTATACGCATAGCATGAATGGCCTTTGTAACTAATTTGTCGCTTCAAAAGCACTAAATCATTTCAGCCAAAATTGTGACATTAACAAACGATTCCATTCCAAAATAGTTACAATGACCGTGTATATTGAAACGACCACAATCAAACCACTACAAATCCCGTAACTTTTTTGTAGTGTCTACTCTTTAAGGGAAAAGTTCCAAAATAGGAAGTCTTAGCACGAAAAGATAACCAAAGCCTATGTACCAAGTCAACACTCAACCCAATGCAAAGTCTAAATTGTTGGTTCTATTTTTTAAGTATTTTTTTATTATTTTTAAAAATATAGAGAAAAATAAAAATAAATGTGTGTTCTTTTTAGAGTTTTAAAGATGTTTCGTTGGCATCCTACATTAATATAAACTGAACAAAAATAAGTTAACATGCACTCAACAATGTGTTTTATAAAGGGCTTGTTTGATTCGTGTGATTGGATTAGGCTTAATGGGATTGGATGGGATGAAAAAATAAATGATAATTAATCTCATCTTACATTATATGTTGTTTGGTTTAATGTATTGTATGTAGGATATCCAATGTGATAATATAATATGTTGTTTGGTTGAAGGAATTATAAAGTATGATTAAATGTAAAACAACTATTATGGGTATCCTCTTTTAAGTTATTTACAATTTTATATTATAGCTTCTGAATGATTACAAAAAATAAAAGAACCTCTAAATTATTTATTGAAATACAATTGGTTAAATTGAAAGTAATTTGTGGAATATTTTATTTTTATATTTATATGAAGTAGAAGTTCAAAACACACATTCAATTTAGTAATTAATTAAAACTCAAATATTTTCAAAAGTCCAAAAATAAGAAATAATATTTTTTTATTATATTTTATTATTTAATTATTAAAATTTGAAATACACTTTTTTAATCATGCATCAAAAGTCTTTTTAATTTTCACATGTATTTAATGGGGGAGAGAGAGAGAGAGAGAGGAAGGGTTAAAT
Source organism: Sesamum alatum (assembly GCA_034509735.1). NCBI lineage: Eukaryota > Viridiplantae > Streptophyta > Magnoliopsida > Lamiales > Pedaliaceae > Sesamum > Sesamum alatum. Next base: position 26,970,708 of record JACGWO010000010.1, on the reverse strand, counting down.
GAGGAAAAAAAATTAATACTGATTTATCATAATTTGTGGGATTGTGTATCCCACCTAATAGGTGGGATCCATTATCCCACAGATTTTGATAAATAAGACTGGGCTCGGTATTAATACCGGGCTATAATAATACTAACCAAACATGTGATTAGGCATGATAAGTAATTTTATCATACCTAATCACACGAACCAAACGGGACCAAAATATATAAGCAAACATTCAAAATATATTTTTGGTTGCAAAAAATGCAATTATACTCCTATTAACTTAGGGGTAGGAATTTTTGGTCTAACACAAATTGATTTTTCTAATTTAGTTTTATAACATTAAACTTTTGGCAATTTTAATCCTTTTTCTATCAATTAGGTCGGAGAATTTCATAATACTTGCATATGACCCAATTAAATCACAATTTTAGTCGTGTAAATCAATTCGCGTAGGACCAAAAATGGCAACCCAACAATTTTTGTAGGGCCAAAAATATCAACCCTCCCTAAGTTACAGGACTAAAATTACAATTTAATTAGGTCATGTGCAAGTTACATGTAATTTTTCGACCAAATTGGCCGAAACATAACAAAAATTACCAAAATTTTAATGTCACGTGTCTAAATTGCAAAAATCAATTTGCATAGAATCAAAAATACCGCCTATTAAGTTACATGGCTAAAATTGCATTTTTTCCGTTTTTGTAGACAAGAAAAGAAAAATGAAAACAAACAAAGCCTTGATTCTTGTCTATGAGAACATTCTCAAGCAATTTATTAAATAAAAATGTCATTAATCACTATAAAGTTTTTATATTGTTGTTTTAATTTGAAAGAATTCTTTTATAAAATTCATTCAAATGATTTTTTTTTGGAAAATTATTTATTTCAACGGGTAAGAGTTCGAGTTTAAATCTAACATAAAAATACTGCATTCGAATTTGAGTAATAACTATGATAATAGGTGTCAATTTGGGTATTGGCTTGCCCATTAATAAGTCTAAAAATCACATGTACGACTATTGCAATTTTATCAAGTTTGAACTAAACATATTTGAAATGCAATGTGGGTTCATAGAAAAGGGTTTTCAAAAAGATTAATTATTAATATATATAACTATTTATAATAAAAAGAATATAGCAAGAACCGCACTTGAAATAATTTTGAGGTAGATTTAGGTTAAAAATATGAAATTTCATTTATTTTTAATAGATAGCCTAGGTATGTATTTTTCAAGTTATTAAAACATAGACATGATGGGTCTTTAAATATTATATAATAGATATAACCTAAGTTTCAAATTAAAGCATTAATTAAATTAGATGATGTAATTAAAGGTCAATATGAAACAGCTAAAGTAAAGAACAAGATCACAACTTTGGCCCGAAGAATTATTAATTACATTGAGGGCCACGGCATATCATCATATATATGTCTGTCTGTCCAAATTTATTTAAAATTTCTTTTTCTACATTATAAAAACTTCAAATATATATATATATATATAGTTCAATTCCTATTTGTTATTTCTTTAACAATATCTCAATGCTTTACAGATATTTTATGTTTTTATATTACTAAATATAGTCAATATTGTTATTATTTATCATTCTCTCTCCCTCTCTCTCTCTATATATATACATATATATAATATACATACACACGCATGCACACATGCCTCCACAGCTTCCTATCATCTTCCTGGCAAGAACTCTGCTGTTTCTCCCCAAGAAAAAAACACACACAACACACACCAGCACAACGCGCTTGCCTCCAAATCAAACCCCATAAACTTAAACACCTCTCTCTCTCTCTCTCTCTCTCCATATATATATATATATACAGCATTCAAAAGTTCCAATCACAACTCTATAATCTCCACAATCACACACTTATTTCTTGTCTGTGCACAGAAGATTTATAATTAAACATTCATACAATATTATGTCTCATGAATATTCATCTACAAACAGACCTAATAAAACCGAGCTGCCTCATCTGATCAACATGGCAGCAGACGACGTTGTTCACGTTCAGCAGCTCATACACGATCTATTCGGAGACGTCGATGATATTAATACTCATCATCATCATCATCATCATCATCAATGCGCCATCAAGAAAAGGAAACACAACATGTGCCATCCCACGCAAGAGATCAGAGCCATGAATATGATCAAGAAACGAAGGTATCGTTCCATCGACAATCTCTACATGTCCACCCACCCAATCTGAGTATATCTATATATGTTTGTGGAAGAAAGAGAGAATGGTTTCATGGTAGTTGTAGGAGAGAGGTCGTGCTAGCTAGCTATTGCATCTACGGTTAGGTTAAACAAGAATCTGCTCATCACCAAGACTCATGATGTAATTATGGAGCAGTCTATAGAAATTGGGGTGCCATCACCAAGAACTAGGGTTGTTAAGCCGTCCGTCTCACTCTTGCCTTTTTTGACCATCCATATATAAAGGTTATATATATAAGATGTGTGATGTGCATGGTGATAATCAATGGTGATGACGGCTTCAAACTAGTCATGATCGATATATATGATATTTAAGAATGTAGCAGCCAGCCCAAATAATTTATAATAAGTTAATGGATATGAGTGAATTGCAGAGTTGATATAGAAATATGTGTGTGTTTGTACGTAGTTTATTGTAATATATAGGTGGATGTGGATGTTAATTTTTGTTTTATATGTAATGGGAGATCCTTGCAGTTGCTTTTTTATTCTTACAGAGCATTGGAAATAAAAATGAAATGGGGTGTTGATGACGAAGAAGACTTGTAGTTCGTGTTAATGGTTTTCTCTTCTTTATAGAACGTAAATGGTTATATATATATATATATATGGGTAAATTATATTTTTGGTCCCATAAGTGAATTCGTTTTCAATTATGATTCCATATTGTGGGAATTCACACATTATATGTATATATTTTGCAATTTCAAGACCACAATGGACTTTTCGTTAATTGCTAATGACAAAATGAAAATTACATATCCACCATCATCTCCTCCACCCGGATCATGCGATCCTCCAAGTTCGACGCTGGCGGTGGCGGTGGTGATGGCAAGTTAAAGGTCTGGTTAAGGCCGTGGGCCTCAGAACTAAGACCGAATACCCGACCCTTGTTTTTGCCCCCGACTGCAACTAGCCATAACTCTTGCTCGGTCTACGCCACAGAGCCCTCCGATTTGGTTGAACAATCCCTAGGATCGGCCGTGACCTGAGACTAGTGATCCTCCATCAACTTCTGGAGCGTCTCCTGTAAAAATAGTAAATTATTATTATTATTATTTCAAAAAATAAATTAGGAAAGGTAATTCAAAGCTTACAACCACCTCTGCTGCCCCCGGGCCGCTCCAGCCACCGTCGGCCTTCTTTTTGTAGCATCTGGAGAATAACTCCATCTGCTTGACTGGCCGACCAAGCTGCGTCTCCTGTAAAAGCAAATGAGGAACAATTATTACAAATTTAATTTAATAATGATGAATACTTTTTAAAAGATAAAATTTCTTACCATCTTCCTCTTGTGCATACCGACGGAGGCAAAACCCCCGCGGTACACAGTAGAGGATGCGGCTGGATTGGTGGACTGGTTGGCCTTGTTCTTGGCGCACTCGTCCTTGAACTCCTTGCTGTCCCAGTACAGCAGGAGCTGCCGTCAGACTTCGTTCGCCAGCCAGAAAGGCTTCACCAGAGACTGTCTGGTGAGGACGAACTTCTTACGGAGGAACTTCCCCGCAAACATGTGGAAGATCTTGAACATGGACTCGTCGTTGCAGTCCCACCAGTCTGTCATCTGTAAAACAACAAAAATTAAAATATTTAATATAAAAATTTATTGATACCGTTTAATTGAAATTAATGTTACCTACAGGCTCTCGAACCAGAAATGTTGGTGCTCTGGCGGCACCTTGCGTAAATAGCCCCAAGGGTGGGGATAGTGACCTTGCACCACGGCGTACATGCACTCGTGTATTTTCCACTCAGCCCTGAAATTATATAATAATTAGTGTAACATAAAAATAATAATTTAAATTACAGAAATATTTAAAAATATATATATACCTGGCGTCGGCGAGTGTGATATGCACGCGGATGGTGGGGGGAGTTGTGGGGCAGGTTGGGTTGGGGCAGCCCATGAACAGGTCGGATCTACCACCGGTGCGGGAGTAGATGGTCCGACAGCCTCCTCGACGGGTGCAGTAGTAGACGATCGGGCTGCTGATCCGGCCCTAGTGCTGCAAGTGTCTGCTCTGCCGGTGGTGGTGGTGGTGGTGGGGGTGGTCGAAATACTGCTTCCCCACCCTGGGAAGCAACACCAGTCGGCGGTGTGGCCGCTAAGCCACGACCACGTCCACCTCCTCGAGTTGGGAAATCCTGGCCAGACATGATCTACATGTTTTTTTAAAAATATTAGTGGTGTGAATTTTTAACAAAATATAAGTATCTATTAATTTTTTACTAATGATAATTTTCTAAATTTTAAAATAAAAATGTAAAGTAAGACCCAAAATTCTTCTCTAAGTCCCAAAATTAATGTAATGAATGGATACTAAATCCCAAAATTTATGAAATTTTCCCTACAATATATACTAAAACCCAAAATTCTTTCCTAAAGTGTATACTAAATTTTACATATATTTCCTAAAATTGCACTAAATCCTTCTATTTTCCTATATACATATACTAAATTCGAAAATTCTTCAAAAAAATATGATTTATGTTATAATAATTAGTACAAATATTTTTCTATATTATTACAAAATATTAGATGTAATTTCACATGAATTTCAAAAAATCACGGTAATTTTCAGAAAATGACAGAACATTTTTAAAAATACATAATGTACAAGATTTTTTTTTTTTACAGAAAATTTTCAAAAAAAGCATAAAAATGATGTGATTTTTTTTTAAAAAAATTACAGTTTTATTTTCAAAAAAAATAAAAGATTTTTCAGGCTTTTTTCTAGAAAAAATACTATAAGTTTTACGAACTTTCAGAAAATTTTCAAAATTACAGAAAAATGACAGAATTTTTTTTAAAATTACAGTTTTTTTTGCAGAAAAATAACAGATTTCCATCTTTTTTTCAAGAAAAATACTGTAATTTTTATGGAATTGTAGAAAATTTTTGAAAAAAATACATAAAAAATGACAGAATTTTTTTAAAAATTACAGAAATTACAGTTTATTTTCTAAAAATAACAGTTTTTTCATCTTTTTTTTTTCTAGAAAAATACTGTAATTTTTATGAAATTGTAGAAAATTTTCAAAAATTACATAAAAATTTTCAGAAAATTTTAAGAATTTGGTAAATTACAGTTTTATTTTCAGAAGAAATTATAGAATTTTTAGGTTTTTTTTCACAATCGTATACATGAAATTTATTATATAATTTCACCAAATTTCATAATTATCCTATATTCCAATAATTTACAGAAATTGCAGGAAAATTAACAGAAATTAACATTAATATTGCAGAAATAATACAGAAAATTCCCTAAAAAATTATAGAATAAAGATTTCAGAAAAATTACAGAAAATTATCTTCCTCTCACGTTACAAAGAAATACAGAAAATATAGAAAATGCCCCAACAATTACATAAATTTCAAAAATTACAGAAAATTCCCAAACAAGCCCTAATATTACAAAAATTTCAGAAGCCCAAACAAGCCATAATATTACATAAACATGGAAAATCACAAAAAATAAAAAAATAAAAAGGTGCAAGGGTTTTCTGAAACCCTACTTGGTAGGTGGCGGCGGCAGATGGCGACGAGGGGTGGTGGCGACTGGGGGATGGTGGCTACGGGATCGAGGCGGCGGATGGCGATGAGGATGGAGGCGGGGGATGGCGACGGCGGATGGTGGCGACGGTGGATGGAGGCGGCGGCGGATGGTGGCGACGATGGAATAGAGAGAAATAGAGAGAGAGAGAGAGTTTGAAGTTGAGAGAGAGGGAGAGGGAGAGCAGAAATGGAGAAAAAATCTGTAAGTGTTGTATTTATATTATAAATTTGGAACGGTCGTGTTTTGACCTAATCGTTCCTACTCCCGTTACTAACAGAAAAAATGATGTCTTTTTTTATATTAAAACGACGTTGTTTATATGACTATTTATTGATAGAGTACTTGATAGGAACGGTTCATTAATAGTCAAAGTGTTACTATAACCGTTCCTAAATACAAAACGACGTCATTTGCAGACCTGTAAATGTTGATCGTTCCTATTTCCATTGGTGACCTTTCCTACATGTACTGCAAATTTTTTTTATCTTCGTAGATAATAAATATAAATTAAGAAAAAACATGTTCCGAACACTCATATGATTAAATAAAGGTATGCAAATGGATATTTAAAGAATTTGAAAATATATAGTAATTTTCAAAAAATAGACACACGTTCACAATATGAAGTATATTTGTATATTTATGTTTCTTAGTATTTCACAGATGTAACTAGCATCCTATATTGTTGTACTGGATCGCCTAATCAGACCGTTAGATATGATGTACCACACAAAACAATACATTATATGTAGTTTTGAAAATTTTCGGTGTGCGGATATCAAGATATCATTTTCGGTCAGTATTCATTGTCATAAGAACAGTTGCATCCTTCAATCCGGTTTCTGATTGAAAATCATACCGTTAGATATCAATTCATATTCATAATCTTGTATGTTTATAAAAATGGTTTAGATCCGCCTCACGGATGTTGAGATATCATCAGAATTAGGTAAAATACATAATATAGTAACACAATTTGGAATGGTAGCAATTGCCTTAGGAACGGTTGGATATAAAAGGACCACTCCAAAAGTCAATTTTCCCACCAATTTTTCATTGGGTGCCAAAACAAAAAATTGGACCTTGTGTTGGAATGGTCACCCAATTATTATGACCGTTCCTAATTCGAACTTGGAGCCTTTTTTTTCAGTAGGCGCCAAATTGAAAACTTGTACCTATAATAGGAACGGTCCAAGGAATACATTGACCATTCCTAATTCAAATTTCCCTAAGTTTTTTTAAGAGGCGCCAAATTGAAAAATTGTACCAGTAGTAGGAACTAGCGTATGAAATTTGGACCGTTCCTAATTCAAAATTTCCTGATTTTTTTTTATTTGGCGCCTATTCTAAAAAATTGTATTTGTATTAGGAACGGTCGTAGTATATAATATCCATTCTAATTTTTAAATATTTAATCTGATTTATTAAAATGCAAAAAATACATATATATATATATAATACAATGCTTAAAATTAACGAGGGTGTGAATTATCAATAAGTCTCTTCTTCGGACTCAGCCTCGTCAAAACTATCTTCATCATCGGATTCACCATTTAGCGAGCGCGATGTCCCTGCTCCATGATCAACGACCAGCTGTATTCCCGTTGGGTCCCCCAACGCGCGCCTCATATGGAAGGTAAACAATTAGGTGCTCCATTGAGTCGAAAAAAGAAGGAGGAAATATTTTCTCGATGTTGCATAGGATGACGACTACAATGCCTTTCAATTCTTTTACCTTGGCCATATCTAGTGTTGTTGAGCATAGGATTTGGAATAGAAGGCTCACTTCCGTCAAGGCCCCCCACACGTGCTCTGGAAGCATTTCACAAAAGGCAATCGGAGTCAACTTCTGTATGAATACATGAAAATCATGGCTCTTCATGCCGTGCATCCTTAACTCCTTCATGTCGACACAACGGCCCAAGTTAGAGGCACACCCATCAGGAAACCTAAGACAATGAATTCACTCATATATCTTCTTCTTTTGATCCTTCGTTAGTGTATATACCGCTTTAGGCATCCGTTCGGTCTCCTTTCGTCCACCTAAAGCTCCGGCCGATTACATATGATCTTGAGATCCTTCCGTGCAATCAGATTGTCCTTCGTTTTCCCCTTGATGTCCATCACAGTATTGAATATATTATCGAACACATTCTTCTCAATGTGCATGACATCAAGATTGTGTCGTATCGGATGTGCCCCCCCAGTATTCAAGCTCCCAAAAGATGTTTTTCTTCGTCCACGTATGGTCGACACCGTAGCCTTTCGGTTCACTCAACGGTTGTTCGACCGCAACACTAAACGCATTGGCACGGGTTTGGATCTGTTCTCCAGTCAGCCTCAGACGTGCAACGTTCCTTTCCATTTGATTTTTAGTGAAGGCTTTCTTGTTCCTGCGATAAGGATGATCCGGGGGAGGAACTGCCTGTGGCAGTCAAAATAGCATGCCTTCCGCCCGTGCTATAAATAGAATGCCTGTGTGTCCTCCATACAAGCTGGACACCCCAAAACACCGGCAGTACTCCATCCAGATGCCATCCCATAAGCGGGAAGGTCGTTCACTATCACATCAATGCGGCTCGCATCATGAATGCCTGGTTTGTCGCAGTGTCGTGCGTACGTACACCCACATGCCATAAATTCTGCAACTCCTCGATCAATGGCTCCAAGTAGACATTGATAAGACGTTTGGGATTCGATGGGCCAGGGATCACCATCCTTAGGAACATATACTCAGACTTCATGCACATTCCCGATGGGAGATTGTACGGTGTAAGTATCACGGGCCAATATGAGTAAGTTTTACCATACTGGCCGTGCGGTGCAAACCCATCCGTGCACAACCCAAGTCTAACAATTATGGGGCTCAGCTGCAAAATCAGGATACGTCCGGTCAAAATGTTTCCAAACCTCTGCATCGGACAGATGACACATGGATCCTTCCTCCGTCTGATGGCTCGCATGCCAAGTCATATGCTCTGCAGTGGCCTCCGACGCATATAACCTCTGCAGTCGAGGGGTAAGCGACAGATACCTAATAATGGCATACGGGGACTTCTTGCATCTAGGATTTCTGTCCCCGGTGGGCTTGTACCTAGCGTCCTCACAAAACCTGCAATATTCCAAATCAATTTCGTCCTTCCAGTACAACATGCAACCGTTTTTGCACGCATCAATCTTCCGAACTGGTAAGCTCAATTCTCTTATCAATTTTTTCGTGTTGTAATAATCGGCGGGAAAAGTATGATTACGGGGCATTACAATATCAGCCCACTGGCACAAGCGATCATATGTATTCTCTGAAAAACCCCCTTCGGCCTTGATATTCAGCAAAGAAGCAATTGACGCCAACTGAGGGTGGTGCAGCCATTCCACAACGGTTGGTCCGCAACATGAACTACATCAAAAAAAATGATCTGACAAGTCAGACACATAATCATAGAACCCTGAGTCGTAATATGAAGTAGGACCCACATCAGATGGACAATATCGAGTACCATCATCAGCCGGTCCCTCCTGGTTATACGAAGACTAGAAAGACGGCCCAGCAGCATCGAATACCATCATCTGCGCCCAATCCATCTAAGCCGCATCACCCCAATGCGAACTACCCTCCTCCTGAACGGGTAGCATTTGCTGCTACTGCACAGGGGCCGCTGTCAATGCTTCAAAGTATTCCTGCACCCTCTCCTCACTATGTGAAGTCCAATTATAATACTACGACATAAACCCTTTCATACACAAGTCAAAATTTACCTCTTCTGGTGTTTTGAACCGTCCATTTCTGCACTTTCGGCAGGGACGCCTAATCTTCTCCTCATTCATATATGCAAGCTGAGACTGAACCCATTCTAGAAATGTTGTAACACCATCCTCAAACTCCGGCGTCACACCCAGCACGTCTCAATCATACATTCATCTCCTCAACTGTTTTAACATGATTGGTCCTACGTACACAAGCAAGTCACAATAGTAATTAAATAACAAGAACAAATTATATATATAATTAAACATTAAATAATTTCAACTTCTTACCTGAGCAAAACACCTTTCAAGATCAATGCAAAATTCGCGCATATAGTTGATATTTTCGATTTTACGTATAAAGAATCAAGAGGGGAGTTAGAACAAATGAGTTGGAGAGTAATTATAAGAACAATTAAAATGAAGGGGGACATATATATAGAAAAATATTGGAACGGACATTGGAATATTATTTGGCACACTAAACTAGCCGTTGAAATATAATCGTTGCTCCAACATTAGGAACGATCTCTGGAACGGACATAACAACGGTAAGGCTACCTTTGTAATATAGTCGTTCGTGCATATTTGGAACGGACTTCGGCACACATAATCCTTTATGTTAAGGGCCCGTTCCAAATAGTATCACATTTGGGAACGTTTTTTGTAACAACCCTGAATTTTCTAAATATTCACAATTTGGAACGGTCATTGGCATTACATTATTTGCTCATGGCGTAAAAGGGTCTCATTTAGCACTACATGTTGGGACGGTCAAGCAAGTGGTCCAAATACACCCGAATGTTGGAACAAGTCTAGGAACGGTCAGTTTTTCTGGTCAAATAACCATTCCAATTTCCACAGATGTGTTCCAAATGGAATACCAAAATATATCCGGTCCCTTTTTGGAACGGTATTGGGTTTATATATTGGCACACATATGTTGGCACACAAATAGGAATGGTCTGGTCGTTCCTACAGGTTCTGACTCTCATTAATGCGAAAGTGATGTCAGCAACAGTTTTCCGTTCCACAACAGTTCCAGTTACCGTTCCTATTTGGGACGGTATTTGGAACGGTCATATATATCCGTTCCAATTCCCGTATTTTTTTTAGTGAAACAAATGGGAATAATGGTGAGATTTGATTCCAAAAATATGTACTAGTAAGTACACTACCTATCAAGTTGTATAAAAGATATCGAACCCACAAGAATTTAACGAACTAATTACCACAACTATAACTAACTACTAATTATATGGACAACCGAAAAGTTTGGATGGTTTACAGTAACTACGAAAAAGTAATAAAAGTAAATGATGCAGATTAACACGTCAGGAAAAAATACAAATTGGCGTCGTCTGTGGGAAACACTTGAGCTTTGGCGTGAGAAATGGCCGATTCAGACAATGTTGGATCTTTCTCGGGGGGGAAGCTTCTCTCCCTATTGCAGTAGATCCATCATCCTACCTTCTGAATAGATGAAGAGCGCCGCCAGCGCTCCCCCTCTAGCTAGTGACCCTGCTCCAGGCAATGGTCTCCCAATTCTAGTCATCGACTGCCCAGCTCCAACTACGGCCTTCCCTGCACCCGCTGGTGTACCTCCTACTCCAGCAGTCGTTTTTCCTGCTCCAGTTGGTGCCGTTGCTGCCCTGAGTGAGGACCCACCAGCCCTGGTGTCCAACCCCCTTGTTGTCTCTGCAGTTCTGGATCCGCTCTTGTACGAGCACCTCCGCCAGTTCATATTAGAGACCATTCAATCGGCTTCCCGCGGCTCCCAAGCAAGTGGCACAGGTCCCTCTTCTCAGCAGGAGCAAGGAGAAACTCTAGGGAGTCAACCGATGGATGAACAGGCTCTTGCTTGACAACAGCAAGACAGATCTCTCCCTACTGGCTCCGCCAACAAGGAAATAGCCCCATTCCAGCCTCCTAAAATTTGGCAAGCCCTTAGGAAGAAGATGGTTGAGCTTCGCCAACAGGTAACCAAAGACATTTTGTCGGCGGCTCGCGGCATTCCGTTCAGCGAGGACATCATGGCTGAAGAACTCCCTGCTCATTTTCGAGCACCTTCCCATCTACCTGCCTACAATGACACTACTGATCCGGTTGAACACATGCGTAAGTTTGAAAATGCAGCCCTACTGCACAGGTATACCAATGGTATTAAATGTCGTGTTTTTCTTACTACACTAACCGATTCTGCTCAACAGTGGTTCGACCAGCTTCCAGCTGGATCAGTTAGATCTTTTGCAGAACTCAGCTCCCTTTTCCTACATCAGTTTGCTAGCAGTAAGAGATACCGGAAGTCAGCTATCAGCCTTTTCGGAGTCAAGCAGGAGGAAAATGAGACGTTGAGAGCCTACATACAACGTTTCAACAATGTTGTCTTGGAGGTCCCTAGAGCCCACCAGGAGGTACTGATCAGTGCACTCACCCAGGGCATCCGCGTAGGACCACTTTTTGAATCCCTGGCCAAGAAAACTGCAGCCGGCTTTCAGGAAGTGCTAGCTCATGCACGGCTGGTCAGGAAGGGGGATAGTAAGGACCGAAAGAATGAAGAGGAGTCCTCCTCCGTTCGGCGGGGCAGGGGAGAACCCCGAGGGCGGTTCAACCCCCTCGACCCAAGGAATGAGCACTTCACCCCGCTGATCACCAGCCCAGCATGGATGTTGATGGCCATAGATCGCCACCCTACCTTACAGTGTCCCAAAGGCTCTGAGGAGGGCCCTCAGCAACCTAAATGTAAATATTTCTTCAGGTACCACAGGGAATATGGACACGACACCAACAAGTGCCATAAGCTAAGACAGGAAATAGAGCGGCTACCTGAAGGACTATGTCGACAAGGATCGACATCGTGAACAGAAGGAGGAGCGTTCCCGCCATCGCAGCTCCCGCAGCGGCGAGGAGTAGGTCGCTGATCCCCCTAAGAGGGAGCACAGGAAGTTTTATTCCTAAAAATCCTACTCTTCTCTTATAACTCTTTTGCTATACTTTGCTTCATCAATAGGTTAATCACCTTGCTGGCTCTTAGCCCACATAAATCGCCCTCCTGGCGCATTTCTACTGGCTGCAGAAGCCCTAATAAGTTGCCCCTGAAGGGCACATCCTTGCTCATTTTATAGACTGAAGGTCTTAATAAATTTTCTTCAACAGACATACTTATCTAGCTATGATAGCTCATACATAACAGCATGCATATGCTTACTTACTACTGGGGTTATCCCTCTATTTGTTGCTTCTTGCACTTGCTTACTTCTTACTGTAGCAGGTCACGCCTTGCTCCTACTGGATAAAGCTATCTTGCTACCAACAGGAGGTCTCAAGGCCATACTGGTGCAAGTACCACCTGCCCTGCTGATGGCAGGAGGATGCTGACCAACCTGCTCAATCATCAGGGGAAAGCCTTCAAAACTAAGTACTACACATAGAAGCCCCCTTGGCAGACATTCGAACCTACCTTCCAACTTTAGCAGGTGTATTTTTACTTAAACTAAGACCCTTTTAACAGGTTGTATCCCTTAAGACGCATCTCTACTTTTATCAAGCATGCAATATTGAAACTTGCTCAGTATTTGCACTAACCAGGAGTACTTACAACGTTACTACTCTTATATAAAAGCAAGTCATTTCCCTTCTTGTGTTATTTGCAGTTTTCAGCTCCTGGCTGACTCCAATAAGCCGTTTGCTGGCGCACGCTCCTAATAAGTTGTCCCTAGCTGGCATGCGCACTTACGTAAGCTGCCACTAGCCGGCGCACGCTTCTACTAAGTCGTCCCTAGTTGGTACACGCTCCTAATAACTCGCCCTTGGCTGGTCACGCACTTACGTAGATCGCTCCCAGCTGGTACACGCAGCTGCATAAGCCACCACTGGCTACCGCACGCATCCAACTCAGCCCCCAACAGCTGACACACTCACTCCAATTTTCAGCTGTCTTTTATTGGCATATATATTTCAGCATAATGCTTATGAAGCCTACTTAGGCTAACTTACTACTTGAGTTCCGTCCTTACTCATTTGCTACGAAATATATTCTCTCTTACTAAATCACATCTTCCTCACTAATAACAGGAACAGCAGGATCTGCCCTGCTGGTACACAGCAGGATTAGAACAACACAGCATTTGCCCTGTTGGTGCACAGCAGGATCATAACAGCACAGCAGGAAGCACGCAGCACAGCAGGGAGGAAACAGCACAACAGGGTATCTCCTGTTGGTGCAGTCAGGTATATAGCTCTTATGTTGACCTTTACAGGGCTATTTATTCCTACTCTACCAGTCTGACAGCAAGTCTCACTACTGGATAGGGGGAGTGATGATGCCCCCTCAAATCCACCAGGCCAGCCCAAGAGCTAGGAGTAGGCTTTCAGGCCGGCAGCCCAGCATGACAGGGTCGCCAAGCCCAAACAGTAAGATTTTTTTATGCATAAAGCCCAGTTTTAAACACTAATCTGGCAGGTCCACGAAAAAGGCTCGTACAGCAAGCCTAGTCATCAAACAACTCGGATTCCACGTCACAGTTGGCCAACACCTAAGGCCACATCATATTGAAAAATCTCATCCAGACTCCCAGTAGATTGGCCAGAACCCAAATGTTTCTCAGCAAGTAACTGTTTTCTCGGAAAATCTGGCAGATGTGGCAAGTCAACTTAAACGGCTATATCTTCACCAATTCAACTCTAATTCGTGCGCGGTTTGTTGGGTTAAGAATCTGACTTCAGGATTTCCAATGGTATACGGAGCTCAACAAATCTCCTCCAAAATTGGGTTCAACACTGGCTATAAAAGGAACATACTGTGCAGTCATTTGGAACAATCTCCCAACTTTGACATCTTGTATTTTTGCAACTCTCAAGTAACACTTACCCTATCTTTTGCATACGAAATTTTTTCTGTTTTTCAACATACTCTCACACGAGTTATCACACATCACACCACTTTACCATTATTCTCACCTTCTTTAAGTGTTCCTTTATTTTATTTAAGTCGAACATTACTGACTTAAGCATCGGAGTGCTAACCCCTATTTGCAGGTTAATCTCTCCTACAATCTTGAGACTTTCAAGAAGATCCCTCGATATTTTGTGGTGCTGCTGGATCCCGATACGCATAATATATATTTATATGTAAGGGCATAACGGTCAAATTATTAAAAAGTGAACAGTGTTAGTGTCATTTAACGGATAGGGGAGAGTGTGTTGAATTTAATATAATACAGGGGGTTTTTAGCCTATTTTCATATCACAGGGGGTTTTTCGCATTTTCGCGAAAACACAGGCGGAATTTTTGCATTTTACCCTAAACTTTAAGATCTTATTTATTCAAAATATCTTGTAAGATGTATTAAAAAAGCTTAGTCAAAAATAGGCTTGTCAATGGGCGGGTATTACCCTACCCGAACTCGAGCCCAATAAATACCCATAGTTATTATTTATAGACTCTACCCAGATCCTACCCGTGCAATACCCGTTGGGTCTTACCTATAGTATACTCACAAAAATTGGGTCCAATTTGGGCCTTACCTATTGGGTCTTACCTATGGTAAAATAAATGAAGTATTATACATATATTTTTTTGCAATGATATCACCAGAACATATTACCAAATTAATCCAATAAAAATATTTCATAAATTTCCAGTCGATAAAATAAATTAAAAGTTATTTAACTTTTTAACATGTACAAATTGAACATCGTTGAAGTATAAACAATGATCTTGACTTTTCTCAAATATTAGACCGTCATTAAGCAATTACACAATCTACATACATTCAAAATATGAACAGAGATTGAAGAACGGTAGGAAAAAAAAATAAGTATGAATCCGGGTACTAGGTCTAATACAAAATCATTGAATCTGAGTTTGGGTATTAGTTATTATAGTGGGTCTGAATCTGGGTATTACCCGCCCATTAACAAGTCTAGTCAAACACCCTCTTGAACTAAGATCTAACATCTTATTATTATAAACTCTAAAATATCTTATAGCATGTATGAATTTATCAGATCTTTTAAATAAGTTAAACACCCACTAAATGACTTTTGATCAAATGTAGTTCGAGTACCAAAAGCCGTGATTTATATATTATTCACGGGAATAAGGCCCTACCATTAAACCATCGATTATCAGTTACAATAAGACCGTTCGTAGCATGTGGAGATCAAATATGGGATTTTGAAATGGAAGCATAGAATTGAGAAAGGTTTAATTTGTCCATAATTTAAAGGGATAATTACTAAATCCTCTTCTAAAATTTAGTATAATTACACGTAAATTTTGTGTAGTTGAAAAATTACATTTAATGTCCTTGACATTTGCCTCCGTCCAACAAATAAATCATTCATTAATCAAAATTCACCAAATTTGTTGATATTACCAACAAAATTGAATAAAAATTCATATTCATACCTAGTTGACCTATTACTGGTTTATTGTAGGCCAAATATATCTATTCTAAATCAAACTAATCTTATACTCTTCACACGCGCTAATACATGTGAGGAAATACATTTTCAACTTTATAAGACTAGTTTGATTATAAATATTTATTTGACCTGCAATAGTTCAGTCGTAAGTCAATTAAGGATAAATATGAATTTTTATTTAATTTTTTGTTATATCTGCAAATTTCCTGAATTTTGACTAACGAGTGAATCATTTGTTAGATGTAAACAAACGTCAAAGATGTTAATTGTAATTACCAAACCATATAGAGTTTACATATAATTATATCAAATCTCAGGAGAGGTTAGTGTAATTATCCCTAATTTAAACATTAAGAACTAACAGCATTTGCCTATAATCGAGCTGTATACACAAACTAACTATATGTTTATCTACAGTTCGTTTCCTCTCTTTTTTTTTTTTTTTTTTCAAACATGTGCTCTAGCTTAAAATTATCAACAAATAATAATCATTTTATACTAATTAAATTTTTGGGTGAATTGAGAAGTAATATGTGTCAGGACAATTATTTCAATTTAGTAAAACAAATGGCTTTGGTCCTTGAATTTTAGTAAGGAAAAAGAACTCCTGACTTCAAATAATAGTACGTTCTGCTTATTCTTTGTACATCTAATTTTGTTTTCCTTTTCCTCATCAAAATCCGAGGTCCAAACAAAGCATAAGGTATCAGACCAACCTTCCAAATCTAACAGGGATAATTACACAACCCTCTTGGTGTAATTACAAGTAAATCTCTATAATTTTGAAAATTATATCTAGTACTCTTGATATTTGTTTCTACCTAAAAAATAGATCCCTCTATTAATTAAAATTAATCGAATTTGTTGATATTAGCAAAATAAAATTAAATAAAAGTTCATATTTATCCCGATTGACTTATTACTATTTATTACAGATCAAATAAATCTTTTCCTGATCAAACCAATCTTATACATCTTCTCATGTTAATGCATGTAATAAGGTATATCGTCACCCTTATAAGGGTAGTTTGATTAGAAAAGATTTGTTTGACCTACAATAAGTAAGTAATGAGTCAACCGGTGATAATTTAAAAAAAAAAAAAAATCGTTTAATTTTTTTTGCTAATATCAGTAAATTCGATGATTTCTTATTAACGGATGATGGTTCTATTTGTTAAACGAAAACAAGCGTCACGAGCACTAGATGTAATTTCTCAACCCACAGAAAGTTTATGTATAATGACACCAAAATAAAATTGCAAAAATTAGTCTTGTATGTATGGGGTGTGGCAAAATTGATCGTGTAACTATGGACTGGCAATTTTAATCCTTTATATTTTAAATTTATAGCAATTTTAGTCCTTTCGGTCAAAAACGGCCTAAAATTAACAAATCAAATTGGGGCTTAAGGTTTTATACCTCACTTACAGTCAGTATCCTACGTGGATGCTGATGTCAAACAAAGAAGAAACGGGAGAAAGTCAACCACCATGACGTGGACAGTGCCGTTAACAAAAACTGATTGGAGGAATGTATGCATCATGTGGAGGCAAACACAGGGATGATAGTCCGCCGGTGAAATGATTGTTGGCTAGAGCAAAAAAACAATGGCAGGGCGGCATAAATGAAACCGGATAAAACCAGCCGAATAGTGAACGAAAATAGATGGGCCTGAGTGCAATAGACTCACCGAAGGAAGTGGAGTCAATTTCTGGTGGTCTCAGACGGCGGCAGATAGAGAAAAGAGACGTAAGTTTTGGGTTGTGGTAGTGGAGCAAGTCAGTAAGTTGTTTTTGTTGGCATTCTTGTATTTTGGTTATATCTATTTCAATTCTGGGGAAATTTTACCCTCTAATTAACACGCCATTTTCTCTAATTCCTGTCCTTTTTTGCTTGTGGTTTGTAATGGTTGGTCCCATTATGTTTCCTTTTGTTGTATAGTGATTGAAGATTAAACCCCACACCTCAACATTCTGAATCTCCATTTATTATATTCACACCCAAATTTTGAGACCACTAACATAGAAACAAAAACATTGGAAACTGAACTGATCAAGTGACAATGTCATAAGAATCAGTTCACTGCTAAAACTTCTGATAAAGCAGATAAAAAAATTTGCATAAAACCATAAAATGCTAATGAGCGATGAATGGTAATTTATTAATAAATTATAGTTTCTTAAATACTTATTAAATAAAAACTATTTTAATTTGATTTTGCCACTTCAACATCCACATAGGGATGCCACGTGTATAGTCGAACCCAATTGGCAGCCAGACCCCTAATCCCTAATTTGTGGCTAATTTCTAGGAAATTTTGGCCAGAAGAACCAAGATTGGTGCTAAATTAAAACTTATAGGACTAAAATCGCCAATTCAATGCTTACGGGACTAATTTTGCCACCCCAACTTATATTCAGGACCAATTTTGCACTTTTGCCTTACCCAAACTTCAAGAAAGGACAGTGTAATCATCTCAATCTAAATACTAGCATCTAGCATAAAAGCTTCCAAATATAGCAACATATATATGGTCTTGTTTCTCGTTTCCAGAGTTACGTCTGCATCCAATACAGAGACATGACAAGATACAAGGTCGTCCGTACAACAAAGGCATCATCAACCTTCTACCTAGTACAAAATGAATAATCGGTTACCCTTACAAGTCCAATTCCACCATGGTTGTCCATCTCCATTTTCTTATATAGCATCGACCACCTTCAACTCCATATAACGTCTAGTCTAGTCTAGTCCACAGCGGTAATAAGCATACCTGAACAAAAACTCCACATCTTTACACCAGTCTGGTGAGGGGAATTCTTTCACCCTGTCGAGCAACTCTTTCAATTGGGGAGATTGGAGTGATCTTTTGTGGCATTGTCATGCCTCCAGAAACGATAATCTCTGCAATTTCAAGGGAAACTTTCAGGCAACATTCAAAATAGTAATTACAGATCATGTAACAAATGTCTCAAACACCAGAAATAACTCATATAATTTGAAAGCATTGCATCCGACATTCTTTACACGAACAAACACATTGGATAAAGTTGTAAACTTACAGCAGCAATAATAACACCAAAACTTAATGGACCTTACGTGGAGAAAGTTTCCCTCCTAAACCAAATAGAGAAGTTTCTTTGCATCACCAATTTCATGCACTCACATTAAGACCTAGCATACTTGCCGCAAATATGATCACACCGTTAGTATGCTCACAAAGATAAAGAGGAATCTTTCAGTCACCCTCGAAACAAATAGTGAAATGGAGGAACATTCTGAACATGAGGATCTAACAGTAACTTTTGGTGGAAAATTTCTAGTCATGGTATATGTAGCTGTAGGTACTGAAAATTCATAACTCGCACTTAACTGTTGCTAGTGTAAATAGGAATTTAGACACAGCATACTATCATACCTATCCCTTCGCGAATGGACAGATTGGGTCTTATAACATCCTTGGAATTAACCAAGAATATGTCACCAATATATAAGTGGTTTGTTGGGACAAAAACGCTACAGAGTTCTTCATCTCCATCGTCTCTCTGAATCAGAAGAGAAAATAAACAAATAAATGAAGTTTGTACAGAATATCTCAATACGCAGCGCATGGAAGCTATTACGTTAAATCCATCATACTTTCCCACGGTAAGGATAATAGTGGATGATGTTCGTTAACCCCAGCCATGAATCCAACATCTTATGGCTCCTAACACAGAAGTCAATTCTACTGACAATAGTTATTTTAAACATGAAGAACTTTTATTATTTATTCAAAGACTACTTGTGTTATGGACTATAACAGGGATCAACTTTTGGTAATCTTACTCCCATATGGTTTGGATTATTGGGACGACCTCCTGTAGCACTATTTAGTTAGAGAGCCCATTAAATTTACTGAAATACTAAAGTACCTCTAAGGTCGTACATAAGAAATTTTAATATTACAAATTTAATGAATAATTTTTCAAATAAAAACAATTAGAAGTTTGAGAAACCAAGATGGAAGTTTTAAATTCCTCTTCAATTGCAAACAAAATTTATAAACTTATACTTGGGAATATGTTGACAAAAGTGAGATCATATACTGGACATAAGAAACATACAAGATGCATAAAAATTTACTTTCAAAACAAGATATGATGCATAATGATTATATTCTAATTTTGATATATACCAAAACAATGCATAATTTTCAGAATAACTAAAGAAAAATTCTTTAATTATTGTAGAAGAACCAAATTGAAGTGTATGCCAAAGTTACTGAAACAATAGTAATATTGACGTTACAAAAAATACATAATTTTAGAAGTCAGAGTCATGTTTTAAAATGCCTAAAATGTGAGACCAAAACTTAAGCTATGAAATTTAATTTCAATAATTTATACAACGGCGATTATGATTATCAATGAATCAATAAGGCATTTGAAAAATAACTCCTATTTTATGTTTTCTGTAAAGTAGTTATATTTTGGGTAATACTGCATATCCGATTATTAATGATAGCCTTTGAAATTAGGTCTCGACTTATTATAAAAACTAATTGTAAAATTAGATTATCTTTTACATATAAAAATTTAATGACCGTAACATATAAACTTAAAAGGTGTTGGTACTTGGTACTCTTGTTTCTAGTTGGATACTTGCTTCTGGTCTCAAATCTCAATTATTCTGAATAATTTAATCTTATTAACTAGGCATGGCAATAGACATTCTGTAATTCCTAAATTGACAATAACTTTTTATGCACAAGAATTAATAATTCATTTCTTCACAACTTTGCTCAATTTCAGGCTTCATGTTACCTCACAAGTAAAATCTACTTTACAAAAAGCCTACTGAAAGATGTTACCTATATAATAAACTACCGTAATACCTGAAGGAGAACCGTTGAAGTGATAAAGCCAAATGCATATTCACCCACACGAGGGTGACAAATAATTGCCACTTCCTTAAATGCAGTATTATTCTGGTCTGCAGTGAACATGAAGTATAAAACTCAACAGCGAATATAAACCCCCAAAAAGGCACCATTTGAAAAATTAAAATAGCCAAGATTTGTAAGAATCATCCTCAGACTCAAGGACCAAGTTAGCACTAAAATGCACCCAACCACGTCTTGGTGTGATAGTGAATCCAGTGTTATGCTCTTTGCTAGAAATTCCATTATATTCAACTGTGGGAATTGCAATGGAGCTATTAGCTAAGACTAAATTTGAATTCCATCCACGAACAGTACATTGAGTGGGAGAAAGTTCTCCAAAAGCTTATAACATGAATTGCTGCTTTCCTACAAGTTTCAACTGGCCCAGAGTTTCGGAGCAACTGAAGGTGTCAGAAAAGAATAAATACATAGTTACACACTGGTGTATAGAAGGTTACTAAGGTCATAAGACCTTTCTCATGCTAGTTTGCAAGTTGAAATATTACAAACAAAAATAGTCACAGACACCAGACATGTGACATTTTAGGAGAATTGAGATGCAGCAAATATTTGTAAAATCTAAACACTTGCTAATACATATTTTCAGAAACAAAGTCAGAATATTGTTATATACATAGGGTTATTCACAGCAGAGGAGTTTTTATCCACAAGGGCCTCAACCACTATAGAATAACTGCTGTTCAAGGTCGACAAGTATTTTAGTTTCTAGTGATGAAGGTGAAAACATGTTTATTTTATACGTATTCTCATTGAAAATTCATTGATTTGACACCACAGTTCAATATAAAACTTTATCCACAAGGGCCTCAACCACTATAGAATAACTGCTGTTCAAGGTCAACAAGTATTTTAGTTTCTAGTGATGAAGGTGAAAACATGTTTATTTTATACGTATTCTCATTGAAAATTTATTGATTTGACACCACAGTTCAATATAAAAACACAATCCCATTAACTAATCCAAACATATTCTCATTTCACACAATTTATACAAAATTGAAAATACAAATTTTCCACTGAAAATGAAAACACAAACAAACAGGCACAAATTGAATTATCAAACATCTCAACAATTATAGAAAAGCAAGCGCGGAAAGTCTATTATTTACCAGGAGAAATTGCAGAACTGATTTGCTTGGAGGCTGAGTAAAGATGCCTGACAAATGGCATTCTCTTGATGAACCATTCTCCAATCCAGAAAACTGTAGCACCCAACCAAGATGAAACAAAGACTCCAACAAGGAATACAAAAACTAATGACGTCACGAATCCAAGTCCTGCACCCAAAACAATCGACTCAAGAAGATATCCCAGTTACCCAGTACTTCTAAGGATGATAACAAAAACATAGATGAACATAAGTTTAAATACAAAAGAATGAGCAAGGAATAAAACTACTACTGACAGATGAGATACTATTCATGAGACAGAAACACGGGGGGATACAATAATCATTTCCACTGGCATCTTGAACAGAGAAGAAGACGAGAAATAAGAAGATATTAACTTGAAACAACCTCTATATAACACCGTATGAATGGATTAAGACATAAAGGACAGATTTGCGTCAAAAACATTCACTGGCAAGCTAGTAACTAATGCAATTTTTGGGAGAATAACAGACGGAGTACGGAAAGCAATCATGCAATAATATGATAATTTTCCAGTTATTTGAATTATATAACTGAACGATATACTAATAGGCACTGTCAACATAACAGGTGATGGTCAAATTGTACTTTCTTTTTCAGGAAGTTGCAAAATAAGCAAAAGACAATTCTGATTTTGGTTTCTTATATAGAGTGAATCATGAAATGAAAAATTTCTAAATGAGAGGAGGAAATTGGCCATTTAGTAGGTGGAATTCATAGACTATAAACTCACCGAATATGTCAATGCCAAGCTGCGCATATAGAGGACTAAAGAAACCATCAACAAACTGTATGAACCACCAAGTTACAAAGAATGTAACAGCAACCGGAAACAGAACTACACTGCAATTTAGATGTTTAATTACAAGGTTAGTCTTAACCTGACAAATCTAGATAAACTTAAGCATTTTAAATAGCAACATATAAGGCAGATAAGTACCATCCAGTCATGAACTTTTTCGAAACCCAACTTTGTAGTACGAAACAGCAAGCCTGGACCAACAGAAAATAGGAGCACTTTAGACATCAAAAGAAACAAATAACAATTCCACCAAAAAGCATCTGGGCCCTATATTAGACCAAATAAGGTTTGAATCCGAGCAGAAAACTGGGAGTTTGATATGTTGCAGTTGTTTAGTATGAAGGTAAATTAGTTTCAGTATATTGGTTCTTCAGAAATGCAATCAGATTGCACAAATTTGCAGAGTCCAACAATAAAACATGCATATCAAACAGCACAAGTGAACAGTTGAAAATTTAGAGTGTAAAATAGGTTATCCTTAGCATAGAAACTCAAACAGCCATGAAATAAGTTGAAGAGCCGATAACTTATATTTTAAGTTCGAGGTGAAAATATGTGTGTATCTATGTATACGTGTGTGTACATATATACATATAAATATATATTTATATATATCTCCATCCATATGTACAAAATTACATATATGTATTACCACAGTATTTATTATCTAACTGTATCATGTCCTATATTATTTTTTATATACAAATCAATGATCTCATAATTAAATCAAGTAAATGTGAATTTGCACTTGTATTAATGTGTATTCAATAAAGTAACTGATTATGTTTACATAAATACATATATATCTGTATTTAGAAATTAGTCTCAGTATTTATAAATAAATATAAATCTTCATCATTTTATTTTTACTCGTGTCATGTCATGTCACATTCCTCCACATTGTACGTGTCTAATTCTCATACTTTACCATGCACTTATGCATGTAACTGATAATTACATCTATGTGCATTAAGTATAAAAGTACATGTTATATGTACACACATGCTTACGAAATTTACATATGATATACGCCAATCATCACATCAATAAAATACCGCCATATCAAATACAAATAACACCAAGACATGGTGTGGCATGTATTTGTCACCCCAGCCCACCCACAAATTTTGATACGTAAAATTATCTTCGCTCAACCACACCAATTTCTAACAAGTTCGAAATTCAGAACTGTACACTCGACCACAAATCACAACATAATCAAAATTTTAGAAAACAAACCAAATATTGGCCAACAGTTTCAGATCACCAGGTTGGAAAAAGAAAATAAAACCAAAGGCTGGATAAAGGCTGCATTCAGAGCTTTCATTACAAGGAACATTTAGAGAGCTAAAAAAGAGTGACCATATTCAGCTCATGGAAATCTCTGAAGATACAGGGACTACAACAAGGGATAAAAACACTTTGTTATCTAATATTATACCAAAAAAAAATCCCTTTATTTACTTATGTATTCATTTAGTCCATTGGTTGTTTAGGCAGCAGGAGTTGCGTCATTTGAGGATTGAGGTAAAATTTTAGTAAGCATATGCAGCAAATGTGTGAAAGGAATCAAAATTTGAACTCTCCTCGAGTTCATGGCTGTGAAAGAGGGGATCCAGTTTGGTCTATCATAAACAACCCAATTCTATGAGGGCATCAAGCTGTTTGGTGCAAAGGCTATAACTATGATAGGAAACGATGAACTTTGGCACATATTAATATATTTTCTTTTTAAATATGCAAGTCTTAAGTCATGTTATCTTTTCAACTTTAATAAGTGTAATGGGACTATCCTAATCTATATTGCCTGTCTGGAAACAAATAAAATTCTTTGAATTTAGACCAAAATTTGGACAAGCTTACGAACTCATTATAAAAAGCAACCAATTAAGAGAAAATTTATACTTGACATATTATTCTATATCCATTGCACATCTAATTTTATTTTCCTCAGAAGGGGCCATCCAAATATCACAATTTCGTTTATGGCGTCAGTCAGGGCACAAATTCAGTTAACCAACACTTCATTAAGGGCACATTTAATGATAATCACAACCCATGATGCTCAATCGATTAGACCCTTCCAAATCAACCAGAATTTTAAGTAACCCAGCAAAAAATTCAACTATAAACAAGGTGCAACACCAATAATTAAATCTCAAACCACATTTCAAATATAAATATATATATATATATGTATATCTGTGTGTGTGCGCGCTTATGGAGAGAATAATTAAATGGGAAAATTCACCAACCCTACGAGTGGAAGAATCTGGAGGAGTAGGAGGAGATTTTAACGGGTCTTCGGGATCTCGTCCTTCTTCTTCTTCGCGAGCTCCTTGACTCAGCGGCACCGAAGTGGGGTCCTTCTCCTCCGCCATTATCACCAATAATAGAAATTTTCACTGAATTTTCAACGCTTCTTCAATCGGGAAATTAGGGATTACAGTTGTTGAAGGTTGTGGGTAGAGATGGAGAAGATTGAGGAATTGGACAGATCGAGAAATCGAGTGAACTTGGTTTCTTTTTTACTATTGTTGTGTGGAGTGCTGGTGAAGGAAGTACTACGAGTGCAGCGGAAGGTACAACACGATTGCCCATACTGACACTGATTATGATTTCTGAAAAAGAAAATTGTTTTAAGTGTTAATTTCTACGGAAAAAATATTAAAAGCATACTATATAGTAAAAATGAATAGATGTTGAATTATTTTTTCTCTTATCCTATTTCAATTATGTAAAACTAAAATGCTATTTTTTTGTAAATCATTTTAGAAGAATGTTAATTAATTATGTTTTAATCTCTGGCTTCATTAATTTTTTTATTCATCTTATACTAGAAAACAATCATAATTTATAATGCACCAACGCCTCCTCAAATCACCTCATGTAGTATCGGGCATGTATTGAATACCGAACTATACCACACGTCTTGTACATGTTTCGGACATGACCTGTCCAAATATTAAAAAGAAAAAAAACATGACATAGTGTGTCTAACAGGTGACACGTATGAGGACACACTTTGAATTTTATTTCTGCAATTTCAAGAAGTATCGTGGGTAAATAAAATAAAATACTCAATTTGTCTTTTCGCTCTTGAAATTATGAAAATACATTATTCTTTCTATCAGTTTTATTCCTCTATTTTTATCAATCTTTCTTCTATTTCATTTGGAAAACTCGTCATAAGTGAACTTTGGATCTATATTCCAAACTCTATTTGCTTATAATAATTACTTAATTATATATATTTTTGAAGCCATGTGCTTGGAGTTAAGAACTTAGACTTAAGATATGTCCATATTATTTTAAGGGATAATTACCAAAAAAAAATATATATTTTTATTTATCTGCAAAAAACTCCCTCTTATTTTAAAAATATCAAAAAAAACCTCCTATTTTGTAAAATATTGCGTAAAACCTCCTTTTCGTTAGTTCTTAACGGAAGGTGGTCACATGCGCGGTTTGTACAAAAATGCATTTTTTTTATGTTTTTTTCACTTTTTTTTTTATTTATAACAACTTAAGTATCCCTTTTTGTCTTATTTGAATCATTATTTTTAAGCTTGTTTTTGGCTTGTTTTTTGAGTTTTTTATGTTATTTAGTTTAACTGTATTTTAATAAATTTTATTTATTTATTAAATTTATTAGTTAAATATTAAAATACCTAAAAAGTATACAAAAGTTTAAAAAGTTAATTTAAATTCACAAATTACAATAAAAAGAAAAATTATATTATTTACTATAATAATTCTTAATTAAAATTAATATTTTTTGTATTTAATGATTTTACATTTTAAAACATAAAGTATTTTCAATTAATCTTAAAAAAATAAAAATAATTATTATTTCGGTCTTCTTTCTTTTTTTTCTTTCTTCTTCCGCTGGCCGCCACCACTACCGACAGTCTTCTCCCAGAGTCCGAAGGGGCGACGGCGCGACGCCTTCATCCTGGATTTGGGCATTGTGTCGCTGCCTCTTTTAGATTTAGGCGACGACCTCGTGTCGTCCCCTTCAGAAGAGCTTGGGCGGCGCGTCATTGCCGCCCACGAGGCGGCGACCGCTGCCGCTAATTTAGAGTATATATTATGTTATATATAATGTGTATTATATATAAATGTATATTTATATGTATATATATATATATATGAATAAAAAAATATATTTTAAAATGTTTGAAATCTAGACCGTTCATTATTTTACTATTAAAGATCAATGGCATTATAACAAGGGTATAATAGGCAATTTATGAAATCTTTTTACACCCTTAAGCCAATTAATGGACAAGGGAGAAAATGCGTAATTTCAAGAAACACATGGGGGTTTGTTTTAAAACATGAGGGAGTTTTTTTACAGATAAATGAAAATACGGAGGGATTTTTTGTAATTATCATTTTTTTTAATATTAATTTTCGTTCGTTGTCTTATTGTGTCAATTGAGAATATGTACTTTTGGGTGATTACATTTTCTTATGATTAATGTAAATTACCTTTATCTAGAAAAGGTAGGATAAGAAATGCAATACGGCCCCCACCTTATTGTGGATTAAATTTATCTTGTCTATTATGTTTGAATTGTTAGTATAAATTTTTTCTTAATTCTCACTAAATTTTAGAAACACCTAAGCCATTCAATGCAATTTAACATTTGTTTGGGTAACGTGAAGTAGACATTTATACTTGGTGACATTTTCTTTTATTAGGGGTAGTTTTGAAAATATATATATATATATATATAATTTTATTTCAATTTTAATCTGTGAGAGTAAATATTGAATTAATTTATCAAAAACTAATCATAAAATTTGTCATCCTAAGTGAAAAAAGGTTAAGGATTTTTTTTTAGGAAAGTAAATTTCATTAATAAAAGAGAGTACAACCGAATACATCCACATATTAAGACTTATACCAAGCAATCCGTCGTATTCTAAAAACCGTTACTATTGCTACAGCATCCTACTTATAGTGGGCTAAAATTTTCTTCCATATTTGCTCTATCACGCATGCCGCTAACACACTCAGGTCTCTGGGAATATACTGGAATTTCCTCAAGTTCCACCCCATCCACAAATGATAGACTAGCGAGGCTAACGTAGCACGTTTAGCCTCATTGACGAGATGCTCTCCCCTCCACACCCTAGCCGCCCATAAAATTTCTTGCTCCCAACTCAACCTCGGCCATGGCCATGTCCACTGCACACAGTGCTGAATGCACCCAAGACAATCCTGAGTATATAGACATTAGAAAAACATATGATTGTGAGGTTCTAGCACTTGATCATTAAATAAGATGCACCACAATCCGGCTTTTTGTAACCACGGCTTATCAGTCGTAGGAAGGCATTTGCCAACCACATCATAAACGTGTTCTGTGGTATCCGTAAAGGACCATGCAAGAGCAAGCTCTACAAAATAGGTCGCAGAAGCGGTCTAATAAGTTGAAACGTTGCAGCGACCATTAAGTTTATCTATTTATTATGTATTTCAAATTTTACCACGTATATCACATATTAATTTCATCCAACAATATTGATGCGGCTTGCGACTTGATCGGTGCCCCGTTGCGCAAGGTATTGTTCGTTTTGGCTCTGTATGAGTCTCACGATTTTGTCCTAAAAATGTGCCTTACAAGGGAGGAGGTCTTAGCCCAACCAGTCCCGTAGTGAGGTATTGTTCGCTTTGGCTTCGGTCCCATAAGGAGGAGCCACACGATTTTGTCCTATTAAAGCGCCTTTGGCGCCGTCTGTGGGAACGAGGCCATGTGCTCGTCCCAAGCCCCTCGTCTGGGGGGCTGATGATGTAGCAACCGTCCCACATCGGTTGCAGACGAGGAGCTTGAATGGCTTATAAGCCCCAATGCCTCCTCTCCCTAGCAAGGCGCCTTTTCAGGACAAAACCGTGAGGCTCATACAGAGCCAAAGCGGACAATACCTTGCGCAACGGGGCACCGATCAAGTCGCAAGCCGCATCATTTGGGCCCGTCTGTGGGAAACCATCACCTCGACATTGAGAATGCAAACCAGGTCATGTGCTCGCGATGTTTAAGGGGTGGACAGTGCCCAAGAAA
Organism: Sesamum alatum; assembly: GCA_034509735.1. NCBI lineage: Eukaryota > Viridiplantae > Streptophyta > Magnoliopsida > Lamiales > Pedaliaceae > Sesamum > Sesamum alatum. Next base: position 26,941,771 of record JACGWO010000010.1, on the reverse strand, counting down.
CGCATGAAAATGGAGCAGAGCAAAACCCGCCCCGTGAACAGTCACCACAACATGGGATGAACCTTCCACCCCATGAACAACCCTAACCAAACGAGAGGGCCCTGCCACCCCATGAACAAGTGCCTCAGGAGGGAGCACCTTCTCCCCGTGAACAATCTCCACCCCCTGGCAAAGAACCACCCGGTGAACAAATACCACCCCCTTTAGGGAATCACCCCTTCCCAAGAGTTCCACCCGAAGGTCCGATGATCCAGTTGACGCAAGAGGCCTTACTAGCACTGATCCTTGACGCATCTAACCGAGCAACCGCTGAAGTGATGGCTCAATTTGCAGCTAATCACCCCATGAACCCGTTCCCTCCTTCTCCTCGTCGAAGTCGAGAAGAGTCCTCGACTCCTAAGGAGAAGGAGCAGAGGCGGGAGGAGATGAATAGCAGAGTATCTAAACCGGAGGTTGCCCAGGAACAAGATCAACTCCCCCCGCAACCAAGGCAACCCACAGCACCTATACTCTCGAGGGGAGTAAAGGACCATTATCTCCCCTTGGTCGTGGCTCCTCCAAGACGTAGCCCTTTCTGCACGGCAATCATAGCCGAGGCACTTCCGACTGGCGTTAAAGTGTCAAACCTCCCAGAGTACGATGGAACGGGAGACCCGCAAGAACACTTATAAAAATTTTATGCTAAAATTGATTGGTACGACTTGAGTGATACCACCTACTGCAAGGTCTTCCGCACTACGCTTACAAAGTGTGCTCTAGCTTGGTTCAACCAACTACCAGTTGGAACTATCTCCAGCCTCAAGCAGCTAACCCAATGTTTTTTACATTACTTCTCTATGAACAAGAAAGTCCAAAAAACGGCCGCATACCTTTTCACCATCCGCCAGAAGGAAATGGAGTCGTTGAGGGATTACGTTCAGAGATTCGTGGAGGCCATGCATGAGGTGCCCCATGTTAACCACGAATTGTTGGCTAGCATTATGCAACAAAATTTGCTTCCGGGAAGGTTCAAAGAGTCTATAGCTGGAAAACCCCCTGGCACTTTGGAAGACTTACTCCTGCGATCGCAAAAGTATATCAGAATCGAAGAATCCCAAGTTTTGGATCCTACCCTCAGTGTCAAGAGGAAAGGTAAGTAGGTCTTAGCCGTCTTTTCAAGACAAAATCGTGAGGCTCATACAGAGCCAAAGCGGACAATACCTTGCGCAACGGGGCACCGATCAAGTCGCAAGCCGCATCAAATATAAATATGTCATAAATTTATGAGATATAGCTAATTAATCTATTTTCATTCGACTGTAATAGAGGTTATTTTCCTATATATAATGTGCATGTCTTATGCAATTTGCGATTGAGAACTTCTTTTAGTTGTTGAGAGTGTAACTATGGGTAGAAAAATAATTGTGGGATTTTATAAAGATTGCGTATAACTTTCATTGTGATGCTGAAAATATTGGTAATAATGTTTTCTCCAACAATGAAAAGGAATTTAAAATAGGGATAATTATACTCTCCACCCATAAGATTTGATGTAATTACACGTAAATTCCTTGTGATTTGGAGAATTATAACTAATGACTTCCATCTAACAAATAAGTCAATTTGTTCATCAAAATTCACCGAATTTATTGATATTAACAAACAAACTGAATGACAATCGATATTTACTCTCAATTATCTTATTGTTGACTTATTACAGGTCAAACAAATATTTTCTTACTGAACTACCGTTACAAGGGTGAATATATACATCCTCATGTGCATTACCAACAATAAGTCAATAATAAATCAATTGGTGGTAAATATTGATTGTTATCCAGTTTGTTTGTTAACGAATGGACCTATTTGCTAGTGGAAGCAAACCTCAAGGATACTAAATGTAATTTTTCAAATCACATGGTGTTGACATGTATTACACCAAATTTCAGAGAAAAACGATGTAAGTATCCCTTTAAAATAAATACATACCTACTACGTAATACCCACAACAAACTTAATAAATATGCACTTATGAAGCTTATAACCACACATTACCAAAACATTAAATGCGATAACATCATTATTATGAAAATATATTATATTAGGTATCAATAGTTTGGTGATTTAGCAGTACAATAAAGGCCGAATTGATAATCAATATGTTAGGATAGCTACAAAGTTTGAATGCATTGTGTATGTGCCTTAAATCTAACTACATAAGTACACGTATGTGTACTTATGTAGTTATTTTGGGAAGGAAAAAGAAGTTTTGTTTAGACTTATGTTTATTAACAATTTCATACTGATTTCACACATATTGTAACAATTTATTTTTAGTACTGAATAATCTAAATGATGTCGCATTGGCCCTCATTAATATTATCTTTTGCTTAAATGAGCTCTGATCAATCATGTTTAGTTTGACTTAATATTTGTTTTGTTATATTTGAGGCGTCTTAAGTTTATTAACGATTCCCTTATCGAAAAAAAAAGGTTTATTAAAGATTCCAAATATAAACATGTGAAACAACATAAATATATATGCAAAACAATATGAAACGTTAGATACGTTCCAAAAATCCAAACACAACATAAATAAATAAAAATAACACAAATATGCAAAAGAACATAAATGTTTGGTACATTTTACGCAACAATAATTTTTTGTGCGTATCGTATTTGGCATAAACAACGACTTTAGTTTACAAAATATCAAAAGAATACATTGTAGATGATTTTCGCCCGAATTTTCTTGATACTATTATGTAATCATTATATGAATACACAGTTTTGTGAAAATCCCAAAATATGCACCAAGATTGTGTCTCTACTGCAAATTAACAACTTTTTCTTCTTATTCTATAACTAGCATAGAGGTGGTGTTCTGCCATATATATATGTTTCTTATTTTTTTGAAAGTAGAATCATTTTCCGTATTTATATGAGAATTAATTCAACTTTTTACTACTAAGGCTTCCTTTACTTGCAAGGATTAGCCATGATATCATGGCTAATCCTTGCTAGTAATGTGTTTACTTTTTTTTTTTGCCAAGTCCGTCATTAGCACTGTAGGCCCGTATGTTTGGATGATAATTGCATGATTGAAATCAAGGTTGGCACCCCCAAATAAATTTATCACCATGGCCCATTTACCTTTGATTAACATTTCATTTCCCCTTATGTCCCCAACTTTTATTTCTTCATACCCACTTTGCCTTGGTTTTTGATTTTATTACAACCAAAAAATTGGTCATGATGTGACCATTCATCCTTGCTTTTTGACCGATTTTTGTGTCATCTTCTTCATTATTTGTGGTTGTCTTCTTCCTTACACCCACCTACACTCCCATCTACCAACATATACTCTCATCTACCAACATACACTCTTTCATACAAGATGAACTCTACACTCTTTCATGTCTAAGCTTGAAGGTGGTTCTTAGCTCGTCCAACAGGTAATTTTTGTTACACAAATTCATTTTTTTTTTTTTTCGTTTCTTAGATAGATATTTGCTAGGTGCATAAGCGTGTAGTTCCTCTTCAATGTTGGTGCGTTGAGGCAGATTTTGAAGTTTGATGGGTTTGCTTTTTCCACTCTGTTTAACAGTGGTTTGTTACTGGAATTCGAACTCGGCCTTAACTTCTTCAGACGTACATTCTTCACTCCATGCTTTCTGCAAAGAAGAAGGTATGAGTGCCTTTCTTCTAGTTTAAATTTTACCAATTTGTTCTATTAAGATGATCTATATTTTGGTTATTTAATGGTCCGATTTTTGGATCTGGTTAGAAGGCGGAACACCTTCAATTTTCACAGACTTTTGTAGAAATTGTTTGAATCCATCGAGTTAACATTTATTTAAAAGCAGCCACATTCGATAAATCTGGAAAATTGGTACATTGTTAAAATATGTGGACCGATTGGTTAAGCCGCCGTTAATCTAACATCAAGGCTGTCCATGAGACTATTTTACGAGTCTGTTACATTTTCGTTGAATAGCTTCTAAAACAAACTTCGTGTGAACGTAATGCATGGGAACTTTGTTGGAATTAATTATATTTCTATTATGTATTTTGAATTGGTAGTTTATAATCGAATGCTTGCTTTGCTAGACTACAGTTGACTTGTTCTTGGGTTGTTCTGTGTTTTATGTGGACCTATTGTTTTTTTCGTTCTTGAGAGTTAAACTGTTACGCGAAATTCTTTATACTTTGAAGTTTCAGTTGTTTATCTTTGGTTGTTAGCAGATGACTCCTGCTGATGAAGATGGGACTAGCACACCACGGGGATGTCGGGTAAAGTCTGACAAGCCACACACCCGGCGATCGTGGACACAACGTGAAGAAGAGGTTTTGATTAATGTTGTACGGAACATTGTCACCACAGGGTGGAAATGCGAGAACGGGTTCAGGGCGGGTTACCTGAATCAGCTTGAGGCATTGATGCAGAAGACGTTTTCTAATACGGATATTCGTGCCGAACCCCACATCAACTCAAAGATCCATGTGTGGAAGAAAAACTATGACACTTTAACAAGTATGATGGCTAAGAGTGGATTTGGGTGGGATGATTCCCGATGCGAGATAACCGTCGATAGTCAAGATATTTGGAATGAGTATTGCAAGGTACGTATACATTCGACTAAATTGGCCAGAAATCTCTTCTTTGCAAAGTTAATATTTATGAATAAGACATGAAATCTGAATTTTTCCAATTGTCTTTTTTTTTTAGGTTGATCCGAGCGCACGGACAATGCGCTACAAATTTTGGCCATATTTTCCGGCATGGCGTGAGATTTTTGGAAAGATCGAGCAGTGGGGGACGAAACAGTTGTATGACAATAGACGAATGATGGCCCGCCGATAGTAGACTTGGAAGATGACGAGGTCGACAACGAAACGCCCGAGTTTTACGTTCCAACTGCCGAGTGGTGTCCAAATACGGGTTATGCCGGCAACAACAATGGGATTGTAGAGTGATGGTGGCCTTTCTCGTGCGAAAGTGAAACGTGTAGGTTTCAAGGCGCCATCTCTCCACAAGTGCGGTGATGAGATGACTATCTAATTGAATTCTGCCACATCTGTACACACCGTAAAAATCCATTTCGTGTATAACTTCAAGTACACGATGATGTGGACTCTTTGTCTCGAGAAGACTCCAAAACGCCGAATCAGCACATTTTGGTACTAGTAGTTCATCAATGTTTCCAGCAGAAACGTCATCAGACCTATGTTGTTGTTGTTGTGATAAAATACTGCCATCATGTGGACCATATAGAACTCTGTGATCCATATCGCTAATATAAAAATCTTGTTTGAAGAGATATATAAAACTTTGTGTATTTTGAATGTAAAATGTGTATGTGACAATGCTTGCATAGCCTTGTCCCGTCACATATATGTGACAAGGCATGCATAGCCTTGTCACATATATGTGACATAGACTCACATGCACGGCATTGTGCATGTGAGTCACAAGGCCTTCCATCATAATGCAAAAGGCTTGGTGCACTATATATATATGCGTGCAATTTGGAGTAATGTGAACAAGTTTTGCAAATTTATATATTCGTGTAATTTGAAGTATTTTGCATTCAAGAGTAAGATGTAATAATTACAGAATATTTTTGTCCATTATATTTTACATTCAAGAATAATTATACTCATCTAACATTTGTTCATTATGGTTGCAGATATGTCGACATCAAATTCTCGCATTGATGTATTGATCTATTTTGGGGGTCATATATCAAGATGGTTGGTCGGTTACGTATGACCGCAACCCTATTGGCTTTATGCGGATATCACGTTCAACAACATTTTCGCAGTTTTTAAGCAAGTTGTACAAAAAACTGCTAATTAATAATAACGAATATTTACTGAAGGTATCCGTTAAGCACGTGGGCCAATACCTGAGCCGAATAAAGGAAACTCTAGTACCGCTTGATGATGACAACTTAGAAGAATTCCTGAACCTTGATATGGATACCACTCAAATGGAAGCATATGTCGAAACATCCCCAGTTGAAGTTGCGACTGGTTCCCAAATGATGAACCAACAATGGGGTGACTACATGTCTCTATTGTCAAACCCGGTGTTTCAACCAGCCCATGATGATATATTCGCAGGTGCTTCCACTTTATTTCATAATGATATACCAGAGGTTGTCAAAGTCACAGAAGGCCTTCAAAATGTTGGGATTCACTGCACGGGGGCCACGACCTCACAAAACTATCACGAGTCAGATATGATTTTTGATGACGATGAGGTTGCAAATGATCCGGAAGGTGACAGTTTTGCACAATACTCAAATGAAGGTTCTGAGCCCGACGAAGCAGAATTTCCAATACCCCCCTGGATCCCGAGGAAGAAATCGACGTAAATGTGATGACCGAGACATTAGTTGGTAATACACAAGGTACGCCATCGACACACCAAACACCATTTGAACCTTCTTTTATACCAACAACAGAAAATGCTCATATATTTTATCGTTCTATTCCATTTTTTGAACAAACTTTTCTGGAGATACCCGCGGACTCCATCGATGTCCCATCTTTGAAGTTCGCAAAATATTATGATACAAATAATGACAAGATCGATTTGGACATGGTGTTCAAAAATAAAGAACATTTGAAAGGTGTTGTGAAAGATTACTCAATACGACATGCACGTCGCGAGTATTTTGTTCTAGAGAGCACCCCCAAGAAATGAAAAGTCGTATGCAAACATAGCACCCCAGGTACTCGTAATAGCTTGGTTGAATATTTACTTATGCACATTCATTAATCGAATTTTTATAAAAATATACTTTTTTCCTTTTGCAGAAATGTGGTGTAGGTGGTACCTCCGAGGAATAGATAAAGCTAAGCTTGGACGTTGGGTGATCACGAAATATGGAAGTGAACACACCTGTGTTATATCTGAACTGTCCCTCAAGCATTGCAATTTAGATAGAGGTTTTGTTGCGTCCCTGTTATTGGGACAAATTAAATGTGACCCTGCATATGGAATAAAGAATGTCATCCAAACTGTGAAGGACCAATTAGGTTTCGATATATCATATGCGAAGGCATGGTATAGTTTGAAGATGGCCCGTGAGACTATCTATGGGACGTGGGAGAGCTCTGTTCGAAAACTCCCCAGTTACCTTGGCGCACTTCAAAAATGGAATGATGAAACAATTGTTGAATTGGAGCACAAATCATTCCAGCGCTCAACCGGTACGTATGTGATCAAATATGTATTTTTGGCTTTCAAACCATGCATCGAGGGGTTCCAACATTGTCGCAAAGTCATAAGTATAGATGGAACCCATTTATATACGAAGTACAAGCATAAAATGTTGATTGCAGCTGCGATGGATGCGAATCAACAGGTATTGCCCCTTGCATTTGCTATTATTGATGAAGAACTCTATCTTGGAAATGATTTCTTCAGATGCTGAGCAGATACATCATCAGAGGGGTGTCGGGAATGTGCCTTATATCTGACCGCAATGCTGGCCTCTTATCCGCCGTAAAAGACAATCCTGACTTTGTTCCTCCTCGCGGTGTGGATAGATATTGCTTGAGGCACGTGTGTTCAAACTTCAACAATCAGTTTAAGAACGTGCAATTGAAGGATCTTTGTTGGAGAGCTGGCTCAGAATATCAAATTAAAAAATTTAATCGCACCATGGACGAGATTAAGAGTATAAAACCAGAAGAACACCACTGGCTGGAGCAATTTGAAAAGGAAAAGTGGACAGCTTCTCATGACGGTGGATGGCGATGCGGTATTCTGACCACCAACATGTCCGAATGCATCAATGGGGTTTTAAAAGGGGCACACCGCCTTTCTGTGACTGCAATTGTTGAAATGACTTTTAACCGCTCAGTCCATTATTTTCGTGAGAGGATGGCGAGGAGTACTACAATGATAAACAACAATCAACCGTGGACGAACTATGCATATAAAATATTCCAACGGTGGTCCGCCACATCTGTCGAGCATGTGGTCATGACATTCGATCAAATTGAACAGACTGCCTCTGTGGTTATAAGACATTATTATGGACAGGATTGTAACACTCACGTTGTAAAAATTGCAACGCAGGAGTGTTCATGTGGCAAATGGAATCAATTTGGAATACCATGCTCCCATGCCCAAAAGGCATGCGCTGCATATAGGCTTAACGCTGCATCAATGGTTAAGCAATATTATGCTTTAATGCCTTATCGAATGACATATTCTGAATCTTTTCACCCGATAATGGCAGAAGACTATTGGGATATTCCCAATTTTCAATTGGTCCACGACGATACTCTTTGTACATCAACTCGTCCGGGTCGACGCCAAAGTACCCGAATACCTAATGAAATGGATTGGGCACAAGCTCGTGCACGACAACAAATTCGCAGTCAATCCCAACGAAATCAAGGTCCTTCGAGCCAAAATAACGTCCAAAGGCAGGGTCGTAGACGGCAAAATAATGTACCAAATACTTGAATACACATTTTTATGTAATTTTTTAGTGTATTATTTTTAATTCTAAATTTTTATTAGCATACTTCTTTAAATTATCATAAAGTCAGTTATCTTTATTTTGTAATGAATAATAATTAGCTTAAAATAATAAAATAAAATATAATTAGTAAATTAAATATAAATTAACGATTTACAATAAATAAATATTAAAAAAAATGAATTAAAAAATTAAAAAAAAAAGGTTGCTAGCCAAGGCGGCGACCCTCGGTCGCCGCCTTGGCTAGCGACCGGCGGTCGTTGGCTCAGCTCACGACCCACGATCGTGAGCTGGGCCAGCGGCCATATATTAAAAACTAATTTTTAATGGCCGGTCCTGAGCATGGCTCGCGATGGGCCATATTTTTGCAATTGTTACCGCTTTTGCGGTATTTTTGTGATTTTTTATTTTTTATGTAATTTTATTATAAATGGGCCAATTGCTCTATTTTATAGAACACCGGGAGGTAAATTGCTATTTTATTTTATAGGGGGATAATTTGCTCATTTGCAATATCACAATGAGGTAAATTGCATTTAACCCAATAAATATAATATGACTTAATAATGATTTATCACTTTTCGTCAATATTTAATTACATCGTGAGAAAAAACTTTTCTCACTACATTAGAAAAAAATTAATATTTACCATGGCTAATTGCCATGGTTAAAAACAAACAGTCCTAGTGAATAATCATTCATAACAGTCATAAAAAGGTTATTGGTCGTGGTATTCGCTAGTGTAGCTAAAATATTTGTCATGACTAAAAACCATGGCAAAAACATTTGTTATGGTTCATAATCATGGCAAAAAGAGTTTCATGGAGGATAATTTATATTTTTGCAACAGTTTTTGTTTAACCATGATTAACAATAATAATTATTTACCATTATTTTAGTCTGTAGCCAATAAATTTATAATCAATAGTGAATTTTTTTCCAGTGCTACATAATTTGCACTAATAGGGAACAAATATTACCGAACATCAACTTAATTATTTGAAAATCAAAATTTTAGAGCACAATGAAATAGATTATACATACAAAGTTAAATAATGATAATAATAATTAACATTTGGTAGGACTTGAACCCCGTAATCTCAAATATATATTGACAAGATCTGAACCTTAACTACTTAGATTAAGACATCGTGCATGTATATTAGAACTTAACTTCCATTGAAAGCTATAAAGTTTGAAATTTCAAAATTTCAAATTTCAAATATTTTATAATTCCCTAAAAGTATAAACTAGTACAAAAGAGAAATTTACATAAATTAAAAAAATAAAAAACCCATAAGTCAAAAGCTTGTTATAAAAGCCAACCCACATTCATTCACTACATCTGGACCACATGCGCCTTCCTCCACCGCTCCATATTCCCCGCCACCCAACTCCATTTCTTGAATTGGGCGGGAAACTTGAAAGGCTCGCCAAAAACTCACAGAATTAGAGGGAAATTCCTGAAACCCTAACGCTATATAAAGATATATCAAAAACCCATCAATAATATCTGTGTGGGTGACTATATATACAGCGCTGAGAACCCATTTGTCGCTCCTCAGTGTTGGCACTGAATACCTGTTCGACGAAATTCCTCAGTGAGCGGAATCTTGAAATTGTTAGGGAAATATGTATGTGGTGAAGAGGGACGGGAGGCAGGAGACTGTGCACTTCGACAAGATAACAGCGAGGCTGAAGAAGCTGAGCTATGGGCTGAGTAGCGAGCACTGTGATCCAGTTTTGGTGTCCCAGAAGGTTTGTGCGGGAGTCTACAAAGGCGTAACTACCAGCCAGCTTGATGAGTTGGCTGCCGAGACTGCTGCCGCCATGACTGCTAACCACCCTGATTATGCTTCCGTGAGTTCAATTCCTCATTTGATTCTTAAGTGCTGGTTTGTCTGCTCGTAGTTGTTCGTTTTGATGTAGGATCTGTTTCATATTGTATCGGAGTAAACTTTGGCAGTGGTCTTATTTATCGGTTTTGTGTTTCTGGCTGCAAATTGTACTTTTGTATGGATAACTCATGGAATTGATAGTTGTTTCATTTTCTTGGGTAATTGTTTGTGAAACTGCTCTTTCTTGAGGTCAGGACATTTTTAGCCTTCATATGGTTTTGGTTTAGTGTAACTCTGCTTTGTGTTGGGGATTGTTTCGTTTGTGCAGATTTTTATGATATACTCTTTCAATTTGGATGTTACATGGCCATGATATCACCTAATTATTAAATATGCATGCAATTGAACACGTTTTCTTGAATATGTGGTTTAGTTATTTGGACTATGGAAATGATTTGAGTATATTGCAAATATGCAGTTGGCTGCAAGGATTGCTGTGTCGAATCTTCACAAGAACACAAAGAAGTCTTTTTCTGAAACGTAAGTGATTTTGACTTATATAAACAGACTCTGCACATAAATGATAAGAGGTATTAAATGTGAATTTTTATCATTTAATTAACTTTGCATGATTGTTGCAGGATCAAAGACATGTACAGCCATGTCAGTGAGAGGTCAGGACTAAAGGCTCCTTTGATTGCAGATGATGTCTATGAGATTATAATGAAGGTATTTGTTCTTTCAGCTATAGTATTTTAAGATTCAACATTTGTCAGTTAGAATTAATAACGAACCAATGTGAAGAACATTGTTGCGTTCACCAAGCTTCATGGTGTTGAATTGGGCCAAAGAATTTCAAGAGAGATACAGAGAACCCTCTTAATTTTATTGTTGCTTACTGTTGAACCCAGATTGTTAAGTTTTAGAGGTCGGCCAAGTAGAGATTTGTTTTCTATCTTAACTACCATTTCTTTTTTCAATGTGTTAATGCTGTTTTCTTTTCCTTCTGGCAGAACTCTGCTCGTCTTGATAGTGAGATCATATATGACAGAGACTTTGACTATGATTACTTTGGATTTAAAACCCTTGAAAGGTCTTACCTCTTAAAGGTCCAAGGGAAGGTTGTTGAGAGGCCTCAGCACATGTTGATGAGGGTTGCTGTTGGTATCCACAAGGATGATATTGATTCAGTTATAAAAACATATCATCTGTTGTCTCAGCGATGGTTCACTCATGCATCTCCGACCCTTTTCAATGCTGGAACACCAAGACCACAAGTATGGCGCGCTGTGAAAACTTCCTAGTGAAAAAGAATCTAATTATTAGTTGAACACTTATTGTTTTCTTTGATGATGGACAGTTGAGCAGCTGTTTCTTGATATGCATGAAAGAGGATAGTATTGAGGGCATATATGATACACTCAAGGAGTGTGCTGTTATCAGCAAATCAGCTGGGGGGATTGGTGTATCTGTGCATAACATCCGTGCTACTGGAAGTTATATACGTGGAACAAATGGAACGTCCAATGGCATAGTTCCAATGCTTCGAGTGTTCAATGACACAGCTCGATATGTGGATCAGGGGGGTGGCAAGAGGAAAGGTTCGCATAATAGCTTCTGTTGTCTCATTGCCATAAAGCCTGCATTAGTATTTCAATTTGATATCCTTTTATTTTCAATGGTGATAGGTGCTTTTGCTGTGTATTTGGAGCCATGGCATGCTGATATATTTGAGTTTCTTGATTTGAGGAAAAACCATGGAAAGGTATAACTGGACTTTTTAGTGGTGCTTAATATCTCTAGGTTATTTCTATTGTTAGAATATAGATGCAACCGTTTCAATATGTGTTTGTGTCAGCATCTTTACCGATGATGGTGAGGTTTTTCTTTTCTGTTTTGTTTTTTCCAGGAGGAGCACCGTGCAAGAGATTTATTTTATGCTCTTTGGGTACCTGATCTGTTTATGCAAAGAGTTCAATCTAATGGACAATGGTCATTGTTTTGTCCAAATGAGGCTCCTGGGTTAGCTGATTGTTGGGGTGAAGAATTTGAAGCTTTATACACTAAGTATGAGAGAGAGGTACAGCCAAGCTGGTACTGATGCTAGTCTATGATGTTTTCCATTTAAAAATGAATTATTTCTAATGTTCTGTTTCTTATGGACTCAGGGAAAAGCCAAGAAGGTTGTTCAGGCACAGAATTTATGGTTTGAAATCTTGAAATCCCAAATTGAAACTGGAGTTCCTTATATGCTTTATAAGGTAGGCTAGATCAAAAAGAGTCATGGTTGTTGATAATGGATGCTTTGTTTGGACTAGATTTATCTTATTAGCTAACCTTCCATATTTGCTTGTCATTAACAGGACACTTGCAATAGAAAAAGCAACCAGCAGAATCTGGGTACCATAAAATCCTCTAACTTGTGTACTGAGATTATTGAATACACAAGTCCTACAGAAACTGCTGTATGCAATCTCGCATCAATTGCTCTACCACGATATGTTAGAGAGAAGGTTATGATTTGGCATACATTGGATAAATTATGTCTTTAAATATGTGTACCTGTACCTTGTCTTTATCTATTATATCTTGCTTCTTGCAGGGGGTGCCGATGGAGGCACAACCAACTAAGCTTGTTGGCAGCATAGGTTCTAACAACCGATACTTTGACTTTGACAAATTGGCTGAGGTGTGATTTCCTTTATTTCTAGTTGCCTATTGAGTTCAAGTTGGCCTAATATACACATCTACTAGTGTTTTTATACACTTGTTCAATAATTTTCTGTGTTTGCAGGTCACTACAATAGTTACTACAAACCTTAACAAGATAATTGATGTGAATTATTATCCTGTGGAAACTGCAAAAAGGTCTAATTTGCGTCACAGGCCAATAGGAATTGGGGTACAAGGACTTGCAGACACTTTTATCTTGCTTGGAATGTCATTTGATTCTCCAGAGGTAGAGCTGCTGTGCTATTCATCATTTTCTCTATGTCTCGACCAAATCACTGTAGGTCCATAACTTTTAATCTTGGGTGCAGGCTCAGCAGTTGAACAAGGATATATTTGAGACCATATACTACCATGCACTAAAGGCATCATGTGAACTAGCTGAAAAAGAAGGCCCATATGAAACTTATAACGGGAGTCCTGTTAGCAAGGTATATCCGTCAGGAGCTTTTGTTTGCAATATTGGTTTGGCTGCATGTCAGCTGCAGTTTGGGAAAACTGATGAAACTTAACAATTTATCTCTCTCTCTCAATCCAATGTAATTATGCCTTGTTCCCAAGGTTACATGAGGTCATCCTTGTTCATGACATTGCGATTATATATTTCAGGGAGTTCTTCAGCCAGATATGTGGGGAGTGAAGCCTTCAGATAGATGGGACTGGGATGCTCTTAGGGAAATGATATCGAAGAATGGAGTGAGAAATTCACTTCTAATAGCACCCATGCCCACTGCTTCAACAAGCCAGATTCTTGGGAACAATGAGTGCTTTGAACCATACACCTCTAATATTTACAGTCGCAGAGTTCTAAGGTTTTAGTTATTATTATTTAGTTGTCTTCATGCTATTTGCTTTTACTTTGCTATGGTTCTGATGTAATTCTAATGGTCTTTCCAGTGGTGAGTTTGTTGTGGTGAACAAGCATCTTCTTCATGATTTGACCGAGATGGGTCTTTGGTCTCCTGCTCTTAAGAATAGGATAATATACGAGGATGGTTCAGTTCAAAAAATTCCTGAGATTCCTGAAGAACTTAAACTCATTTACAAGTATGGATTTATAATTTGGGAGCTAGAGTTCTTTCCTTGCTATTTTGCATCTCCTCCATCCCTAATGTACTTCTCCTCAGGACTGTTTGGGAGATCAAGCAACGGATCTTGGTTGATATGGCTGTTGATCGGGGATGCTACATAGACCAGAGCCAAAGCCTAAACATCCACATGGACCAACCCAACTTTGGAAAGCTTACTTCCCTGCACTTCCATGCCTGGTCAAGGGTAAGCATAAACTGAGTTTAATGGTTTGCTTTTGCTTTTGGTTAAACTGAGTTTTAAGTAGGTCATGCGTAAATACATCTTTACGCTTTTCGCCAAGATATATTGTAGTAGCACTTCCCATTTCTCTTTCTAAGTTAACTTGGATGAAAATGTTTGTGATAAGAATCTGGTGACCCCCGGCTTGGAGTCTCTCTCGTCTATATTGGTCGGCTTTACTGATGTTACTTGATTTCTTATCCTTGTTATTGGATTTGAAGGGCTTGAAGACAGGAATGTACTACCTAAGATCTCGTGCTGCAGCTGATGCTATCAAATTCACAGTCGACACTACCATGATAAAGGTAGATACTGTTGGATGGTGCAAGTTTAATCAATCCCATTATTTATCTTCCATATAAATAATTTGATAAATGGTGGGTGGGTTTGCAGGATAAGCCGAAGGTGGTTGCCGATGATGATAATTCTAAGATGGCACAAATGGTATGCTCCTTATCTAACCGCGACGAGTGCCTTGCTTGTGGAAGTTAAGAGCTCTGTAAGATGAGATGGCGGTTTTCAGCCGTTCCTGATGCTACTACGACATATGGTTTCCTGAGAGTTTGCGTTCTCTGCTAGTTTGTGTATAATTAGTAGTCATTTCAATATCTTCTACAAGTCAAAGAAAGATAATAGGAATTTAATTATGTACTATGTGTTGGACGCATGCTGTAGTGATCCTAAATGGAAGTTAACTCGATTTCCAGAATACCTCAATGTCTCTGTATATGATGATATTTGATGCTTTCTAGTTATGCTGTGAACTTGGGAAGTAGTCAATCTTTGTATAGACCAGTCTTTGCATTTGCTTCTTGGTACAACGTTAGAATAAGTAAGACAACCTTGCACTATGTTTGGAATGAGTATGTCGGCCCATTTATATAAATATTATATATATATAATTTTTTTTTTTTTTTTTGTATGTGTACCGCATTTTTATATAATATTTATATAAATGGGCCTAAGTATGTCTGCAAAAACACAACACACAAGTTTTTGGAGGCCCCTCAAAATCTTGCACTATGTTTATTTTTGTTTTCAGTCCTTTTTTGAGATGAGTTGAAAATAAAATCAAATATGGACCCCAAAATATCTTTATTGGGTGTTTTGGATGGTTTTGATTCAATTCCTTAGAAAGTATCATTTTACATACTTATTTATGCAATATTATATAATTCAATCTACCGACAAATAAACAAATATTAATATATACATATATATATATTTATAAAAACAATAAAAAAGACATGATTTGATAATAAGTAATGTTTTTTTGTCACCCAATATACAACATAATAAATATCTTTTTGCATTATTTTAAACTATTTTCAAAAGCAAATCCAAACATACATTTATTTCTATCATACATTTATTTATCTTTATTTTTATCTCTCTATCTCTACAAAATAAAATAAAACACTCCAAAAATAAAATAAAAAGGTAATGTTGCAGTTTGCTGTGCTTCCCTTTTGCTCAGACTGCATTTTGCATCATTACCATTCATGTTTTATTTTACATAATTGCATAAATGGTTCTTGTTCTTGGTTTGTTGAAGAGCTATTGTATTTTCGTAACTCAATTGTAATTATGTATTTCTTGATGTTCCATGTATTTAACATTCATTTTTGGGGATAAATTTTATTTAATTGTAAAATAAAAAATAGGGTAAATTACATCTACCTCCCTGAGGTGTGACATAATTATAAATACTTCCTCGTTGTTTGAAAAATTACAAATACCCCCCCTGAGGTTAGTAACCGTCTAACAAATAACCCATTTCCATCAATTTTACGGGTGAATTGACCAAAATGCCCTTATGCACTAAATTATTTTTATTTAAGTTTTAAAATTGTTTTGGACTACAATATGCAGAGAGATGTTTTCTAAGTTTTTTACACAAAGGAACAACAATGCAATTTACCTTGGCCGATTTTTCTATAATTTTAATAAACAATTCAAGGGCAAAATGATCCATTTTAGGCCTTTGGTTAAAAATTACAAACTCAGGGGGGTATTTGTAATTTTTCAAACAATGAGGAAATATTTGTAATTATGCCAAACCTCAGGAGAGGTAGATGTAATTTACCCTAAAAAATATTAAATGGAGTTAATAGTAATTTTGACAAACACTATGGTGGGAAGAGTAGTGCAATTTTCATCAAAGAATAATAGTGATATATTGCCAAAAAACTTTCATGGTATTTGTAATTATTTCTTTTTCATTATTATTGGTAGCATACAAGTGAATTTAATTTAGAAATTTGAAGGAATTTAGACCTAATTTTGAGGGAGATTTTTGTAATTATTCCAATCTATTTGTCCACTTGGACTGATCATTTACTTGTTCTGGGTTAATGGTTATAATAATATTCTAGAAATATTCTTTTTAATCAAATTTGATATTCTAGAAGTTCAACCATATGGTGATGCCTAATGATGACATGGACAAGTCTGTGGTGGACATCTTCTTTTTGTTTTAGAAACTTCTATTCTTTTGTTTTAGAAACTTCTATTCCTTTTGCTCAATTGGTCTTCTTATTATGCCTACAAAAATCCATTCCCCTCTATTTATGAAAATTAAATTCCAACACAAATTTCTTTGTTTTAATTACAATGATATTCTGTTCCATATCAATCTTGATTAGTAAAATAGTCATAATAATAAGAATAAAAATATTGAGTATTTGAACTCGGTTCATATTTTATCTAATTAAATCTCGTTTAAATTTAATTTCATTAAAATTCGTTTGAGCTCCACTCGATTAACAATAAGTTTGAATAGTAACATGTTGGATTCAACTCAATTTATTTGCGCCCTTAGCTGACAAATTCTAGAGGCCTTTGCTGACAGATATTTATTTAGTTCTACCATTGATAGATGCAAAGAATAGTGAATAGCTGTGTTACACACAAAATTGTGATAGACACTAGGATGGACCAAACTCTAGCTACAAGACAACGACCTTCACCATGCATATATATATGCTTATTGAGTGATTAAAGGGTATCGATACCAAAAAACATTAACCGTTAGCAATTTAATAATTTTTCATCTCGTGTCATGAAATTTGAAAAAGAAAAAAGAAAAATACAAGGATCCCCTATGATATTGGAAATGTTTAAAAAATTCCTTATAAAAATTAAAGTATCAATTTTATCCCCTGTGATATAAAATAAAATTCAAAAAACTCCCTGAGGCGATGGTTTGTTGTGCACGCTTGTTGACTGCACTTGGGTGTATGAAAAGTGCCTCTTTTGACATTTTTGCCATTCTCTCTCTTAACCTAATCTAATATATATAAATATTAAAATATTATATATAATATATATTAAATATATTATATTAATAAATCTTAAAATAATATATAAATATTTTTATTAATAATAAAATACAATTATATTAATTAAACTTTTATGTAAACTTTATTTACATAAATAAAATAATTAAAAAAAACAGCGGC
Source organism: Sesamum alatum (assembly GCA_034509735.1). Taxonomy (NCBI): domain Eukaryota; kingdom Viridiplantae; phylum Streptophyta; class Magnoliopsida; order Lamiales; family Pedaliaceae; genus Sesamum; species Sesamum alatum. Next base: position 26,923,948 of record JACGWO010000010.1, on the reverse strand, counting down.
GGCGGCTGCAGAAATTGCACCCCTGGGCGATTCCGTCGCCCAGGGGTGGGGGACGACGCCGTCGCCCATCTCCCAGATCTGGGAGACAACGACGCTAGGCGACGGGCGATCTCGAAGGACGACGTGCGTTGCTCGTCGCCCATCGCCCAGACCCCTACCTCTGGGTGACACGGTTGCCCAGACGGGGGGAGTCGGTGTCACCGCTCCCCTCTGTGGGGGGCGGTAGGGGGGAGGCGGTCGGGGGCTGGGGGCCGGAGTGGGGTGGGGGTGTTAATTATTTATTTTTTAATAATTCTTATAAATATAAATATAATAATAAATATATTATAGGTATATATGAGGGGTATTTTAGTCATTGTCTCTAAAAAGATACTTCTAAGTTGATCAGGGGGCAGTGTGAGTATTTGTTGACAACATAAGGGTGATTTTTGATATTTAAATTTGTATAGGGGTTTTTTTGATATTTTCCCATATCACAAGAGGTCAAAATGGATTTAACCCAAAAAAAAATAAAATGAATAGATGGGATGCAATGTGCTAATTATCTAGTATGAGATCAAAATTAAAAAATATTCACTTATGAAGCTAAAAATATAATTTACTCGGTTCAATCCAACCCAATCAATATCAGTTGTGTTAGACTTGTTATAATTTAGAATGGATTGTTATGAGCGAGACTTAAATAAAATTGTATTTCATATGAATTGGATATGAATTCTTAATGGGTTCAACCCAAAAAATAGACGTAAAAACAATGAAAATAAATTCTTGTCAAATGAAAATAGCACCTTTGGGAGACTCTCTCCACACAGGCACACACTTTATATTTTTGAGTGATTTTATTATTTTATAGTACAACTTATGATTGTGAAGATGAAATTTGCCATCAACAAATATGGAGAATTTGGTTGCACGGCAAGATGAGCATTTAAAAAATTTATGATTTATTTTGATAAATCTAGCATTTTGGCTATTTGATAGAGCTTTTTACTTTATGATTTAACAAATAAATCTTGATTATGCATGGTCATTAATAAAAAACGACATATAATATAAGTTTAGTCGTATTACATTACAAAGTAGTAGCTATCTTTTGTTATAATTCAGATATCATCCTTTTTTTCTTTCATTATGTGGAAGTTTTTAAGTTTTTATAATTCCAATTAATAAAATAGATAAAAAAAAATTCATACTGACATAATCCATTTGCAATCATTTAGACTCATCTTCAACTCGATCCATTTGAATTTAATCCAACTCGCTCATTTGCCACTTCTAGTATATTTGACAAAAATGACTATAACGATATCAAATCTCCTTTCATATTTAAAAATTTTATACCCATGCATCTAAATTCTTCCCTTATTATTTTTAATATTAAATTCAAAGTCTAACTACAATACAATGAACCATCCGACAATTAGTTGGAACATTGTGAGACCTAGTCAACCCATCGTTTTTAATCTAATGGCCCATCACAGTAGTCAAAAGTACCAAAAAGACCTCGTCCAGATTTGAATCGATTATATAACAATTATAATAAATTTATTATATAATTAATATATAATTTAAGGATAATTATATAAAATTCTCCTGTATTTTCATTTATCTACAAAAAATCCCCTTGTATTTTAAGAATATATAAAAAATCCCTCATGTTTTGTAAAATACTGTAAATTTTTCCCTTCCATTAATTGTACTTAACGGCGTTAAATTTTTTTCTATATTACCCGTTATGCCCTTGTTACCACAATCATTGATCTTCAATAGATGAAAATGAAGGGTTCAAATTTCAACAATTTAAAATATATTTTTTAGTTATATATATATAATCATATATATGTATATATAATATTACATTATATATAAATAATATATATCATTAAAATCAGGGGTGGCCGTCGCCGTCGCCGTCATAGAGTTTGAAGGGGACGACCTCGCCCCCATCAGACGTGGGCGACCGCCGTCGCCCCTTCAGATGGGGCGATTGCCCTTCAGTCTCTGAGCGACACCGTCGCCACTTCAGGCGGCCGCCGTCAGTATATAAATTTTATATACTTATTAAGTATTTTAATATTTAATTAATATATTTAATAATTTATTAAAATACAATTAGTTTAATCTAAATACAATTAAAGAAAAAAATTAAAAATAAAAGTAAAAAAATAAGTTTAGAAAACAATGATTCAAATAAGACAAAAAGAAGGGTATTTAGGTCTTTTTAAGTCAAAAAAGGTGAGAAAAAAATATAAAAAAAGATGCATTTTCGCATAAAACAGCGCGTGTAACCCACCTTCCGTCCGAAACTAACGGAAAATGGATTTTGCGTAGTGTTTTACAAAATACGAGGGGGCTTTTTACATATTATTAAAACACATGGGGATTTTTCGCTGATAAATGAAAATACAGGGGGATTTTACGTAATCATCCCTACAATTTAAAAAAAGTGACTAATAACCTAACAATAAATGTATTACACTTATCATATAATTGGTTTGATATGACCAGGCCTGATGTGAGTCATAATTTTTCCATATGCTTGTACAGTCTTTCTTGGCTCACTTTATCAACGTGCAACACGTTCATTCCCTAATTAAAGTCTATATTTGAAGATTATAAAATATTATTTCATAAAATATTATAAACTTGGTCTACTATCTTAAAACCCTTTATTTCATAAAGATTATAAATTTGAGTTTTACGTATACACGAATCTTTGTCTATTTTTATAATAATATTTAATTTATTATCTTTCTGTATATGCTTTGTTACGTGATTATTAATGTACTTAATTAGTTTAAAACGGTTTAAATGTTAATTGATAGAATTAATTGCTTCCTAGTACTCCGTATATCTAAATACGAAGATCTTAATTATCAAAGTATTAAAAAATTATTTCTTAATATATATATATATATATATCAATTTATTCTTTCTTTTTTAACAAAGTATTTATATTTCAAACCACTTGCAATGGAGGATTTTCATACACAAATTGTACATGCCATGCCACTTGAGCAAGAGGAGAAAATAATGCGATATTGAATATTTTTTGGGTTGCAAAATAAATAAATAAAGGCAAATTACAAAAATTCTCCTAAAATTCAATATAATTATAAATATTTTTTTATTATGAAAAATTATCAATGTCCCTAGTTTAACGTTTATATAACAATTAGCCCAATTTCTTAGTCTTCTTTAGATTTTTATTCATTTTTTGTGGTGAACGGACCAAAATGCCCTTGTGCACAATAAACTATAACTTAAAAATTTTAATTTTTTCAAAAACTTCCATCCAGCTCGTTTTTGATTTTTTTTATTTTTTAAATTCTTTATAAAATAAAAAATATAGTAAGGTAAAGTTGACAATTCCAAACCTCTATCCCAGAATTACATAATTTTATCAAACGTCAGGTAGTATTTATAAATTTTTAAATAATGAATGAATATTTGTAATTATGCCAAACATGAGAGCAGCTCAATGTAATTTAGCCAATAAATAAATCAAAGTTGAAGTTCTGATTTATTTAATTTTTTTTTTTTTTGGTATAAGCGTCAAAAGATTTGAAGTGGATTATTTCAATTTGGATAAAGAGCCAAAAGTGTTAAACGTCGTAGCATGTGATTTTTTTATTCTTTTTCCAGCCAAAGTACATATGCGTTTTGAACCTTGCATTTTGACTTTGACTTCCAAGTAAATTTATCAAAATAAAATAAAATAAAATAAAATAAAATAAATCATGAAGTGGATAAGCTTCGTGTTATTTCCTCAAGGCGAATATCTTGACATTGATAAAATCATAATAAATATTGATTAATAACAAAAAAAATTTAAAATGTTGCATTGGTTTTATTTGATTGTCATTGTTTATAATAATGTATGAGACAATTTACAGTGCTATGAATTCTAGATAATCAACTTGAAATTTGAATTTGAGTGGACGTAAAACTACATTTTCAAGAATTTTTGGGTGATTATTATTATTATTATTATTATTATTATATGATTGAAGAGCACATTTTTGTTCTCCTCAATATTTTTGGTTTGTTATTTTTTATTTTTTATAAGCATTTTATTAATTTTTATTTTTCTCTCCCTTTTCAACTCTCATATATCTTTTTCTTTTGTTACTTTTTTTTCCCAATAATTTCTCATAATCTTTTCCAATCCAATTAATATGCATCTTTATTATAATTAAGTAATAATTAATTTTTAAAATTTAAAATTAATAATGCCTATATGTTTGAGTGCGTCACATATATTATTAATTATCATCGTCATCGTCATCATCATTGTACATATATTTATAATTGAAAGGTTAGATTATTGTGATAATCTTAATTAAGGGAATTTAACCGCAACAGAATGTTCCTTTCACCAAATCTCATTGGAACGTTGCTCAATTTTGTCGATGTAGGTTTACCAACACACTAAGAAGATGAGTTATTGGCTGCAATCGATGAAAGATGCATGGTAACATTATCAAACCCTCAGACGAAATGTACGGGAAGGACATATGGGCTCATTTTTACGGACGATGCTAAATGATGCGGGGTGCAAGTGCAACACGACAGCTGCCCTGCTTATAAGATATTGTCCATTTTGTGTTCACGAGCGTTCACGTTTTGTGCTTGAAAAATGTCTTGACCGGTGCCCTGCTACATAAGATAAACATAATGTACTTATCATATGATTAATTATTCTCTATAAACTGTGCCAACGTAAATTTAATGCCATTATTATGTAGTAAGGTTTTATGACACTGAGGCATTTGCCTCAATGATAAAGTTGAGCTCTCAAAATTCTTTATTTGATAGAAATTTTGAATTCAAATATCATACACGTTAGTATTTCTCTGTTACGGTGCATTAGAATTAATGAATTTGAATTTGATTGAATAATTCAGAGAAGGAATTTCAAATAATTCTATTTGAAAATAATTTAAAATCCATTAATATTAAACAAAATATAGTTTCAGATTATGATTATTGAAATTTAAAATTATCCGAACGTATTAAAAAATATATTATTAAAAATTTAAAATCATAATTTCAAATTTTTCGATCTAAATACAACCTTAGATTATATTATAAAAAAAAATAATAATAATAATAGTGTGAACCGCGTTGCAGTGTTGCAGTAAAAAAAAATAGTGGGATTGACTGGAGTCAACGTTGACAATGTAGCCATTATCGCACAGGTCCACTCTACATGATCCCAACACCGTCAGCGTGTCTCATTGAAATACGTCCACGTCATGTGTGGTGCAAAGCATCGTGCCGCACTCAATTAATCGCCCCCCACAAAATCAAAGTTGTTGTTGCACGAGGACCACCATCCCCTGATTTTATGACTTCTATTTTATTATAAGTTTCAAAACATTTAAAAATATAAATTAAAAAGTTAAAAAAATTGAACTTAAAGTATTTTAAAAGAATTTAATGCAATTTACCCCATGTGATATTGCAAATGAGCAAATTATCCTCCTATATAAAATTTTTTTTTTACCCCCATGTGTTCTTTAAAATTAAGCAATTTATCTCCCTAGACAGGGAGGTAAATTGCTTCATTTTAAAGAACACAGGGAATAAATTATTTTATTTTAAAAAATACAAAGGGATAAATTGCTATTTATTTTTTCATAAGGGGATAATTTGCTCATTTGCAATATCACATGGGGTTGCTTGCATTTTTTTCCTATTTTAGAATATAATAAAAGATGCAACATAATATTTTTATAGTTTTTTAATAAGTTACAAAAATTGACAGGGTCTGTTTGTTCATGTTTTCAATTTCAGTTTTACATTATTATTGAAAATATATATTTTTAATTTTGTATAAGTTTTTATGATATTATTTTATATTAAATTGTGATGTCTGATTAATATAATTCCAATAAAAATATCCGATACGCTTTTGTTGTGCGGTGAAAATTAGTAGGAAGAAGTAAAAATTTGAAATGGTCAATGATTTTGATTATACGGTTAGTTGTCAAAGGGGTATATTACATTTTTTGTTCCTGTATTTTGGGTTAAAATTGATTTGTCTCTAAATTTTTTGAGGCACGATTTGGATTCATAATCTTTATAGATTGTTATAATTTCAGTCTAACCGTTAAAATTGAGCTTATTTAATATTTTAATATAAAATAGAACAACTAATAAAAATAATATCAAAATAAATTGGATAACAAATTTGATGCAAAATCGTAATAATTTATAAAGATTAAGGATCAAAATCATGCATCGAAAAGTTTAAGGACCAAAATTATAATATTTGTAAACATGAGGAACTAAAAAGTCATAAGTCAAAACTTTAGGAAACCAAAAGGTCGTAACTCAAAACTTTAGGAACCAAAATCATTTTTTATCGAAAATATAGGGACCAAAAGTGTAATTTACTCGTTGTCAAAGGACCACATTTATTCAACAAGCAAGATTTATTAGACCTACTAATTGCGGCATTAAATAATTATGGGAAGTATTTCAAGCGTACGGAATTTGACTTCTCCCTCTTACAATCCAAAACCCCATGTGGGAAATATAAAATCTAAAATATTCAAAATTGAATCGAACAGAACGTATTATTATTTGAGTTTATTTGATTACTGTTGAGTTTGAAAATCTGTGTTTGGGTTTGATTTGAGTCATGAATTAATCAAATTTAAATGAGTTTTAGTTAAATTGGACACGAGTTGAGCTCGAATAATTTGATATTTTTAAATATTATTATTTTTGGTAATCAAATCGAGCTCAACTCGAGTTTGAAAACTTATCAAATGAAAAATTAAGTTTAAGTTTGGTTTATTAAATTAACGAATCGAACTCAAAACGAGCTTCTGTCAATCAATCTAAAAACAAATATCAATAGTTCGATTATATTTTCAATCCTTAAAGTACATTAAGAGGGTCTCTGGCTGAGTTTATATGCTTTTCAAAATATTTTATAAGGTGTTTCAGGATATACAAGTTTTATAAAATTATTTGATAATTTTTTCCCTGAAAAACGCATAAAATCTCAATTAAAATGTTTAAAATTTTATAAGCTTTTTTATGAAATGTAAGTTGAACCCTATTTTTTTTTATATGATATTTTTTAAAACCTTTAGTTTTAACACCCGAGAAATAGAAACATCCTCGCAATTTTGTCAGTATTTCACTTCTACTCCTTACATAATCGTTATTCTTTTCCCAAAAAGTAGAAATATCTTTTTTTGTAATTTCAAATTCCGATAGTTTGATGATATTTTAGTCATTATTACAAGATAAGGAATTTATTATATTAAACATCACGATATCTTATAAATTTTGACATTTTATTTATCAAACACTTTACGAGCTTATTTTTAGAATAAGAGCTTATAAGATGTTTCAAATAAACTTAATCAAACACACTCTCTTAAACAAGCCCTTATGATTTTTTGTTTTATAATATTTAGCACCTAAAATTCGATAAATTATAAATAGTTTTTTGTTGATTGAGAAATACTGATACCCCTGATATATGGCATAATTATATAATCCTTGTACGGTAAAGTGGAAATATCAACTTTAACCATGCTGCAAATTTTATTATAAGAACATGATTATAAGACAAAAAAATGTATTTTTTTTTATATTGGATGGATCTAATTATTTTAAAAGAAAATATAATTTTTTTAAAAAAATATATAAAATTGTAATTCAGGGTCTGAAAGGGTATTTTGGACAATTCAATATAAAATCTGGATGAAACACTGACCAAAACTAATAAAATGTGTCAATTGTCGAACAAATATTATTCACAGGTATCAATAATTTCTCAAACAATAATAATATATTTATAATTGCATTTGACTTTAGGAGTAACCGCATAATTTACCCTTATAAATATTAATCCTAATTGAGACACTTTCCCTTTATGATAAGCTTAGTGAGTAATAATGTCCAAATAGCAATAATCAAAGGTGGTTGCATGAAATTCTCCATAAAAGTAACTTTGGCGATCGGATTGAATTTTTTATTGTAAATTCAATTCTATTTAACGGATATGTTATGTGTATAATTATTTCTAAATAAAATATATAATATTATCATTATACAGAAAACAGTTTATATATTGAATGAAACAAAATATACAATAGAATTTAAAATAAAAAATTCGATCCACAACAACATTAAACATGTTGTTTAACAGCTAATTAATTAAGCCCTTTTTCTTTAATCACCTCCGATCTCCTTAACCACTGTCATAATCAATCACATTGCTGCCCATATTAATTATTACACCCAAAAAGCCAAACTGGGGCGGCGGTTCTTGATGTCGGCTCCGCCACTCCGCCGCCGACACATGAAATAGAAACCGTGTCTTGTGTTCTCAGATACCCTCCATTCCTCCGTGTGAATTCACACCTCTCCGCCTTTGACCACCACCCCACCTCCCATTCCTTGATTTCTTCTAAAAAAATCAAATCTTTAATGAGCTTCAGCCCACTTGTCGTCTTCAAAGAAACCTAGTCAAACTCAGGAACCCCACCAAATCCAAAAGCATGTAAGAAAAACCCATCTCTTCTTGTCTGCATATTCTTCCTTCACTCTGAAGATCGAAGCCCAAATTCTTTTTTATTTAATTTGGCGGCGGATTTTTTAATGGGCTTTTATCTTTTTTTTTTTTCTTTTTATCTAGAAAAAAATAAATAAATACAAATTCAACTCCAAACTTTATGCCTATATAACGGTCTGTTCAATGGATGGCTGGTTCTTGTCAACGCTCTTGAAATAACACCATTTCTTGTTTCTTGTTTGAAAAGTATGTTCTTGTTCGATGGTTGTTAATAATTAGTTAAATTGTAATAGAAATCTGTGGAGTAAACTTCTTGTTTATGTAGTTGGATTTTTACATGTGTGTGTCCAAGGTGGCGAATCAAAGGGAGGATTTTTACCGGGGTGGTGAGAATGGAGATGAAGACGAGGTGTTTGATGTAAGGAATAATGAGTTGCTGGAGTCATTGGTTTCTCCTATGCTTTCTGGGCTGAACAGGGAGCAGGAGATGTCAGCTATGGTGTCAGCTTTGGCTCATGTGGTGGCCGGAGATGTCAGTCAAGAGGCGGTCGAGGGAGTTGCTGCCGCCGGAGACGGTGGTGCTGGTGGTGGTTCATCTTCATCTGCATGCAAGAGGGGACGTGATGAGCAGTTTTCTGATTCATCTGTTGCCAGAGTCTGCAGGGGATTTAGTGATCATTTTTCCATTGGAAATTCTAGCTTGGGAGCATCATTTTTAGGTACATAGTTTCAAAAGAAATTAATATTTGCATGGATGAAATATAGATCAAGAACTCATGAACATACTTATTTATTGATTTATATTTCAATTCTTGTGAATTTATAACAATGTTAATTATATTCCTACAACATAAGAGCATTCATTTGATGGATCAAGAATGTAATGCTTGCAGAAGGTGCAGGCTCAAGCATGATGAGAGCAAGCATGATAACATCAACAGAGTCAGCAGTGTACACCTACACTCCCACATACCATCAAGAAACCAGCACAGAGTCATCTGGAGGAGCCCCAAGAATCGGCAGACGGTATCGAGGGGTGAGGCAGAGGCCGTGGGGCAAATGGGCTGCCGAGATAAGGGACCCCTACAAAGCCGCCAGGGTGTGGTTGGGCACGTTCGACACAGCTGAGGATGCCGCCCGGGCCTACGATGAGGCGGCCCTTCGCTTCAGAGGCAACAAAGCAAAACTCAACTTTCCTGAAAACGTTAGGCTTGTTCGCCACCCCTCACCGTCTTCGTCTTCTGTTCATGATCATCATCACCAGCAGCAAATTCAATACTATTCGGATCGAATGGCCGCGGTATCGACTTCAGCTGAGCCCATTGTGCACAGCCAAGCTCAGTATAATATGAATTATAGCTCAGGAGTTATGACTCTTGATGATATACAAAGGCAGGCAGCTACTGCTGATTCAAGTGGCTTGCTGGATGAACTAATGCTTTATCCTTCTGGTTTTCTTGAATCTTATCCTTCGCCGGCAGCTCCTTTTCCGATGTTTTTCCCGGCTTCTCAGCCACCGGAGAGCAGTCTCCGGCGGGAGGGAAGTCAGGGCAGTGGTGGTGGAGGTGGAGGTGGAGGTGGAGGTGGAACTGATTTTTCTTGGAGGGATTCAAGCCATGATCAGACTTCATCTGGTTGATAAATGGTGTAATGTTTTTTTTTCTTTAGTAGCTGCAATTATTATTAATTGTGTTTATGATTTTAAAGGGAAAAGAAAATAAGAGAGATTGTTTTTTGTACGGGTTGGATTTTCTGTTACAAATATTATTTCATCTTTTTCATTCAACATACATACACCATGTAGACAAAAATGACATCGTATATTTATTTTTATTTAAAACAAAATTATATACATACATTGTGTGTATGTTGAATAAAATAGAAGATGAAATTGACTTTGTAATAAAAAATCTGATCCGATTTTAGTACCAATCTTGGCTATTGCTGTATTTTGAGGAATAGATATAGGGTGGATTTCTTGTCATAAGAGTTTCTTGAAAATTATGACTTTGAGATTTTATTTAAAATACATATGATATGGTCATTGATTTTGTATTAGATGATTTTTAGCTTTATATTTATTTCATTTATTAAATGCGAGTTGTTAGAAGGGGAAATTCTCTAAAACAGGATTTTGGTCAAACTATAACTAATTGGGTTTAATACAATTTATCCCCTCTAATATTATAAATGAGCAAATTATCCCATATAGAGAAAAAATAGCAATTTATCCCCGTGTATTTTTTAAAATGAAGCAATTTATTTCCCTGCCTAAGGAGGTAAATTGCTTCATTTTGAAAAACACGAGGGGATAAATTATTTCATTTTAAAAAATACAAGGGGGTAAACTGCTATTTATTTTTTCATAGGGAGGTAATTTGCACATTTACAATATCACAGGAAGTTGCTTACATTTTTCCCATAACTAATTATATGACAGGTATACTTATTATGTGGTTGGTGTATAACTCAAGAAAAATGATCAATCACATGACAAGTATACTACACATGCTGTGAGATTTGTTTGGTTCGACCAAACTTGATTTGAGTAAGAATTTTTTGAATAGAAGTGATATAGCCACATATTTCATCTATACTATTATATAAAAGAAACCCCTTTTAGTGACACCGCCGCACTATTTTTTGTAATGCCAAAAGTAACCCTCAATTGATAAGATAACTACTTTATTCAACTTTCCAAATTTTATATTAATTGATAAATTAATTTTTTCTTTTTGTATTTAATGTGATGTGTTAGTCTATATATTTTACTCTTATTTATAATATATTTTAAATCAAAGATATTATTTATTAAATCTATACTATTATATAAAAGAAATCTCTTTTTTACTCACAAATAGCGGTTAATGACACCGCCGCACTGCTTTTTTGTAATGTCAAAAATAACCCTCAACTGATAAGATAACTACTTTATTCAACTTTTCAAATTTTATATTAATTGATAAATTAGTTTTTCTTTAATATGATGTATTAATTTATATATGTTACTCTTATTTATAATATATTTTAGGGATAATTACATTTACACCCCCTCACCTATTGTTCATTTACACAAACCATCCCTACCTTTTGAAAAATTACAGAAACCACCCCTGGCAGCATTTAAAACCCCAAAATACCCCTATTGACTTGGTCAAATTTTAATATAAATTTTGAAGGACAAAATTGCCCTTTGGGGTGTTTCTGTAATTACCAAAAGATAGAGGGGGTGTTAATGTAATGTTTATGAGGATGAGTAATATGACCCCATATATTTTTTTATTATTTATATCAAATTTAAATTTAAATTTAAATTATTTTATCAACTTTTTTTAGTTGAATCTCTATAAAAAAATTATAATTTTTAATAATTGAATTATTAAATTGTTCAATTAATATATATTTATAAAGTTAGCTACTAGGTTATACATTTAAATTATAATTATCACACTTGTATAAATTGTTTTAGATTCTTAAAATTAAAAAAATATTTATCCTCTATTTTTATTTATAACTAAAATTAATAAATTATATCAAACTTAAATTTAAGTTTAAATTATTTTATAACTTTTTTTTTATTGAATCTTTACATAAATTACACCTTTTAATAATTAAAATATTAAACTATTCAATTATTATATTACAGAAAGTTAGTTACTAGGCTATATATTTAAATTATAATTATCACACTTTTATAAATTATTTTAAATTCTTAAAATTAAAAGATTATTTATCCACTATGCTTATTTTTATTTAAATTTTACTATAATTAATAAATTATACATATATGTATATATATATTTATACATATATAAAAAATATATATTTATACATATATGATATATATCTATATTTTTGTACATACATATTTAGATAGCGGATGAAGGTGGAGGAGGGCGACAACGAAGGCGGGTGAAAACGGAAGAGGGTCGGGCACAGGCAGGGTGGCGGGGGTGAGGGATAATTTTAAAAAAAATTAATAATTTAAAATATCTTTTTAATAAATAAATTATTTATTTTACTAATTCTGATATGATTTATATAAAATTCATAAATTATTTTGAATTAAAATATATTAATTTTAATAAAATTTAGTTACAAATAAAAATAGAGGATAAATATTTTTTCAATTGAATAATTTCAAATAATTTATTCAAGTATGATAATTTTTTAATTCAAACTTATAATCTAGTAACTCATTTATAAATATATATTAATTGAATAATTTAATATTTCAATTATTAAAAAATATAATTTTATGTAGATTCAATTAAAAAAAAGTTAATAAAATAATTTAAATTTAAATTTAAGTTTTATATAAATAATTAAAAAAAATATGGGTCATATTACTCATCGTCATAAACATTACATTAACACCCCCTCTACCTTTTAGTAATTACAGAAACACCCCTAAGGGCATTTTGTCCTTCAAAATTTATATTAAAGTTTGACTAAGTCAATAGGGGTATTTTTGGATTTTAATGGATGTCAGGGGTGGTTTATGTAATTTTTCAAAAGGTATGGATAGTTTGTGTAAATGAACAATAGGTGAGGAAGTGTAAATGTAATTATCCCTATATTTTAAAGCATAAAAAAATATTTATTATATTAACATAGAATTGACGTGCCACGGTGGCCAGTATACTAAAAACAACACTCACAAAATTCTTGTGTTGCAAGAGATTGATTTGTCCAAGAATGAAAAATGAGAATTTTATTTTTTAAAAAAATAGAAAAAGGTCAAATGCTATGACCACAATAGTGATGTTTAGTGGGTCGAACACCGTTGATGACAATGGGCCACTTGTTGTCCGTACTTGAACCACTATGATGTTTTCAACTTTGTAAGGTTTTGAGACCTAATAAAAAATATGTTCTATAAATAAAAAATTATACATCTAATATTAAAATATGTATTGAAATATTGAAATTTTACTTCACATTAGTCTTCACTTTTCTAGCACATGCCCTAAGGAAAATCATCTTTTTTGCTTTTGATTTTTTTCACCCCTCCTTTGAATGGGTAGGAAGAATGCGAAAAAATAACCAGTGTAACAATCTTCTTTGAGCGTGATAATGATAAAAAATTATTCAATTCCAACTATCAGTACAAAGGGTTAGCTCGTCACTAAACCACCAAAATACAGAATATCGCGCAGATTTGTATTTAAATTGATTTAATTTCATAATCTACCTTGCAGAATATCGCACAATCTCCACTTGAGGTACTATTTCAATGGGGTATTAAGAAAACTCAAAAGTATGCGCATGAATTGAATCTTAAGATTACATTTGAATTGATGAATATACCTAGTAATAAATCATTTGTGTTTGAGTTATTCTAAATTCGAACAAGTTCAAATCCTTCACCTCTAAATTTAAACTATATTTTATTGAATATTAATAATTTTAATTTTTTCTAATATAATTTTTTAATTATTTTTTAAAATTCATCGATCCAAATACACCTTAATATAATTTGGTAGAGCCCTTTTTGATTAAGGTGAGAATAAATGACATCTCACACGTTTCTCTAGTTTTTCATGAATTGAAACACATCAAATAGTAATGGGGTCAATTATAATTACCTCTTTTGAGGTTTGGTATAATTATGGATATTCCTTCGTTGTTTCAAAAATTACAAATACCCCCTGATGTTTGTAATCGTCTAACAAATAACTCATTTTTATCCATTTTGTGGGTGAACTGACCAAAATGCCCTTATGCAAATTGAATTATTTTTTAAGATTTTCTAAATTTTTTTTACACAAATGAGCAATAATGTAATTTACCTTAACTGATATTTTTATAATTTTTTTAAAAAAAAATCAAGGGTAAAATGGACCATTTTAAACCATTGGTTAAAAATTACAAATCTCAGGAGAATATTTATAAATTTTTAAACAATAAAAAAATATCTATAATTATGACAAACCTGAAGAGAATTCATTGTAATTCACCCATTACCAATGCGGAAAAAAAAAAAAAATTGTGTGAAAATGGGGAAGATCTATGGCTACTAATAGGGAAGTAGAAAAGCCATTGGAAAAGGTTGTTAGTTAGCATTGGAAGACTAAAAAAGTAACAAGAAAAGCAAAGTCTTGTTTGGGAAACCACTATGAGGGAATATTGGATTAAAGTAAACTCCAAGCTACTTTTCAGAAATCACAAGGATAGTATACTCTCTGCGTAGCTGACTGTAACTGTTTGACGTCAATGAGCAAAAAATGAAATACAAGTGATGGTGCAGGAATTTAATCAAGGGATCAAAATGTAATTTTTTGAAGGGGTATTATAAAATTATCTTTGTACCTATGACTGTTGGCGGTTAAACCCACTAAGTTAGTGGGGTTAGTGGGCGGTTGGGGGGTGATATTGTCTTTTCGCCCCCCACACTTTCTAGTGTATATATATAATCTTTAGTTAATTGGAAGGGGGATTATTTTTTTGGGAAAATTACATAAATACCCCCTGTGTTTTACTTTATTTGCGAAAAACCCCCTTGTGTTAACGAAATATGCAAAAAACCCCCTGTGTTTGTGAAAACCCTGCAGAAAACACCTACTCCGTCAAGAACTGACGGAGCATGACATACACGCGCGAGTGATGCGTGTATGAATGTTTTCTGCGGACATTAGACCCAATAGTGCTGTGGTAAGTCCCCAAAATGCCCTCCTTTATCAATATAAATATGCATGTGCTATATTTACACTACCAACCATAAAAACCAAGAAACAGAGGGTGTTTCTACACCAGTTTGCAGGTAAATTTTTTCCTTTATTAAATTATTTTGTTAGTATTTTTTTATTTTAATTTGTAAATACTAATTCATTTAATTTATTTATTTATTTTTGTGTATTTTATAGAATGTCTTCTACATCTAAGAAATCTAATTGCAAGGATGAAAAACTGGATCTGAGGTACAGAAATCCAAAATGCTACTGTATGAAAAATGCAACTATTAAAGTTGTAGGGCCTACCAAAGAGAGTGAGGGGAAACTTTTCTGTAATTGTAAGACAAATCAGTGCAAATTTTTTTGTTGGTTAGATCCTATCAGTGTTTCTAGCTCAAGATCTATGCAAACTCCTACTTTTGAAGAAGAAGTTGAATCGAAGAAGAAAATGGAAGATGATGTTCCAGAGTTCCTGTCCATATGCCAAGATTTGACAACAAATTTGAAGAAATTGGAGGCTAATCAAAGAATGATGAAATGCTTTTTTATTGTAATTTTGGTTATCATGTTTATACTATTATTTAAGTAATTTGTTCTTAACATGTAGTCCATGAATATTGATGATTTTAATGTAGTCTATTGTCAAATATATTCCTGATTTATTAAGTTATAAAACACTATAATCTGGACGAGTGAAGAACACTGAGTGCATAAGTATAAACCATAACAATAAAAAACTGTATTCCTGTTTCCAATTGTGCAAAACACAACAAAATCACCCAAACACATGAAGTTTATGTTTCCAATTGTGCACATCACAACAAAATCACCCAAACACATGCAGTTTGTGCACCGCATAACAACAAAATCATACTGAATATTTTGTTCACAACAAAAGAACAGGCTTTGTTCACATCACAATTACAAAAAGACAGCAATCCCAATCCTATTTATTTGTGCCCTTTGAGGATGTAGAAGTATTAGTTCCAGGCTTATAAGAGGCAGCTGCTTGTCGAAGCTGTGTTTGCAGACTTGGTCTACTGGTGGAACAACATGGCCTCTTGAATGGTTGAAATGCAGGCCTAGTAGTTGTTGCTCTTTGCTGCAATCTTGTGGATGTTGAAACAGGTCTGAATTGTTTCCTGCCTCTGACACATGTTGTGCAGGTCTTGGTACAGAGTCCGAAGCCAAATGTTCTTCTTGTATAGGCACCTGGACACATTGAATTTATGCAATTAATTACAAAGTAATTACAATATCAGTTCATAATAAACTAACTACAGTTCAGTTAATACCTGTGTGTGTCCCATTAGATGACTAAGCACAGGATCAATCTCTGTTTCCATAGGATGAAACATCTACAACAAATAGTGAATCCTTAAGTAAAAATTCTAGTAAATGTCAGGAAAAGTGGACCAAAATGTACCTCAGGCTGCTGAACATGGTGTGAATTGCTTGAACCTGCTTGTGACATGTCCTCTGTGGTCATAGGGATCTGCAAACACAAATTCAGACTTGAATTAATACAGTTAATTTATAGAACATACTAATTAGTAAAAGGTTAGACTTTTACTGATGATGGATCTGTGTGAGCATTTTCAGGCACTTGAGAAGAAGGAATTGGGTCATCTTGTGGTGCCTAAGACAAAATCAACAAAAATTAGGACTCACTAATTTGTATTTCAGTAAAAAAAGACAATGTAAATACTGCATACCTTGTAGTACTTTGAATTTGGGTGAGGGGGGTTCTTGCAACTTCTTTTGTTGTGCCCACTCACAAGGCACTTAGCACATGTGTGTGTGAGACCCTTTCTTGACACAACATCTTTGTCCCTTATGTCATTCCCATCCCTTCTTCTAACTTTTTTGGGCCTTCCTGCTCTGACTTTAACTTGTGGAGGATCAACTGTGCCCAAACTTAATTTTTCAAAGTCATGCATTCCAGGCACTGGATTGATCATGTGCCTATAGACCCTCATGTATGCATCTTTTTTGAAATAATCATTGACATAGTCCTCAATGTTCAGCCTATGATAACTGATTGAGGCTATTGCATGTGAACAAAGATATCCAACAAGTTGGAACATCCCACAGCTGCAATGTCTATCATTGAGATAGACAATGTGGTTCTCCAGAAAATGTTGCACCTCAAATTTGTCCTCTCCAGCCCAAGATGGAAAGCAGTTTCTGCTTTCATACCTCTGTTTTTCAATTTTTTTGAAAATGTTTGGGCACACCATCCCATTGAATTTCTCCATTCCTTCTCTCTTGATTTGTATTCTTGTCATCAGTTTTCTTCTAATAGACTCAAACATGTCTATTATTGGTTGTTCCCTGGCCTCAAGAATGTATGAATTAAAGGATTCACTGATATTGTTCACAAGTGCATCACATTTTGATTTGGAAGGAAAGAAACATCTTGCCCAATGTTTTGCCTCAATGTCATTAAGCCATTCAGATGCAGTTTGCCCCTCTCCTATTTTTGGCATCACCCTTTCAATTTCAGCCATAACCCTTAAGTGTTTGTTGACATTATATGTACTTGCTGCCTTCCAAAACAGTTTTTTTAACTCTTGCCCCTTAAACTTTGTTTTGAAGTTGTTGTACATATGCCTCAAGCAGAATCTGTGTTCAGCATTTGGGGCAAGATTTGAGACTGCCTCAAGCAGCCCTTTTTGTCTGTCTGAAATGAATGCCCATCCTTTTTGTTCAACTGACCCTATGTCCCTTAGCAACAGATTGAGAAACCACTCCCATGTATCATATTTTTCAATCTCTACATACCCCATAGCAATTGGGTATATATTGTCATTGCCATCTCTTCCTACTGCTGACAGTAATTGGCCTTTGTAAATGCCTTTTAAAAAGCATCCATCAAGCCCAATTATAGGCCTGCAACCATCTAAAAACCCTTCCCTCAGCCCACTCAAACAAAAATACATTCTCTCAAGAACTGGGGGATTCAACCCCCTGTCTACTTTCAATACTAGTGTGCTTCTTGGGTTATGTTTCTCAACAGTTGAACAATAATCATACAATCTTGTATACTGTTGTTTCACATTCCCTTTACACAATTCTAAAGCATACCTCTTGGCTCTGTAAACTTTTGCAATACTGACTTCAATTTGACAATCCCTTCTAATTTTGTTTTTTAAAGAAACAAGCCCCTCATTTGGATTATCTCTGATATAATTTTCAATCCTCTTCCCCAAGTATTTGTAATTTGCCTGTTTGTTCTCTGTTTTGTGTGCACATGAATGAGACCCTTTTATTGACTTAATCTGAAATGTTGTCCCCTTCATCACTGAAGATGCATGAACTTTCCACTCACAACCATTCTTACAAGTAGCAGTTATGATATGTTTTTCATTTTTTATGAACCTCAGATCCCATCCCCTCCTCACAGCCCAATCCCTTAGGACATCCCTATATTTCTGCCTTGTGGGGAATTTCATCCCAACAGACAGCTCCACATCACCCCCAACCATATTTTCATCCCATTCCTCATACCTATTCCCATCATCATCTGACCCCCTCAATGAATGTAATTCATCTTCATTTGCCCCATCACTATACCACTCCTCACCCTCCATATTTCTCCTATCTTCCCTTCTTTGTTGATCAGCTGCCTCTTTTTTTTTTCTTTTTATCCTTCAGGTATGCTCTAAGTGTTCTAAACACTTCTCTAGCATGATTAGGACCCCTGCTCTAAAAAATGTCATCATCTAAAGGGCCCTCAAAATCTTCTAACATCCATGAAGGGCATTCTGATGCAGAAGAGTTAGCATCAGAATCTGAAGATGCCTCACCCTCCCTATAATCAGAATCTGAGGAATTCTCACTACCCTCAAGGCTGTTTTGGGGTACTTCAGACATTTGAGGAAGATCAGGGATGTTTTGGGGCACTTCAGACATTTGAGGAAGATTAGAGATGTTTTGGGGTACTTCAGACATTTCTGGAAATTCAGGGATGTTTTGGGAAAATTCAGACATTGGTGGAAGATCAGGGATGTTTTGGGGAAATTCAGACATTGGTGGAAGATCAGGGCTGTTATGGGGTACTTCAGCATTTCTGGAAAAATCAGGAATTTGGGACTCAGGTGATGCTGTGTCATTTTGAGGGATTTCAACAGAAGGAAGTGAAGGAATATGTTCTTCAAGTGGCAAGATATTTCCCTGAGTGTCTAAAGCAAGCAAAGGGCCTTGTTTTTCTTCAAAATATATAGGGACTACACTCAACCCCTTAAATATCCTACACAAATCCCTTATACCATCATCCCCATGTAACAGTGTAATCCCATTATCTAGGGTGTGTCCAGGAAGACAATAGTATATCTGGACATTTAACCCTTTTTCCCCAGTTTTAGCATACATGTCTAATAAATCCCCATAATACAATCTTTCTAAATCAACATCACTGAACAACATCCTTATACCCCCTACATACCTAACTTTAGGTACCCATTCTAACACCCCCCCTGCCCATACATCAAAATCAGCATACACACCAAGCACCATTATCTGCATAATACCATAATTTAACATCACTTAACTGATCGTTAATTACAAATTGCACTAATTATCAGTAAATACCAACTAAACTAACATCATAAACCAATATCACATAAAAAATTATTAATCTATATACTAATCAATACTAATTACACTAATATCACATGTTTAGTCAGAGCATATAACATATTTATCAGAACAACCAAAAACATTAGTAACACAAGTGGGGACCATTACATATAATATAAAACACATTGTACCTACCATTTTCAATGCAAAATAAAGGACTCAATGTTGGGGGGACCAGATACAACTTTCAGCAAATCGAAGCAAGAAAGAATCCAAAAAAAAGCCACTTTCAAACAGAAGTAGGGACATGGAATTTTTAAAAATACTTAAAACAGAGACTGTGTTTCAAAAAATCGTACCTTTAACACTGCAGCAAACCCCAAATAGTCAGCAACCCGAAATACTCCAAACCTTTTCTTCAGTCTCGTAAAAACCAAAAAAAAGCACATGTAAATACTGGATCTATAAGAGTATACAAAAAAAAATGGAATTTAATCGATGGAATTTTTCAATACTCACCTTTCGTATTCGACAAAACACTCAAAATACTTCGAACAAGATGTTAGAACGTTGAAACCTAACACTAAGTCGCACAAGAAAACAAGTTTTGAGGTTGTATTTGCTGAGATTTGGGGGGTTTTCGCACCAGTAAAAAAACCCTAGTTTCAGACCTTTCTCTCTCTGTTTTCTCTCACTTCGAAGGTGAAAATCAAAATTTTCATCTCCAGCTTCATAATGTACAGAGGGTAAAATTGGCATCTTAACCAAAAATTAACGACGTCAAAAGGATACTAACGGCGTTAGGCATTAGTGGCAAGTGAGCTGAATTTAAAATAACACGGGGTTTTTTGCATATTTTGTTAACATAAGGGGGTTTTTTGCAGATAAAGTAAAACACAGGGGGGTTTTATGTAATTATCCCTATTTTTTTCCTTGGGCCGGAAAAAAGAATTAAATAGAGGAGAGGAATTTTAATGGCAGAATGAGTTTTATTATATTTTTGGTGGAATACTAATTTTGTACCTTCAACAAGTAATTTAGATGAGATGAAAAGAAGCTCTAAACTACATAATTAAATGCAAGCTAAAGATACAACGACAATAGTTGATTTCTCATTATATATAAAGAGAGAAAATAACATAATATATCTTTTGTAGTTAAATATTTTTGAAATAAGTTTTTAGCAGAAAATCTTACGAAAAGATATACATCAACAGAAATAATATTGCATGAGATGAGACAACATAAAAATAATTTGACCGGCGATACTTCTCCTCAACTGTACTCATTCCAATTACTAAACTCGTAGAACCTGACGTTGTTATTTATTATCACTACCTCTTGGTGTGTCACTGGTTCCATCGTAGGGCGACGATCGGGCGGCAACCTGTGCTCAAGTAGGAGATTGATGAGCGAGGCAGAGTGCTTTAAAGATGGAGTTCTATTGAAATTGTTTCTGTGGCAAGTTCCATCGAGTGTTGGGAACATCTTCACCAAATTTCAGCGTGAGACGGTTTCGTTTGGGGTAGAAAACAACGGCGATGTTCAGAGTCCACTAGTGCAGTGGCGGAGCAGTAATTTCAAAGTATTGCGAGGGCAATTCCTTAACGACGAATGACCTGACAGGGCTTAAAGTCTGCAGTTGTGATGTAGACGTTGTAAGATACACAACGGTTCGAGCGGCATACAATTTGGAAGTTGGATGATGGAGATGCGAAAAAGGTACGCTCCTCGATCATTTCAATGTCTACTGCTAGAATAAGGGAACACATTTTTAAACCTATTATAAGGGGGAATGCATGGTGAGTTCCAACCAGGTCTTCCCGTACAACAAGGCATTAAATGCGCAATCTCTTGGGGGCATGTAGGGACCTCCAAAGGCTAGTTGTAGGCATCTCAAAGGAGTTGAGAATCCCTGGACGGAAGGCAACCGAACAGGTAGCGTGGGCCAGGTGGGCACGCGTTGGGACACAAGTGAGCCAAGAGGTTTGATGTGGATGTAAGGTTGCCCCATGGAATGCCGGAAATCAGTGGCAACACCTATAGGTTGAATGAGATACCTCGTGAAATAACAACTCGAGTCATGCATTATTGGGCTCCATCGTACGTGAGGGTTTGTTGGCTAAGATAAGTGGTTGTAGGTTGATGTCGTGCTATGGGCAAGTTGAGAAGCCATGCCGACAGGCCACAACACATGTTGGGCATGCTCTATGAGATGGATGTAAGATGATGGCATAACGATTGAACCTCGGACTTGTGATGTGACCCTACTCTCGCAAGGCATGAAAGATCGACACGGTGACGACATGCGCTGGTGATACACCGGGTGAGCATTGGGCATGAGGTAGGTGTTGCAAGCGCATGATTGGCCTACAACGCCAAGGCAAAGCGAGCATGCTCCTGGCCATTGCGAGATGTATCGAAAGTACCTAAGATTATGGGCAAGATGCATGACAACAAACTAGCTAGTTGGGGTTGGACACGAAAACACACAATGGCATGCAGCCGCAACCCTCAACAAACATGGGTATTAAGAGTAGGCGAATGCATGGGCCCGAAATGCCGCACAGGGAGGTGTTCGTGCTGCAAATGTCAAAGACACATGACGTGCAGTCGTTAAAAGTCAAGATGGTTGATTTAGGTATACCCAAGACCCCACATGAGCAAAAAATCTATTCTGCTACACGACAAAAGAGTCTGCCGATGACACCATGTCAGAATTGGTAATTTGCGCCTGTGCGGCTTTCCTTTGATGTTATAGCTATTTCTCATTCTCCCTCTCCAAAATTAAACCCTAATTCTCCATCATCCTTCATCACCATAGTAGGCTACTATTCTACCATCAAAAGTCGACAATGGCCATGCAATTCGTTGAGTCATCATAAATTATCTCAGCAATGGGCAGAGCACATGTCTATCTTGCATCTCTTCCAGAAATTTGGGTTTATTGCGCATATTTGTTCTAGAATTACTAAATTATCCAAGCAATATGTACCATCAAACAAATTATAACTAATTTAGTTTGTTGCGCATTTTTGCTCTAGAATTACTAAATCATCCAAGTAGTATGTACCATCAAAGAAATTATAACTAATTTAGTGAGTCATTCGCAGTTTCACAATCTGATTTAATTCATACTTACACATGCATGAGCTTAATATTTGAGACAAACATATGACTGCTGGAAGCAAACCACGTTTTAGGTGGACATATCTCATACCATCAAATTGTTTAGGATATGCGAACTAGATCATCTATTCATAGCAACAAAACAAATGCAGTGGAGCATGGCCAAGTTCTAATTAAATCTGGCATAGCAGAATGCAAGAGCTATTTAATGAGGGAACGAAGGACAATGACCTTTGACTCACACACACACACACACACACACACACGCACGCACACGCACACGCACTCAATTTAAGGTTCTTGAACATTAAGAGCTCAACAAGATGCAGAACACTCCTCAAGTATATACGATTTGCAAATCCCACATGTCCAAAATAACATACATTTCTGCTGATATATTTTAACTTTGAGCATATAGGCACAAGCATCGTGACCCTGCTCGTCAATAAGTCACATGAATCATTTGAAACTTCGAGTGCACCTGCGACACTAACCACCGTCAATTTTGTCTCAGCCAGTCTGTAATTTCTACGTTAAGGAATTTGTTCCGGATGGCAACAAGAGCAGATAAAAGATTCCCAACCTCTCCAAGTATCATCAATGTTTCAAACTTTGAGTGCGGCTTTGTGGACCATTGTCTCCTTGTGAATTTGGTGGCAACTTTTCTCTACAAGGTCGAGCAGCTTCTCCAAGTTCATTGCCCATGAGTTTAGAATGTCATTGCTGTCCTTGACTGTTGGAAACAGATCACACCCATAGGTCTGTCAATCTTGGCCACTAATGCTTTGGACACAACCATATCAGACAGATGTTTTTCAGCCTCCTGCCATAAGAATGAGAATGCTATGAAGAAAGATGATAGAAAAACGCACATAGAAAGGTACCATGGTTCATAACTGTAGTTCGGCAATAACATCACTAGGTAGTGGTCCACGTACTCAACTGTTGGGAATAGCATTGGTGGTACGAATGCATTATAATTCTAAGAATATCAGGAAAGTTGTCCAAAAGTGTATATAGAAAATAACCACTTAGAAGTGCATAGCAGCAACTATCACATCAACTGTTGATGAAGTTAAACACAAAATCATTCTCAAGCTTAAATTTGTAAAAGGAAGGGTGAATTTGAATAGGCAACTATACCAAGGAAAATGCAAGTTCCGTTATTGGATATAATATTGTTGTTCACTATACCAATAATAGATTGTAATATTATACCAACATCTAATATATTGCTCATAAAATCTAATTAGGCTGATTAATATCATGGTATTGCCCAATACCAACCAGCATTATCCTATTATCTGATATATAACTGATATATACGTAAAATGGGAAAATAGTAGTAATTTCAAATTTTCTTGGATAAGTCATGCTCCAATATGAAAATATGGTTCTAAATTAAACCCATAAAAGGATGAAAGTAATTCATAGCTCTTATAATTTTACAGAAAATGGCATCTCATAAATCAAAAGCAGACAGACCTGAACGTAAGGCATAACAGATTTGCAAGCCTTCTTCAAGGGTTATCGTGAGTAGTATTTTGAGACAACAAGGATGTTCTGGCAATAAAATCATTTGAAATTATATGCATTGCATGAACATAAATAGATTTAAATTGGCATGAGCAGTCTCACAATGAAAATGAATCACAGAGCATAAGAAAACAGATGTAATATTTTAGGAGTATTACATGTTCTATCACTCTGAGTTTCAAATCTTCAGCAGCCTTTTCACCCAGAGATCCGCCAAGCATGTTTCTCTCATTCTCAAACTCATCTTTGAATGTGTCCCAAAGAGCTGTCCACTGAATAACCTCCATGGTAACTAGTTGTTTCAGCAGCAACCTTATGGCAGGTAGAGCAACTATCAGAATGAGAGCACATGAAGGCAAAGAAAATGAAAGGAATAACCATAAATATATTATAAAGCGTTAACCTGAAATGAGGGATTTCTGAAAGATTCTTATCATCCAGAGTTGAGTTAAGAAGGCTAGACTGCATGGGATCATGAGGAGCCAAGACCAGATACCAGCATATTTTTCGCAAAACCTACAGAAAAATGATAAAAGCTAATTCAGTGGAATACAAGATACTTCGAAGTAATTACAATTACTATTAATAGCATTGCACAAAGCACAATTTAGTTGCTTATACCGGTATCCACTGAGCAGGGTCCTCTTTCACAGAGGGAATCTCATATATTGACTTGTAACATCGACATATCTCAAGGTAATTGTTGCTATGTGCATAATACCTACAGCAAATGAAAATCAATCAATAACGGTGTATATACAATTATAAACCCATTCCTGAACACTGAACTTTTAGAATTTAATTTCAAGTCAAGTGATTTTGAAGAATCCATGCATACATGTGATGCAGATTTATCTGCCTTATATTTTTCCTCTTTGTCTAAGTACTGTATGCTCCATATAAAGTAAACTATTATACTAAAAACTAGTCGTACAAAAAAAATAATCTGTCCATGTTCAGAATTTTAGAAATGCCTACAACAGTTGTACTCCTCAGTCATGATTGACAAGGCAGACAGCTTTAGATGACACCCGAGAAATGAAGTCTTTAGTACTTTAGGGTTTTCTTCAAATTAGTTGCTGAAGATCAAAATGCTATAACATCAAAAGTCACAAATAATTGATATTAAATGCCGTTACGTAAGCAGCTACGCTTAGCAAATAAACAACATGTGTTGACAGTTGACATCTCCAAAGGAAAAATGAGCAAATTCTATTGTCAATGGAACATTTATAAGTCCGAATCTTCCAAAATAAACAAGACAGGACAACATAGGAGACGAGAATATGTCACTGCCGTGTGACTTCATATGATTATGATTTATGAGACCACATATTTAAAATCGACCAAGTAATGTACCCTGCAACTGATCAAATTCTTATTGAAGTATTCCCATTCTCAACAGAACCTAATAGCTTAATGAAACAGATTGATAAGCTTCATAAAATGAAA
Organism: Sesamum alatum; assembly: GCA_034509735.1. NCBI lineage: Eukaryota > Viridiplantae > Streptophyta > Magnoliopsida > Lamiales > Pedaliaceae > Sesamum > Sesamum alatum. The sequence continues at coordinate 26,898,034 of JACGWO010000010.1, read as the reverse complement.
GTCTTGTGCTCCGCGGAATGACTGTTCCAGTACACAGTAGACATTGCATAAGGACAATTATTAATCCAATAACCAGTTCCCAAATCAGGATATAACTTAAACCACAATTAGAGGTTACGGAGAAGATTCCCCGATAATTCAATAACAGAGGACTGAATATTATATAAAAGACAATAGCAAAGGGCCAAAGCGTGCACCAAATTTAGCCTTGTAACCTCCATCGTTGTATACGTATTGTATATGAATATATGTGTCTGCATGATTTTGTGCATCCATTACATATGTGCCCCCTAATTCTGTGAATGCACTTATACTCCATTTGTAATACAAACATGACGTGCTAATGTATCAGAAAATAGGAAATCAAAATGGTGCATACCTGATCATTAGTTGGTAGTAGATCTTTTTCAACTCCAACAATGATGGAATATCAGCAGGAGCCTCTTCAACAATGGCTTCACCTTCTTTTGGCTTCTTCTTTTCTTTTGAAGTATCAGCTTCAAAAACTCTAGGACTTATCTTTCTCGAGAGTATTTGTGCACGGACATAGTCTTCGCGATCTAAACACAAACGAACCTGAAGAATTTGAAGAAAAATCCCAATGAGCCAAGTTCTCCATTGAACAAAGCATCAACTGCAGATGGGCAGAAATGGAGAAAGCACATACTTGCTCAAGTATGAAAGCTATCTTTTCAGTTTTTGCCATGGCGCCAAATGTCTCCACCTGTGGCACAAATCTGTCAGCAAACTAGGGAAGTTGGAACAAGCTAATGCTTGACTAATGCATCAGGGCCAAATGATCTAATGGATAACGGCAAGACATCATGATCCACTGACCGCAACTTCTTGCATCAAGTCGGCAGCCTCAGCTATAAGTCCTTGTTCTTCCTTAATCTTTGCAAGTTTCTTAATCAACCGAGCCCTCTCTATCTCAACATATATCTGTCAGAAATTTGGGCCGTACAGTAAAAATCAAAGTCCTTAAAATAAAGAAAATCTAAAGGCATTTTCATTATGGGAATCACCTTCCCAGCAGACACACTGTTAAGTGTCTTAATAAGCTCTATTTTAGTATCAAGATCTGGAGTCTGGTCAATATATTGCATTGCCTGCTGGACCATTGCTTGTACAGCCTGCATCAAAAGACCAAGAACAAAATTTAATAACACTGGAAACTTCAAGTAGTGAGCAAAACCCAGAAACATCAATTATCATTTCTGTATGGAATAAGAAAGGTACTGATACAAAAGAATAGACAACACTCTTGCCGATATAACTATAATTATGTTTTTCCTTTTTGGGGCTTGGGTAAAAATAATGAACCTAAAGTGATAAGCATCCGGAACCCACGCACAGACAACTAGATAGCCTGCTGTAGTAGCTAATAAAAAATAATCGCATTACAGACAGCTTTTACATTTAACCACCAGTTACCATACATGTCAACAAAAACACACATTAACTAATCTGTTCAGCTATTTTTAGTATTATGTGGATGTGGATCTCTCCGTACATGCCACAGTACATAACACCTGGATAGAGAGTCAGAGACCAAGCTTAAAAATTTAATCGATGTTCTTAGCCCTATAATGAGGATCCAAATGATTATTTATCACAATCCAAACAGAAAAGGAGAAAACTGCATAGAGATTTTAACAAATGCTGAAAACTTGAATACAATTTGCTTAAGCGCATATGACTCTCAAATATCAACAAATACATGGTGATAGAGAACTGGAATTAGACTACAACGCATGTTTACCATTGCAAACTCCACGTGACAGGCACTCATGAGTAGTCTAATTTCTTCCATTTTTGTACAGCATCACAGTTTATCTTTGAGAGCAAAACAGGTGAATCATTTAGAGAAATGGATAGCCTAATTACTTGCCAAATTATTCATCTCTTATGGAGGATTCATTTCCTGTTGAGCTACTGGTAAGTCTGAGCACTTTCCAACATTTTGACCCCATCACTCATAGGGTTTACATAGACCAGAGAAAATGTATTATCATCCCCTCAATCAGTGAGCACCAATGTGACTGCATGTAACATTTCTTAGTTTGACGGCGAGTATTAAACTCAGAAATTAATTTCCAGAAGTTGAATATCACAAAATTCTTCCTCTATGTTTTACCATGTAAGTAACAATTTCCGATACAAAATAAAACCCAAAAGTAGAAAAAAGTAGAAAATCATGTATGACATAATGCACACACAAGAATCATCCCAGACAATGATAGACAGAGGAAACCTGTCAACCCCCCCTCGCTTTCCAAAGTCTTGGTGACATATACAATGCAGAACTTTTATATATTATTTGTACTGGACCCTCCAATCCAGTTAAAAGAGAACTCTCAATTCATAAGTTGTGCCACAATACTAATGCTCCCTGTTGATTTAAGCTCTAATGATGTTTAAAGCTTGGAGTAAATAAATTCACATACCTACAGATTCCTGATTCCTTCAATTTACAAACACCAGTAACAAATGCCATAAAAAAATTTATGCTCTTCTACTCCAGGAAAAATTCATCCAAGCCATAAAAGTAAAAACAAAATGAAGACTAATCTAATTATACACCTCCTTATATGGCTAAAGAAAATACTTATTCTGCAAATTGACCGATTAACAAGAGAAATTTTTTGAACATATTGTTTAAACGATTACCAAAATATTTAGTTCACCACTCTAATATATTGTTTAAAGGAACCAAGATATTGAGGTTAATGAAATTATTCAGTGCACATTTTGGGTAAACTTACTGTTAGTTTTATTTGTGCACAAAAATTGAAATTGATTGATATTCTACTATCTAAAGACAGCCTAAACTTTCTCATACACTGATGTAACAACTTGGCACCTCTAATACTTCTATCTCAGACCGGCCCTGATCCCAACCCCCCGCATACTCAAGAAAAATGTGAACTATGGTTTCAGTTACAAGTTACGCCACATTGAGTCGCACCAAAACACCCACTTAGACAAACAGTATGCAAGAAAGATCTCATGATTTTCATCAGCAAAATCAACCAATTATACACTTGATCAACAATACAATATCAAACAAGGTGCCCACAATTTTCTCACCATGCATTTATTTCCCTACAACAATAATTAACTATCAAGAAAAACATAAAAGATCAACCCCGAAATTACAAGCACTAGCCACTCTTTTTACCCCAAGTCAAATCATAATACTAATACGACCACTAACAACCAAAAAAATAAAAAAGAGAGTGAACCAAAATTTAGTAAGATCTGCTAGATTTTAAGCTCAAACTAAATTAATTACAAACGCAAAAAAGACAAGTAAAATATTCAACCCAATACATTCTGCACCAAAGAATCAGCTTCTCCTAGGTCAGTTTCACAAACTAACTAGTGACATAGTAACATTAAATCTCAGAACAGAGATAGAAAAACCTGCACAGTAGTCAACAATTCAAAAACCACAGTTTCAACTGGAGTTACTAGACTACAACAATTTAAATATCAATAGTATAAACATGATAACTGTCGGAGAAATCGAATAAACCTGTTTCAACTGTCCACGCCGCTTGGAGATAAGCACAATCTGATCATTGAGTGTTCTCCACGCGCCGGCTTCAAAGCAGAGCTGCAAAATATCGGTGACGGCCTTCCTCGTACCTGCAACATCACCCACTTGCCTCATCTGCTTCTCCACATTCAGCAACATCTCAATTTTCGCCTCCAAATCTCCGCCTCCATTTTCCTACAAAATTAAACCAAAACATTCAGAAAATCACAGCAAGCGATCCAAAATGGGTAAAGAAACAAAAATGTACGAGCTAATTGGACATCAGGAGGGCGCATTCGCTTACCATTTCGATCGAATAGATACGACCAATTGGGGAGTTTTCGTGTAATCGAAGACAAACAAAACCCTAGAGAGAGAAAGAAAAGGCGAGAGTTGAAATCTGTTTTACCATGCGACCATCTCACAGCTAATAAACCTTTACAAATTACAATATTTTATTTTATTTTCTTCTCTATCATCTACTAACAAATTCCATATCAAAACAAAACACAAAAACAAAAGAAAAATTTTAAGTGTAATTAAAAAAATTTAGAAATTAGGTAATGATAGAGATAGGCTTATTTAATAATTTAATATCAAAATAAAAAAATTAATAAAATATATGAAAATAAATGCATTTATAAAATTAGTGCAAGTCAAATTTTGAATATTTTTTTTTAAATTGAAACAGAAGGGAGTTCGACTTCTGAATATTTTTTTAAAATTTTTAATCTTGAGTTTGACTTCTATTGTTTTTTTAAGTTTAATAATATACATTTTACGTTAATAATATGTATATTTTCAAACAATATAATGTTACTTTTTAAGTAATAATTTAATAATTACACCAACAAAATTATATTTACACTGGTGAGGAGGAATCTGGCAGGCCTGCTCCTGGCCCAATGAAAAGAGCCCAAAGGCTACTAAAGCGCGCTCTGGTTGGGCCTAGGTTCTGGCCCTCCACCTTGTGGGACCCAAGATGAAAAGGTTAATGCCTCCCCCCAGCCTAAGAGAAGAACAGATTCAAGGATCTAGGACCCGTGATAATTGGCCCATAGTTGCCTTTGTGGCTTAAAGACCCAACGTCGTGAATACTTGGACTGCCAACCCAACCATGGAAGACCCACGTCAGCTGGCAACAGAGCAAGGTAACCTCCGTCCGCGAAAGGCGTCAGATGGATCAGCCCTCTCTTCCTCTCAAACTCGGGCAGAAACCGTGGGAGACTTATCCGCTTCATTATCTACCGAAGAACAAGGATTCCTCACCATGGCAGCATCTGAGAGTCCTAGTTACATTAGACTTCTCAGCCCGAGAATTCTTTGTAGACTATAAATACCCCGTTTCCATACATAATGGGTAACGACATTTTGATTTTTAGCACACCACACGATTATTGCATGTTATACCTAACACACTCTCATATTCACACTAATTATGTTCTCAATTCTTCTTCCTTTTATCAAATTACTGACTTGAGCGTCGAAGTGCTAACGTATTTTTTGCAGGTCATCGTTCCTTGCATCAGTTCGACGTCTGATTTCTAATTTCCGGCCCAAGTCCATTCCTCTTTTTTGATTAAGCAGTTTTTGCTCACATCATACACCAAAAAAACTTATAAATTAATTTATTAAAAAAATACAATCTATTATTACAAATATTATTATCTTTTTCGACCCTCACTGACGTTTTAGCTTGTCTTGAATGCCCTCTCTTTGTTGGGATTGTTGTCTTTTCCGCGTTTCTGGTTAATCCATCTCATTATGAATACGTGATGTTTGGCTTCTATCAGGATAAATGATGCCACGAAAATTTGTGTCATAGACCAACTTGAATTCTAGAACATACCAATAATCTTTCGCCATCAAAGGATGAAAAGACTTAGAATATGTCCTTCTGTAAGCCATTAAATCGTAATAATCCTTAACCATTGATGCCGCACTAATTCTATATGCAGCGCATACCTTTTGAGCATGCGAGCACGAGATGCCAAATTGACTCCATTTGCCACATGAACATTCTCGTGTGGCAATTTTGACGACGTGGGTGTTGAGTCATGTCCAGTCTGACGCTTTGTTACAATCGAGGCAGACTGTTGATATTGGTTGTATCTCGTCACAGCATGTTCAACACTTTTTTCGAACCAACGTTTGAACAATTTATATGCATAGTTCGTCCACAGTTGGTTGTTGCTTAACATGAAACTACTCTTCGTCATCCTCTCATGAAAATAGTGGATTGAACGAGCAAACGTCATTTCCACTATTACAGTCTCAGGCAAACGGCGAGCCCCTTTCAAAACTCCATTGATGCACTCTGAATGTTGGTTGTGAGAATATTGCACCGCCATCCGCCATCGTGAGAAGCTGTCCATTTTTCCTTTTCAAACTGGTCTAAGTACACAAATGCTTCTAACTTGTGAGCCTTTACCTCGTCCATGGTTCGATTAAACTTTCTGATTTGATATTTAGAATCAACTCTTAACAAAGATCCTTCAATTGTATATTCTTGTAACGAGTGTTGAAATTAGAACATACATGCCTAAAGCAATATCTGTACACTCCCTAGGGTGGCACAAAATCCAAAATTGCAGTTACTACTCGAATGAGATCAGGATGACGGTCAGAAATAAGACACATCCTAGACCGACCTTTTATCATATGTTTGCTCAACATTTGAAGGAACCAGGTTCAATAATTGGGATTCTTCATCAACAATAGCAAACGCAAGAGGGAGTACTTGTTGATTCCCATCCATGACAGCTGCAATCAACATTTTGTGTAACCATCTACATTGATGACATTGCAGCAGAATTGGAACCCTTCGATACACAGTTTGAATGCCCAAAAGACATATTTTATCACATTTGTATTACTTGACTGTTCAAAGTATTTATGCTCCCATTCAACAATCGACTCTTCATTATACGATCGAAGAGCTCCCATATAACCTGGTAGCTTTCAAACTGAGCTCTCCTATGTGCCAAAAATAATTTCACGGGCCATCCTCAAAATATACCATGCCTTTTGGTATGGGGGTACAGACTGGGAGACTCACCACACATTATATATTAGTAGATCAGGTAGACGACATGAAACGATTGTGTGCCAACCACTCATTTCCAAAGGAAGAGATACAGAAAATGGATATTGGGATTGGTACGGTAGAATAACTTGTCGATTCGTCTCATCATCTACTGATAGACGTGTAGAAGTGGCTAACAACCGGTACATGCACCAAGTAGAAAATATGTGGTATGTTGTGAAATAAAACACGATTCATGTTAGACGCATTTTCTCTTACATTTAAATTCTTTTTTTTTTTTTGATGAATTCTTGCATTTAAATTCACTATTTTTAAATTAGTTTAGGCGCAATATGCACGTCCCTTCGATTAAGTACACAACCTTTACAAACACTTTTGAAGAGGCTATCCAAATGCTTGAGCAGGTCCAGATCGAATTATCATGTTTGTGACATGCTTACTTATCTTCTGACGGAGAATATGCCTGAAGAACAAGCAACACTACAAGATAATGTTCCGTCCACGTCACACAGACAAAGGAGAAGCAGTAGCAGAATATTTATTGGTTTAGTTAGAGGTAATAATACTGTTGGAGCATATATAGCTGGTACATCCACAATGTACACACCTTAACATGTATATCAAGATTCCTACGTCCTCAACCGGCCCAACAAAGTGATTGGATTGATTCAGCTCCATACATGCCAAGCCAACAAGCTTTTTATGGACAGGTTGATCTTGGCCTTTGCCTTGGCATGAGTCAAACATATGCACTAGAGTATAACATTAAACCAATTCTATTTCCATCATTTGGTGCATATCGTGATTATGGGGAGTCTAGTTCTATAACATCATCAAGTCGGTTGCATATAAATATCGATAATAATGATAATAAAGTGCAAGATGAATCAACACAAAATGTGAGTGGGGAAATAAGAAGATCTCAACGCCAACGACACTGATGCACTTGTGGGACGAACAATCATTTTTAGAAATTGTAATTATTATAATTATTTTTTTGGATTCAATTTTTTTTGTAAATATAATTTTTTTGGTGTAATTATTAAATTATAAGTTACAATTAAAATTGTGTTGTTTAAATTATATATATATTATTAACGTACTATTATTACAATTAAAAAGAATAGAAGTTGAACTCAAGGAGTTTGACTTCTAATTTAAATTAAAAAAAAATATATTCAGAAGTCGAGCTCATTGAGATCGATTTTATATTTAAATTTTAAAAAAAATGGTGAATATATATATTTTAATATTATTTTTATATTAAATTATTAAATAAGCTGATGGGGATATATCATAGTTAAAATACCAAAATACTCCCATAGAATCAAAAATACCTATTTGAGGAGAAGATTTACGCATTTCTTACTCAGCCTCGACTCGACCAGACCCGATCCAAAAACCCAATTCTTAAGTCGTTGACTGCTGACACCTAAAACCTCAGGATTACGCCACATGTCTTAGACAAGTAAATGCATTTAGCCTTATAAATACACACAACCACTTCATTTATTAGTACGTTATTTAGCATTTTCACACATGCATTTATTATCTCATTCCAGCCTCCCGATTTGATTTAAACATCGGAGGGTCCCTTGCTAGAGATCACCCATCAAGCCTAACGATCTCTTTTCGTTCTCAAGCTTCCAGTCGCCCGATCTAGACTATCCTCGAAGCGACCTCGACTTTTGAACCAGATCAGTTTGACGTCCTCTATGAGAAATATTAAGGAGAATATTAAAGGAGGATAAAGAGGCCCATCATGCAAGACCCTATATGAAGGCAAATGTTCAAGGGAGATAAAAGAAAGGGGTCAAGGAAGAGAGAATCAACAACCTCAAAACCAGATGTGGAGACTATAAGTAGACAGATAGAACGCCTTGGAATGCAGATTGATGAGCTGAAACGCAAGGATAAATGGTGACACAAAACAGAAATTCAGCGTTCTCAATTTTTTATTTTTTTTTATTTTTTTTTTTGTAGTAGCTGAAATTATTAGTAATTGTGTTTATCATTTTAAAAGAAAGAATACAAAAACCAAAAGGAGATTGTTTTTTTTTTTTTTTAGCAATCTTGGCTATTCATATCTGGTCTATAGGATGGATTTCTTGTCATATGAGTTTCTTCAACTTATGACTTTGAGAGTTTATCTAAAAGACATAAGTTATGGTCATTGATTTTGTATTAGATGATTATTTTAGCTTTTAATGGTTTGAATTTTTTATTTTAAGTTATACTACATTTTCTAATTCAATTAACATATAAAACTACATGTACAAAATATTTTTTATAATTTAAAAAAAATTTGGATTGTCTTTATGAACAAAAAAAAAAAAAAAAACAAGAGTTTTGGGCTAAAGGAAAAAACTTAATTTACTTCTTTCAAACTAAAAAATTTGGGATGAAATTATTAAAAAATTGAGAGATGATGATGATAATTTTAACTAATTATGTATATTTTAATATAAACCAAAATAAGATGATTAGAAATATTTTCATTGACTTCTAAAATAAACTAATTATGTATATTTTTAAAGTCATGTATTTTAATTAAAAATTTAGATATAAGACATGCTTATTTTATGTATTATCTTGATATTTTTTATATTGCATAAATTTTACGATAAAATTTAAAATATATATAAAAAAACAACATATTATATATAATCATGTCAATATCGTGTCTCAATTTTTTAAATTTTTTTAAACAATAGTCATATTTAGTGGGTCGTTGAACACCGTTGGTACAAAGGGTGACTTGTTGAGCAACAGTGATGTTTCAACTTCGCAGGTTTTTCAGACATAATAAAAAAGTTACTCTATAAATTAAAAAAAATACAAGTAATATTAAAATACGTTTTGAAATATTGAAATGATATTAGATGTATCTATTACTTAACATTATTCTTTACTTCTCTAGCAAGGAAAACCCTCGTTTATTTTTCTCTTTTGGAAGATGTGAAAAAAGCAACCAGCACAACAACCTTACGCGTGATCCTGAAAGAGAAATGTTCCGTTCCAACTATAGCGCCACCCAAAAGCCAAAATTACAAGAATTTTAATCTTATTTTATTGGAAATATTTGGATAGAACAAAGTATTTGATAAGAAATGAATTAAAATCCCTAAAAAATGTTTGGTATGCTGCATATGACAATGGAATGGAGTATAAATATATAGAGACAAGTTTAATGATGTCAAAAATATTTTATTGACATATTTCCAAGAGAATTAAAAACAAAGCCCATCATGATATCAAAGTTTTAGATCCAACATTTTCTACGCATATTTCCAATTTTTGGGATCTTGTTTCCTTGTCGTATTTTAAACTATCCAACCAAACCAAAATATACGATATCCGAGAATCAAATTCCCGAAGAATGCCATTCCCATGCAAACAAACAGGGCCAAAGAGTTAGACCATACTAAGGCTAAGCCACCCAATGACCCAAATATGCCATCTAAGCCAAATTTGTTTGGCTCGTACACAACCGATATAAGGTTCTTGAACATTAAGAGCTCAACAAGATGCAGAATCACTCAAAGAAGCTACAAGAGCTTTGCAGGGAACTCTAATAGATCGATCATGTATTCACTCAAGTATATATGATTTGCAAATCCCACATTTCCAAAATAACATACATTTCTGCTGATATATGATAACTTCGAGCATAAAGGCACAAGCATTGTTACCCTGCCGGTCCAGAAGCAAGTATAATATGTCACATGAATCATTTGAAAAGTAAAAGCATTAGAAAGGACTTGACATGGAACCAATTTGATGTCGAGAGCCAAATGATGGAAATGTCGGGGCCTGCAGTGGCAATGAAGGTCGTCCTGGTTCCTGCCCAGAGTCATTAGGACCGATGTAAAACAGTACCTGCGAGACGAATCACGTTCAATTTTGTCTTGGGAAACATCAAGCCATTCAATTTTGTCTCGGGAAACATCAAGCCAATCTGTAATTTCTAAGTTAAGGAATTTGTTCCGAATGGCAACAAGAGCAGAAAAAAGATTCCCAACCTCTACAATATCATCGATGTTTCAAACTTTGAGTGCGGCTTTGTGGACCATTGTCTCCTTGTGAATTTGGTGGCAACTTTTCTCTACAAGGTCGAGCAGCTTCTCCAAGTTCATTGCCCATGAGTTTAGAATGTCATTGCTGTCCTTGACTGTTTGGAAACAGATCACACCCATTGGTCTGTCGATCTTTGCCACTAATGCTTTGGAGACTACCATATCGGAGAGATGTTTTTCAGCCTCCTGCCATAAGAATGAGAATGCTATGATGAACAAAGATGATAGAAAAAATGCACATGGAAAGATACCATGGTTCAAAACTGTAGTTTGGCAACAACATCAATAGGTGGTGTTCCGCTTAGTCAACCGTTGGGAATATCGTTGGTGGTACAAATGCATTATAATTCTAAGAATATCAGGAAAGTTGTAGAAAAGTGTATATAGAAAATAACCACTTATAAGTGCATAGCAGAAACTATTGCATAAAATCGATGATGCAGTTAAACACAAAATCATTCTCAAGCTTAGATTCGTAAAAGGGCAAACATTAAATAAGCAACTATACCAAGGAAAATGCAAGTCCATTATTGGATATAATTGTTATTCATTGTACCAATAATCTCATATTAGATTGTAATATTATACCAATAATCTAATATTATTTGCTCATAATATATTATTAGACTGATAATACCATGATATTGGCCAATACCAACCAGCATAATCCTACTATCTGATTTATGACTTATGTATATGTAAGTTGGGAGAATAGCAGGTAATGTCCGATTTTCTTGGACAAGTCATGCCCCAATATGAAAATATGGCTCTAAATTAAAACCATAACTAGAAATTTAGAGATGAAAGTGCAAAAAAGAAGACATTATCTTCAAAGATAGTGAACAAAAAATATTAGTTTAAAAACTCAATCATCAAACAGAGTCAAAGCCTTAACCCTCATTTTCAGAATTCAGAAACTTTAGACGGGCAAAAAGGAAGGCATGTGCTTCCTTTATCACATCTCACTTCTTACTCTTTCAACATCACATCCCCAATCTGTGTGTATTGTTGCCAGGTTTGGGCATTACATCCATCCGTGAGAAGAACCAAATGAACCCAGTCAAACTACAGGTGCATGCGTAAAGTGCAACTTTACAACTTGACATGCATAAATTATAAAATGATCATGGGATTTAAGGAAATCTATAAGAGAAAGCCACTATAAATTCAAAAGAAAAGGGTGGTCACATATTCTTCCCAAATCATCTAAATATATCACAGACCAAACACAAATATAGGGTATCCACATTTACAATGTTACTTTTCTTACTCAAAAAGAAGAAAAAGCTGAATAAAAATACAAAATATAGGCAAATTATGGCTCATTGCATCTTATGTTCTTGGTCTGGTTCCAGGCTGTAACATTCATTTGCTTGCATCTCAAACATACCGCCCCATTACAAGTACTAACCAAATTTACGATACTTCAGACCATATGAAGGAGCATTCAGCAAAAAATTATTACTAATAACACAAAAAGAAAGGAAAGCAATTCATAGCTCTTAGAATTTTACAGGAAAGGGTATCTCACAAATCAAATACAGACAGACCTGGACGGTAAGGCATAACAGATCTGCAAGTCTCTTCAAGGTTATCCGTGAGTAGTATTTTGAGACAACAAGGATGTTCTGCAATAAAATCATTTGAAATTATATGCATTGCATGAACATAAATAAATTTAAATTGGAATAAGCAGTATCACAGTGATATCAGCAAAGAAAGCAGTGAAAAATGAATTACAGAACAAAGAAAACAGATGTGTTTTTAGGAGTATTACATGTTCTATCACTCTGAGCTTCAAATCTTCAGCGGCCTTTTCACCCAGAGATCCGCCTAGCATGTTTCTCTCATTCTCAAACTCATCTTTGAATGTGTCCCAAAGAGCTGTCCACTGAATAACCTCCATGGTAACTAGTTGTTTCAGCAGCAACCTTATGGCAGGGTAGAGCAAGTATCAGAATGAGTAGCATATGAAGCCAAAGAAATTGAAAACAGGAATAACCATAAATATATTATAAAGAGTTAACCTGAAATGAGGAATTTCTGAAAGGTTCTTATCCTCCAGAGTTGAGTTAAGAAGGCTAGACTGCATGGGATCATGAGGAGACAAGACCAGATACCAGCATATTTTTCTCAAAACCTACAGAAATATGATTAAAGCTAATTCAGTGGAATACAAGATACTTAGAAGTATACAATTAGTAACATTGGACAAAGCAGAAATTAGTTGCTTATACCGGTATCCACTGAGCAGGGTCTTCTTTCACAGAGGGAATCTCATATATTGACTTGTAACATCGACATATCTCAAGGTAATTGTTGCTATGTGCATAATACCTACAGCAAATGAAAATCAATGTATATACATTAAATATTATCAATCCATTCCTGAACTCTGAACTTTTAGAAACTATTTTCAAGCCAAGTGATTTAGAAGAATCCATGGATACATGCAATGCAGATTTATCCGCCTTATATTATTCCTATTTGTCTAAGTACTTTATGCTCCATTTAAAGTAAACTATTTATAGTAAAATAGTCAGTATAAAAAAAAAATCTGTCCACGTTCAGAATTTTAGAAATGCCTACAACAGTTGTACTCCTCAGTCCTGATTGACAAGGCACACAACTTCAGATTAGTGGCTGAAGATCGAAATGCTGTTATAATAAGCTGCTATGGTTCCAAATAAAACAACATGTATTGACATCTCCAGAAGGAAAAATAAGCAAATTCTATTGTCAATGGAGCATTTATAAGTCCGACTCTTCCAAAATAAACAAGACAGGACAACATAGGAGAGGAGAATATGTCACTGCCGTGTGACTTCATATGATTATGATTTATGAGACCACATAGTTAAAGTCGACCAAGTAATGTACCCTGCAACTGATCAAATTCTTATTTGAAGTATCCCATTCTCAACAGGAACTAATAGCTTAATGGAACACTATTGATAAACTTCATAAAATGGAAGTCTTGTGCTTCATGGAATGACTGTTGAACTACACAGTAGATATTGTGCATGAGAAAAGCAATTATTGAACAAATCAGGATCTAACTTAAACCACAATTAGAGGTCACGGAGAAGATTGTCGGACTGGATATTATACGGAAAAAAAAAATAGCGAAGGGCCAAATCCTGCACCAAATTTAGCCTTGTAACCTCCATATCAGACGTATTGTATATGAGTGTCTGCATGATTTTGTGCATCCATTACATATGTGCCAATTCTGTGAATGCACTTATACTCATTTTGTAATACAAACATGACGTTCTAATATATCAGAAAATAGAAAATAAAAAATGGTGCATACCTGATCATTAATTGGTAGTAGATCTTTTTCAACTCCAACAATGACGGAATATCAGCAGGTGCCTCTTCAACAATGGCTTCACCTTCTTTTGGCTTCTTCTTTTCTTTTGAAGTATCAGCTTCAAAAACTCTAGGACTTATCTTTCTTGAGAGTATTTGTGCACGGACATAGTCTTCGCGATCTAAACACAAACGAACCTGAAGAATTTGAAGAATAAGGTACTTATCAAATGAGCCAAGTTCTCCATTGAACAAAGCAGCAACTGTAGATGGACGGAAATGGAGAATCACATACTTGCTCAAGTATGAAAGCTATCTTTTCAGTTTTTGCCATGGCGCCAAATGTCTCCACCTGTGGAACAAATCTGTCAGCAAACTAGTGAAGTTGGAACAAGCTAATGTTTGACTAGTGCATCAAGGCCAAATGATCTAAAGGATAATGCCAAGACATCATGATCCACTGACCGCAACTTCTTGCATCAAGTCAGCAGCCTCAGCTATAAGTCCTTGTTCTTCCTTAATCTTCGCAAGTTTCTTAATCAACCGAGCCCTCTCTATCTCAACATATATCTGTCAGAAATTTGGGCCGTACACTAAGAATCAAAGTCCTTAAAATAAAGAAAACCTAAAGACATTTTCAGTATGGGAATCACCTTCCCAGCGGACACACTGTTAAGTGTCTTAATAAGCTCTATTTTAGTATCAAGATCTGGGGTCTGATCAATATATTGCATTGCCTGCTGGACCATTGCTTGTACAGCCTGCATCAAAAGACCAAGAACAAAATTTAATAACAATATGGAAACTTCAAGCAGTGAGCGAACCCCAGAAACATCAATTATCATTTCATACAGAATAAGAAAGGCCCTGATAAAAAAGAATAGACGACACACTTGCCAATATAACTATAATTATTCTTCTATTTTGGGACTTGGGCAAAAATAATGAATATAGATAAGCACCAGGAACCCAAGCACAGACAACTAGCTAGCCTGGTATAGTAGCTAATAAAAAATAAATCGCGTTACAGACTATACATTTAACCACCAGTTACCATACATGTCAAGAAAAACGCACATTAACTAATATGTTCAGTTATTTCTAGTATTATGTGGATCTTTCTGTACATGCCACAGTACATAATACCTAAATAGAGACCAAGCTTCAAAAATGAAAATCGATGTTTTTAGCCCTATAATGAGGATCCAAATGATTATCATCACAATACTGACAGAAAGGAGAAAACTGCATAGAGATTTCCAAAAATGGTGAAAACTTCAATACAATTGGCATACGTACATATGACATATGATTCTCAACAAATACATGATGATAGAGAACTGGAATAGACTACAACGCATATTTACCATTGCAAACTCCACATGACAGGCACTCGTGAATAGTCTAATTTCTTCCATTTAGTACCGCATCACGGTTTACCTTTGAGAGCAGAACAGGTGATTCATTTAGAGAAATGGATAGCCTATTTACTTGCTGGCCAAATTAGTCCTTTCTTATGGAGGATTCATTCCCTGTTGGGCTACTGATAAGTCTGATCACTAGCCAAAATTTGACCCCATCACTCATACGGTTTACATAGACCAGAGAAACATATATTATCATACCCTCAATCAGTGGGCACCAACGTGACTGCATGTAACATTTCTTAATTTGACGGTGAGTATTAAACTCGGAAATTTAATTTTGCAGAAGTTGAATACCATAAAATTCTTCCTCTATGTTTTACCATGTAAAAAGTTTCATACTTTGATGGTGAGTAACAATTTTCAATACAAAATAAAACCCAAAAATAGAAAAAGTAGGAAATCATGTATGAGAAGATGGGCACACAAGAATCATCCCAGACAATATTTTACTTTCTACTATTTTAAAGATAGCCTAAACTTTCTCATACACTGGTGTAGCAACTTGGCACCTTTATTACTTCTACCCCATATAGCTCCCTGATCCCAACCCCTGCATACCCTAGCAAAATGCCAACTATGGTTTCAGTTAAAAGTTACACCATTATTTTCATCAGCAACATCAAACTTATACACTTGATCAAAAATACAACATCAAACAAGTTGTAGGTGCCCGCAATTTTCTCCCAAGCATTTACATTCTTACAACAATACTTAACTATCAAGAAAAACATAAAAGCTCAACCCCGAAGTTACAAGCCCTAGCCACTCTTTTTACCCCAAGTCAAATCATAATACTATTACGACTACTAACAACCACAAAATCAGAAGGAGAAAGAGAACCAGAGAACAAAAAATTAGTAAGATCTGCTAGACCTTAATCTCAACTAAATTAATTACAAATGCAAAAAGGACAAATAAAATCTTCAACCCAATACATTCTGCACCAAAGAATCAGCTTCTCCTAGGTCAGTTTCACAAACTAACTAGTGATATAGTAACATTAAACCTCAGAACAGAGATAGAAAACCTGCACAGTGGTCAACCATTCAAAAACCATAGTTTCAACTGGAGTTACTAGACTACAACAATATAAATATCAATAGTATAAAAATGATAACTGTCGGGGAAATCGAATAAACCTGTTTCAACTGTCCACGCCGCTTGGAAATAAGCACAATCTGATCATTGAGTGTTCTCCACGAGCCGGCTTCAAAGCAGAGCTGCAAAATATCGGTGACGGCCTTCCTCGTACCTGCAACATCACCCACTTGCCTCATCTGCTTCTCCACATTCAGCAACATCTCAATTTTCGCCTCCAAATCCCCACCTCCATTTTCCTACAAAATTAAACCAAAACATTCGAAAAATCACAGCACGGATCTAAAATGGGTAAAGAATCAATAATGTACAAGCTCACTCGAAGTCAGGAGGGCGCATTCACTTACCATTTCGATCGAATAGATACGACGAATTGGGCAGTTTTCGTGCAATCGAAGACAAAGAAAACCCTAGAGAGAGAGAGAGAGAGAGGGAGAGATGAGAGAGTTGAAATCTGTTCTACCATGCGACCATCTTACAGCTAATAAACCTTTACAAATTACAATATTTTAGGGTTAAATATATTTTACACCCCGAAGTATGCTTATATTCGAATTCACCCCCTAAGAAATGAAATGCAACAAAAATTCCTCTAAAAAAATAATTTGGTGTTGGTAGGACCAAAATGGCCTTCTCACTTACCGTTATATTTTTCATTTCACTCCCTAAAATATGTTTAATTAAAATTCTCCCCATAACTACTTTTAGTAATTTTCAAATTTCACTCAAATTTTATTTAAACAATAATGTTTAAAATGTATAGCTTTTTATAAATTATATAATATAATACATAAAAGGTTTACAAGGTCAATATGCAAAAATGTTCTATAAAGAAAACTATTACAAGCTCAATAGAATTTTATAAAAATTTATGTTATATAACTTATATATTTTATATTCAATTATATGTACAAATATTTAAAATATATCATGTCATCACTCATAAACTAATAGAATATTATGAATAAATTATATCTATAAATTTGCATATTTTATAATATATGTATATGTTCAGTGATGTGCATAAAAATGGTTGGCCCAAAAAAGTCCAAATGGTCCAATAAAAAGAAATATATTGCACAAAATCAAAGAAATGCAAGGCATAAAGTATCTCCCAAAGGAGCCCAATTTGTACCTCCAGGCCCAGGGAAGGACCGGATCAGGCCCCCCGAAGAAAGTCAAGACCAGACCTAACCAGGCCCCTCCAGGAAGAAGGCCCAGGGAAGGAAGGCCCGCAGAAGGGAGGCCCATAAAAGGGGGTTTGACCCGACTACGAATGAAGGATAAGGTTATCCAGCCATATCCTTATCCGAGTAAGGATCTTGTAATCACCTCCTCTGAATTCGGGTGAGGTCCACAACCGCCTCCCTGAAAATTTGGGAAGACATCCAAGATTCCTGTCAGTTACCTCCTACTTGTCAAGAGACCTTACCTCGCAGGACTCTAGGAAGGTCGGGTAACTGACCCTCCAAGAGTCCAAGGCCACGAGGAGTCCTTCCTGCTCAAGAAAACTCCTCTATAAATACCAGCCCCCTTCGCTGGTATGGGGGGAAGGGTTTTGTAACATCCCCAAAATTTTATACGTAATTATGGGATTAATTGATAATTATTTAAAAAAGAATTAGTTAATTAGTAAATAAATTATAGATTAAAGTTTGATCATATTAAGACTTGAATAGAGTGAATTTGAGCTTTATAAAATATTTGAGAGCAAATTATATAATTAAGAAAATTAGGAGGGACGTAATGGGTGTTTAAAGAAAAGATTAATATATATATAAGAGAGAGAGAGAGAGAGAGAGAGAGAATGAAATTGGGGTAGCACGTGTCGCCACCCCCACTCCTCACTTACTCTATATATATACTAGCCGTCGTAACATGCCGTCCCTGCGTGCATATAAAATAATATTGCACTTTTTAAAATTATTATAAATAAGGAAAATATATAAAATTCAACACATTGCATTTAAGAAAAAAGAAAGACAGAAAAGAAAATTATCTTAGGGATATTATCGGTATAACCAAAAAATTGGTGTCGCTATGTCATTAACTGTCATATGTGAGTGAGAAAGGCCTTTCCTTTTAATAAGTATAGACTAGTCGTTGTGGTACGCCGTCCCTGAGTGTATATAATAAATAATTTTTCCCGCTTTAAAATGTATTAAATAAGAGAAAAATATAAACCAATACATCACATTAAAAAAAATAAAAGAAAGAAAGAAAAAAAAAACTATTTTGTCAATTAATGTAAAATTTAGAAGTTAAATAAGTTAGTTCTATTATTGGTTGAAGGGCATTTTTGACTTTACAAAAAAAATGGTGCAGCGGTGCCATTAACCGTCGTTTTTGAGTGTGGAAGGGGTTTTCTTTTTATATTAGTATAGATTATACTATTTGATTTTTTGAAAACAAAACACACACACATTTACACACACACTCGGCGGTATTTCAAAGGTACGAATTTTGAAATTATTATTAATTTATATAATTATATTATTTGAGTAGTGTATTTATTAAATGTGATTAGTATTATCGGATTTACTTTTTAACCGGAAAAATTCACGAATTCGAGTATTTATATAAATTAATGATTGGATAAATATTTAATTGAAACTATTGTAGCCAATAAATGAAATGTTGGAATTGGCCATGACCCTTTCGGGTAGGCCCACTCACGGGCCCCTTTTGTCCCACCACCTTGGACGACTCATACCCACCACAAATTGGTCCAGTCCATCTTAGCCCAACTGCTGCCCTAGCCCATACCCGCTTCGGCCCATCTTGATCCTTGTTTAAAAGCCTTGACCTTAGTGATGTTGGTCAGTCTTCTCTTTCCCTTCTAGGGTTTCTTCCGCAGTTGTTTTCCCTCCTTTCTCTCTCCCTCTCGCTAAAATGTCTCCTTGGTTTTCATCCATCCTTTCATGGTTCCGATGGCTTTGGAACCATGCCTCACCGCCTCCTTCCGCCTCTTGTCTCTCACATCTGTGTCGTATAAAAGGGGATCCATCTCTTTGTGTTCGAAACAAGCAAAAACCGTGAGTAAATTATCTTGAGCCCTTCCCCCTCTTTCGCACTCCCTATATTTCTCTGTGATCTTGTGTGTGTGACAGTCCTAAGTGGACATCGGCCTTTGTGGTGGTTTGAGTAACCGGTGGTGGGAGCCGGCCTTGTGTGTGATCGTGAGTTCCCGGATCTTGGTTCCCTGAGCCATAGATATTGTTAGGACCTTTACTTTACAGTTTCTTTGGTTTTGAAATTGTAATTTGTAGTTTAGGCTCTAATCAATTTGTAATAGTAAGATAGGTTTTTCAATACCCACTGGTGGCTCACCACTCAACAGTGGTATCAGAGCCGGTTTATTCGGTTCTGGCCTCGGCGATCTCACGGTAAAGGTTTCTAACCCTACTCCTAATTACTGCTTTGTGCTATTCTGGTATCTGTTGTGTGCGATACATTTTACTTAGTGCTTCCGCCTTATTCTCTGTGAAACCTGCTGAAATTACTGGTTTTAATTATCTCGGTGATACCTCTGATATTATCCTGTTATTTCTGTAATAACATTATCTCTGTGATTATCCTGTTATTTCTGTAATAACGTTATCTGTGTGATACTCCTGTGAAATTCTGACTTTTGGATATTTTCTGTTTATGTTACCAGACCTAGACCGAACCCTCCTCTTACTTCTCACTTGGCCGGGTCCCTGACACCGTCGGGTATCTGGTTGAGAGTAGGTCGAGGAACCCTTGATCATTTTTTTGTTGCATCTGTTGTTTTAACTGCATTTGTTGCATCTTTTGTTACCATTACTACTTTCTTATCATGGCTGGTTACAACTTGCTTCCATTTGATGGCAAAATTGATTTCACTATCTGGCAACAAAAAATGAAAGGAATTTTAATTCAACAAAAGGTTTTCAAAGCTATTGATGGAAATTATGCTGATACTGTGAATGAGGAAAAGAAACTTGAAAATGATGAATTTGCTTACTCTTCTATTATTCTTAACTTATCTGATGTTGTAATTCGAAAAGTAGGGAAACAAGAATCAGCTAGAGAGTTATGGAATATGTTAAAAGAACTTTACACAGAAACCTTATTACCTAGTAAACTGTTTTTTACTAGAAAAGTTTTTTAGATATAAACTGAATTTGACTAAAAATATTGATGACAATATTGATGAGTTCACTAAGTTAATCTAGGATATAAAACTGTCTGGGGATAAGAATATTGATGACTATACCTCTATAGTATTGCTTAATGCCATACCAGATTCCTATGGTGATCTTAAAGCTGTCATTAAGTATGGTAGAGACAATGTAAATCTGGATACTGTTATTAGTGGTCTAAAAAGCAAAATGGCCCTCAAAACCAATAAACCAAGCCAGTCACAAGGTGAGGTTAATTTTGTTAGAGAGAGGACTAAAAATAGGAATTCGGATTACAAGTATAGGAAACACAGTAAGGGTAAACACAAGAGTAGGAGTAAGTCAAGGGGCAAGGGTGATAAAAATAGTGATGACAAGGTTAAATAAAGGAAGTGTTATAACTGCAGTATTAAGGGTCACTATATTAAGGACTGCAGGAAACCTAGTTCAGATAAAGATCAGAACTATTCTAATGACAATGCAAATGTTGTTACTAATGACTGTTCTGGTGATGTTTTCATGGTCTGTGATGTTAATAATGTTCAGAGTCTGAATATGCATGATTGGCTAATTGATTCTGGTTGCTCTTTTCACATGACTCCTTTTAAAGATGTTTTCACAAAGTTTGAATCTGGGAATTATGGTTCTGTTTCAATGGCAAATGAAAAATGCTGTGAAATTTTGGGTCTTGGTGACGTGAACTTGGTTTTTGAAACGGTTTTAAGTTGACTCTCAAAAACGTCAGGTTTGTCCTTGATTTGAGTCATAACCTTATCTCATGTGCCGTTCTTCAGGAAGAAGGTTTAGAGGGCAGATGGGAAAAGGGGGTTATGAAAATTATGAAGGGTTCATTAACTGTTTTCAAAGCTGAACGCAAACGTAATCTTTATGTGTGCACTGCCAAGTATGATGCATTTTCTGCTAATGTTGTTCAGAATGATAAAACTGTTTTATGGCATGAACGGTTAGGTCATATCAGCCAGAACGGTCTAGAAATCCTCAAATCTGAAGGTGTATTGCATGACAGCATTGAGAAATTGAAATTCTGTGAAGAATGCATCATGGGAAAACAACATAAAGTTCAGTTTCCTGTTACCTCATACCCCAACCCCACTTCCTTATCTAGCATTTTAGACTATGTGCATGCTGATGTGTGGGGGCCTTCTAGTACTCCAACCCACGAAGGGAACAAATATTTTTTTATCAATCATTGATAACTTTTCAAGAAAAGTTATTGTTTTCCTAATGAAGTGCAAATTTGAAGTGTTTGAGCATTTTCAAAAGTGGAAAACTTTAGTTGAAAATCAGACCGGAAAAACTTTGAAAGCTTTGCGCACAGACAATGGTTTGGAATTTTGTAATCAAAGTTTTTCTGAGCTATGTGATAAATATGGCATAAAAGAGGCACAAAACAAATCCTTATACACCTCAACAAAATGGTGTTGTTGAGCATATGAACGGAACCATTCTGGAAAAAGTAAGATGTATGATTTCCAATTCTGGAGTTCGCAAAACTTTCTAGGGTGAAGCAGTGTTAACTGCTGTTCACCTCATAAACAGATCCCCTTCAGTTCCGTTAAATGGTAAGATTCCTGAATCTGTATGGTCTGGCAAAACTGTTGATCTGTCTGCTTTACATGTCTTTGGATGTGCTACATTTGTTCATCAAAGTGTTGATAAACTTGAACCTAGATCACAGAAGTGTGTTTTTGTAGGATATCCGGATGGGGTTAAGGGTTATCGTTTGTGGCTTAGGAGCCAACCTGGTTTTAAGGTTTTGATTAGTAAAAATGTGGTTTTTAATGAATCTGATATGCGGTGTCTCTCTAAAACTCCAGATAAAACAGAATCTCCATTAAAACCGAATTTCGTTCAGGTAGAGGAAATTCAGGGGGATAACCAACAGGTAGAGGGTAGCCTAGAGGAACACACAGAAAACCTAAACCCTGATGATAATTAAAATGACTACCTATTATCTAGGGACAGAAACAGGTATGTGCCTAGGCTCCCCTCTAAGTATAGTGATTTTCATGTTGTACTAAACACTGAATCTAGAGAACCTGAAAAATGGGTATGTGTAATGAAAGAAGATGAAATAAAGTCCTTGAAAGATAATAAGACATGGATTTTGGTCCCAAAACCTAGCAGTGGGTCTATTATCGGGTGCAAATGGATTTTTAAAATAAAACAGGAAGAAAACTCAAAAAGGTTTAAAGCTAGACTTGTTGCTAAAGGGTTCACCCAAAAAGAAGGCATTGATTACACTAAAGTGTTTTCTCTTGTTGTTAAGTATACTATTGTTCGCATCTTGCTTGCTTTATATGCTCATTTCGATTGGGAGTTGAAACAAATGGATGTGAAAACTGCATTTCTGCATGGAGACTTAGAGGAAAACATCTACATGCATCAACCTGTTAGTTTCATTGATAAATCCAAACCTGATTATGTATGTATGTTAAAGAAATCATTGTATGGGTTGAAACAGTCTCCACGATAGTAGAACAAGAAGTTTGACACCTTCATAATTCGTTAAAATACACTCGAAGCAATTATGATCATTGTCTATATTTTAAATACGAGGACAACATACCTATATTTCTTGTCCTATATGTGGATGATATGCTCATAGCTAGTCCCAGCATGCTGCATGTAAAAAATCCTCAAAACAATCTTAGAAAGAATTTCGATATGAAAGATCTTGGTGATGCTAAGAAAATTTTGGGCATGACTATTGAAAGAGATAGGAAGAACTCCAGCATTGTTTTGAATCAAAGTGCATACATACTTTCTATGCTTGAAAAGTTTTCCATGCTAGATTCAAAGCAACTTATGTTCCTCTCTCTTCTTATTTTTAGTTAAGTAAAGATCAGTGCCCTAAAACTGATAAAGATAGAGAGAAAATGAAAAAGGTTCCATACTCTAATGCTATTGGCTCTGTTATGTTCTTGATGGTATGTTCCAGGCCTGATATTGCATATGCTATAAGTTGTCTTAGTCGTTATATGTCTAATGCAGGTCCTCCCTACTGGGAGGCCCTGAAATGGTTGTTGCGATATCTTAAGGAACTTTAAAAAATGGCATTAAATTCACTAAGTGTCCTGATGGGGTAAAACTGGTTGGTTACGTTGATTCTAACTATGCAAATGACAAAGATAATAGGAAATCCACTACATCATATATATTTACCTTGTGTGGGTCTTGCATTAGTTGGAAGTCTCAACTCCAACAAATTGTTGCTTTGTCTACCACTTAAGTTGAGTACTTGCTGCCACAGAAGCTTTTAAGGAAGCTATATGGTTAGAAGGTCTTATTAAAGAAATTGGTTTTCTAAATCAAAAAGTTAGTGTCTTCTCTAATAGTCAGTCTGCTATTCAGCTTTGTAAAATTCATGTTTTTCATGATAGAACAAAACATATAGATGTTAGGTATCATTTTATCAGAGACATAGTAGGAAAAGAATTCATTCATCTTGATAAAATTGATTCCGAGTCTAACCCTTTGGACATGGGGACTAAATGTCTGACTGTTGAAAAGTTTAATAATTGTTTGGATATATTAAATCTGCAATAAATTGTTTGCTCTCACCTTTTCTTTCTTTTGCAAGTACCAAAGAATAAAAGGTAATGATGATAGTCAAAGATCCGGATCACCCTCACGGGTCCTGGTCCAAGGTAGAGTATGTTGGAATTGGCTCATGACCCTTTCGGGTAGGCCCACTCACGGGCCCCTTTTGCCCCACCACCTTGGACAAATCATACCCACCACAAATTGGTCCAATCCATCTTAGCCCAACTGCTGCCCTAGCCCATACCCGCTTCGGCCCATCTTGATCCTTGTTTAAAAGCCTTGACCTTAGTGATGTTGGTCAGTCTTCTCTTTCCCTTCTAGGGTTTCTTCCGCCGCTGTTTTCCCTCATTTCTCTCTCACTCTCGCTAAAATATATCCTTAGTTTCCATCCATCCTTCCATGGTTCTGATGGCTTTGGAACCATGCCTCACCGCCTTCTTCCGCCTCTTGTCTCTCACATCTGTGTCGTATAAAAGGGGATCCATCCCTATGTGTTCGAAATAAGCAAAAACCGTGAGTAAATTATCTTGAGCCTTTCCCCCTCTTTCGCACTCCCTATATTTCTCTGTGATCTTGTCTGTGTGACAGTCCTAAGTGGACATCGACCTTTGTGGTGGTTTGAGTAACCGGTGGTGGGAGCCGACCTTGTGTGTGGCCGTGAGTTCCCGGATCTTAGCTCCCTGAGCCATAGATATTGTTAAGACCTTTACTTTATAGTTTCTTTGGTTTTGAAATTGTAATTTGTAGTTTAGGCTCCAATCAATTTGTAATAGTAAGATAGGTTTTTCAATACCCACTGGTGGCTCACCACTCAACATGAAATTTATTTAATCTATTAGATTTAGCCATTGTTATAATGGATTTACTTAAACTGATCGGGTTTATTAACAAATACTTAATTATATGTACCGGTGCTTAATTGATTATTATAATAGTGAAGAATTGGTAGAAATTAATGGAAATACTAGAAAAATTATATTTGAGAAATATTAGAAAACTGTATTTGAGAAATATTATATTTATTATAAAAGAATATGAAATTTTCGTAATAAACTCTTATGAATTAATTGATAAATTAGATATATACCAAAAAAGCTTATAATGTTTAGTAATTTAGATGAAAATGGGACGGGGTTTGAATTTCAATATAAATGAAAAATCAAAAGATTGATGGAAAAGGTACGAATATTATCTTAATATTTTAGTTAGAATTCACGATATTTTCGATACATTGATTATTCATATTATAACCTATTATAGGACAAGAGGATAAAGTAGAGGGTTGAACAACTCCTCCTATTAACGTAATCGTTTTGTCATTTGAGGTAAGTATAGTCAATTGGACTTATATATATATATATGGATAAGTATGTACGTAAAGTTGTACACGTAGTTGTAAATGATTGGTTATTTGTCTGGATTATATATATATATATAATTGTGTTTGTATACTTGATTTTTAATTATTGGTTGTTTGTCTGGTTACGTTATTGATCTGTGAAATTGTTATGATGTGCTTATTTGTGGTGGTGTTGTACGGACGTCAAATGAATGGCTGTGTGATTGTATATTTGATCGTTGAATGAAACTGAATGAGAGTGTTATTGGGGGCGGGAGGGGGGGGGGATCAATTGTTGAATGGACCTGAATGCTGAAGTTAATGATTTGTTGTTGTGGATTGAGATAAAGAGATGGCTTACCTAACTGGGGGCATACTGCAATGGCTTATGATGATATGATTAATGATGAGTTGTGTGCTATCATTGATTAATGGAGATGATGTGACATGTCATACGTGCTGTGTGCCATGTGATATGATTGATGATGAGATATCATACGAGCTGTGTGTTGTGTGGTATCATTGATGGTGGGATATCATATGAGTTGTGTTTTGTATGATATCGAGAAAAAAATGGATATAGTGATGGAGGTGATGATAGCCAGCAAAGACCATTGAGTCATGCACTCCAGATCAGGTAAGAAGGGCCCTAAGAGAATAAACAGTAATTTTGAGTATATTATGTTGTGTATTAATCTATGATTATTGGTATTGGTATTTTGTGATTCTGTGGTATGAATAGTGATTATTGGTTAGTATCAATTGTATGGAATTTTTCCTAGTGCGCATGTGTTTGTATATATATAAGCTAATTAGCTATACTTATTGAGTAGACAACTCATTCCTTGCCATATATTTTTCAGGACATAAGTCACAATGACTAGCTAAATTGGAACATAAATCGTGTTGCCAGTCTTATTAGGTGGGTCAACAACTACATCTTGGTTGAGATCTCTAGCTACATAACTACAGATATTAGATTTTTTTATTGAATTTTGTATTTTGAGATTTATTGCTTTTAATATAAATTTCTTGTAAAATGGGTTTAATTATGGAGAATGTGTTATAATTAGTGATATTAAAGCATAATGCTATAGGGGGCTACAGGTTTACTACCCTCTCAAGTTCAATAATACTTTTCTACTCTCTAAGCTCTCGAATTACTCTCTACACTCACACTACTCATTTTATGCTCACTTCACACGAATTCTCATTATTCTCATTACTTTCAAGCTTATTTTTTTTCATAATTGTTTACTGACTTGAGCGTCGGAGTGCTAACGCTCTTTTTGCAGGTCCTCTTTCCCTAACTTGCAGAAACTCAAGCCCACTCCGCTCGAGTCTAAAAAATCAACTTGATTAAGCTCTTTTTGCTCACATCATTCAGTAATACATTTTAAAATTGTATTCAATTTAAAAAAAAGTTCAATAAATATATCAACAGAAAGTAAAAATTATGTAACTCTTTGAATAACTATATAAAAAATATAAGTGAAGTGAGCTGAAAATAGCTCTTCCGAATAAGATCTAAGGGCTTGAGAAAGTTGGCCCTCTAAGACTTGCAAATCGAAAAATAGGACCTGCAAAAAAATACGTTACACTTCGACGCTCAAGTCAGTAAACAATTTTCAAAAGATATAAAAACAAACGTAGAGTAATATCGGGAAAAAATGATTGAATTCAGAATTGTGCTTGTGACAATATATGTGTGTGAATATGAAATTAAAGATACGCTACCTCTTCAAGAGAAAAGAACCTGTATTTATAGGAGTAGTGGCAGAGTCCTTACCGCTTGAGGAGTCCTAACCCTTAAGGACTTAAAGATATGGTTAAGAAAGGGTTCCTAGGTCTTCATATGGATAAGTCCCTTCAGAAGCAGACTTGTTGGGGAATCTTGGATAAGAGTGGATGAGTTCCACTTGCACCTTTCTTGGAATTCATGAGCCTGCCCATGTTAGCTGATGACTGAGACAGACACAACCTTGTCGGCAGTTCCTATGGTCTTGGGCTTTTACTCTTCTAGGCCAAGGGTGATGTAAACGGGGCTAACCATTCGGGGGGCCTGCCGATCGAGTGCCTTTAAAGCTATTGGGCTTCCATGTTTTCCTCTGGGTTGGGCTATCGTGAATGGGGCCTTTTCATCTTTAGGCTCACCTAGTTTTGGGCACACCATTCAGTCTTCTCCTCCCCCCAACTCTGAAAAGAAGAGGGTCTATTTACTCATTTTTAGAGTAGTTGCCCCTTAGTGGGATAATCTTTCTAAACTTTAGCAGTTTTGCCCCTATGTAAGTGAGAGATAACCTTCTTGGATTTGAAAATGGTATCAAGCAGGATTTGACAGCTATGACACGAGATACCTCGTTGCTTAGGCGCGTGGGCTACCATCTTCCGCGTGGGGGCGGTTATTGATAAACTGCCCCCTTTTGTAGCTTCCTTCCCTTGTAACTGCCCAACGGCTGGCAGTTACCTGGCGCATCCCTGTGTGACTGCGGATTTCGCCCCTTCATCTTCCTCATTTAACCTCTCTCCATGCTTATTTCTTCTCAAATTTTCCCTCCCACAATTTGGAGAGAGAAATACCTTCCTGCTGAGTTTTCTTACCTTCTTGTGCCTTCGTTCTTGTAAATGGAAGAACAATCTACGTCTTGCATATTTTCTATTTCTCTTCTTTTTTGTTGTTTTCAGTTTTAAGTCGTAAAATGGTGTCTTCACATGAGTCTATGAGGTTTGTCGGAAAATGGTCGTCAGGTGAGGATCCCTGCGAGGCCACCTCTAGAGGGACGGGCTCTGGTCCGCCTTCATATGGAGGGTCTCGAAGGTGGAGCTTGAGGAAGGTGGCTGATGACCAGTGTCGTCTACTGGATGAGTCATCTAAGGACGAGGGAGTCCCAGATAAGGAGCATGAGGAGGTAGCAGACTCCTCCCTCGATGAAGAGGCAGAGCCTCCCGCCATCGAAATGGGGGGGGAGGGCAACTAGCCCTATCCTTCAGTACGAAGTCCCTTATTTCCTTCGCGCTGTCGATGTTAACCAAATCATAAAGGAGTATGGTATCTCGGCTTCCTTTGTCTTTCTCATCTCCTCGCCTGAAAACTAGCCAGATTTTCGCTCTCCCAACTGCCTGTGTTTTTTCATTGCTCAACTAAAAGCTGGTCTCCATTTTTCTTTTCCTCTTTTTACGAGGATGTTGCTAGAGTTTTTGGCACCCCTCTGAACCAACTGGCCCCAAACTCTTTTCGCCTTTTGGCGAGTTTCGCCATGGTCTTCAAATACAATGGTGTTATCCCTACGAGCTGAGATTTCTTGACCTGTTCTCAATTAAATAAGTTAGAACCTGGAATTTTTCACTTCTGCCCCAGCCGCGGGGTTCAATTCTTGCCTGCTCCTAATGCCCTTATATTATGGAGGAGCAATTTTTTCTATGTGTATCCTCCTTCCCGCTAGGCTTTCCCCCATCATTGGTTGTATGATCTCCCTCCCCTTGTTTCTTTTCTCCATACAGAATAGGTCGTAGACCTATCTGCCTCCTTGAGGACCTGAACTCGCACTCATATGATTGTCGAGAATTGATATAGGAGAGGCTCTTGTCTCATTTTCGCCCCAGCCCAAGAGTGGTCCCCTTGGAGGAGCCACTAGGTATTATAGCTTTAAGCATCATGCTCCTTCTTTCTGCCTATTTTGGTTGTCGGAGACTAATGAAATGTAATCTTTTTGTTTTTGCAAGAGAATTATGTTCAGGAAATATATGCGATGTGGCCTTCAGGGCAGCTCTGGGGGAAGGCAAGCAACCCCCATCGCTCGAACTTCCAGGGGGGTGCCTGCTTCTAGTGGGTCTCGGGGAAAGGGGACATCATCCTCGGCCCCTCAGGGTTTTTCCAAGAGGGCCAAGGGGGGTTCTTCCTCCATTGTTCCCTTCTGTGTGTCCATCCGCTCGGAGGCACACCTCCTCCTCCTCTACCCCTTCTTCTTGAGACGCCAGCATCTCCTTCCCTCGATCAACGGTTTATGTCGGACTGGGGTTTATACTCCCATCAGTCCCTTGTGCAAGAGCATGGAGGGGTGACCTCCCTAATCATGGACTTTGTGAGGGGGCATTACTCCTAGGGGATAAGTGTGCCTTGTCATCTACCCCGCGGGAGTACCTTATGGGCTCATTTCCAATTATCATGCCAAGGTAATGTATCAAGTCTTCTTTCACTTTCTTGGTTTTCTATCGGGGTACTTCGTTTTAGGCAATTATGGTTATGGGGGAGGTTTTATCTAGACCTTAGGTTCCACCCCCTCCTCCTTCAGGCAATCAGAGGGCTGAAGGATAATGTGGGGCGTTTAGCGGCTGAGGCGACCAAGACAAATGGGCTCAGGAGAGGGCTAGACGGCTGAGGATAAGGCCTAACATTTGCAACAACAACTTCAGAACATGACCAAGAGTCAGTCCGAAGCCCTAGCCAAGGCTAGGGAACATGCGTCTTGAGACTTCCCAAATTCTACTGAGGGTCAACAATTCTTGGATGCTTACTAATAGAGACTGTTGGAATATCAAAAGTCGGAGGACTTCCAATAGGAGGTGGGGCGTATTGTGGGGCCCTTTCTGGGATACGGTTTCAGGACCTGCCAATAGCAGTTTGCTTCCCGTGGATACCCACCCCCTTCTGGAGTGGAGGCTCAATTTCTGGATTTTGACGCAGCTTTGGAGAGCCCCCTGATCCTTTTGTTGCTCCTCATCTAGTGGCCGAGTCTCCCCTAGCAGATTTAGGTAACAAAGTGACTCGGCTTTCCGCCCTTCTCGCTCATATTTTTAGGCTTTTGAACGACATATTTGGCAAATTCTTCTCAGATGAAGAGTTGGATAACTTGATGGATACAGTTAGGGAAGAGGTGCAAAAACCCCTCTGTGCCTCTTCCTACTATCCATCTGGAGGAGACTACCAAGAGGAAGGCCCCTGCCTCTGAGCCAGAGCCTAAGCCAGCTATTGTAAATGCCCCTGAGGGGCAACCTACTAAAGCCGCAACCCCCCTAGTTGAGAAGGAACCCACAGGAGAAGGAGAAGAGAAGATCCCACCTGTAGAGAAGAATAATTGATGTATTCCCCGTCCCCTTTACAACAATTTTCTTTCCCTTGCTATTCCCCCACCAACAGTGGGGATGAAACAATTTGATTTTTTTTTTTTTAATCATAGTTCTGTTATCCCCCTCAGCAATTTTGGATAAGGGGGTTTTATAGTATACCCGATTTCCTTCTTTATCGCTTTTATGTAGGCTTGTTGCCCTAGCTCATATTTGCAGTCTTTGAGTGCGTCTCTCTTTGTGGGGAACTCTTGAATGTCATGATTTCTTGCAAGGGGTGTATATTGCTCTTAGGAAATAATCCTAAGTCCATATGCCACTTTCATAAAAGAAAACTTCAAGTTTATAATTGCATTTGTGGAAGGGACATAGGGATGTTAAAAACAATTTAGGTGCCCAGTATGTAACCGGATTTTTGACAGAATGAGTGCCGGTGTTAAATAGGGATTTTGACAAAGTGCCTGTTTGAGACCGGGCTTTTTCTTTTGAAACAAAGTGTTTGTTTGAGACGGGGCTTATCTCGTGCGAAATGCCTGCTTTTAGAGACATGGCTTATTGATGCTTTGTGTTGTTGGTGAAAACAGAGAAGTAAATTTTGAGAAGTTTGTGCCCATATCTAGGTGTGAGAGGCTATTACACAGTTTCCCTTTTCCTGGGGAGGCAATGGTCGTTTTGGTTACAGAATGATTACCTTCAATTGTGCCAAACATTTCTGACTTGTTGATTAGGGAAGAAATTTTGATTCGGGGATGGAACTTTTATTCCTGAGAGGGTTATTGTATAG
The DNA here is from genome assembly GCA_034509735.1 of Sesamum alatum. Taxonomy (NCBI): domain Eukaryota; kingdom Viridiplantae; phylum Streptophyta; class Magnoliopsida; order Lamiales; family Pedaliaceae; genus Sesamum; species Sesamum alatum. Next base: position 26,866,632 of record JACGWO010000010.1, on the reverse strand, counting down.
AGGTGAAAGTGTTAGCCACGTTGAGTACCTTGCTTACATAATATATAGACATTTGCTAACCTCTTTCCTCTCGCAAGAGGAAGGAGCTTACCGCCTAAGGGGTGGAAGACATGTACAGATACAGAGTGTCCTCTGGCGATGGCTTGACTAGGAGGGGGAGTCCGGCTAAGTATCTTTTGAGTTCTTCGAAAGTTGTGTGGTATTCTTCTCCCCACTCAAAATTTTTGGCTTTCCTTAATATCCTGAAGAAGGGTAGACTCCTCGGGACTTAGTTATGAACCAACTAAGCACAACTACTCTTCATGTGAGGCGTTGTACCTCGTTGATATTGGTGGGCACTTTCATGTCCAAAATCACCTTAATTTTGAGAGGATTAGCCTCGATCCCCTTTCCATCACCATAAAGCCCAAAAATCATCCACCCGTACTCCAAATGCACATTTGACGGAATTTAGTTTTAATTGATATCTTCGAAGAACTTTGAATATTTCCTCTAGATCTGCCACGTGCCTATCAACCTTCTTGCTCTTTATGCGCATATCGTCAATGTAAACTTCCATTTTCCATCCCATTTGAGGCCGAAATATCTTGCCGACTAAGCGTTGATATGTAGCTCCTGCGTTTTTTAGATTGGTGGGCGTGGCCAGGTAGCAGAAGGTTCCTGCCGAGGTGATGAACCTAACTCGCTTATGATCTTCAGGGGCTAACATGATTTGAAGATACACCTGAAAAGCATCCATCATGCTCACGAGTTGTAGCACCCCCACAGCACTATGCTTTAATACCACTAATTATCATACATCTTCCATAATTGAACTCATTTTACATAAATTTATTTTAAAACCAATAAATCTCAAAATATAAAATTCAATCAAAAATCTAATATCTCTGTTGTTCTGTATCTAGAGATCTCAACCCAAGATGTCACTTCTGGCCCACTTTATAAGACTGGCAACACGACTTATGATCCAATTCAGCTAGTCACTGTGACCTATATCTTGAAAAACACGCGGCAAGGAATGAGGTGTCTACTCAATAAGTATAGCTAATTAACTTATACACACACACATATGCAACAAGACAAATCTCATGCAATGACATCAACCAGTGGATACTAGCCATGCAATCGCAATTAATTCAGGAAATAACACATATCAACAATCATATCAATCCACAGCATAATACTCGACGTTATCATTAATTTCTTAGGGCCCTGCTTACCCAAGCTGGAGTTCATCATGCAATGGTCTTTGCCGGCTATCATCATCTCTATCACAATATCTTATTTTTTTTCTCGATATCACACAACACACAGCTCGTATGATACTCCATCATCAATTATACCACACAACACATAGCTCGTATAATATTCCATCATCAATCATATCACACAGCTCATATGATATGTTACGTAATCTCCACCGATCAATGACAGCACACGACTCGTCATTAATCATATCATCATAAGCCATTGTAGTATGCCCTCAGTTAGGTAAGCCATATTTTTATCGTAATTCACATCATTCCATCATTCAATTTCATTCAACTATCAACTCCACATTGATAACTTCATTATTTATTTACATTCAATAATCAAATATAGTATCACATAATCATTAATCTAACTTTCGTACACCATAAACACAAATAAACACATAATAATAATTTTATAGAGCAACCATTTAATCCAGACTAGTAATCAATCATTAACAGTTATGTATACCAACAACAAGCACACACACACACACACACACACACACACATATATATATATATATAATCCAATTAACTATACTTACCTCAAATCCCCAAAACGATTACATTGGAAAAAGAAGTTGAACAATTCTTTACTTTATCCTCGTATCCTGTAATAGGTTATAATATGTATAATCAACATATCAAGAATATTGTAAATTTTGAATCAATCATTAAATAATATACATACATTTTCCATAATTTTTTATATTTTCTTTATATCGAAATTCAAACCTCTATTCCTTTTTCGTCTAAATAACTAGACATTATAAGTTTTCCCGATATATATATATCTAATTTATCAATTAACTCATAAGAGTTTATTTTATCAAACCCCTTATATTTTTATAACTATCGTTCTCTATAACATTCTTAAATAAAATTATAACAAAAATTTCATATTCTTTTTTTATAAATAAAATATTCTCAAACATAATTTTCTACTATTCTTATTAATTTTCACCAATTCTTCACTATTGTAGTAATTAATTAAGCACCAATATGTATAATTTTGTACTTGTTAATAAACCCCAATTAATTTGAGTACATTCATTATAACGATGACTAAATCTAATAGATTAAATAATTCAATTTATTAGCTATAATGCCCCCATTCTAATTAAATATTTACCTAATCACCAATTTGTATAAGTACTTGAATTTATTAAATTTTTCGGTTAAACATTAAATCGGACAGTACAAATCGCATTTAATGAATGCACTAATCAAATTACATAATTATACAGTTTAATAATAATTAAAATCAATTTTTTTCTTATCGGCTTTGTCCGAGAGAAGAGTCTGTCTGTGTGCATTTAGTAATTGTATGTATGTGCGTGCGTGTTTTATCGCGCGTGTGTTTTATTTCTAATTGTGTAGAAATATAATATGTATATATTTTATGAGCATGATTGAAGTGGTGGCGAAGCAGCCACATGCTGCTCCCAAATTTCGTCTTTATCACTTTTTTTTATATGTTTTGTGTTTTAATTTAACTTTTTTTCAAAATATCCATTACATCCTTCCCTACTTTTCTTAATTAATATAATTTGCTCTCAAATATTTTATAAAGCTCCAATTTATTTCGTTCAAGTTTTAATATAATCAAAATTGGAACATATAATTTATTTAATAATTAACAATTTTTTTTAAATAATTACCAATTAATCCCACAATTATGAATGAATTTTTTCGGATGTTATAGGAGCTCACATACGGAAGTGGAGTCCATCAATTGGTCGATACGAGGGAGGGGGTAGAAGTCTTTTGGGCAAACTTTGTTGAGATCCCGAAAATCTACACACATTCTCCACCTTCCCCCAGGTTTAGCAATGAGGACCGCGTTTGAAAGCCACTTAGAAAATTGTATCTCCTTGGTATGACCCGCTTCCAAAAGTTTCTCTATCTCGATCTGAATGATTTTATCCTTCTCAGAGCCAAAATACCTCTTCTTTTGGTTCACTGGTTTTATTGAAGGATTGACATTAAGGTGGTGCACAATAATCTCTGGGTTGATCCCTTCCAGGTCCTGAGGGGACCTGGAGAATATATCTATGTTCCTTTGGAGGCACCGTATTAGGTCTTCTTTGAGACATCTCTACAGTTGCGACCTAATCCTAGCCGTTTTCCCAGGGGTTTCTGGATTTAACTCTATGGTCAATAATTCTTCAGCAGGTTGAACCTTGGTATGATCCCTTTCTTCAGGAGGGTCCTCCCCCGATGGGGACCCAGGCCATTTGGCCTTCTTCCCCTTAGGCAGATCTTTCCCTTGGCACTTACGAGACTCCTCTATGAATAGGTCAATAGCTCCTCATTTTTGCCTTTGCGTATGGCCTCCACATAACATTTCTGAGATTGTGGTTGATCCCTATCAACTTCTCCAATGCCTCTAGATATGACGAACTTAATGTTCATGTGAAAAGTGGAGATGACCACCTGAAAAGTGTTGAGGGTAGGTTTTCTTAAAATCGCATTGTAGGCCGAGGGGGTATTCACCTCCAGGAACTTTATAGGCATGTCTTTCTTAGTGACCTTTGCCCTAGGGAGAGATGGAGGGAAATTAAATCTCCGGGGGTACACCTTTTTTCCCACAAACCCATACAACAAAGTGTCGACCTTTTCAAGAGGGACCTCTTCCAAATGCATTTGATCGTATGCCTCTCCAAGAGGATATCTACCAAACTTCTTGAGTCTATGAAGACTTAGTTCATAATTAGCTATTGTAGCGGTGATTATTAGGGCATCATTATGGGAGAGGGTCATTCTAGACCCTTCCCTAGGTTCAAATTGGATGATAGAAGTGTTGGCCAAGGTGTCAACTTTCAGTACTTCCCAAGAGACATGGCCTTCTACTTCTCGAACTAGCGTCTTTCGAGCTCTGTGAGAGTCTCCTCCCATAGGCCCTCCTGATATCATACGAATGACCCTCTTTCTAGGGGGATTTGCCTCATTTGGGCGTCCTGAAGGGACGCGCTTGTGACCATCGTCCTAGGGAGATTCCGGACCCGGCTCTACGGGGTTCTTCCTTTATGGGGATCCCTCTGATGGGGACCATCTAAAGCTTACAACTCAAAGAAACGAAGATCCTTTGAAAATTAATAGGGTTCCGATTACGAGGGCAAGAGCTAATAAAATCAACCAAGCTTTGATGATTCTTATTGATGAAATCAACGGGCCAATGCATGAGAGATAAACAGAAGGTCCAATGATGAATATTCTTCAAGTGGATGGGCTAGAATGCATTTAAATAGTTGGGCTCAAAGTTTGAAGACTTCATTTGAAGAAAAGGGGACCATAAATTCGTCCAACCCACCAAACCCAAAAAGAGAGTCCATTATTTTGTCTAAATTAGTTTATTTTTAGCATTAGAAGGCCAAGAGTCATCATAGTAGTCAAAGGGTCATTCTTGTTTTTCTAAGTCATGTTAATGTGGTTAAAGATGTCACTTTAATGCTCCTAAAGTCCCAAGATTAGAATTAACTCTTGAGACTCTTGAGCATCCATTTGAAGCTTATAAAAGACCATGGTTATCATTTGTAAAAATCAGACTTTGAATTAATCTAAAGTTTCTTCTTGTGAGGTTGAATTCTCTTTGTAGAGTTTCAATTGTTTAGAATTTATCAAGATACTTGAGCAATATCTTTTGGCGTTTACCATACCAAGGTTCTTGGCTGTCGATATAGCCAGCGGGTCAAGGTTCTTTCAAGCTCCAGGTACAATCAAACTAGATCATCGATCTAGGATTTCCGCTGCCTATTTTTATATGTTTGGTTCTTGGATCACTATATCCAATGGGTCTCACGTCCTATCCTTATCATTTTGGTACCCGAGCAATATGGTACTGATCTGATTTTGTTATCTTCTTGCATATTTAGTTCAAAAAAAAGAAAAAGAAAAGTTCACAAAAAAAAAGCAAACGAGTAGCAAAAAAAAAAATTCGTTCAAAAACAAAGAGAAGGCAAAAAAAAAAAAACAAAAGTGGAAAAGTGGCCATGTGAAAAATAAAAAATAAAATTGTTGAAGTATTCATTCATCTATTGTCATTGTTAGATACCGTGGAAAAAAAATCAGCCATCATCTAGTTGTTCAATTTTTTTCTTGTTCGATTTTATTCTAATTGAGCCTACAAAGATAATTTGAGTGGTAAAAGGCAAGAGAGTGTGAGTTTATTAGAGGGGAGGTAAAAGCCTACGAGTGAAACACGAGTGTTTTGAGAAATTATTTTGAGTAATACACGAGTGAATTGTGAGGGTTCTACAATGGAAGGGACTTCTACCAATACAAGAAATGAGTTTACCGTTCAAGCTATGCAGCAACAATTTGCAGGAATCGGAGCAATCTTCGAAGGCATAACCGATCGTTTGGAAAGGTTGGAATAACCCACTCCTAGAAGACACAACAATCATCAAATCCGTCAATTGGAGTTCGAAGAGGAGGAAGAAGTGGAGCCTCCACATCGTGGCCATAGGGGAGGTAGAAAATGCCAAGGCAATGAAGTAGACCGAGATCTGGGAAGCATAAAACTGAACATTCCCACATTTCAAGGAAGAAGTGATCCAGAGGCATATTTAGAGTGGGAAAAAAAGACGGATCTTATCTTTGAGTGTCATAATTACTCCGATGAGAAGAAGGTGAAACTTGCTACAATTGAGTTCACCGGCTATGCTATAGTTTGGTGGGATCAATTGATCACAAACCGAAGGTGGTATGGAGAGAGACCTATCTCTACTTGGGCTGAAATGAAACCCATCATGCGTAAGAGATTCGTTTCGTTCACATTATTTTCGTGATTTGTATCAAAAACTCCAAACTATGACACAAGGTGTGAAATCCGTGGATGAATATTACAAAGAGATGGAGATCGCTATGATTAGAGAGAATGTTGAAGAAGACCGAGAGGCCATCATGGCAAGGTTCTTAAGTGGGTTGAACCGAGAGATAGCCAACATTGTGGAGCTGCAACATTATGTCGAGCTTGAGGACATGGTGCACACCGCCATGAAGGTGGAAAGACAACTGAAGAGAAAGGGATCGAATCAAAGAAACTTTACATCAAATTTTCAACCACCAAGCAAGGCGAAAGAATGGGCTTCGAAGACAAGTTTTGGGGTCACCTCCAAAACCCAAAATGAGGCGTCTAAAGCCAAATCTAATGAGGGTAGAAAAGGAAAAATCTATCTCATCTTCATCTTGAAGTCGAGATATCAAATGTTTTTGTTGTCAAGGTTATGGTCATATCGCATCTGAATGCATCAACAAGAGAGTGATGATCTTAAGGGAAAATGGCAACGTAGAATTTGAAAGTGGGCATGAACCCAGCAATGACGAGCAAGTTGAGGAGACTACACCCGAACATGGAGAGCTTGTGGTGGTAAGAAGAGTTCTAAACATGCAAATGAAGGTGGATGATGCCGAACAACAAAGGGAGAACGTCTTTCATACAAGATGTTTAGTTCAAGGGAAGGTATGCATGTTAATTATTTATGGAGGAAGTTGTGCTAATGTTGCTAGTTGTGAAATGGTGGAGAAATTGAACTTAGCAACCACGAAGCATCCCAATCCATATAAGTTGCAATGGCTTAACGATTGTGGAGAAATTCGGGTGAGTAAACAAGTTTTTGTGTCATTTTCCATTGGTAACTACAAGGATGACGTTCTATGTGATGTAGTGCTAATGCATGCTAGTCACATCCTCTTGGGCAGACCATGGCAGTTCGATAGGAGGGTGACTTATGATGGTTTTCTAAACCGTTACACATCAAGCATCGTGATCGAAATATTCAGCTTATTTCCTTAAACCCCTAACAAGTTCAAGAAGATCAATTCAAAATGTCTCAAGCAAGAAAATTGAGAGAGCTAGAGAAAAAGAAAGGCAAGAATGAGGTGAAAAATCTGAAAGAAAAAAAGGAGTGGAGAGAAAAATAAAGAAGAGGTTAGTGTAATAGAGAAAGATAAGAAAATAGATGAATGTGAGGGAAAAAGAAGTTGACTTTCTATGCAAAAGCAAGTGAGATGAAAAGAGCATTACTTGAAGAAAAGAGTGTGTTACTGATGGTGTTTAAAGAGTCCTTGAACACTAACGAACTAACCCCATCTTTGCCTAGTGCTTTTATGTCTCTTTTGCAAGAATATGATGACGTTTTTTCGGAAGAAGAGCCAAGCGAATTGCCAACAATAAGGGGAATTGAGCATCAAATTGACTTCATTCCAGGGGCCGTATTTCCAAACCGACTAGCTTATAGGGTGAATTCCGAGGAGACAAAGAAAATCCAAAGGCAAGTGGAGGAATTGTTAACAAAAGGGAAGATTCGAGAAAGCATGAGTCCATGTGCCGTACCGGTGATCGTAGTACCAAAGAAAGATGGATCATGGAGAATGCGTACAAATTGCCGAGCCATCAATAAAATCACTGTAAAGTATCGTTATCCTATTCCTAGGTTAGATGATATGCTTGATGAATTGTATGGACTATAATCTATACGAAAATTGATTTGAAGAGTGGGTATCATCAAATCCGAATTAGAGAAGGGGATGAGTGGAAAACTGCCTTTAAAATAAAATATGGTTTATATGAGTGGTTAGTGATGCCTTTTGAGCAATGTTTTTAAACCCGGACCGGCCGGTTCGACCGATCCGACCGGGAACCGGACTCAAGGCCGGTCCGGGTATGGGTGTAAGAGCCGGGGTGGTCAAACCCGTAGCGAACCGGTCAAAACCCGGAAAAAATCGGTAAAAACCGGCCAAAAACCGGTGAAAACTGGTTAATTCGGTTTTCTTTAAAAAAAAAGAAAAAGAAAGATAGAGAAGAAGAAAGGTAGCATTGCAGTGGAGCTGGTGGGCAAATTCCGGCGTCGGCTCGTCTGAGGTGGGGGTGGAGGAAAACTAAAAAGAAGAAAAGGGGTTGGTGGGGAGGAGAAGAAAGAAATGGGAAGAGAAGGAAAGGGGAAGAAGAAGTGAAGAGGGGAGGGGGGAGAGAGAAAACGGGAAAGGGGAAGGAGAAGAAGGAAAGGGGGTAGGTGGGAAAGTGAAAAAGGAAAGAGGGTAGGTGAGATTGTTTTTATATTTTATATATATATATATATATATTTTTAATTTTAGTAATATTATTCATTAATTCTTAATATAGTTTAATTTTTATTTATTTTTTATGAAATACGAAAAATAAATTATATATTTTATAATTATATTAATTCTATTAATTATTTTTATAAATTATTTGATATATTTTTTTGTTTTTCTTGTTAAATTGTTTTTGAATTATTATTATTATTGTTTAATTGAATGAAATTTATTTTGAATTTTTTTAATGTTTATTTAAATGTATTTGTTTTTTTACCTTAGTAAACTAATATATAATGTGTATTAATATGCTATATATACATATATATATATAGTATAGTCCGAGTCTATCGGTTTTTTGACTCCGGTCCAACCGGTCGAACCAGTGACCCAGTGACCCATCCGGTTCGATCTCCGGTCCGATTTCAAAACAATGCTTTTGAGTTAACTAATGCGCAAGCACTTTCATGAGATTAATGAACCATGTTTTGCGTGATTTTATTGGGAAGTTTGTGGTGGTTTATTTTGATGACATCCTTATATATAGCAGAAACCTAGAAGAACATCTTGAACAGGTGCGTGCTGTGCTAAACACTTTAAGGAAAGAATCATTGTATGCTAATCTTAAAAAGTGTTCTTTTTGCATGGATAAAGTTGTTTTCCTTGGATTTGTGATAAGTGCTAATAGAATTGAAATGGAAAAGGATAAAGTCAAGGCTATTTTAGATTGGCCAACTCCTAAGAACATTGCTGAGCTAAGAAGTTTTCATGATCTTGCAAGCTTCTATAGGTGGTTCGTAAAGGGTTTTAGTACAATTGCTGCTCCATTAAATGAAATCATTAAGAAAGAAGTTGTTTTCATTGGGAGAAAAACAACAACAAGCTTTTAATCTCCTAAAATAAAAATTAACTAATGTGTCTATTCTTGAATTGCCTAACTTTGATAAATCATTTGAACTTTAATGTGATGCATCTGGAGTCGGGGTAGGAGCTGTTTTGATGCAGGAAGGACGGCCAATTGCATACTTCAGCAAGAAGTTGAAGGAAGCTCAATTGAACTATCTGACATACGATAAGGAGCTTTATGCTTTGGCGAGAGCATTAGAACCATGGCAGCACTACTTGTGACTAAAGGAGTTTGTGATTCATACGGATCACGAGTCTCTTAAATATCTCAAAGGCCAAGGTAAGTTGAGCAAGAGGCATATGAAATGGGTGGAGTTCATCGAATCATTTCCTTATGTAATCAAATACAACAAAGGAAAGGAAAATATTGTAGTTGATGCATTATCCCGAAGGTATGCTTTAATCACTACTTTGAGCTCTAAACTTCTTGGTTTTGAGTCAATAAAGGAAATGTATGCCAATGATTCTGATTTTGGGTCTATTTATTTAGCTTGTGAACCTGCTGCATTTGAAAAGTTCTATAAACATGAGGGGTACTTGTTTTGTGAAAATAAACTTTGCACCCCTAAATATTCTATTCAAGAGTTACTTGTTAGAGAGGCACACGGGGGAGGTTTAATGGGATACTTTGGAATACATAAAACCATGAAAGTATTACATGAACATTTCTTTTGGCCCGGTATGCACGTTGATGTTGAGAGAATTTGTGAAAGGTGCATAACTTGTAAATGTGTTAAATCAAAATCAAAGCCTCATGGATTATAAGAACCCTTGCCCATTCCTGGTGAACCGTGGGTGGACATCTCTATGGATTTTGTTTTGGGTTTACCTAGGATGAAAAAATAAAGAGATTCTGTGTATGTGGTTGTTGATAGATTTTCTAAAATAGCTCATTTCATTCCATGTCATAAAAGTGATGATGCTACTCATATTGATGATTTGTTCTTTAGAGAAATGTGCAATTGCATGGAGTTCCAAGAACAATTGTGAGTGATAGAGGTGCAAATTGAGTCATTTTTTGCGTATGTTGTGGAGTAAATTGGGGACTAAATTTCTATTTTCTACTACTTGTCATCCACAAACTGATGGACAAACTGAAGTAGTGAATAGGACCTTATCTCAATTGCTCAGAGCTTTAATTCAAAAAAACTTGAAAAATTGGGAAGATTGTTTGCCATTTGCTGAATTTGCATATAACAGGAGTCTTCATTCTGCCACTAAATTTACTCCTTTTAAAATTATTTATGGCTTCAATCCATGACTCCACTTGATCTTTGTGCATATTCCTGTTGATGAGCGAACGAATCTTGATGGAAAAGCCAAGGCGGAATTGATAAAGAGGTTGCATGAAAAGGTAAAGCTCAATATTGAGAAGCAAACTGAACTTTATGCAAAACAAGCCAACAAATGGCGCAAGCGAGTCATTTTTGAACCTGGTGATTGGGATTGGTTGCACTTAAGAAAAGAGAGATTTCCTGCAAAGCTGAAGTCAAAATTGCAAGCGAGGGGGGATGGTCCATTTCAAGTGATTGCAATGATCAACGATAATGCCTACAAACTAGACCTTCCCGGTGAGTACAATGTGAGTGCTACTTTTAGTGTGACTGATCTTTCTCCTTTTGATACAGAATCAGATACGAGGTTGAATCCTTTTGAAGAAGAAGGGAATGATGGGGACCATCTAAAGCTTACAACTCAAAGAAAGAAAGATCCTTTGAAAATTAATAGGGTTCCGATTACGAGGGCAAGAGCTAAGAAAATCAACCAAGCTTTGATGATTCTTATTGATGAAATCAACGGGCCAATGCTTGAGAGATCAATAGAAGGTCCAATGATGAATATTCTTCAAGTAAATGGGTTAAAATGCATCTAAATAGTTGGGCTCAAGGTTTGAAGACTTCATTTGAAGAAAAGGGGACCATAAATTCGTCCAACCCACCAAGCCTAAAAAGAGAGTCCATTATTTTTATCTAAATTAGTTTATTTTCAGCATTAGAAGGCCAAGAGTCATCATGGGTCAAATGGTCATTCTTGTTTTTCTAAGTCATGTTAATGTGGTCAAAAGTGTCACTTTAATGCTCCTAAAGTCCCAAGGTTAGAATTAACTCTTGAGACCCTTGAGCATCCATTTGAAGCCTATAAAAGGCCATGGTTATCATTTGTAAAAATCAGACTTTGAATTAATATAAACTTTCTTCTTGACCGCCTGCAGCCTCAGGGGTAGTAAGAAGCATAGGGGCCCTGGCCGCTGAGGTGGCCGAGGCTACGACGGGCAAGTGCGACCGTATAGATGAGGTAATCATTTGTTGCATGATTGCTGGCAATCCAGGAGACAACTAGTCAGAAGAGGTGTCCAAAGAGGTGCTATCGCAAGGGTTGGGCATCGGCTTTGAAGGACCTCCTGATGGTCCCGGCATCATCTCGGCTGGTGGGCCAATGGAGCGTTGGTCACCACCTGCAACGCTTGAGGGTCAACTATGACGTCGGACACCTTATACTTACTTTATCCGCTGGTGGGAATTTCTATAGTGTTCACGTCTTAGTTCAGTGTTCCCACAGATAATGCCACTTGATGTGAGTTGAAAATAGCTCTCCCGAAGAAGAACTAAGGGCTTGAGCAAGTTGGGCCTCTAACACTTGCAAATAAAAAAAAAGGGACCTGCAAAAAATACATTAGCACTCCAACACTCAAGTCAGTAAATAATTTTCGAAAGATATAAGCAACAAACGTGAGTATATCGCGAAAAAACTATTGAATTCAGAATTGTGCTTGTGACAATACATGTGTGCGTCTATGAAATTGGAGACACGTTACCTCTTCAAAAGAAAAGAACTTGTATTTATATGTGTAGTGGCAAAGTTCTTATTGCCTAAGGAGTCCTAACCCCTAAAGACTCAAAGAGACGGTTAAAGAGAGGTTCCTAGATCTTTGTATGGATAAGTCCCTTCAGAATCGACTTGTTGGAGAATCTTGGATATGAGTGGATGAGTTGCGCCCTTCTCGGAACCCGCGTGCCTACCCACGTGTCACCTGCCGCCCCCTTAGCCAAGATTGGTCCGCAGTGACTTGCGGAGGACGTGCGACGGCAACAAGGGATGCCGGTCAGCACGCAGGTGCACAAACGGCAAGTGAGCAGAGACTCTTACCAATTGGGGATCGCAATACTGTTCGTATGGAAACTTCCTTGACGTGTGAGGATGCTATCCGCCAAGTATGAAGTCGTTTCATGAACATTTGGGCACGGAGATATAAAGGCGACTACTGGGCGCTATCCTGTGCGCGAGCAGGATATTGACGTTTTGAAGCAGAGTCCTTTATCCTTTGATATTTGAAAAACTGTTTCAATGGTGTGTTCCATGGAGTGTTGGAAACATCTCCACCAAGTTTCAGAGTTATACGGTTCTGATTAAGTAGGAAACAACAACGACGTTTGGAGCCTGCCAGTGCAGTGGCGAGAGGGCTGTTTCAGAATATTGCGAGGGCAATTCCCCGAAGATGGATGGTCGGATGGGGCTGAAACTGTGGATTTGTGATGTAGACGTCGTAGGCTACGCAACGGTTGAAGAGGCATGTGATTTGGACGTTGGACGAGGGAGATGGAAAAAAGGTGCGCTCCTCGACCACTTTAATATCTACTGCTGGAATAAGGAAAATTCTTTTTAAGCCTATTATAAGGGGGTATGCAGTGTGAGCTCCAACCAGCCTTCCCCGTGCAGCAAAGCACTAAATGAGCAACCCTTGGGGGCATGTTGGGGCCTCCAAGGGCCGGCTTTAGGCACCTTGAATGGAGGGCTAAAGTCCTCGGACGGGATGGGAACCGGATAGGCGGCGTGGGGCCAGGATGGCCCACGTTGGCAAGGAATGCGGCAAGAGGTTCCGTGCTAGACAAAAAGTTGCCCCGCGGGCTGCGGAAATCAGGGGCAACACCTCTAGGCCGAGATGAGCATCGAGGATAAGCACTCCAAGACCTCGTGAGCTAACTCGTGACATGCGCTATTGGGTTCTAGCCATGCACGAGGGTCCGTTGGCTAAGATACGCGGTCGTGGGGCGACGCCGCGATGTGGGCAAATTATGAGACCACGCCGAAAGGCAAGAAGGCATCTTGGGCATGCCGTGCGGATTGATGCCGAGATGTTGGCATCCGAATTAGGCCACGGACTTGTGATGTTGTCCTACTCGGGCGAGCGTACGAGACGGCATGACGAAGACATGCGCCGGTGATGTACCGAAAAACGTTGAGCGTGCGATGAGCGTTGTGGGCAAGAGTGGCCCATAGTAACGAGGAGGAGCAAGGATGCTCCGAGCCATTGCGAGATGTATCGAAAGGAACCGAGATTGTGGGCGAAATGCGTGATGGCAAGCTAGCTAGTTGGGGGCGGACATGAAGACACGCAAGGCGTGCAAGCAGCAACCCTCGGCGAACATGGGCATTTCGGATAGGCGAGTGCACGGCACAAGGCCGCACAGGGAGGCATTCGAAATGTCGCGCTGGTGAGCTGCCGAGTATCGAAGACACACGACGGGAAAACCGTTAGGACTCGAATGGATGAAGGCCGGTAGAAGGTTGAGTGCAACCTGAGAGGCATCACGGCGCGAAAAAGAGATATTCCGTTCGAATTAAAAGAGTCCGCCCGTGACACCACGTCAGCTGATGACTAGGACAGGCACAACATCGTTGGTAGTTCCTATGGCCTTGGGCTTTTACTCTTCCGTGCCAAGGGTGATGTAAAAGGGCCTAACCATTCGGAGGCCCTGTCGACCATGTGCCTTTAAAGCTTCTTGGGCTTCCACATTTTCTTCTTTGGACTCACCTATTTTTCGGCACCCCAAATGGGTTTTTTTTTTTTTTTTTTTTTTTTTGAGTTTATATTGATTTAATACTAATTACAAAAATCATATTTTTGGGTAGTATTTATTTTAAATAAAAACATTTATAATAATTAAAATTGTGTTTTAAGGGAATAAATGCAATAAACATATTTTAGGGACTGTAAATAATAAGGACATTTTCATTATAAAAATATTGGTCCATATTATGAGGGAGATTTTTGTTAGCTTTTAAATGAATAGTTGGAAGAGATAGAAAAATGAGAAGTTGGGAACATATAAGAGAAAATGACAGACCAATAAATTAAAAACACTAATAAGATGTTCTTCAATTATAATAAAGGCATAAATATGTATACCACCATATCATAGTTGTAAGATAAATTAATAGGGATATTTTTACACCTCTAGTATGTAATTCTATTTACGCAATAATCCCTTCATTTTACATAATTACAAAATTCATCCATAACAATATAAAATGAGAAATAATTTGTGTAATGATACTAATATTTTTTAAAAGTGTATGTAATTTTTAAATTGCAAGGGTAATTTGTGTGAGTTATGCTATACTTTAAAAAAGTGTGTGTATAATTATCTAAAAAATATAGTGACTTACGTAACAAACCATGGATTAAATGTAAAAGCAAATTACCCATTATTTTATCAGATTTTTTTGTCTCTCTCTCTCCATGATATTAAGTCTCAATATTATTTTTTAATAAATCAAATATTGATAGTAAGTTATCACGTGTTATTTATTTTTAGAAGCTATAATTAGTCTGCTTTTAGTAAAAGTATATTATTTCTTTATTTACTTTATATTTATTGATCGATTTAGACATTGAATACTATAATCATTGCACAGAATTACATAGAACTATTCAATGGCTTTTTAGAAAAACAATGAGGACATGTTTTATCCCCAAGATTAAATAAAAAAAATCATTCTCTGTTCCAATCGAAATCATTCAATCATCCAATAGAGTTGCCCAGACAGGAATTCTACGTGATCATTGGAGTGGTCCTCTCTAGCAAAGCACATTATCCTGGAATCTTCAACAATGTAGCCAAGAGAATGTATCAACATGGAGAGCTTCATAGGGTCATTATGTTCAGGTGCAGGTAAAAATTTGTATCTTCATAGATGTGTCTATTTTACTGAGCCTCTCTCCAAGGCAATTCCTAGATTGTGCCTCTCCAAGAAAGCTGATCATCATGCCTTTCGTGTGGGTCAAAACTTACCAGACAAGGATTTTTGCTACTTTAGGACGATCGTTGTTCACTGGGTTTCAGTTGTCGGCTTCCCCTCTCGTTGGAATCACCAACTTCCTTGACCTTCCTACACCAGGCAAGCATCTACTCCATACATGGTCGTACAAATTGGCAGGGAAAAATTGCACTTTTGGTCTTACAGGAACCAAAAGTGTTGCACTTTTTGATTCTGTCTTAGTTAAAGGTGTTAAGTTATGGATGAAAAACCACATTTGAAAGTCAAATGTAATTTTCAATAATTTGATACCACTAAAGTTCATGGAAGTGGTACTTTTCAAGATTTTGGCCCCAATTTGAGACTCTCACTTTATAAAATGTATTTTAATAGCTAATTTAGCTAAATTTATATAAATTTGGCACATTATAATCCGTAATTTATAACGATATTATTATAAATGAAATGTTAAATTATGTAAAATAAAAATAACTGCAAAAAAAAAAAAAAACACTGCAAAATTAAAAGCGAAAAATGAACTGACTGTATTGAACGGAAAACATTAACTGTTTGCAATATACAAATTTAGCCATGTTTTTCCCCCTGCCAACTATGCACATATATGCAATTTATATCACAAAAGCATATATATACAATGTTTTGTCAAATTCAAATCTTTACTTCCAAATGTATTGTGATGTTTGTTCAATTGGTAGATAATCACATAGAACACAAGGAACGATTTCTTCTCATTTTAGCATAGGCACATCAATGAAATAAACTCAATATAGATACTTTTATATGATTTATCAATTTTATACGTACGTAAAAACATCTAAAGTACACTCAATTAAATGCAAGTGTAGTTCAATATTGAAATTATGTTATTTTTTATTATATTAATTAATCTCGTTGGTCGATAACACTTCCACGAGATCTTGCTCTTGTCTATGTAGCTACTTTATGTAAAAAGACATACTGTCAATTTATAATACTTGATTTAATAATAGAAGTTAGTTTAATTTTTAATATATCGGTAAAATTACTATAATGAAATCGAATTATGCCCAATAATTTTTTATGAATGAAATATTATGTAATAGTTAAATTCTTTTGAAAATGGCAGTGTGTGACTCAATTTGACCTTAACAATAACAAATATATTTATATATATATAATATGAGTATTCATAATTTAATAAACCGATCAAATCAAATTAAAATAAAAAATTTGATTCAACATTCGATCTTTATCTTTCTTAAAGTTTTGTATATTTGATTCAATTTTAAATTTTGGCAATTCTTTTGTAATATAAATTACATATATGTGCATAATTAATAGGAAAAAGCCATAACTAAATTTATATGTTGCAAAATATTTAATTTTTTCCATTCAGTGCAATCTAATTTTTTTTTCACTTTTAATTTTACAATGCTATTTTTATACAATTATTTAATTAATTACCATTTACCCAATTTAAATTTCATTTATAATATATATCATTATAGAAATTACAGAATATAAAGAGTATAATGTGTCGAATTTAACTGAATTAAACTATTATTAAATACAATTTATGAAGTGAAGTGTCTCCAAATTGGAGCCAAAATTTTGAAAAAATACCACCTCTATTAGCTTTAGTGATTTCAAACCATAGATTCAAATGTAGTTTTCCATCCATAACTCAACACTTTTAACGGAAAAGTGACCAAAAGTCCAACACTTTGGATCCTGTGTGACAAAAAATACTGAGCCCATAAACAACAGGACCAAAGTGCAACAAGCAATATCACGTTGAGACCAAAAACTACAATTTTCCCACTTGGCAGAGACCTGTGTTTTTGATCACAACCATCTCAAAACTCAAATCCAGCTCATTTTTTCTCCAACCTCCTTCCTAGCAAGCCATATTCCTTCATTCCGCCTCACTCTGCAACTAATTTTTCAACATTCATACACTTGCTAAACATTCTTACTTCCATAGCTTTCAGATAATAAAAATTTGAACTTCCAAAATTTAGAGCAATGAAGAATCAAAATGAGAAGATTTGTCTTACACAAAATGAAACGAAAATGCAACTTGTTTCACATATAAATAACATGAAAAAGACACATCCAAGGAAGTATAAAAGCGGCACAAAGCCTCTCAAGTCCTTTGCGAAAGGCAAAAACTCTTAGTCGGCCGCCGCTGCAAATGTTTCGAGAAAACAAAGCCTTTGGATTTTCTCCTGTCATCGCTGATCATTCATCAAAACCAACAAGGCCGGTATGAAGTGTTCATCACCTAAAATCCAAAATGTCTATTCAATAATCTTTGTTTAAAACCCAAATCATTCAATCATCCAGTGGAGTTGCCTCATGCGTATCCCCTAAAATTCTTTGAAATCCTCTGTTCATATTGAAATCATTCAATCACCTCTATTGGAGTTGCCCAGACCGGAATCCTATCATTGGATGAATAGTCTTTTCTAGCAAAGCATATATCCTGCAATCTTTAATATGTCTGCAACCCTAACCAGTTTGAACATCGCGCAGTGAAATTAAACCTCATTTTGCTCGAATCTCCTCTACCAAGCAAGCCATGATCCTGCATTTCACCTCATCTTGCAACTAGCTTTTAAAAATAAATAAATTTGCTAAACATTCTTACTTTCATAGCATTCAAATAACATTTTGAACTTCTAATGCAGTGAACAAACCAAATTAAAAGATTACTTCATACACAAAATGAAATGAAATGCATTTGTTTCACATGTAAATGAAATGAAAAACAAAATCTCAGACATCCAAGGAAGGATAAAAGCAGCAAAAGCTCTCAAGCCCGGCGAAAGGCGAAAGCTCTCAGGCAGCCACTGCGAATGTTTTGAGAAACAAGCCTTTGGATTTGTCATCACTGATATCATCAAACCAAACAAGCCCAGGGAAGTGTATATAGGCTAATATTCTAAAAATTCTTTCATAATCTTTGTTTAAATCCAAATCATTCAATCGTCCAATGGAGTTGCCCATGTTTATCGCCCTAAAATTCTTTCAAATCTTTGTTCAAATTAAAACCATTCAATCACCAAGTGGAGCTGCCCATATAGAATCCTATCTTGGATCAGTAGCATTTTCTAGCAAAGCACATCTCTCCTGCCATCTTCAATGATGTAACCAAAAGAGTTTAGCTGCATCCCTAATCAGTTATAACACTATCTCACACTCAAAAGAGTCAAATTCCACCTCATTTTTCTCTAATCTCCTCACCAAAGAATCACCTTGATTTCACCTGATTTTGCAACTAATTTTTGAAAATTTAAATTTACTGAAATTCAAACTTTTATATCATTCAGATAATAAAGTTTTGAAATTAAAAAATTAATTTCAGTAAACAAACCAAATGAAAAGATTATTTCTCACACACAAAGTCACAAGAAATGCATTTGTTTCACATGTAAATGAAATGAAAAAGAAAATCTCAGACATCCAAGGAAGGATAAAAGCAGCACAAGCTCTCAAGCCCGGCAAAAGGCGAAAGCTCTTAGGCGGCCACTGCGAATGTTTTGAGAAACAAGCCTTTGGATTTGTCATCACTGATATCATCAAACCAAACAAGCCCAGGGAAGTGTATATCACCTAAATTTCTAAAAGTTCCTTCAGAATCTTTGTTTATAAACCCAAATCATTCAATCATCCAACGGGGTTGCCCATGCTTATCCCCTAAAATTCTTTCAAATCCTTTGTTCATATCAAAATCATTCAATCACCCATTGGAGTTGCGCAGAGAGGAATTCTATCATTGGCTGAATAGTCTTTTCTAGCAAAGCATATCTCTTGCAGTCTTTAATGTCTGCATTAAACTATCTCACGCTGAAATTCCACCTCAATTTTCTCGAATCTCCTCTACCAAAACAAGCCATGATCCTTCATTTCACCTCTTTTTGCAACTAACTTCTAAACATTAATAAATTTGCTAAACAATCTTACTTCATAGCATTCAGATAAGAAAATTTTGAACTTTTATTGCAGCGAACAAACCAAATTAAAAGATTATTTCATACACAATGAAATGAAATGAAATGCATTCGTTTCACATATAAATTAAATGAAAAGGAAAATCTCAGACATCCAAGGAAGGATATAAAGCAGCACAAGCTCTCAAGCCCGCCCGAAAAGGCGAAAGCTCTTTAGGCGGCCACTGAATGTTTGAGAAACAAGCCTTTGGATTTGTCATCACTGATATCATCAAACCAAACAAGCCCAAGGGAAGTGTTATATCACCTAAATTTCTAAAAGTTCCTTCAGAATCTTTGTTTATAAACCCAAATTCATTTCAATCATCCAACGGGGTTGCCCATGCTTATCCCCTAAAATTCTTTCAAATCCTTTGTTCATATCAAAATCATTCAATCACCCATTGGAGTTGCGCAGAGAGGAATTCTATCATTGGCTGAATAGTCTTTTCTAGCAAAGCATATCTCTGCAGTCTTTAATGTCTGCATTAAACTATCTCACGCTGAAATTCCACCTCAATTTTCTCGAATCTCCTCTACCAAAACAAGCCATGATCCTTCATTTCACCTCTTTTTGCAACTAACTTCTAAACATTAATAAATTTGCTAAACAATCTTACTTCATAGCATTCAGATAAGAAAATTTTGAACTTTTATTGCAGCGAACAAACCAAATTAAAAGATTATTTCATACACAATGAAATGAAATGAAATGCATTCGTTTCACATATAAATTAAATGAAAAGGAAAATCTCAGACATCCAAGGAAGGATATAAGCAGCACAAGCTCTCAAGCCCGGCGAAAGGCGAAAGCTCTTAGGCGGCCACTGCGAATGTTTTGAGAAACAAGCCTTTGGATTTGTCATCACTGATATCATCAAACCAAACAAGCCCAGGGAAGTGTATATCACCTAAATTTCTAAAAGTTCCTTCAGAATCTTTGTTTATAAACCCAAATATTCATCATCATTTTTCCAACGGGGTGCCCATGCTGTTCATATCAAAATCATTCAATCACCCATTGGAGTTGCGCAGAGAGAATTCTATCATTGCTGAATAGTCTTTTCTAGCAAAGCATATCTCTTGCAGTCTTTAATGTCTGCATTAAACTATCTCACGCTGAAATTCCACCTCAATTTTTCTCGAATCATCCATCTACCAAAACAAGCCATGATCCCTTCATTTCACCTCTTTTTTGCAAAACTAACTTTCTAAAACATTAATAAATTTGCTAAACAATCCTTACTTCATAGCATTCAGATAAGAAAATTTTGAACTTTTATTGCAGCGAACAAACCAAATTAAAAGATTATTTCATACACAATGAAATGAAATGAAATGCATTCGTTTCACATATAAATTAAATGAAAAGGAAAATCTCAGACATCCAAGGAAGGATATAAGCAGCACAAGCTCTCAAGCCCGGCGAAAGGCGAAAGCTCTTAGGCGGCCACTGCGAATGTTTTGAGAAACAAGCCTTTGGATTTGTCATCACTGATATCATCAAACCAAACAAGCCCAGGGAAGTGTATATCACCTAAATTTCTAAAAGTTCCTTCAGAATCTTTGTTTATAAACCCAAATCATTCAATCATCCAACGGGGTTGCCCATGCTTATCCCCTAAAATTCCTTCAAATCCTTTGTTCATATCGAAATCATTCAATCACCCATTGGAGTTGCGCAGAGAGGAATTCTATCATTGGCTGAATAGTCTTTTCTAGCAAAGCATATCTCCCTGCAGTCTTTAATGTCTGCATTAAACTATCTCACGCTGAATTCTCAATTTTCTCGAATCTCCTCTATGATCCTTCATTTCACCTTCTTTTTGCAACTAACTTCTAAACATTAATAAATTTGCTAAACAATCTTACTTCATAGCATTCAGATAAGAAATTTTGAACTTTTATTGCAGCGAACAAACCAAATTAAAAGATTATTTCATACACAATGAAATGAAATGAAATGCATTCGTTTCACATATAAATTAAATGAAAAGGAAAATCTCAGACATCCAAGGAAGGATATAAGCAGCACAAGCTCTCAAGCCCGGCGAAAAGGCGAAAGCTCTTAGGCGGCCACTGCGAATGTTTTGAGAAACAAGCCTTTGATTTGTCATCACTGATATCATCAACCAAACAAGCCAGGGAAGTGTATATCACCTAAATTTCTAAAAGTTCCTTCAGAATCTTTGTTTAAAACCCAAATCATTCAATCATCCAACGGGGTTGCCCATGCTTATCCCCTAAAATTCCTTCAAATCCTTTGTTCATATCGAAATCATTCAATCACCCATTGGAGTTGCGGCAGAGAGGCTATCATTGGCTGAATAGTCTTTTCTAGCAAAGCATATCTCCTGCAGTCTTTAATGTCTGCATTAAACTATCTCATGCTGAAATTCCACCTCAATTTTCTCGAATCTCCTCTACCAAAACAAGCCATGATCCTTCATTTCACCTCTTTTTGCAACTAACTTTTAAACATTAATAAATTTGCTAAACAATCTTACTTCATAGCATTCAGATAAGAAAATTTTGAACTTTTATTGCAGCGAACAAACCAAATTAAAAGATTATTTCATACAAAAAATGAAATGAAATGAAATGAAATGCATTCGTTTCACATATAAATTAAATGAAAAGGAAAATCTCAGACATCCAAGGAAGGATATAAGCAGCACAAGCTCTCAAGCCCGGCGAAAGGCGAAAGCTCTTAGGCGGCCACTGCGAATGTTTTGAGAAACAAGCCTTCGGTTTGTCATCACTGATATCATCAAACCAGATTTGGTTTTATAAAGGAAAATTCTTTATAACGTAACCAGAAAACAATAAAAAAAAACAAATACATTTTCCATCCTATATGGCCAGCAAAATACTAAATGAAAATGGCTGACAAAGTGACGGATGGATGAGGAGCTTCAATTTGAGGGACTCGGTTCATCCCTCAAGCTACTCTAGTCATATTTTCTGCGCTAGAGGGACAGACGTCGAAATCCCAATCAGCAATCAATAAAAAAGGACGAAAAATCCACCAAAAAACAAAAAATCAGGAGAAAACTCAAGCGGAATGCGTACTCCAACAGATCGAAAATGTCTCAGACATCCAAGGAAGGATTGAAGCAGCAGAAACTCTCAAGCCCGGCGAAAGGCGAAAGTTCTTAGGCGGCCGCTGCGAATGTTTTTGAGAAACCGGCCTTGAATTCTTCATCATCGACACAGATAAATTTCAGGAAGCCCCTTGCAACGATAGATACAATTTATCACATAATCATAATCAACCATCGTAAGCACAATGAATTCGAAGAGATTATCAGCGGGATAAATAAACAAAGACGAATTTGCAGATGAGGAGAGATTGCAGAGAGAGAGTTATATAGAGATGTTGGAATTAGGGTTTTTCTAGGGTTTTACTGTGAATGGAAGTATCTGGAAGTTTGGGCCCATATGGTAACTGGATCATGGGCCTGTTGGGTGCTAAATGTGGCCCATCTAGAAACTCATTTTATTTTCATTTTAGTCTCTGTATTTTTAAAAAATAATTATTAAAAAATAATGGGGTAGAAAAGTTAGAAGATAAAATAAGAAAAATGTAAATATAAATAAACAGACCAAATAAGGGGGAGATACCAAAGAGATGCTCTCCCTTAATATATAGGGAGTGTTTGTGCGCACTTTGAAAAAGCATTTTTCAACTTCTGGATACTGAAAAGCACTTTTGAGGTGTTTGAAATGCCAACTTTTGCTTCTGGAACTGCTACAAAAAGGACTTTAAAGCCAAAAGCTGTAAAATATTCAATACAAATAGAAAAACTGGATGTTTAGTTCAATAATGTTCCTATTATGTAATATAATTGTTCATTCATGCACAATAAATAAACTTACAATATGACAAAATAATTATTATTTTTTAATTAATCCAATCAATTTAATTTATATTCTTCTATGATTTAGGAATAATATCATATAATATAGAAAATAAAATAGTATAATTTTAAAATATTAAACATGTGAAATTATGAATTTTGTTAGTGATAAATTATTCAATTATTTAAATTTTCTAACATCAACTTTAGATGAGCAATTTAGAAAATACATTAAAAAGTTGAATTGAAATTATTATAATGAGGGTACAGTAGTCTAAAAAGAAGTTGAATTTATTTACAAAAAAGCCAAAGCAGTTATAAGCACCCCCAAGGTGCTTCCAGCTTTTGGCTTAAAAGTGCTTTCTATAGCAGTTTCAGAAGCAGAAGTTGACATCCCAAACACCTTAAAAGTGCTTTTCAGCATCCAGAAGCTAAAAAACAGTTTTTCGAAGCGTGCGCAAACACTCCCTAAGCACCTAGGGGGTGCTTCTAGCTGCTTTGGCTTTATTGTAAATAAATTTAACTTCTTTGTAGACTACTTCACCCTCATTATAATAACTTTAATTCAATTTTATCATTTTTAATGTATTTTCAAAATTGCTCGTCTAAAGTTGATGTTAGAAATTTTAAATAATTTGAATAATTTATCACTAAAAAAATTTATAATTTCACATGTTTAATATTTTAAAATTTACTATTTTATTTTCTATATTATATTATACTAGTTAGTACCCCGTGCCTTGGCACGGAAGAATTGTATTTTCAATAAAATAAAGAAATAAGTGTATAAATAATTTAAATTTTGAAATATAAAAATAAATAAACAATAAAGAAACTAAAATTTAAAGTTAAAGTAATTAATAAGTATAGAAATACAAATGTGTGTTGAATATAAAAATAAAATTACACTTTTTACTAACTAATAATTACTTAAAATAATAAGTGAATCTTTTGGATAAAGGTAAACAATGAATATGTGCTTTAAAATGAATAATAAATATGTGCTTTGTATGTGCTTCAAAATAAAAATAAATAAGGTAAATAATTACCTAAAAAAAACTTTATTTCATTAAGTGGTAAAATAAAATTCAAAAACAGCTACCATCAAGTAAACATGTGCTTTAATAATAAATAAATATACAATAAAAATAATTTAAATTTTAAAATAAAATTAGTATTAAATATAAATAATTTAAAATTAAAATGATTAAAAGATAAGGACAAATAGGAGGGATTCATGATTTTTGAAATGCCATAACCATCTCCTTGATTAATAATTATTTTAATCAATGCACTTTTTAGTGCAATAACTGAAAAAAACAAATTTAATAATAAAGATATTTAGAAAAAAAAATAACAAAAATAGAGAAATTACGTCTTATTGAGACATAATTAAAAATGCAAAATAAACATTGAACTTGTCAATGGATATTGAATTATAAATCATTGGGATTAGCATTGATACGAAATACATATATGTACATAATGATTTCACCGACGATTTCAAAAATTATCTGTGTGAAATTTTAAAGATTCTCACTTAAAATATAAGTAAACGAAAAAATATGAAGGTGGAAAGATAAAATTTCGTGCTAGTGTAGTATAAGATTTCACAATTTTGTGATTTATTTTTGTGCTGCTTCTGCAAACCCATTAATTATAATATTACAACTTTATCTTAAGTAATTTCGAATTTCGAATTTCGAATTTGAAATGGCAATAGTATATAAGATTTCATAAAATTGACTTATCTGTATCATCAATGAAAATTTTAAAATTATTTAAATTTTCTAATTTGATAATCATGAAAATTCTCCCTATGATTAGAATTTTTTGGATAAACACTAATAATTATAATAGAAGAAATATTATATCGTTAATAAATATAATATTTTTATATATACTAATCTATATTTTTTTTCATACTATTATCTATATACATAATATTTAGATATCTATAGTTTTTATCATTAATAAAAAGTTGTTAACTTCCATTTGACAGAATTGAGCTCATTGAGACTATCCACATCTGCGCATACGTGGCGCTTAGGTGGATAGTCTCAATGATTCTATTTTATTATATATAGATTATTCTTAAATCATAGAAAAATATAAATTAACTTGCTAGGATTAATAAAAAAATTATTATTTTGTCAATATTGTAAGTTTATTTATTGTGTATGAATGAACGATTATATTACATAAAAGGAACATTATTGAACTAAACATCCAGTTTTTCTATTGAATATTTTAATAATATAAGTTATAATCATTTTGTAAAAAAATAAAAATGAGATATACTAATTGAAATAAAAATTATTATTTTTTAGGAAAAATAATTATTATAATCAAGAGATAAGTGTAAATATTAAGGCAAAATAACATCTGTTTAATACATGGGGACAAAATGGTCTTTAATCAATTAAACTTGTTTTAGAATTGCTTTTCTAAACACTACCAATTTAGTTTCATATGCTTTTCACTTTTTTTTACAAATATTACCCACTTTTGATTCTGCTACAACTTCCAACTTTTTCTACGAAAATCACTTTTTTAAAAATAAAAGCTCTCGCAAACACTCCCATAGATAGATGTGCAATATATATAATAATAAAATAAAATATCCATAGAATATATTATTTAAAATAATATATACAAAATATAAATTAATATTAAATTTACAAGAAATTCGTGATAAAAACATAAATAATTATTAAAAGATAATGGGGTAGGGAAGTTAGAAGATAAAATAAAAAAATAATTAAATATATATAAAAAAACAGACCAAATAAGGGAGAGACACCAAAGAGGTGTTCTTCCTTAATATATAGTATAGATATATAGTGTAGATTGATAATACTAAAATAAAATATTCGTAAAATTTTATTATTTTATTAAAATATATACAAAATACTAGTTAATATTTAACTTATAAGAAATTTGTGATAAAAAAAAATAAATGTTATAAGATAATAGGGTATGAAAGTTAGACGAGAAAATAAAAAAAATTAAAAATATAAAAAACAGACCAAAAAAGAGAGAGAGACCAAAAAAGAGGTGCTCTGCCTTAATATATTATATATAGGATAGACTAGCGTGTGATGGGTTTTAATTTAATTCTAAAAAAATATATTTTATAAGATTTTTCAAATTAAGTGAATGATAAATGAAGAATATTTTTAAATAAATTTTTTTTTTCCAATTATAGTGCATTAGAGAAATTCCGTGTTATAAAAATTGTAAACATTTACAATCATAAGAAATATATTGAAAGGGATATCGATCAAAGGTGATTAATAATAACATAAATATCAATATGTATGTCCACAAATATATTTATATGTTTATTTAATTTGTATATATAATAAAAATTAAATATATTTATTTTATATATAATGAATATCAATAGAAAATACTTTATGTGTCTTATTAATCTAAAACTATATATATCATGAAAATAATTTAAGAATTTCACTATTTATGCAATTCTATATAAAGTCATTTACATACTTATACAAATTTACCATATCAATTTTTTATTGAAACTATATATTAAATTGACAAATGAACATGTAGTATGACTTACATCATTTAGAATATGCAATTGATCCTTTTTTTAACTACCTTTAAATAGCATCTTATATCAATGATTAAATAACAAAATTCTACAATTTGGATCTTAAGTTCATTTATCATCAATCCTGCATGTAAAGATGACATACAATTATGATAGAAAAATTATTATGCGTTTAGAATTATACAATTGATTTTCAAAATGTATCTTGGTATACTTTTTTATTATTTTATTGATATTTATATTTTTATAATTTTTTGGATGACATTTATATTTTCTTGATTTATTTTTAATTATTTAATTCGTTGTTCGCATAACTTTTGTCAACTAAATTTATATACTTCTATCATAATCTTTTTATTTATAATTTAATATTTTTGTGATGAAATTTTATGGGTGACAAATAATTAAATGATTATAGCAATTAATGATACCAAAGTAATTTTTTATTTGATAGGTTTTTTAGAAAAAATAAAGAAATATTTCTTTTCTAATAATATAAATTAAAAATAATAAATATGACCGAAATTAGTTTTATGCAAAATGTATGTCACCGTGTAACGCATGAGCAAAATGCTAGTTATTATAACAATAATTATCCGTAATCTGTTAATATCTATATTAATATGTAGATATATATAGCGCTTTGTACAAGTGTAGGAATATTTTAATTATGTGTTAAAAAAATGAGTTTTTAACTTTTCAAATTCAAAAATCTAGAATTAATACATAATAAATTACATATACATGAACTACAATATAAAATAAGATAAACAAAAACTAAAGAATCAACCAATAGAAAAAATTTCATACCTGCTTGAGTAAATTTTTTTCTCTTGTGGACTTGACCATCCTATTAACACAGAAAAATCACATATAATACATGGACTATCAAAGCAAACTAAGATAATAAAAAAAAAATATTAAAATCCAACAGCGGTTCGAATCTATGACCTCTAAAAATATCTATACTATTATAAAGAGAATGGGATTTTATAGACACAAAGTGAAAATTTTTATACCACTACACCAAATTATTGTCATACTGTAATACTAAAAATGCCCTTCAACTTCCTAGATCTATTCAATTAAGTTCCTTTAAAAAATTAATTCAATGCAATTATATGTACTCAAAAATTAAATTTACTCCAATTTTGTTTAAGTTTTTTGTTAATTGAAATAAAAATAACTTATTAGTATTTGTGTTGCATGTAATTATAATCGTCATTGTTAATATAACAAATATTCTATAAAGTTTTATTTTTTACTTTAATTTCAGTACAATACTGTTTTGATAATTAATGCATTAGTAAACATTATGAAATCATTTTTATATGTGAAGTCGTAAGGCAACGATAAATTTTAAGATACTGGAATAAGTTATGAGACTCAATAAAATAAAAATTTACTAAAAGTTATGCGCGTAGGTATTACGTACCACAGTTTCTAGTTTATTATAATAAAAAGAATTCGCAAGGGTTCGAATCCATGACCTCTAAGAATATTTATTATAATAAAAAGAATTTGCAGGGGTTCGAACCCATACATGTAAGAATATATATTATAATAAAAAGAATTCGAACGGGTTCGAACACATGACCTTTAAGAATATTTATTATGATTATAAGAATTCGCAGGGGTTCGAACCTATGACCTCTAGAAATATTTATGATAATAAAAAGAATTCGCAGAGGTTCGAACTCATGACCTCTAGAAATATATATTATAATAAAAAGAATTCGCAGGGGTTCGAACCCCTGACTTCAGGAATATTTTGTATAATAAAAAAATTTAAAATTATAGAAAATTAGAATTTTTGGTCAAAATTGAAGGATTTGGTCAAAATTTGTGACAAAAAAACTAATTATTAAAAGATAATGGGGGAGGAAAGTTAAAAGAGAAAATAAAAAAATAATTTAAATATAAAAAATAGACCAAAAAAGGGATAAACATTAAAGAGGTGCTTTCCCTTAATATATGATATAGATATAGATATAGATTATAAGATATTTGTGATAAAAAAAAAAAGAAATAATTATTAAAAGATAATGGGGGAGGGAAGTTAGAAGAGAAAATAAAAATAAATAAATTAAATATAAAAAATTGACAAAAAAGGGAGAGACACTAAAGATGTGCTCACCCTTAATATATAGCATAGACATAGATATAAATTATAAGAAATTTGTGATAAGAAAAAAAAGACATGATTATTAAAAGATAATGGGGAGGGGAGTTAGAAGAGAAAATAAAAAATAATAAATTAAACATAAAAAACCAGACAAAAAAAGGGAGAGACACCAAAGAGGTGATCGCCCTTAATATATAGAATAAAAGTATAGATATATAGTATAGATACTAGTAATTTATATCACGCCCTATGTGTATGAAACTTCTAAAATTTTATTTAAAATAAATTATAAAATTTTATTATGTAATAAAGTATATGTACAAAATAAAAAGTTAATATTAAATTTATAAGAAAATGGTAATCAAAGGGAATGAAAATTTAAATAAAAAATAGTATTAAAAAATAATGGAGATTGAGAAGTTAGATGATACAATTAAAAAATATAAAAAACAAAAAAGGGAGAGACACCAAATAAGTGTTCTCCCCTTAATACATAGTACTAGTATATGTGGCACATTCAAATGTGTGTGCACAATTAATTTAATTTTTTTAAAATAATTATTTTTTAAAAAATAAATGAATTAGATTAAAAAGAATTAAAAAAATATATATAAAAATAGAAAACAATGAAAGAAAATGCAAGAAGAAAAAGGGATGTTAAATTGATAAGAGAAAAAATGAAAAGTTGATAAAAGAGCGAAAACATAATAAAATATTAAAAAAATAAAAATTGGCAAATCAAATTGGGAGAGACACCAAAGAGGTGCTCCCCTTAATATAATAGTATAGATAGTATAGATAAATATAGGTACTTTTGGGGTTGTTAGGCATATATATATAGTATGACATATCGTATATCTTTTTAATCGTTGCTCCATTGATGTTGGTGTTGGTGGTTGAACTTGAAAAATGTATGATAAATGTATAAACAATAATTAATTTTAAATGATACATGGTTGATAACTGGTTTTACGTGAAATAGTTAAAAGAATATGGGTTGATTGCTATTGAATACTTGCAAACCTCTTGCTGAATGTTTTCTTACTTTTGTCAAATGTGATTTGTGCGTATCATTTCTAATTATAAGGGAGTATGTCTGGCAAAATGCCAAATTCCAACCGTCATAAAGGTCTAAATTGAAATTAATTTTGAAAACAGATGGATGATTTTGTAATTGTGCATATTTTACCAAAATTTTGAGGGGCATTTTTGAGAAAAATCATTTTTTGACGGAAAAATTGAACGAAATTCCACCAAAAAGGTGAAATTGACAAATAAAAAAAAAAGAATATTTTTGAAAATTAATTAAATACGCGGCGGACTAAAATGAAAATAACCCTTTGACTTTGAGGACAACTACATGGAAACTATCACTACAAAACTAATTCGGACATACAAACTTAATTGAATCACAAATGTAAAATTGCCTTTTGAGCAAATGCGAATTAAAATTGCAATTGGATTTCATACATAATTTAAATCTGTCTAAAATTAACATCATATCACTAATTACTGAAAATAAAAAGGAAACGGAAAATCCTGTAATTGATTTAATATTTTATTTTCTATATTTAAAGAATATGAACTCATAAAGTGTACCACACGTTACTGGTAATAATATAATTTTACTGTGTAAAAAAAGTTTTTGCATTTAGTACTATAAAAAAATTAAATTAGACTATTAACAAGTATGTGCGTCATAAAAATAGTTATTTATATTTATTATTCGACTTTAATATTAATTATCACTAATAACCATAAATAACAAATACTTTTAGGATATACTTTTGCACGCATCAACAAATTGTATGATATATTTTCAAATCAAATATTTAAAATTATTATTTTATACAATTTTATCGTTTTTCAAGAAATAAATTCAGCAACACCAGCTCAGTAAGTATTATTTGATTATTACCAGCCTTTTGTGATAATTAAAAAATAAAATCAATTTGTCAATGAGTATTTAAATAATAATTTTGAAGTATAAAATTCGACCATCATTTTTTTTTTTGAACAAAAGGATGAATTTCATAGATTGTGAAGTCCAACATCATGTCTTAACATTCGACTGGTCAAATGCCGGAATATAGATAGATAAAATACGTATGATGATATATGGGGTAGTAAAGAAGCAATGCTATCTATATTCCATACTTTAGTATTAGTAATAAGACTTTGGACAGTCATATTTCGGTACTCATCATTCAGTTTTGATACAAATTGACTAAGTGCAAAATTCCGTACCCATTTATCCTTCCAAACATTTATATTACAACCATTACCTACAGACCATTGAGTGGATTCCTGAATAAGTGATATATTCCCATATAAGTTCTTCCATACCCAACTATGATGATTTTGGGAACTAGATTCAGGAGAATTAGTATTGGGGAGTATTTAACCTGCATAACTTTAGTAAACATAGAGGAATCCATTACATGCAGACGTCAACTTTGTTTAAGTAAGTATACTTTATTTACTAAAGTCGTATCTCTTATATTTAAACCACCATTTGCTTTGGGAAAAAAATCGACCATCATTGCTTATACAAGTAAATTATTTGAAACTATTGATTTTTTATTATGAAGCTCAACCACTAATCTTAAAATTTTATATTTAACTTCAATATTCCTATCAATGATTCGTTGCCTGTGCGGTGAGATTGAAGTCTCGCACCAAGAAAATTTTTACTTTTACTACTACTACTACGTATGCATGTATTTAGTACGCTTTTACTAGTGGTATATTATTTCTTTGTTTGCAATGAGTTTGTTGGTTGATTAGAAATATTAATGTATTACGTATTGAATATTGTACTAAAAATATGTTGATAGGTTTAGAACTATCGACATATTTTCAAAAAAAAAAAAAAAAGAAATTTCAATATTCCTACAAAAGAGTAGCAAAACTTTGAGGGTGCACATTGCCAAATATGAACTATTTCAAGGGTTTCAAATGCTAAAATTTAAACTTAAGGGTGAAAAATGATAATAGAGCCTATTTGAGGGTGCAAAATGTCAATTACACAAATTAGGACACAAAACGTAATATTTATTTAGTTGGAGGGGGCAAAACGTATATTAACACAGTTTTGAGGGAGTAAATTGAAAATTGAAGCTCATAAAAATGTACACTTGAAAGCTGAAACTCAGTTGAACGGAAACGGTGGCTCGAGGAGCTAAAACGACTTCGTTCAACACTCGGCTACGGCGGTTAAGCGACGGCGGAATAACTGTAGCGGTTTCTTGACTGAATGAAAATCCCAGAGAGCATAAAGCTCAGTTCTCTCGTTCACAAACCTCGACATGGGTCTAACATAAACTGGGTTTTTAATTCTGGCCTGAAATTCTCAGTCTCTGCCGGCGTATTGGGTGCTGTTGGTGTAATTTTGGTGATAAAAGCTAAAAGATTTATCGACTTCACTCCCTCAGATCAAGACGGAGCTTCTTCCAGGTTTTGGGCTGTCCCTGGATTGCAAAATCTTGGAAACAATTGTTTCTTGAATGTTGTTTTGCAGGTGAAAGTTGATTCTTGAATGTTATTTGTCTGGTTAAGTTAGTTTTGCGTGTCGTTCTCTTAGTCTTTTCTTGTATTTTGAATCCTGCTGCCGAATTTGTTATGGGTGGTTATTTTGATGAATTGGGGGTGTGTGAATGTTGAGTTGCATGTTCTTGTTATTGCCTAAAGTTTTTCTTTTTCTTTTTTGAATTAATTTATGAATTTTTGTTTTACTTTGATGGTCTGATTGTTTGTTTAGGCTTTGGCAAGCTGTTCAAGCTTTCGAAAACATCTTGGGGAAATGTTGAAGGAGTATGGGTCATCATCAGTTGAGGGAGATGAGAATATTCCACTTGTTAATTCATTGACTTCACTAGTTGAAGGTCAGTGGATTATGTTTGTGTAGTAATAATTTGATATTGGATTGTTGCAATTGCTCGTTTAAGTTCCTCCCGGTGTGTCAATTTGCTGGTTTAGTTGTGGTTGCATTTTGTACATGTATAGGATCCGGGAGATTGCCGTATTTTAACATTGTATGAAATGCTGATGATGGTGATCACCTTTTATTCATTTGCTTATGGCCATTCTGTTAACTGTTAGAATTTTAGTAGTTAAATGAGTGCGCTCTTTTATTTTGTGGGATCTTGGTTTATGGTGTCTTTGCCTTTCCAAAAAAAGTGATGACAATCTAATCAAGTAATTAGATTTCCGGTTTTTGGAAATGAAGCACTCTTGGTCCAATCCATTAATTGCCCATTCCATAATTCAATATGTTGTCCATTTGCAGTTCTTGATGGACTTCATTATTTATTGCAGAATTATGTACCGTTCGGCATAAAAGAACCGTGCTGAGTCCTAGGAAATTGATGCTTGTAATGGATCATTATATTCCAAATTTCAATCTAACCAGGCAGCAGGTGTTTTTTTCATCAGCAGTTTACGTCTTTATCAATATAGGAGTGTTGCACATCTCATTTTTGTTTGACTGCCAGGACGCCGAGGAAGCATTTTCTCATCTTCTGTCTTCATTGAGAGATGAAATATCAGAATTTTGTGTCCCCACGAAAAGCGATTTGGCGGATTTGCCTGCATTGCCCAACTGTAGGATTCTCATCACAAGGCGCAATGAAGAGGAAAATGAATGGCAAAGATGGAGCCGCAGTTTTCTTAAGCCTTTTGATGGGGTTCTTGGCAGCATATTAATTTGCCAAAGCTGTTCGTTTCAGGTTGAATGGTACTAGTAAGAATATTGATTTATGTCTTCGAAATTTTTCATGTCACCTTGTTAAATTGAGTGAATGTTTGATTAGTTGAATGTACATTCTGCAACCGCAGTAAACAGGTAGTGATGGGATTAGACGTGAAGATTTTACTGTTCAAATAAATAATTCGAATAATTGAACAACATTATACCGTAAATCTACCAATATTCATTCATGAACTTTTTTCTAGAGTATTAAAGCTAGAGGTGTTCCTTTCCGTCAGTTAGCTTTATCTCTTTGCGTTTATTGACTTACTTCTCTCTACTTCTACAGATCTCTCTAGATTTTCAACTGTTCCACAGTCTACACCTTTCACCTCCACTCAGCAGTGATGGTGCAATTGTATGTTTACAATTTTCTCAGTCCTGCTTCATAATCCTCTGTTATTCGACCCCAGCAAATGCTAATATTTTTGTTATGAAAATTTAGAGGGCTGGATGTACCCTGGAGGATTGCCTTAAGCAATTTTTTGTAGCAGAACTTGTTGAGAATTATTGCTGTAGCAACTGTTGGCATACTGCTGCAATCGACTATCTGTCTGGATTAGCTGAAGATAAGGTAACTTTTTATTTTTGCATTTCACTTCCGTAAGCTCACTTTTGAGTGTCCGACCCTTTTCCAGGATTAATTTATTCATATTTACTGCAAACTTCAGCCACTTGTTTCTCTACTTGCTTCATATTAGCGAATTTTATCTAAATTTGATATTTCCGATGTAATACTGCTCTATACCCTGCAGATGGACATTGAAAAACTCCAACGGTGTAATAAGAATGATTCTTGTGATTGCAAAACTCTCTCTTCCCTTGAAGCATTTCCTTGGTCAAATCGTTTTTCTCATACTTTCAAGCAACTGAGTATTGCGCGGAGTCCAAAGGTATGACATCTTCATTTTTTCTTGTATTGACCTGTTGATATTGGAACCTTGAAGAGCAGAATGTTACCATTCGGGGAACTAAATCCCTATTTAAGACATAAATATGCAACCAAATTCTAAATATTGTATATGAGCCCAAAAATTGGGCAAAATGCTAGGACGTTTCTGTATAAAAACTCAAAACAGTTTTCCTTTTATATTTTAGCCGTAGAAACTATTTCTATCATATAATTTTGTTTCTTGGATTCATGTATAATTTTGTTGCTCTCCTGTGAATTATCTTTCTGATGTACAAAATATGTTGGAGGTATGGCAATGCCCTCAACTGTCGCCTAAAAGGGGTGATACCTGATAGAAACTAAAATGTAAAAGGGCGAGGAAAGAGAACAAAAGAATGAACCGACTGAATGTTGGTATATCTTCTCGATTAATGTCATTTTATCTGGTGGTTTGGTTTCTGTTACCAACTTAGAATGTCGTGAAAGAAAGAAAATGAAGTAATCGTGGTCTCTGCCACGTGAATTCTTGGTCAGTCTCAACTATTCTCATTAATTACCGAAACACTATGAACATGACAAACAGCTGAGGTTACTGCTCACATGGAAGTAAACCAGAAGAGAAACTGCATGATCTCTCCCTGAAACCATTTTTCATCATACTGTTTTCTTTGAAACTCATTTGTATACCACTTCCCACTGTTTTAACACGATCATCTTTTATTTGCAGATTCTGTGCATTCATCTGCAACGGGCTTCATATAACATGTTTGGGCAATCAGTAAAACTTCTGGTACTTTCGCATAAGTCGTCTCTTACGGCTCCTGCCTACACTATGCAGCTATTAACAATTCTACTTCCTGTTAGCATATGCTTAATGTTTTCTTGCATTGATGTATAGAATTCCTGTAAATTATTTCGACCTAATCCCTGTAAAAGCTTTTCCACTTGATATGGTTGCATCATGTGCTGCACTTTTTCAGTTTCTATAGTGTGGTTATATACTATTCTGTCTCTCCAGGGCCATGTTTCGTTTCCTTTGATGTTGGATTTATCTTCTTTCATGAACACCGGAGTGGGATTAAAAAATATGGAGGCAAAATCACGACTGGGTTCGGGTCTGTTGAGTCACAGTAGTAGGGAAATGAGGTCTTTCCCCTATTCCAAGTATCAAAATATGCTACTTGCTCCAGATATGCCGAGTTCCAAAGCCAGCAGAGTTGAAAGCATTTCCTCAGCATCAGAGATAGTAGAGAAACGAGAAAGAAATGCCATCTTAGTCAGGAATGGTCCTTGTTCGACAGGTTCTGACGCGGGACCTAGCTTGCTCGATTCTACAAGACGTGCTGATAAACATGTTAGCTTCTCCTCCTTGTCTATCCTCCCCTCACTTATATCTGCAAAGAATGTGACACAAAATTAGTTGATGTTACTTTGTTGCTAATGTTGTTTTGCATGAAAGGTTAACTCAACGACCTCTCGGAAGTATAATTACTGACTACTTCCCCCTTGAGATTACTAAAACCTCTCATCCAAAATTAAATGTTTACATACCACCTCATATCGTCTGAACTAGTGGTAATGTTTAGAAATTTGATAGGATGTTAATGTGCCCTATCCGGGAACATAGGGAGAGGGAGATAATTTGAAGGGAAGAGTGGTCTTCATAATTTCAAGGGATAATTACACTCCCCTCCCCTGAGTTTTGGTGTAATTACACGTAGGTCCCATGTGGTTTGAGAAATTACATTTACTACCCCTGAAGTTTGCTTTTGTCTAACAAATAAGTCCCCCCGTTAGTCAAAATTCACCGAATTTGTTGATATTAGTAAAAAAAAATTGAATTAAAGGTGAGATTTGCCATCGATTGACTTATTATTGATTTATTGTAGGTCAAACGAATCTTTTTATGACCAAACTACCCTTATATATCGTCACACGTTGATGCATGAGAGGAGGTATATCTTCACCGTTATAAGGGTAATTTAGTCATAAAAGATTTGTTTGGTCTGCATTAAGTCATTAATAAGTCAATGAGGGTAAATATCGTT
The DNA here is from genome assembly GCA_034509735.1 of Sesamum alatum. Taxonomy (NCBI): domain Eukaryota; kingdom Viridiplantae; phylum Streptophyta; class Magnoliopsida; order Lamiales; family Pedaliaceae; genus Sesamum; species Sesamum alatum. Next base: position 26,830,134 of record JACGWO010000010.1, on the reverse strand, counting down.
TTTCATTCATTTTTTTGTTAATATCGACAAATTCGGCGAATTTTAACTAATGGATGGACCTATTTGTTAGACAGAAGCAAACCTCAAGGGTACTAAATGTAATTTTCCAAAACACAGGGGGTCTACGTATAATTAAACTAAACCTCAAGGGAGGGGAGTGCAATTATCCCTAATTTCAATGACGGAGGGGTGTATCAGTAATTACACTAACTCCAAGCATGGTATCTCTGCGCAGAGGCGTGTAGTTTAAGTAACTTCCATCGTACTTCATATGGATGTACAAGAAACATTATCCTACTTTGTTCTCACATAAGCATGCTCATTACTTGGCAGGCCAACTTCCCTTCCCCACCACAACGGCATCAGACATACCGTCTTGTCTCCGTGGTGGAGCACTTTGGAAGCAGCGGGGGAGGGCACTACACTGTCTACAGAAAAGTGACAGCCAGGTTAGGCGACGAAGATCCTATTGCTGTATTAGAATCAGCAATCGAGCAATGGTTTTGTATTTCGGATTCTGAAGTGCATAGCGTCTCAGAGAAAGATGTTCTGGATGCAAATGCCAGTATGCTGTTCTATGAGAAGATCGACGAGTCCTGAGACTGTCAAGCAGGAATGGATTTTTGTGCTTCAACTTCCTGAATTTTTCTACTGGGAAAGAAAAGCTATACCCCTTTACAGGAAATTATAGATGAAGGTTGTTCTTTCACTTTTTACTTGCAATTTTCATGCAGCAGAACAAATGAAGTTGCACTGATTTTTTTCTGCCAGATGGTGTACATTTGTGTCTGTCAGACAGTCAAGTTGCTGAATCTCTTGTTTGTACCTTTCACATAGTAAGGGAATGTCTACAATGGTTTATTTTTTGGGATAAATACGTTTACTACCCTCGAAGTATATCTTATATCACAAACACTCCCTTAAAGTTTAAAACGTATGAAAAAGATTCATTTTACTTAACAGTGTCAATAATTCTGTTAGACTATGTTGATGTGGCGCTGGCATGGTTTCGTGTAGTGGTATGTTTATGCTACCTATCATTTTTATAATTATTTTAGATAATCGATAACATTATATTTGATAATTTACTTCAAAAGTACATGTTACACAAGAATTTCTTTAAATATATAGTTGACATGAATTTTATATACGTGAGTGCAATATGAGATGCAACATCAATTTAAAATGCAACAAAAGTTTGACTTTTTTTTTTTTTATCTCAAACTTGTACATGAGATCTCTGACGATCATGGAGAAGAGTAAATCTTTCCCTTGCTACTCATCTTTGTACATACAAGCCCGATTCAACTTTGGAGATCGTGCCAAATCGTATAGCTTTAGTAGGCCGGAGGATGATCGGAAGGTCAAGAGGAGGAAGAGGGTGGCGGTGAGGGTGGTGGCTATAACATGCATGCCAGGAAGGTAAGCTCAAATCGTCATCAAGAAACGGCTTCAAGTGGATCAACAGCAAGTTGACAAACAATTACTAGTATACTCTCTGAGGGGTCGTATCGATGTAATTTATCTTAAGGGGTGTATTTGTACTTTTTTTTGTCCCAAAAAGGTTGTCCATGTAACATATAGTTACAATTTAAGGGGTATATTTATAATTTTACGAAAGATAGATGGTGTTTGTCCAATTAGATTGTAACCTTAAGGGGATGAGGAGACATAATGTAAAATATGCGCAGAAAATAAGAAGAAAAAACAATTACAAATGTTGTTAGCATAACGCTCTAACGGTTGCTCAAGTCTTTCCTATTAGAAGAGAATTTCTTAAAATTATAACAGTACGTAAAAGGGATCAAATATGCTTAAATCAATAAAAAAGACATAGTAAAGGAGTACTATGTAGATAATATGGGGTTAAAAGTAAATTACCCCCTGTGTTATTCGAAAAGAGCTTATTACCCCCATGTGTTAAATAAATATAAATTCCCCCCTTGTGATATTAAACGTAGTTAATAGGGTTAAGACAAAAATACCCTTCCTTTTATATGATAGGTTGACTGTGTTGACTGATTAGGACAAACATAATTTTTCATTTATGAAGAGTGAGGGACTGAGAGGCGGCGAACGAAAAAAATTCTAATTTTATGAACAAAAAAACGATTTGGACAAAAATCAACTAAAATTCACCGTTGAATCATAGGTTAGACAAAAATCAACTAAAAAAATCCTAATTTTACGTTTTTTTTTTTGTCGTTTTTTGTTCTTTTTTAAATTTTCTGACTATTTTCTCTTATTTTTTTTACAGATCTGCGAATATTGGATGAAAGGTTGAGAAAGCTGAACATCAAATCTTGGTTTGTTTAAGGTACTTTTCAAATATTTTTATTTACTCATTCACATGCTTTCTTTGATATCTCTATTTTGATTTTGAATGTTTTTTTTTGTTGTTTTTTATACTGATCTGAAAAAGGAGCTTCAAAAGGAACTCGATATCTGAAGAAGTGGTGATGGAGGTATGTACCTACCTTTTTATACTGGGGTGTTGGATTGTTGAGGTTAGAGTTTATTGTGAAATTATTAGGGTGGAATGCATATTCTGTTTTTTATTTTCTGGATTATGGCATTCTTTATGATTATTTTGGGGATTAGGGTTGTTTGTTTTATAGTAATTGCACTACTGGGGTTCCACATGTGGTCACAAGTCATTGTTTATTTCTGTCTGCATCTGCTTTATTTTATACTATTTGTACTTTAAACATTTTTGTCCTGTAATGTATGTATCCATATGCTTTATTTTATACTATTTGTGGTCCAATAATGCTTTTTGGTGGTTGGGAGAGTTATTGCGCTTTATATATATTTCTGTTATGTGCAATTATACCCCCTTTGCTGAAGCTTTCTTTTTTTTTTTTGGCCTTTATTTTATATAAATGCAGAATTTTGAGAAACATAATATAAATTTTTTGTGGGGTGGAAAATTTGTTAAAAATCCCAAAGTTAGGTATGTAAGAGGCCATAAGAAGGTCTTTGAGAACATAGACATAGACTATTTAAGTTTGATGGAGTTAGGGTCAATGTATGAACAGTGTGGGGGAGGGGGGGGGGGGGGAAGAAGTACATGCTAAAATTTTATTATAAAGTACCTACTCAATCATTAAAATGAGAATTAGACAAATAAAGAAGAATGTGCATGCCTTTTTATGGTTGATTTGCAAAATAGGTATAAGGGTTTAGATGTTCCAGTTGATATATATGTAGAGAAGAGGATGTTGAACCTCTAAAAGTCCTAGATAGTCAGGGTAATGGAATTGAAAAATTACAGGAGGAGGAGGAGATAATATACCTATTAGAAGGAACAGATTTTGGGGATATGGATGGGATCAGGGAATGAGTTTGAGGGTGCTGAACAGAGGAAGGACTGTGAGGGGCAGGATTTTAGAGGGTCAGGGATTGGGTGGGACTGAGGTTGAGTGCAATAACTGTGGGGTGGGGGGAGGGGGGAGTGAATTGGGTGCGGAAAATGAGAGTGGAAAGGGGTTGAGAATTTGAGTGATGCATTTAATAATGAGCCAACATATGTGGTCGAAAATCCAACTGAAAATTTCATTGAAATTCCAGTTCAAGAAATGACTGAAAATATGACTAAAAACATGACTAAAGATATGGATGAAAATATGACTAAGAATTTGAATGAAATTCCAGTTCAAAATGAAGTTGATAAGGGATTTTTGAATGAGTCCTTATCAGAGTTTGATGATTCCTCTGATGAGGACTATGTGCAATCTAATGTGAGGAGTGACAGTGAGGCTCCTAGTGTGGTGTTAAAAGACATTGAATGTGAGTTAGATGATGACATTTTCCTGTCAAAAAACCCAAATAAAAAAGACTTGATGATGAAACTGAAAAGGGTGATGAAGGAAAAAAAAAAAATAAAAAGAATATATACCTGAAAATGTGCAAAACAAAACTGAACATGAATGGGCTAGTGATGAGTGGGATGGGAATGAAGATGACTTAGTTAGCCTAGAAAGTGGTGATATGTTTTTAAAGAATCTGGCACTTCAATGAAAATTTTAATCTTGTTGTTCGGATGAAATTTAGAAATGCCGCACAATTTAGAGGGATATTGAGGGACTGGTGTATTAGGAATGAGGTTGACATTGAGTTCATAAAAAAATGAGGCTGTAAGGGTAACTGCAAAATGTAAAGCTGAGGGGTGTGAATGGAGGATCCATGCCTCACAAGTACAGGGTGGACCTAAATTCCAAATTAAATCATTAAAAGGGAAGCCATACATGTGCAAGAACATAAGAAAATAGGCTTGTTAATGCATCATACCTTGCAAAATGAATTTAAAAAGCAATTAGAGACCATCCTACCATTCCTGTGCAACAGGTGAAAAACAGAATTCTTTCAAAGTGCAATGTTGATGTGAGCAGATTTAAGGTAATGAGGGAAAAAAAGAGAAGCATTATAAAGAATTAGGGGGATGATGCCAAGCAATATGAGTTGTTGTGGTGCTATTGTGAAACAGTTAGAAAACTGAATCCAGGTTCTAAGATCCTACTTAGGAAGGCTGAAAATTCTGATCCCCCTGTCTTTGAAAGAATGTGTTTCAGTTTATGGGCTATGAAAAAAGTATTTTTGGAAGGGTGTAGGCCTATCATTGGCCTTGATGACTGTTTTTTGAAAAGTTTATGGGGGCCAATTGCTTGTAGCTGTGGGAAGGGATGAAAATGACAATATGTTCTCAATTGCAATGGCAGTAGTGCGAACAGAAAACAAGGAGACTTGGGGCTGGTTTGTCAGTGAATTGCTGGATGATATAGGGGGTTTGGGCACTGAGAAATAGTCATTTATATCTGATAGGCAAAAAAGACGCATTGAGGCCTTAAAAGACTTAGTGCCAGATTCTGAACACAGATTTTGTGTTAGACATATGTATGAAAATTTCATAGTGAAGTACAAATCTGTTCAATTGAAAGAATACTTTTGGAAAGCATCCCACTACTAACAAAAGAGATTTTGAAGCTTTCATGAAAAAGATTGATCCCAAAATCAAGGATGAAATTGAAACAACCTCTGAATGATTAAGAAAGATAAATCCACAGCATTGGGCTAGATCATATTTTCCATGTCACAACAAATATGATATTTTGGTGAATAACTTGTGTGAAAGCTTTAACAATTACATACTTGAGGTTAGGGATAAACCAATTATAAGTATGTTTAAGTGGATTAGAACAAGATTGATGTCTAGCCTGCAATTGAAAAAGGAGGGAATGGAAAAGTATGGTGGAATAATTTGTCCTAACATGGAAAAGTATGAAGTCCATCCCAAGTCTAAATTTTTCAAGGTTTGAGACAATTTTTTTATTTTATTTTTGGTACAGTTTAATATGATTTCAATAATAAGTAGGTCTTAAGCAATTTTGTTTTTTGGCAGTCAAATGCCCCTGCACCTGAAGAAATCCCATAGGGATCTCAAGCCCCCCTTTAAGCTAGGGGCAACCAAGTGATGGTGCACATATATTTCTTGTTCTTCTAATGTGCTATTTTTGTTTGCAACCCTTTTTTTTTGATACATTTGATCCTTTCAGCAGGCTCCAAAAAAGTTGAGGAGACAATCTGCTCCTCAATCCCCTGTTGCAAGATTTGTAACCCAGGTTTGTTCAAATTCCTGCAATTCTTTGCATTTAGAATTTTAAAACCTTGTAATATACTAACATATGCCAATGTTTACTACATCAACAAGTTGGTTATGAAGGCTCCAGAAATGCAACCCCAATGGGGAATGTTGGCAGTGAAAATAGGAGATACAACAAGAAGCCAACGACTTTGTTTGGATCCATTTTTTGGCTGATTTGACTTGTTTTGTAAAAGTAGAGAAAGAAATTGAAAGATAAGTGGGTATTTCTTGGGAGTTCGTAGTATGTTTGGATTTATTTTTGGAGATAAAGTAGAATGTATTGAGATATGTTGTTGTATGTTTGGATTTGTTTTTGTTGTTGAATAAAATACTATTTTATATCAAATCATGAATAGTTGTGTATGTATAGTGCATATATATACATATATATATATATATGAAAGTTGTTAGGTATAGTTTATTTTAATTTACTTAATAATTTTTTATTTTATAACATATTAATATCTAATAAAATCCAACTCTACATACACTTTTTATATAATATTATATAATTATATTATTATTCTGGGTTTGTGTATATATATATATATATATATTTAGAGAAATTGATCCCACACAATGCATTGAAGAAGAAATTAATATTATACAGTTGTATACGGTTAGTGATTTCAAATTCAACCCTCCTTCTAAACTATATTTTGTAAAATATTACTTTTTTCTTTTTTTTTTATGAGATCATTTAAAAAATTAAAATCCTTTAAGAGACCCATTATTTTGATCCAAGTGTAATTTTAATTTTTGAAATAGCATCAAATCGTTAGTTGCATAGTAATTAACATAAATTTGGGTGCAATGGGTGCAATGATAATTAATTAATGTAAATTAATTAACGTAAATTCTACATTTGGGTGCAATGATAATTAATTAACGTAATATTAAAATAAAGTTATAACTACACACAACATAAATTAAATATATAAATATATTTAACTAAGTTGCATTATTTGAAGGGCATTGAACTAACAATAAAATTACTGCCAATTAATAAAAGCATGTTGATAACAACGATTCTCAACAACTACTACTAAACATAATATTAGAATAAAAAGTCCTACAACACCCTGCACGATTTAGATCCTAGTAACCCCACGATTTCAGTTTTCGTCCGACCCCGACGATACCTCAACGATTGCATCCACATCAATAACTTCATTGTTCCATCCTCTACGACTCGACCCAGCTCCATGTGGCACACATCCTTCGAATATAGCTCGGAGAGCAGTGTAATTTGGCTCACCAAAGTGCTCATAAGCTTTTGCTAGTGAAAATATCTATAAAACCAAAATACGAATTTCAAATGTAACAACCGTTAGTTTTATAGCCAACAAATTATAAAAAATTAACTAATAAGAAGTACCTCAAACATAAGTTGCCAAAATTCAGTTGGAGCATGCATCGTATTTTCCCATCGGTCCCAGTGTATCTCTGGCTGTGAAATCAGATAGCTAAACGTTTCATAACGCTCCCTAAGTTTAATGTAACGGCCACAATTTGCGTCAACTGTGAATGCCACAATTTTTTTCGTATAATTTTTTATCGTATAAAATTTTTATCGTATAAATTGTATAAATTTTATCGTATAATTTATAATTTTTAGCGTATAAATTTTTATCGTATAAATTTTATCATATAACTTTATAATTTTTACCGTATAATTTTATAAATTTTTAGCGTATAAATGTTAGCGTATAAATTTTATATATAAATTGCAATTTACCCCCTTCTGTTATAATAAAAGAAGTAAAATACCTCCTCACGCGAGCATGTGACACACAAGCTATTTTCTTATTTTTTAATTTGTATCTTTAAAATATACCGTTGGTAAGATAAGATAAATGGCCAGGATTAATTGTCTACATATATTTATGTAAAAAAGTAAATATAAATATATTTGTATATAAAAGTAAAAAGGCAAATAGTGTGTTATTGTTTTTAGCGTGTCATTGATTTTGGTCAAGAGATATATTACACATACATATTGCATCCATGGACTTAAAACATGGTGGACCCCCCTGGAATGGGCCAAAACAAGGTAAAATAATGAAAAACACACAAAAATAGAATGTGAATAGTGGTATTAAAATAGAGTTTTAAAACTAAAATGACCCAAAACTATCTCTCAGAAAAACACCCAAACATTGGGTCTGTTTTGGGCTGTCTCAGAAACAACCCAAAAACAGACCCAAACACAGACAATTTCTGAAGTTTTGGAGAAAATGAAGGAAATATGAAAGAGAAGAAATTGAGGGCTTTTTGTACAAAAAATGTGGTGAATTGAGGGCTGAAATTCAGCGCTTTGTTTGGATCCATTTTTTGGATGATTTGACTTGTTTTGTAAAAGTAGAGAGAGAAATTGAAAGATAAGTGGGTATGTTTTGGGAGTTTTTAGTATGTTTGGATTTGTTTTTGGAGATAAAGTAGAATATATTGAGATATGTTGTTGTATGTTTGGATTTGTTTTTGTTGTTGAATAAAATACTATTTTATATCAAATCATGAATAGTGTGTATGTATAGTGCATATATATATATATATGAAAGTTGTTAGGTATATTTTATTTTAATTTACTTAATGATTTTTTATTTTATACCATATTAATATCTAATAAAATCCAACTCTACATACACTTTCTATATAATATTATATAGTTATATTATTATTCTGGGTTTGTGTATATTCTTGGTTTGTGTATATATATATATATATTTAGAGAAAGTGATCCACACAATGCATTGAAGAAGAAAGTAATATGATACAGTTGTATACGGTTAGTGATTTCAAATTCAACCCTCTCTCTAAACTATATTTTGTAGAATATTACTTTTTTCCTTTTTTTTTTTATGCGACCCATTATTTTGATCCAAGTGTAATTTTAATTTCTGAAATATCATCAAATCGTCAGTTGCATAGTAATTAACATAAATTTGGGTGCAATTGGTGCAATGATATTTAATTAACGTAAATTCTACATTTGGGTGCAAGGATAATTAATTAACATAATATTAAAATAAAGTTATAACTACACACAACGTAAATTAAATATATAAATATATTTAACTAAGTTGCATTGTTTGAAGGGCATTGAACTAACAATCAAATTACTGCCAATTAATAAAAGCATGTTGATAACAACGATTCAACAACTACTACTAAACATAATATTAGAATAAAAAGTCCTACAACACCCTGCACGATTTAGATCCAAGTAACCCCACGATTTCAGTTTTCGTCCGACCCCGACGATACCTCAACGATTGCATCCACATCAATAACTTCATTGTTCCATCCTCTACGACTCGGCCCAGCTCCATGTGGCACACATCCTTCGAATATAGCTCGGAGAGCAGTGTAATTTGGCTCACCAAAGTGCTCATAAGCTTTTGCTAGTGAAAATCTCTATAAAACCAAAATACGAATTTCAAATGTAACAACCGTTAGTTTTATAGCCAACAAATTATAAAAAATTAACTAATAAGAAGTACCTCAAACATAAGTTGCCAAAATTCAGTTGGAGCATGCATCGTATTTTCCCATCGGTCCCAGTGTATCTCTGGCTGTGAAATCAGATAGCTAAACGTTTCATAACGCTCCCTAAGTTTAATGTAACGACCACAATTTGCGTCAACTGTGAATGCCTCCTTTATGACAAGGTTTACCACCGTCGTTGCATACTTGATTGATTCAATGTTGTTGAAAGAATCGACGTCGCTACATCCGGCCATAGCTTTGTCCCAAAGTGCGTCAATGAAACATTGGTCATGCGCCGAAGTCCAAATTGGAGTGTATAAATGCTTTTGTTGAATAGGCGGACTAATTGCCGGCTTAGGGACATATTTCCAGCAAACGTTCGTAACGGCCTTTGCACGAGGGGAGGGGTTTGAACGAGTCATATCAGCTAATTAAAACTTGAATGGTGAAAACACTTTAGCTATATTGAAGGTTCACAATGATGAAGTTGGCAATTAATAGAGCACTTTGGTCTTTTGGTTACGGTTTTACAATGTAGAAATAATCATTTTATAGGCAACAATTGAGACCAAAATGCTCTCTTTTTTTTTTTTAAAAAAAAAAATTAACAATTGGCCTCATGTGTGTAATGTGCAAATAGCATGATAAGACTATACCTTCATAGAATATTACAATTTCCAAAAAAGAAAATCTGACTCACTCCCAACTTTTCTTCACCCTTCAAAGATTCTCATGCATATAATAAAATTAAATTCCTTCTCAATATAGCATATTTTGTCTCTTTCCAATGAAAAAGAAGTCATGTCACGCTGTGGCTATGAAAAGTCTTCATTACACATGTGAGCACTATTATATAGAAATGAAAGTTTGCAAGAGTAGTATACTATGAATACAACAAGTCATGTGCAAAACTGTGAAAGTGAAGTACAAACATAATTCGTATGACAAAAATAAAGTTGATGTTGAAATTTGAAGCCTAAATATAGTTCTATATGGCAGAGTCATGTACAAATATAACTCTGTACAAATATATATGTATTTTTGGGTTTTTTACGACAGAGTCATGGCAGTGTCATGTATAGTTCTATTTGGCTAAATATACGAAAGTCATGGGTTCGAACCCTTGTTTGATTTTTAATATTTTTTATTATCTTACTTTGCTTTGATAGTTCATGTATATGTGATTTTTCTGTGTTAATAGGATTTTCAAGTCTATAAGAAATTTAGAAAAAATCTAACACATATAAGTATTTTCTACTTATATATAAAATAAATTTATTTAATATTCATTATATATGAAAATTGAATTAAACATATAAATATATTTGAACTATGGGATATTTAAATAAAAAATGCAAAAAAAAAATTTTATACAACAAAATAGGGTATGTTTATACGGTTTAATAGCTTCTGAGAAGGTGTCAGGAAAAAGTGAAGTCGAACACCTTGAGTTCGACCCCTTGAGTTCGACTTGAACTTTTCCTCCTTTGAGTGGAACGACTTCCACTTTTCCTCTTTTTTTTTTTTGTCAATTTTTATTATTATTATTATTATTATTATTATTATTATTATTATTATTATTACTACGTATAATTTATATTTAAATGTACTACATTAATATTAGTTTTTGATTATCAGTTTATGTTCTTAATGAAATGTAATTTAAGAGAATTTCATTTTGTTTCCATGCCAGGGAAAAATGAGGTATACGTGTATCACTGTCGTCAACTGTATCATCATGAGGTAGTTTGACGGCAGCTCTATTATTTTCAAATGGCTGTCAATTTTGACTGCACCCAAGAAAAAATTTAATCGTTGAAGTTTAATCGTTGAAACTTTTATTAATCCAAATATTAAAAATTTAATCGTTAAAGTTTAATCGTGTAAACTTTGATCGTTAAAGTTTAAGTGCACGGTTTAATCCAAAAATTAAAGTTTAATCAAAAAATTATTAATGATTAATTTTAAATTTAATCATAACTTTTAATCCATATAGTTAAAGTGAAGTTTAAAATTTAATCCAAAACGTTTTATCCACGACTCAATTAAAAGTTTAAAGTTTTAAATTAATTATTTAGGATTAAACAAGTAAAATATAATCGTTAAAGTCAAGTCTATAACTTTTAATTACTTTACTTAAATGAAATTTTAAGTTAAAATTTTGGATTTTACATTTCAAATCCAATTAAAGTTTAATCACTGAAATTTAATCTTTACATTTTAATGAAGAAAAATTTACAGAAGATAACCATAGCAGATATATTCTTGTCCGATCTCTTTTCCGAGCAACAGTATAAGAAGCATGATGGTGGGCCTCTTACTAGTACATCACATGGTCAATCAATCAAAAATCACAAACCAAAAACAATGAAAAATAACAATAAACCAAAAACAAAAACAAGTGAATAGTGAAAGCAAAATACATTTTAAAAGTCAAAATGGGCCAAAACAATCTTTAAGAAATTGTGCCAAACATTGGGTCTGTTTTTGGCTGTTTCAGAAACAACCCAAAAACAGACCCAAACACAGTACAGGCTTTTTGTCCAAAAAACATTTTTTTGTAAATGGTTCATTTGGTGAATTTGTTGGAAATGCAAATCACCAACTAACAGTTTTTGTGAATTGTTGCATTGCATATGGGGTTGCAATCTGTGCAAATGAAAGGATTTTTTTTTCCCTGCAAAATTTGTTGTGTTAAGCTTAATTGTGTTTTGTTTACTGCATTTTTTCTAAATATATGTTCAGGTACTCCAAATTTGTTGTATGAAAACAACTCATGTTCTAGCACTTCAATTATCTTGTTGCGACCAAATATCAAAAAATTAAAATAGTTCAAATTAATGCTTTAGATTAATACAAAAAAACTTAAAATTGACAAATAACTTCAAATTACAAAAATTAAAATACTTTCAATTAATAAATTGAAATACTACAATTAATACAATAAATTAAAAAAAATTAAAATACTTCATTCAGTTCCAGCATTTAACCCAAGGGGTAATTTGCTCTTTTCGAATAACATAGGGAGGTAATATGCTTTTATCCATTTATAATTGGAAATGAGGGGCAAAATGGTCAAAACACAGGTCAAAAATGCAGTCCCAGTCGCATCACTGGCTCGTGCGGAACACAGTGGACCCTCAAGGTATTAATTACTTCATTTATAATAACACAGGAGGGTAATTTGGTATTTTATTTATCACAAAGGGGTGGCATGCATTTTCCCCATATAATATGCAACAATATCATCATTGACTAATGATCACACCATTTTGAGTAAAATTAAATACAAAGTTTATTTATTTATTTAAATCACACTGTGGGTGCAGCCCAAGCAGAAGTTGTAGCCCTGAATCGAACATCATGATACGTTTTCATATGATTGGTGAGTGAACTATCACATGACAAATATATCAAACAGGCTAACAAAGACAACACGTGGAGCTTAGTTATATATCCTCTAACCCAAACAGCTTTGAGATTTTGTCCAAATCAAGATTCCTAAAATCGATGTTTGAGATCGACCTGCGATAGAGGCTTGAATTGGTCTCTTCAAGGTGATGAGCAGCTTCAGTTAAAGAAGCCAGCAAGAGAGGGTAGTTCTTGATGTTCTTGAGAGCATTGGGGTGTGCTTCGGTTCTAGCAGATCGACTCTGCTGCGAACGGAACGCTGGAGTAGGCGATCGCGGTGGGAGTTCTTGGATGCTATTTGGAGGAGTAGATGACCGCGGTGGGACTAGTTCTTGGCTGCTATCTGCCTTTGCAACGGCACAGGTACCGCTTGAACTAGTGTCTGTCGATATCTCTTGGCTTTGCGTGTTACTTGTCGTGTGAATTTCCTGCTCAGATAGAAGGAGGAAGATTATCACAACAAGCAACTGCAGTATGCCTATATTGAACGATTACCTCATCTAAAAGTTTAAATTGTTAAAAAAAATAAAAATTATTCAATATTTAATACATTTAACACGATCCATCACGTTAAGAGGTTGTATTATCTAAACAACAAGTTCGTTTTTGAGCTTTCATGAATTTGATTAATTCTTGTCCAGATCAAATTCGGTCGAGCCGAATAAATTGTATGATAAAGTATAGGTTAGGGAAGGTGACCTGTTTGGCAGAGAGAGCATCTCCAATGAGGTCAGTGAAGGAGACCTTTCTTCTATGACTTGCATGCATTTTCTGAGATCTTTGCTTCATTATGGATATTCTGTTTTCACAATACATCAAACAAAGATTAAAGTAATAAGAATAATATCAAATAATGTTGCCAATAATATGTTAAACTATTGAAATTATGAAATTGCAAATACTAGTAATTCTAAATTATTTGAAATATTTGATATTCAATTTAAGAGTGAATTACATTTACACTCCTTGATGTTAGATTTAAATACACAAGCACCGATTGTCTTTTGCAAACTTACAAGTATACCTCCTTACGGGTGTTAGTTGTAATGCCCCTTAAGGTGTTCGTGTAAACTTTTTCCACTGAATAGGGGTGTACTTGTAATTACAACTACAACCTAAATGGGTGTAATTGTAATTTTGCAAAAGGTATGAGTTGTTTGTCTATTTGGACCTAATTTCGAGGTAATTTGCCATAAATTTAAATGTGCAAGTTAGAAGAATACATTAAAAAAGGGTCAAAGTTATTATAACGAGGGTAAAATAGTTCTAGATAAAGTTGAATTTATTTACCAAAAAAAAAAAAAAGGCAAGAAAAACAACTAGAAGCCCGTTAAGATCCATGTAATGCGGTGTTTGCAACCGTTTAAAATAAGCACGTATCAACTTATTGTTGAAAAAAAAAAAACTGATAAGAATGTCTTTCATTTACAATTTTATGTTTTTTAATTATTTAAATTAAACTGATTTAAAATTTTCATACGTTTTCATCGAAACTATGGAGACGTTTCCATTTTTGATGTCATGGAAACAAAAATACATGATAGTTTTGAAATTATATAGTTTCCTTCGAAACACTTCATTTTTCTTAATTTTCCTTCGAAATCTTTGAGTTTCCTAAGAAACATTTTATTTTTCCTAATTTTTCCGCAAAACTTTTGTATCGTATTTTTAGCTACAAGTATATAAATTCTTGTGTCATATATAAGTATTTCATTTAATGATAACAAATTTAATATTACGCTATATTAGTAATGTTATATGTCCAAATATCAACGTAATATAGGTATTTTATAACACATAGTTAAAAATAAATATTATTATATCATTTGTTGTTAATAGCAACTACATCAATTAATAACTCCAAATACATAATTATACTACATAAAAATAATGTTAATTGGCTATATGATACAAAATTAAACTAGATATATTTGAATAAAAAAGAGAAAGGTAATATTTTTGATTTTTTTTATAACTATTATGTATGTTTCTTTAATTTTATGATTTTTCTGTAGCGTTTCCGAAACGTTTTCGAAAAGTTTCTAATATTTATAAACTCGAAACATGTGTTGGAAACTTTAATCTATGCCCCTAGCCCATGGTCTGTTGATACAAATTATCCATACATTTTAAGAAAAATTCACATGCACTATTCAGAATTGTCAACATTTTATACAAATCACTCATGCTTTTTGAAAAAATACACATACTCCCCCTGGAAACGTTAACAATATTATAGAAACTACCTATATTTTTTGACTGTCGAGGGTGGTTTTTATAATTGCGCAAAAAATATGAGTGATTTGTATAAATAAATTAAATATTAGGAAATAAATGTAATTATCCCCTCTTATTATTAGAAGCATAACCTTTTATTGTTTGATGATCTATTTTTATTTCCTTCCATGTTGCAATGAATGTCTAAATTTCATGTATCTTAAAATACATATCTACCATATTTATAAATTAGTACAATTTATAATTTAAATATCCTGTTCGTCCAATTAAATTTTATTAGTTAAAGAGCAATTTCTGAAAAAATATTGAATTTTCTTAGTATGTCACTTTTTATGAAAAAAAAAAGAAAAAATATTTTTTTTCCTAACTTTTAAAAATACAATAGAGCAGATATTAATATATACCTTCTGGTTTGCATAGATTGGAGAGGGTTGTGGTCCTCTGATGATATTATGATGGGCAATTCCGACAATTCACATGGCAATGGATTTGTCGTAAAGAACTGTACATGTAACACAAATATATCGATATTATTATAAAGGAAATTCATACTTTTATAATTACGAGAAAATTGCAATTTCAGTCCGCAAATATAGAGTGGTTTGTAATATTAATCTCATATTTTTTGAAATAGTCAACACTAGTCCTATACTTTAGAAAAAGGTTGCAAAGTTAGTCCCAACATAACAATATTAGTCTGACACTTTAGGAAAATGTTGCAAATTTAGTCTCACGTTTTAGCAAAATATTACAAAATTAGTCCCAAAGTTAGTCCAAAAGTTGCAATTTTTTAACGATGGGACTGACTTTGCAATATTTTCCTAAAGTATGGGAGTAATATTGACTATTTTAGAAACTATGAGACTAATATTATAAACCACCGTATGCCTTAGGACCAAAATTACAATTTTCTCTATAATTACCCACAAAAGTATCTTAATTAAAACATAATTGCAACTATTAGACAGTCAATACAAATTGAACAACATTTATTGGTTTTTATTTTGTGGACTCGTTTCTATCCTGGATAATATTTATAACAATATTCAATTTATTTATGATTTTTTTGTTGTTATTTAATACATATATATATTTACAAAATAAATTATATTTTTAACATTAATAATAACTTATCAAGTATTTATAATTAATAATTACTTTGAGAATTTATATTAACAAATTATATATAAAAATGAAGCGGGGCTAGTCTTGTATATGATAAAAACCCACCATGTTGTAGGGGTGAAAGTCGAGTCAAGCCGACTCACGAATTTCGCGAGTTTGCTTGTTTTGAAGCTCGAATCAAGTTCCAAATCAAATATTTTTGTTTACGAGCTTTTTCCTTTTTTGAAATATTTATATATTTCAAGTAAGATCAATCACTGCTTGGTTTAAAAAATTCTTATTTTTATTTTCGTATAATTGAAAGATATAAAAATTTAAATCTTCATCATCATATTTTAAAAATGTATATTCATGACCATTCTCATTTACTTTTTAAAAAATATCTTCTGTATATTTGTATTATTAAATTTAATTATATAATTCAATTAAAAAACTTTATTTCGACAAATATATTTTCTTAATTTGGTAAATATATAACTATACAAAATTATGTACAAATATTTAGATAATTTAATGTATATTTTCTATACTTTTACTAATTATATTACTATTTTGTCATAATAAAGATATTATGAGTTCACATATTCACAACACTAAATTAGAATATAATAGCATATATATTTTTAACACTTTTTACAATGTATATAATAATATTACATATTATATATTTTTCTTAAGAAAAAGTAAAAAGTTTCTCGAGCTCGATAGGAAACGAGCTCATGAGCTCGATTCTCCATACGTGCTTCAAGCTCGAAGTTGAGCCTCTTTCGGTCTTTTATAAACTCGTTGGCTCGAGCTCAAAATAAAATTATCAAGTTCTAAATCGGAGAAAATTATAATTTTGATCCCAAAGTATATGGTGGTTTGTAATATTAGTCTTATATTTTCTGAAATAGCCAATATTAGTCCCACGCTTTAAGAAAATATTGCAAAGTTAGTTCCATCGTAAAAAAATTGCAACATTTGGGTCTAACTTTGCAATATTTGTGACAAATTTTGGGACTAATTTTGCAACATTTTGTTAAAATGTGGCACTAATTTTGCAATATTTTCCTAAATTGTGGGACTAATATCGCTACGATGGGATTAAATTTGTGATATTTTCATAAAGTATGAGACTAATGTTGGTTATTTTAAAAAGTATTGGACTAATATTACAACCTACCCTATATTTTGGGATTAAAATTGCAATTTTCTCTCTAACTGGAGTCAGAAAATTTGGTATTCAGTTTTGTACTAATTTGGCCTTTCTTTTTTTTGGAAAAAAAAAGGTGGGAAAAAAGAACTGACTTGGGTTTGGAGAGCAGAAGCAGCAGTTCCACGAAAAGATGGATCGAGAGAGAGAAGTGTGCCCAAAAGGGCAAAAGTGGAATTCGGAAAGTTGGGAAATGCTTCCTTGAAATTCGGCTTATACTGTTGCGGCGGTCGGAAGGTCGCCGGCGGCTTCACTTTCTTCCAGTACTCCTCCGACGGCGACCCACATAGCTTGAAGATCTTATGAAGCTGCTCAATCTGAAAATATTTTTGGAAAAATAATAATAATAATAATAATAAAGACTCGTGAAAAATCCAAAAAATGTGGATTATATTTTGGATGATTTTAGATTTTTTTTTTCTCATAATGATCAAGAATTTGATGAAAAAACAAACACAATGTCTATATTATTTTTTGATTTAATTCAAAATTGAAAAAAATTCTGATTAGTAATTTTTTGTTTGTTTGTTTGGTTTGGATGTCAACTTTTTTTTAATCTAGAATTACTAATGTAATCATCTAATATTTATAAGTATATAAATATAAATTTTGATTAGCTCAAAATAAGATAAAAATATTTTCTTTTTATTCATAACACCCCCCCCCCGCCCCCTACGTCTTAATTTCTTGAGTTATTAATAAATTATTCTTTATAAGTCAAAATCTTTTCTTGGACGTCCCAAATAAAATTTTATCACCTCTCGTCTAATTGTTACAGAGAATAATCGTTAAATACCTCAGGTGAAAATCATGCACGTGCAAACTACTAGAAGAAATATTACTTTCACTATAGTTAATTATTATGGTTAAAAAAAAATCATGGTGGATACTAAATTAATCAGAGTTGCAGAACGGCTATTATCTATTATTTTTACAAACGAGGCTAAAACATTTGCTAAAGTTAAAAACTATGGCAAATTTTTTGGACATAGTAAAACAGGAAAAAATGCAAGCAATCCCCCTGTGATATTGTAGATATGCAAATTATCCCCCTATGAAAAAATAAATAGCAATTTTACCTCTATATTTTTTAAAATGAAGTAATTTATCCCCCTGTGTTTTTCAAAATGAAGTAATTTACCTCCCTTGCTTCAATTTGAAAAACATAGGGGGGGGGGGGGGTAAATTGCTATTTTTCTTTCCATAGGGGGGTAATTTGCTCATTTGCAACATATAGGGGGGTAAATTACTATTTTGTTTTTCATAGGAGGGTAATTTGCTTATTTGTAATATCACAAGGGGGTAAATTACATTAAACCCTAGTAAAACATAACAAATATCGATTAACTGTTGTCAAAACTTAGTTTTTCGCATAGGTTTTGTTTAATTGTGGTAATAGTATTGATTTACTATGATTTTAAGCCGTTGTGATATATAGTTTAAAGAATAAATATTTTTTTTTTCTTTTTGTAGTGAACACTTTTTTATATATTGGATGACGATGAGATTTCAAACCAAGACATGTTATCTGAAAGTTTAAACATTTAAATCATCACTAGAGTTATATTCTTTTCGACATCGACTCCTCAAAGTTGATAAAAATCAAACACCCGTACCTCATTCCGACCAGGCATTATAGGCCGTCCGACGAACATTTCTGCCAGAAGGCATCCGGCACTCCAAAGATCGATCCCAACTCCGTAATCCGTGGAGCCAAGAAGCAGCTCAGGAGCTCTATACCATAGCGTCACAACCCGGCTTGTAAGGGGGCGTTTTGGCTTGTTCTTGTAGAAATTTGCGAGCCCGAAATCTGCAATCTTGAGCACCCCATTCTTGTCGATCAACAAGTTGGATGCCTTTATGTCCCTGTGCAGGATCCCCCTCTCGTGGCAATGCTGCAGGCCTGAGAGCAACTGCTGCATGTACCTCTTCACCTACACATTTCGTCGAACACCTTTTAGGAGCTCAATTTTATTTAGGGGAAAAATGCAAGCGCCCATGTGATGTTGGATATGTGCAAAACAGCTCCGGAAAAAAAAAGAAGGTTAAAATACAATCATTTTCTTTAAGATTTAATATATATATATATAAATACATTTTCGTTATTTGAAAAATTATAAATTCCTCCTCTTATATATACCCCCTTCATTTTAACGTCCGTCTATCCACGAACCAATTCCTTTAATCTTCATTAGGTTTTCATTCGATTTTTGTGATGAACTGACCAAAAATATCATTTCGGATTATGAATCATAATCTTACATATTTTTTAGAATTTTTTAAAAGTACTTTGACGGACTAACATGCACTATGGATTATTTACTTTACTCACCTTTATTTTATATTTTTTGCATTTTTTTCAAATACTTTGTAAAAAAAATCAACAAGGGTAAAGTAGTAATTTCTATCTCACCATTTAGGAGCTGCATAATTATTTTCCTTTTAAGGGAGTATCTGTAATTTTTCAAACAACGAGAAGGTATTCGTAATTATGTCAAAGTATAGGGAATGTAGCTGTAATTCACTTAAAAATAATTAGCAAAACATCCCTTATATTTGTCAAAATAAAGCAAAAAATCCCGTACAGGGTGTGTAATGCACGTGCCCTTCTTGCGAATTTGTATGATTTTTAGAATAAAATATTATTTTATATATAAATATATATATTTTATTAGTATCTCGGAATTCAATGAGAGAAGAAAAGGGAAGAAATGAGAGAAATTTTAGCCCGGACCTGATTTGGCTAAACTTGAACCAATTATATGGCAAGTGAAATATACTTGTTGTGCAATTAGTGTATAGTTCAGAAAAAGTGACCAATCACATGGCAAGTGTATCACACTTACTTTATGATTGTTTTAGTTTGACCAAACTTGATCCGGATAAAAATTTTCCAAGAAATGAACCTGAGGCTCAGTGAGCTTTCCTTCTGGCCTGGAGATGACTTTGGTGAGGTCTGATTGCATGAAATCAAAGACTAAGTAAAGACTGTATTGCATTCTTGAAGTGGCTATCCCTTCAAGCTTTATGATGTTGGGGTGGTCTAGCTTCTTCAGTATTATGATCTCTCTTGCCATAAACCTCACGCTTTCCGGTTCCGACGTGTCGAACCGGACCTTCTTCAGGGCGACGATCTTTCCTGTTGTCTTGTCCCGGGCCTTGTACACGTTGCTGTATGTTCCCTGCCCTACCTGCAAAGTCAAATCAAGCATCACATCGGGAATTATTTTTCCAAGATCTATGTGTAAAAATGGATCTTGCTGGACCCAACGAGGGTTAGGATCTGGAAAGGGTATCATTGATGAGACAACACGTGGCGATAGATACAAGGAAAGAACCTGTACGATAATCCGTATAATTAAACCATCATGTAAATACTATATCAAACAGTCAACAGAGGTGGAACCTAGCATCACATCGGAAGTATTTCCAAACAAGCCAAGATCAGCATGCAGAAAATGGATCTTGCTTGACCCCAGTTGGTTCTGGATCCAGAGAGGGGACCATTGATGAAACAACACGTTATCGTAGATATAGGGATCATGTATACATGATCCATATAGTCAAACTCTCCTATAAATATTATATAAAAAATCCAACAAAGGTGAAAAACAAAGATCACATCAAGAGTTTCTCCAAATAAGATAAGATCCATTTGTAGAAATTGGATCTTGCTCAGCTCGACTTGGGTTAGGATCCAGAAAAGGGATCATTGTTGAAACGACACGAGGTAGTAGATATAGAATCATGTTCATACGATCTTTATCGTTAAACTCTCCTATAAACACCATATCAAAAAGTCGACAAAGATGAAAAACGAGCATCACATCAGGAGTTTCTACGAATTAGTCTAATTACTAACCTTTGCAAGCTTATCATACGAATCTGCAGTCTTGGGAACCAAGCCGGCCAAATCATCCACCGGCACGTTGTCGACAAGCCATCTCGGCCATCCACCAACTAGCTCATCTGTAGCAATCTTCTTCCTCTGCGCAACAACGTTCCCACCACGGCCGACGACACCTCTCTCATTTTCTCTTTTGACATAACCATGCTCATGTTTCAACTTCTCCAGTCCCCTTTGTGGGCTGCTGATGGTCCCTTTGCTCGGAACACACCCCATTTTTTATTCCCGGCGGAGAATCTCCGATGCTGATAATAATGACTAGGTGGTGGTTCATTACATGACCATGATGGGATTGATTGTGAGCTTCGCATCATGTGCAGAAATGTGGAGAAAGAAGAGAAATATACTACTTTAAGGTGAGGACAGAGGAAGCAGTCGCTGTCGCATAGCCGGCGTCGTCGTCCGAATCATGCAAGAGTGTGAGGGGTTAACTCTGTTTTATCCGCAGCTGAGGATTCGGACAACTTCTTCTCAAGGAATTCTTGGTATGTATAGCTGGAAAATCTTAGTGAGAATAAACGCCGAAAATTATACTTTTAGTCTCGTATGGGAGGGGATTAACACTTTTAGTTCTCTATTTTATGGATTTTTGAAAATAGTTTTAAAATTGAAAAAACTCGACACATTTAATTCTATATTTTACGGGATTTTCAAAATGATCCACAAAATTGAAAAAACTCGACACATTTAGTCCCATAAATCTTGTAAAACAGAGGATTAAATGTGTAGAGTTTTCTCAATTTTGGAACCATTTTGAAAATCCCGTAAAACAGAGGATTAAATGTGTCGAGTTTTTCTATTTTGAGATCTTTTGAAAATTTCGTAAAATAGAAGAGTAAATAAGTTGAACCCTCTATCCTATGAGACTAAAAGTGTAATTTTTCCGTGAATAAACCTCAGTTTATGTTCAATGTTGGTTTATCAGATTGAATTTTCTATTGTAGTTTATGTTGCATCTTCTATTGCATTACGCATATGCACGCCACGCGTATATATTTTTTCCTTTTTAGATTAAATTAATGATGTAATCTTTGTACACGTGGAGTATACATGTGAAATGGAATATAAGGTGAGACATGAACTGCAAGAGAAAATTCAATACTTTCTTTTATACTCTGCCTTGATCCAACGACAAGAGTTCAAACACGTTTAATACGCTCGATCCATCTAAAAATTACACAAAAAAAGGGATGAATATAATAAACCTAGTCCTCCCAAGAATTACACGAACGAAGGTGGAGTCGTGAAGATATCCATACTATTTATTAAGATTTCGGGTATTAGAGTAACTATTTTTGGTAAGCAAGATGTGTAAATTTGACTAAAATACCCTTACATATACTTAATTCTTGCTCAAATGACCACTTCATAGATTAATTAATTAGATTAATACTTAATTCTGCCCCCACTCGAGGTTTGCTGTAAGTACACATAAACTCTTTATGATTTAGAAAATTACATCTAGTACTTCTGAACTCTACTTCCCTCTAGCAAAAAGTTCATGCTTTAATTAAAATTCACTGAATTGATTGATACCAACCAAAAAAATTGAATGAAAATCGATATTTACTATTGCCAACTTTGGCCTGCAAAATGCCAATATTTCAATGTGGCCAAAAAAAAAAAAAAAAGTTTTAGGGGTGCGAATTGTAATTTATTTATATTTTTTTTCAGAATGATAAGTGCCTATTCAATTAATTTGAGAGTGCAAAATATAATTTAGCCTTTCCAAAATAACCCTATTTATAAAGAGGATGTGGAGTTGGTTTTCTTCTCCTTTCTTTTCTTTTCTCCTTCTTTATTTTTAATTTTATTTTCGTTTAACATATTATTCTCACTTATCATATACTCAACAAGTATATTAGACAGTTAAAAAAACTTATTCTATAACTAAAGAAACTTAATAAGTATTTAAAATTTTCTTTTTAAAAATACCTCATTAGATTTGACATAATTACAAATACAAATACCTCATCTTCGTTTGAAAAATTATAACACCCCCCTAATTTTAACGGTTGTCTCAATATCCATTATGTTTTCATCTAATTTTTGTAGTAAACTGTCCAAAACGCCATTTTGCATTACGAATCATAATTTTATATATTTTTCAGAATTTTATAAAAATATTTTTATGGACTTATATGCTCTATGAATTATTTTCTTCACCCACCCTCATATTTTTTTTTATATATTTTTCAGATATTTTTTTTCTAAAAATAAATCGGTGAAGGGTAAATAGTAATTTTCACCTCATCATCTAGGGGCTACATAATATATTTTTTTTCATTCGAGAGAGGTATTCGTAATTTCTCAAATAACAAAAAATTATTCATAATTATAATAAACTTTAAAGGAAATAGTTATAATTTACCCAAAAATTTAAGCACACGCATGGAATATGTAGACTATGCTGGTCATAATTAAACAGAGACAAAAGAATGAAGAAGGAAGAATGCATGTCAACCCCAAATATTTGAATGTAACAATTTGAATTTCAGAGAAATATTTAAACAGAAAGAATTTCAAACGACTCTCTCTATATATATATATAAAAGAGATCCATCAAATATTCTACAAAAATAGTTTAAAATAAGAGTTAAAAAAATTTAAAATTCTTTGTAATATGAAATTGACGACTATATTTGTAATCTCAATACATTCATTTCAAATTTGAGATCAAGAAACAACCTAGTCGTTGAATAATTTAAAGCACTTGTTCATTTCAAATTTGAGAAGGACGATCAGATTTGTTCTAACGACGATACATTTATACCCCTAACTTATGTCTGGTTATACAAACTATCCTCGTCTTTTGAATAATTATACATACACTCACTAAAAACGTCAATATTATTTATACAAACCACCCCATTTTTTGAAAAGTTACACATACGCTTCCCAGAAACGTCAATGTCATTACGCAAATTACCCCTACTTTTTGGTGGCGAAGGGTGATTTCTGTAATTTTATCAAAGACAGAGGTAATTTGTATAAACATACCTTAGGTTAGGGGCGTAAATACGATTATCTCTATAATTTATTAGTTTGCCGAATTTACTGATGAGCCAAGGCCACTGTTGTTATCCTCGTATCAGAAGGTTCTATATAGATAAGGAAGATTAAAATTAGTTCTCCAACTCTTTTTGGAGCTCGAGCTCGTGACCTAATTTTTTACAGGAACAACGTGAAGAATTTTGTTACATGATTTTGAACTCTTCCACTTCAATAGCTAGTTTATGGAATTAAATTCTTTCAAAATGCACACATTAATGTCACATTAGCGAGGTGTATTGTGTGCAACCTCACTTTTAATTTATAATATCAATATATAATATTAAAATGTGATAAAAAATGCACAAAAGTCAAGTTAATGCATTCAAAAGTTTCAAAAAATACATCTAACAAATAATGCCCGTGACGTGCTATATAAATAAATATTTTGTTAGAAATATAAATGAGTCGAGTTCAATTAAAATTTCAAGCTGTTCGAGTACACTATTTTGAGTCTAAGCTCGGCGAACTTGC
This sequence comes from Sesamum alatum, assembly GCA_034509735.1. NCBI lineage: Eukaryota > Viridiplantae > Streptophyta > Magnoliopsida > Lamiales > Pedaliaceae > Sesamum > Sesamum alatum. The sequence continues at coordinate 26,805,603 of JACGWO010000010.1, read as the reverse complement.
CACAAATGGGTTCAATCACAAGACATCGAGCTTGTTGCTCAAAATATTTTAAAATATTAAAAAAATAGAAAAAAACTTGTGAATTTAAGCACAAACACTTGGGCTCGACCTCAACTGGTCAAGATCGAGCTCCACTGAAGCCAACTTGGCTCATCTTACACCCTTAACCCCTACTGTGTGCGTGTTGATGGGTACGATTATTAGGCGTGTCGTCGTGTTTATTTGCATGTTTTTTTTTGTAGTGAACCACCATCCAATCACGCTCAGACATGTCACATTGTTGCAGCCGCGAGTTGTACCTTATTCTGTTCTTTCTATAAAACGGATGCTATTCTCAAAAGAAAAGGAAAATATAATAAATATACGTGATTTTGGTATTTGATCTATCTCTATTTTATTTTTCTTATAATTTTTATTTCAATGTATATTGTGATTTGAAACTATTAATTTTTAATTCATTTTAATTTTTGATATATATATATATATATTATTTGTAATGAGCAGAATAATCTGTTTCTAATTTTTGATATAATTTTCTATTCTAATTCTGGTCCACTTATTCTTTAAGACCAAAAAGAAAATAGGCGGGCAGGGTTTAAAACGAGTGGAGATGGATTCAAACTAGGGGTGCAAGTTGAGCCGAGCAGGCTCGAGCTCGAGCCTAGCGAGCTCGGGCTCGAGCTCAATTGCTTGTGTTCGTGAGCTCGCGAGCTCACACCTTTTTTTTTATTTATACATATATTTATATATTTAAGTACATTTTAGTATCATATTAAGTTTATATTAAAAATACACTATATATTAGAATTATTAATCAATATATCTTTTATTTTAATTTTATATAATAATAAAATATGGTATATTTATTTATATATTCTAAAAACAAACTTAAGCAACAACTTAGTACGAGTTTGATATTTTCTTAAATAAATATCCAATACAATTCAGACGAATTTTATTGTTATATTACAATATTCACTGCAACAAAATGCATTTGTTTCGAAATTCATCATATAGTAAACTATTAGTCAATATGTCATATTTTAGTTTTAGATGATATTAAACTATGATAATTTAGTTTATACTATCCAAAAACAAGCTTAATCAACGATTTAATACGTTTTGATAAATTTTTTTAAAATGAATATTCAAGACAGTTTGTATGAATTTTATCGTTATAATTTTAATATCTACTACAACAAAATGCATTTGTTTCAAAATTTACCATATATTAGAATTATTACAATATCTTATATTTAAGTTTTAGATGATATTAACATATGGTATTTTGGTTTATATTATCCAGAGACAAGCTTAATCAATAATTTAGTACGTTTTGACAATTTTTTTGTAAAAATATATTTAATACAATTCATATGAATTTTCGATATAAATCAAATATCTACTATAACAAAATGCATTTATTTCAAAATTTATCATATATTAGATGGTATTAAAATATGGTATTTTAATTTATATCATCTAAAAAGAAGTTTAATAAACAATTTAGTAAAATTCATATGAATTTTAATGTTATATTAAATATCCACCACAACAATCCACTACTTGTTAGTTTGAGCATTGAACTTAATTCTTTTATCATATTGCTTTTTTCTTTTTTGCTTTTTGTGAAGGTTTTCTTTCTAGTTCATATTAAATTTTTGAATAATGTATTCCAATATAGAATAGTCCATATATTTCCGTTGATTTAGAAAAAAAAAAAAATCCAACTCGTGAGCTGAGTGTGAGCTCAAGCTCGGCTCGTTATCTACGAGCTCAAGCTCGAGTTCGAATTTTTGGCCGAGCTTGACTCGTTTGCACCCCTAATTCAAACTAACAAGCTTAGAACCCACCCCATTTAAGTTCGGATTTAAAACCCGCCCCAGCATCGGGCCCCACAAATCTAATCCACAAAACCCAATTAATTAATATTCTTCATTAAAAAAAATTATTATTTGTGAATATGTAGTAAGTAGTTATTATGTAAAATACAATTTATTAAAATATATATATATATATATATATATTACCTATAAATTTTAAATTTTACATAAGCTAAACCTATTTATAAATATTGTCCTAAGCAAAACCCAAATGACTCTATGACATTAAAATTTGTCCCTAAACCCAAATCCAATGGTTTAGACCCAAACCTGACCCAAATGGAGACCCGACCTCCCTCCCAGCACCATTCCATCCCTATTTATACTTATACAACAAATTTTTTATAAATTAATAATGTTGGGATCATGTAATTTTATTAATTTAAAGAAGTATTAATTAATTGATAATTAATAATTTATTAATTTAATAATTTTTTTTTCGATTTCAACGAACCTACATTATTCTTCATGCATAAAATATATTCACTGTATTGACTAATTGAATGACATTTATATATATAGTGACTAATTAAAAATACAGTACTGACTAATTGTAGGATGAGAACGCAGCACTTAAGCTTATGAATGCAGTAAGGAAGGTTAAAGATGAAACATTTTGGATTCTTATTGCCACTTTTAACAAAACAAGACATTAATTTTAAAATTCCATAAAATTTGGGGTAAAATAAAGGCTAAAATGCATAAAACTCCCCTGTATTTTGAAAAGTCGGCTAAAAACCCCCTTCTGTTTTAAAAATAGGTGAAAAACCCCCTTGTGTTTTGTAAAAGTCAGCTCAATCGCCTATCTCCGTTAAAAAATACTAACGGCATCAATTTTTTAACAAATTAACCGTTATGCCCTTCCTTATTATATATTATTCTTTATTTTAATGACCGTTGGATCTTGATTGTTATATCTGAGCCGTTAGATCTAATTTATTAATCTTGATCATTGGATCTCAAATTTATAAGAAAATCAATGGTTAGATTTCATTAATTAAAATAATATATTATAAAAATAAATATTATTATTTAATAAATAAATTCAAAATTAACCCCCCCAACAAAACCCGCCCCCCCCCCCACCCCCCCCCACCCCCTGCCGCCGCCCCAACCCCTACCATAGAAGGGGACAACAGCGACGCCGTCTCCCCCGTATCTGGGCGACTCGCCGTCGCCCAGACTAGGGGCGACCGCGACGTCGCCTGGGGTTTTTCTGGGGGACGTCGCCATCGCCCATTGGGTAGACAGAAGGGGGCGACGGCGGCGACTGTCACCCAAGTTTTTATTTTTTTATTTGTTTTATAATTTTCTAATTTTTTTAATTTCAAAATAATTATAAATTTAAATTAATTCCATTTTTTATAATAATAATTTAAAATTTAATATTATTTATAATAAATAAAAATAATTATTTATATTTTTTAATTAAATAATAATTTAAATTAATTAATAATATATAAATAATTATTAACATTTATGTTTGTATTTTGAAGTAAATATATTTATAAAAAGTTGTTTAATTATTAACATTTATATTAGATTTAGATATTTATTAACACTTATATTCATTAAGATATTTAAATTTAAAAATAAATTTATTATATTAATTTTTTTATTATAATTATAATTTATTATTTCAATTTAAATTAGGGTTAATTACATTTAGACCCTCTCTGAAAATGCATAATTACACTTTCCCCCAAAGAAGTTTTGAAATTACATTTACACCCCCTCTAAAAATTCTTTGTTTACACCTGACCTCCATTCATTAAAGTTTGGGCGGAAAATGTTTATTTCAACAAAAATAATTACATAAATTTTCAATTTTACCTCTCATTTAACATTCTCGTGTAATAATTTTGTACTTATAAGGAAAAAATATAATAATATTGGCCTCACTCCATACATATACGTTACACTTATCCTCTTATAAGTACAAAAATATACATGATGGGGGTGAGGTGTAAACAGAGAATTTTCGGAGGGGGTGTAAGTGTAATTTCAAAACTTTTTTGGGGGAAGTGTAATTATACATTCTCAGAGGGGGTGTAAGTGTAATTAACCCTTTAAATTATAAAACTTCAAAATATGTATATACTTTTTTGTATTTTTAAGTAAATATATTTTAAAAAAATATTTAATTTTTTACATGCATTCAAAATATAAAAGAAACACACTTAAAACAAGTCAAAGATGCACTTAGTCAAATATATGGACCCCATAAGGGTATTTTTGTCAAAATTGCAAAAAAAATGCATAAAAAGGGCTAAAAAACAATCCCGCACGCACAACACGCGCGGGCAGTACACCCTCCGTTAATTCATCACGAAAAGGGTGTTTTTTACTGACTTTTATAAAATACAGGGAATGTTTTTGCCTATTTCAAAAATATAGGGGAACTTTTAGCCGACTTTTTAAAATATAAGGAATTTTTATGCATTTTAGCCTAAAATATAAAATGATCCTAACCTATGGAACTAATTTTATGATTTTGCATAGCTTTCACCAACACAACCACCTACTAAACTTGAGACCTCTCCTAAAAAATCAAACAAATTCTTTTCTGACCCAACTACCCTATATTAAGTGAAGATATCCTACTCACTTGCATTAGATTGTGAAAATATATAAAGATCGTTTGGTCAAAAAGAAAAGAAAAGAAAAAACGTATTTGACCAGCGATAAACCAATGACAAGTCAATTAGGGGTAAATATGAATTTTTACTCAATTTTTTTAAATATCAACAAATTCAATAAATTTAATTAAAATGATAAATCTATTTATTAGACAAAAATAACCTTCACTAAATATAACATCTCAAACTACGAAAAATTATATATAATTACACCAAACCTCATGCCTCATGAATGGACGGCATGAATATCCCTCAGCAAGACCCAAATGAGTCAATGACATTAAAATTTGTCCCTAAACCCAAACTCAAACACAATCGGATAGACCCAAACGGAGCCCCAGCATCCCTCACAGCACCATTTGCCATCCGGCCCATCCCTACTTATACATTCATTTTTCACCAACCCAACCACCTGCTAAACATGAAACCTCCCCATCCACAGGTAACCCCAAATTTCTACATCCAACATCAAAAAAAGGATAAGAACACAACCTGAGGAATCAAATCAATTAAACAATATATAGAAATGTGTTCCACACAGAGAATACGATTACTATGATGGCTGATGAGAAATTAGAAATCATAACAACAATACTAGATTAAAATATAAACATGAAATGAAACCATAACCAGGTGCACTTCACAATCCATTCAGACTACACAAACCTTCCATTCGGATATATCCACAGGTGTTCCTAAAGCTCATTCCACACTCCCACGGACGACCAACCTCTCTACACTTCCGTATTTGCCTATTCTTTTTGTTTATACCATCACCACCTCACCCACACGTTGCATTCTCTTTTCCACTATTGATTTTTTGACAGAGTTCAGTAGGGCGAATCATGGCCAGGGCTATCGGCGTGCATATCCATTGAAGTATCATTAGAACTGGGTGGATTGGGATCTCGGGTTTGGCTAACAGTATTCTCATTGCCCCGCATAGCATTGTTTGCATATTGACCGCCCTGTGACAAGTGATAGTGTTGGAGACTACGACGAACGGGACTAGAGAGAGCATTGGAGAAAACTGAGTTCTTTGTTTGGTCTGAGTTCACTGAACGTTGTCCTTGTCCACCAGCTGCGGGGCCAAATGCATTAGAAGATACTGGAATTCCTGAATGGGTTGTCTGCATTGCAGTATGAGACTGTTGCTGATGCTGGAATGGCAACCTAGGAGACGGTGGAGGCTCTTCTGTCCCGTAATCAAGTTCGTTCTGCAAATATATCGATTTTGTCATAAGACCAGAAGTGTCAGAAGGATGGTTTATGAATTTAGTACTCTCTATGAAAAAAGGCAAAAAATGGAATCAGAAGCAAGGTGGATGAAATACACTATGGATGACCATCTACGGACTGACAGATAAAAAGTACTTGCAGAAGGTACTAATAAAGATGACAAATTTACTGACAGAGAAAAAATACTTGCAGAAGGTACTTGCAAACCATCTCTAGATGTGACCATCTACTGACATTTGCAGAAGGTACTTGCAAACCATCTACTGACATTTGCAGAAGGTACTAGTAAAGATGACAAATTTCTAACACACGCATCCATATGCTGAGTAAGAGAACACTTTTCGCCTCTGTTACTAAACCTTCCAGGCTTTGTTCCTGAAAAGATTAATGAAATTGAAAAACTTCACAATGAGTTTCTTTCCTCTCCTCTAACTGGCGTATGTTATTCATGAAATCCACATGTACAAACACTCCAACAGCTTCTTTTCTATTTCCAAGCACAATCCATATGCATCAATAGATTACAGTTTTCCAGTGCTAGAAAATTGGATAAAACTATTCTGATCACATCCAGATTATTTACCAACAGATATCAACAACAATTCAGAGCTTAGGTTCAAAGAAGAGTGTCAATCAAACTAAGCTCAGCTGAGTGAGAAAACTGGCTTTCCCCAAGATAACGAGTTCAAAAATTGACATTCTAGACTCCATGATCTCAAACAGCTAGGTCCTCCATTCCAGATCACTTCTGCTATTATTTCTTGAGAGGGAGAGAGAGAGAGAGTGAAAGGAAAACCAAAATAAAAGAAAAGAAGAAAGAGGAGGATAGGAACGCAATGAGCTAAAAGGGTGAAGAATGAGAGAATGTACAAGTGCCATCAGATGTCCTGAATGAACCTGTCACCTTCCAGCCAATCTTGTAAGGTGGGCTTTTCTGAAATGGGTTTGTTTGGATTGCCAGCACAATGTAACACACTTACCTGGCAAACCAAAGAACAGAACAGGAAATACAATTTGCCATAACATTTTGGAAGGGCTGTAAGTTATTGAATAGCTAAGCCCCTCAATTCCCACCACAACAACCACCCAAATCTGATTACAGTAGTCTTTTATCCCATGACTACTCACACATGGTATGTAAAGTAAAGCTCAAATCTATCTCTAAATAAATTGAATCTGCCGACTGAGGGTGATTGGAAAATGTCAGCTGAAAAATCAAAAAAGAAAGAACCAAACACTAGGTTCCCCTGGGATGTAAACCACAAGTGACAAGAAGTATTTTGAAAAACTTTAACATCAAAATGAGTGCAATAAAACTTTCTAATTCACAACAATGGATGGGACGGCTGCAGCAACAAAAATGAATAGTCTTCACAATGTGGAGAAGTATCTCATAACAGGGCTTATATGCTTCCTAAAGAAAAAGGGAAGTACACGCTGAAGATAATAAAAAGCAGAAAAAACAGAAGGCCATTTCTGAATACATTTCTCTCACAAACGTAAGAATCACAGGCAAGGAGATGTAAGTTTAAACATAAAAATATATGAATCCCACAAGTTTAAGTCTCACACCTTGAGTGACTATATAGGACACAGATTAGCCTATGAAGAACTGCAACAGCTTAGTCAAAATAGACACAATCCACATATGGTCATAAACAAGAAAACACTTGGCAGACAAGCTCAAATAACAACATGAAACTCATCAAATAATATAGCCTATTAACATAGGACAAATACATAATCTAAGTGATTTTATAGTATTAACAGAAAAATACACTGAAACAAATCCCTTCTGTTTTTGTATCCACATGGACTGAAATATACCTTACCAGTTGTCGAACTTCCATGCCGTCACGAGACCTTTAGAGTTTAGAAGAACTAAAGACATGTGAAAAGGTTCTCAAATTCCACAAGGTATAGAAGAAACTTGAGGAAATGACCCAAAACAACCATTCATTTCTGATGGTGGCGAAGGCATAAAAGCTTTATGAGGTTAACATACAAGTTACGCAATCACATTCCTGAATCATTGATGAATTCCATTTTATTTATCAGAACTTAATGCATCAAAGAGAAAAACAAGAATGAGATAACTCACAGAACATAAACCAACAGAAATTGATACAATTAAAATGTAATCCTCACTAATCATATGAAATGCTACCACAAATCAAGACATAAAAATGACAAACGAAAAATATTACCAAAAACCCCACAATATACATCAGATAATTGTCAACAAGAAAAGCATGAAGAATCTATAATCAATGTTCAAGTATAGAATCACCAATTTTAATTATTGTAAAAGGAAACACCTGCACGTAGGCGAATATATCTCCAGTCATCACTCTAACCCCATCTTCTTGCTGCCTCAAGATCCAATTGTAAAGCTTCTCCTGCAATCATGGAAAAAAGAGGATAAAGAATAGTCCTGATCAATTATTTGCAGCCAATCCCTAAAGCAAAGTAACTCAGAGCTATCAGTTCTGGCTTAAATCACATTATCCCATGTCATGCATATAGAAAACAAGCAAGGGGTAGTTCCAACTTCCAACAGTCATTTGAACAACAAAGAACCCGGAGACCAGAAAATCACAGACACACCATAATCCATTTCTAACATTCGCCTTCAGAACAAGAGCATAAGAAAAACCAGCAAAAAACAAAGAAAATAAAGAAAAATTGGAAGAAAAAAAATCCATTTAATTAAATTCACACACACCGGCGTGAATCAACCCAATTCCTTCACTCCATTTCATGCGAACTCAACTGTCTATCACTAAGACAAAGAACCCATAAAATCACAACACCAATTAACGCAAAAACCCACCAAAATTCGTCAAACAAAACCAAATATAAAAGAGGGGGCAAGACAAGGAGACAAACCATGGCGTGTCGTTCGCCGGCCTGGAAGGATAAGCGCTGCTGGTGCGTGGCCTGGGAGTAGAGCTGGGAAAGGGAGTTGGCGGCGCTGCAGAAAGAGGTATACATGCTCCGATCCACCTCATCCAGCCGCGTGGCGTCGGATTTCCTCTTCTTCGCCATCCCTAGAAATTCAAACAAATTAAATCCTCCGGAAAAACCCTAGATTGGTCCGGGGGGCGGGGGGTAGTAGATATATAGGTGTGGGTGTATGTATCTATCTGTCTGTGTACGTAATATATGGCGTGCTCTTTATTCCAAGGGGGAACCTACATCTACATTACATTCAGGAAGAAAATGGGCGTTTTATTACAGGGGGGGCTTTTGCTATGCCACGTGGCATGGGAGGTGGCAGTGCTATTTGGCTATGCACAGACCAAAAACCTTAATGCCAGACCTGTATGTATGCACCAATTGTGTTGTATTATTTGCCAAAAAAGAAAGAAAATCTACCAGGCACTTGCATCTATTGTGAAGTAACCATTACATTTTTTATTACTACTATTTTCATACTACACTGCTCACAAAAAATTTGAATTTGCAAAAGAAATTAGAAGACTAGAAAAATATGGATAAATAAAAATTTATAAATTTAAGTTGAATAGGCTACAATCTTTTAAGATGATGTTTGTTATCTGGTTCTTCTCTCCAAATGTCAATCCAAGTATTGGTATTGTGGGTAATAATTGTATTCGGCTGAGAAAATTAGCCCTGAATTAGCTCTAATTGAGTAGGTTTGGGTACAAAAATGTCTAGCAGGGAGGGTAGTGAGTCTTAAAAATTAGGAATAGCCCGTGTTCATGGTTGGTCTGAGTCCACGAGGACTCACCCAGTAGCATTTTACCTTTACATTCACGTGTATATATATATATATATATATAATTGGTATGCACTAAATTTCTTGCCTCTCTCTTCTTCTTCTTGCTCAGTCTTTTGCTCTCTCTAATCTCTTCAGTCTTCTCTCTCGCATGGATTAAAGTTTCATTTCCAACAAATATTTCGAGTTTATAAATATTAGAAATTTTTCGGAAACGTTTCGAAAACGCTATGGAAAAATTGTAAAATTAAAGAAACATACATAATAGTTATAGAAAAAAAATTTAAAATATTACCTTTCTTTTTTTTTATTCAAATATATGTAGTTTAATTTTGTATCATTTAGCCAATTAACATTGTTTTTATGTAGTATAATTATGTATTTGGAGTTATTAATTGATGTAGTTGCTATTGAAACTAAATAATAATATAATATTTATGTTTAACTATGTGTTATAAAATATCTATATTACGTTGATACTTATACATATAACATTACTAATTTAGCTTAATATTGAATTTGTTATCATTAAATGAAATACTTATGTATAACACAAGAATTCATATATTTGTAGCTAAAAGTATGAAATAAATGTTTCGCTGAAAAATTAGGAAAAATAAAAAATTTCTTAGGAAACTCAAAGATTTAGAAGGAAAATTAAGAAAAATGAAGTGTTTCGAAGGAAACTAGATAATTTCGAAACTACCATGTATTTTTGTTTTCATAACATCGAAAAGGGAAACGTTTCCATAGTTTCGGTAGAAACGCATGGAAATTTTAAACCATGCTCTCTCGATTTCTCTTTCTCTCTCTCTCTCTTGATGTCTCCCTCATCTCGCCGCCGCCGCCTTGCCCCTCTTTGTTCCCTCGCATTCCTCTCGCCGCCTCGTCCGTTCTTCCGCTCTTAGTTCTCTCTTCTTCTTTTTTTTCTTTTTTACCTATATTTAAAAAAAATTCGGGTCTATTGGCTCAGACCCGCCCCCGCCACATTTTGTGGCGGGGTAAGGCTGGTCCGAGTCCATCTCATACCCACCCAATTACCACCTCTAGCTGACACTTTTTCTAAAAACCAGATGCATTATCTCCTTCGAATTTGTGGAGCAAAGTACTTATCAACTTGAAATATGGTATCAATGTTTTGAATACTTTATGCGAAGGTAGATGCGAAAATTCGTGGTTGCAGAGTTTTGCTTAGGCGGAGAGCTTTTGTACTTGCTTTAGACTTGAGTCCTTTGAATTTGTTGTGTGTATGTAGTGTTTTGCGTGTGGTGGAGGTCCCTTTTTATAGACATGAGCAAGATTTAGGTGGTGTATCAGCTCACTTTTGTTAGGCTTGAACACCATAAATTTTGATATGGATCCATCAGCTAACGAACCATATCTCAACATTCTTTGGCCAGATTCACCAATCCAAAATATAGGAAAAATTTGTGTTTATCTTGGACCAGTCCATCATAAATGGTTAAGGCCCAAATTTGATATAACTTTAATTTGAAATTCCATTATTAGACAATTTCGTCGGACTTTTAATTAGTAATTTGTTTCAAAATTTTGATATCAGCATATACATTTCTCACGTAGTTATATAATTCTACACACACGTCTTTTCAAAATAAACTCGTGAGGCTCATGAAATCATAGACAATATATCACACCATGGGTGGCATTGCATGTGAGAAAGATGTAATGTGTCTGCCTGAAGTGTCTCGTTCAGGGGCTGATGATATTTGCATGCATCCTATATCGGCATATCGATTGCATAAGTTCGAAGCTTCATCTCCTTAGTAAGATGTCTTTAAAAAAATGTAAAGTTCATGAAATTGGAGCAGATGATATCCGGACCATGAGTTATAGGTTATACTTTCTCAACTTTCGGACAGCCCCATGTTCAAAAATTCAACATGATTATATTTAATTAATTTTGTTGCGTAGAAAGTATAAATATTTCCTACTTTTGAAAAATTAGGTCATATGACATGATACAGTTCAGTTACTTTTGTTGCGTAAAAACTTTTTTTTTTTTTTTTTTTTGCAGAAAATGAAGTCGTATTTTCTCTATGTTACTTTTAGTTACACCTCCATTCCTGAAGTTTAAAGTAATTATACGTAGACCGCTGTAATTTAAAAGGTTACATTTAGTATCCTCATTGTTGGACTCAATTCATCAGTAGTGAGCCCAAATATTATTAACCTAAACTAACTATTACAGAGGGATGTGGGTTTAGATAACCCTTAATGTTACAGATCAAGGGGAAGGAATAAACAACCGGAAAACAAAGCAATTAAACAAAGATAAAAGATACAACAAGTAAAAGAGAAAGAGAGTGATGGCCAGGGGCCAGATCTGGAAGATGGGATCCCAAAGACACCAAACGCCAACAACCACTCACGGTTGCTTGGCCCACACCACAAAGGCCCCGCCCACAAAGGACCACACAGTCACCACTAAGGAATGTTCACAAAGAACCTTTTAACCGAGGTATCCCAATAAGGTAGCCAAGCATTAGACATATATCTACTAAGACAGCTTACATCATAGGCTATATTTGGGCGAGTACTAACCATTAGGTACATCACAGATCCTATTGCACTAGAGAAGGAACTTTTTCTATTTGTTCTTTTTCAGATTCAGGTCTAGGACTCTGGTTTTTACTTAAATGGAAGTGTACAGCCAAAGGGACATAGGAGGGTTTTGAATCAAACATTGAAAAATTTTTCAACACAGTTTCAATATAGGATTTTTTATTCGGTAAAATTGTTGAATTACTTTTATTTCTATCAATAGACATTCCTAATATTTTCTTGGCATCTCCCAAGTGTTTCATTTCAAACTTTCGACTTAAGTTTTCTTTTCTTTTTTTTTTTTTTTTTGGAAGAAGGTAATGGCATTATAAAGAAGAGAGGTTACAACACGGGCTCCTGAAATGCCTACCAATTCGCACCAGTCCTACCCAGGAACGCAAGCCACACAACTCTAAGTCCAAGCAATTTTTCAGATTCTAAAGACTGAAATTACAGCAAGAGAAGAAGGATCAAAATTTTGGAGAAGCTTTTGCCGTATCTGCTCCAAGCTTAGCTCCACCAAAGCTATAGGTTCACAAAATTTCTGCTGAAACTTTCGAAGGTTTCGTTCTTGCCATAAGTGATAGACCACAGAGGCCAATAGAGCATGATTTGTCGCATTTACGAGATGATTCCCCCTCCACCGTGCTGCTGCCCATGCGATCCCAACTTGCCAATCTCTATGGGGCCATCCCCACCGAATCCGCTGCCGGATGAGGACGATACACTTCGCAGAGAAATTTTTCCATCGTTGGTAATCTCTCGAGGATGGCGAGCCACAATATGAATACATTACGGGGAATTTTGATCGGACCCAACAATAAGGAATTCCAGTGTACAGAGGGGGCAGGAGGCTGGATGAGGCGCACACATGCCTAGACAAATCCTCCACTAAATCCACCCTTCCATAGCACTCTGTCCATGCCTGACCCCAATGCAGGGAGAGCTGCCATGATCTCCAGCGCATCAACCGCCCGCGACACAGACCAGCACCACTCGTCGTCCCGAATCACTGCAGCCAACTTAGCAGACGCCTCCACACCTGTAACCTGAGGACCCAGCGGAATACATTCCAACAACAACCCTCTCAGATGCCACGGATCCTTCCAGAGCCATATATTTTCTCCTTTACCAATATGATATTCAACCATCGGCGTGATGATTGTTCGTAGTTTGAGCACTTTTTTCCAACTCCATGAACCAACATGTCTCGGCACCGTCCACACCGTATGATGTTTGAGGCGAGTGCTCTTGATCTATTGTACCTAAATTGACCTCTGGTTATCTTCTATTACATCCCACAATGCCTTGCACATGAGTGCTCGATTTGTAACCTCTATGGATCGAAGGCTGAGTCCTCCCACTGCAGTAGGCAAACAGACTTAAGCCCAACTGACTTTTGTTGTGTATTGCTCGCCTCGGCCACTCCACAAGAATGCACGTATTTTCTGTTCCATCACTCTCACAACCGCCTTAGGCAACACAAAGCAGGCGGACCAATACACATGGTATGATAATAAAACCGACTTAATGATTTGTAAGCGACCCGCATAAAAAAAGTGCCTGGATCCCCACACAAGTATTTTCTGTTCAATTTTCTGAATCAGTAGCATGCATTCCGCCAGGGTAAGCTTAGAAGCAACAAGCGGCACCCCTAAGTACCGAATTGGAAGAGAACCCACACTAAAACCAACAGTTTCTTGTATTTTCGGCCAATAGATGAACCGTCGATTTAGAGACAATAACACAGCTATTAGCCTCATTAGCAGCCAAACCTGAGGCTGCACCAAATATTTCCAATGCACATTTCAGCACCATCACGGACTCCTTATCAGCACGACGGAAAAGGAGCAAGTCGTCGGCGAAGCTGAGCATAAACAATCCCAGTTCCTTACACCGCCAATGATACAAAAATTTCCTCAAAACGGATATTGTGTATTTCCCAACTGCGTGCAAGGCCTCCATAACCAAAACAAACAAGTATGAGAATAACGGATCTCCTTGCTGCAGCCCACGTGACGCAGAGAAGAACCCATACGGCTGCCCGTTGAGAAGAATGGAATACCGAACAGTCGTCACACATTGCCGAATCCAGTCAATAAAACCCATTGGAAACCCCATTAGAGATAACACATTAAATAAGAAATCCCATTGGACCATATCATAGGCCTTTCCAATGTCAATTTTCATCACACATCGAGAGGAGCCTTAGCGTTGGTTGTAGTCGTGTAGGAGGTCCTGGGTTAATAGCACATTGTCTCTAATGCGACGTCCAGGCACAAACGCATTCTGGTTAACTGCCACCAACGAGTCCATAAGTGGCTTCATGCGGTTAGCCAATATCTTGGATATGATCTTATATAGCACATTGCAACATGCTATGGGGCGAAAAGCAGCCGCTAACAGGGGTTGCTCTACCTTTGGAATCCAGGCAAAAAACGTAGCATTAATCTGCTTGAGCACCTTGCCCATCTCAAAGAAATGGCGTACTGCAGCAGAATCCTCGGGCCCAACCACTGACCACGCTTTCTTGAAAAAACCCGCCGAGTACCCATCTGGACCCGGGGCTACTTAATTTTTCTTGCAGTTTTTTTAATTAATTTTATACTAGGGCTAGCAATTAACATGTCATCAACATACAACAAAAGAAACACAAGAATAAAAAGATCATATTTAAGCAATGATCATAGGCACTTCTTTTAAAGTTTAAAGAATGCATGAACAGGTCAAAATTTTTGTTGGGATAAATGCTCTAAAGGTACCATACTATAAGGCTACTTTGCGATTTTGATACCATAATTTTCAAAATGCCAAATTCAGTACCATAAAATGGAAAGTCTGGCAAGATTGATACCGCAATTTATGAAAGTTGCGAGTTTAGTACATTAGTTTTGAAATTGACAATTTTAGTACCAGCACTTATCTTTTGATAATATCATTTCTAGTTTCCTAAATTTATTTTTTGCATGGATTCGTCCAAGATTTTCAGATCTAGCCCTATATGCATGAAAATGGTATCAGAGCCTTTGCAAAATATGTTCAGGATAACCACAAGAATATGTTGATTTTTACTACTAATTATGGTAGCGAGATACAGGTTTTATGAAGAGAAAAGGCACTTAACAGGATATGCCTATAAATTTCGTGGCAGACGTGGTGATGATGATGATGATTGCAAATTGACTCATCCGAAAATACAGGATAGAAGAAAATTTGGTAAGGCTCTTTTGTCTTTCAGGCAACAAGGTTTCAGTGACGAGAAGAAGATCTTAGGATCTTGAAGGAAGCTATACAAGAGTGCAAGTCATTGGACATGGATGGAGAAAATTAAACTTTCTCTTGAGAATGTCAAGAGGCTTATCCAGAGGAACTTCAGTGAAAATCCTTTGGCATGGTGGGATAGAAACAAGATCGAGACTACTCTAAAAGTCAAAGAGGAATGCAAGTACGAGTATGTCTGATACAAGCCTATCCAAATGAACGTGGAGGATTGGAAAGATATGCAGGAGATCATCAAAGAGCATATCAATCTTGGACTCATCGAGCCTGGAGTCTCTGCCTATAGTAGCCCTGGTTTTCTGGTAAGAAACCATGGTGAGATAAAAAGAGGTAAACCTAAGTTAGTTATTAACTATCAGGACATTAATAGGATATCAGAAATTGATGGATATTACATCCCAAGTAGAGAACACTTAATTGATTGAATTAAAGGTGCTAAAGTATTTTCCAAGTTCGATTGCAAATCTGGGTTTTATCAGATTAAGATGGAAAATGATTCAAAGAAATACATTGCATTTTCCACACCACAAGGACAATATATCTGGAATGTACTTCCTATGGAAATTGCCAATGCACCCCAGATATTTCAAAGAAAGATGGATAATCTTTTCAAAAACTATCTAGAGTTTATGTTTGTCTACATAGACGACATCTTGATTGCATCAAAAAATATACAGGATCATATTAGACATCTTGAAATATTTTCTGATGCATGCCATAAAGTGGGATTAGTGCTTTCTGAAAAGAAAGCCATCATAGCTGTCAATAAAATTGAATTTCTAGGAATTCTTATTGACGAAGCGGGTATTGAATTGCAGGAACACATTGTAGAGAAAATTCGCAATTTTCCTGACATTCTTAAAGATAAGAAGCAGCTTCAAAGCTTCTTGGGAGTTGTCAATTTTGCAAGAATCTTCATCAAGGATCTTGCAAAATACAGAAAGGATTTCTAACCACTTTTGAAAGAAATAGAAAGTTCAAAGTGGAAATGAGAGGAAATTCATACACAAAGGGTTCGTGAGTTAAAATAGGTTTGCAATAACCTGCCGAAGCTTACAATCCCACAAGACAAAGATGAGTAGGTAGTATATACGGACGCCAACGATTACAGATGGGCAATAGTTCTCATGAGAAGGACAACTACTGATGAAGAACCATGTAGATACACAGGAGGGTTGTTCACTGAGAAACAAGCCAAACTATGGCATATCAACGAGAAAGAATTCTTTGCGGTTTGGAAGCCTTTCAAGAAGTGGCCTTTATTCTTATTGGCTAAAGAATTCATGTTGAAAGTTGATAATACGAATGTTAAAGCTCTCTTAAAAAATAAACTCGAATCAAAAATTGAGAAAGCACGTATTATTAGATGGCAAGCAGAATGCCAATATTATTGTTATAATATTGTCATTATCAAATCTCATAAAAATATTCTTGCAGATTTCTTGACGAGAGATGAAGGCATCCGAAGTAGACTTCGTCATTATAAAACTCAGACACCTTAGGGAAAACCTTGGGGATATTTATAAGAGATTTGGACAACTGACGGTCAAAACCCAAATAGTTGGCTAAGTCCAACAAGCTGATCTTGACACTTTCTGGATCGCCATCAGAGTACGAAACTAGCCGCAGGCCCGTAATGGAACGGCCTACTAGAACCAATTCGAAAGGCATCATCTTCAGTGATGGCCTGAAAATTAAGAGAGCGTGCTCTAAACCTGCAATTAGAGAACATGGCTTTAAAACCTATTTCAAGTACTGCTTGCATGAGGCCATCGCCAGACTCTGGTGAAAAGACAAAAGTTGAGTTACAAGAAGTGAAAACTCCTGATAATTCAAGTCAACCCAGCACATCTGGGGTAAGAGAGGAAGAGATTAACCTTAGGCCGATGACAGGCACTTCTAAGGTTAATACTAATGAATCTTTATCTTTTGTTTATGCTTGACAGGGCTATCAGAGATCATGTGAAAAACTTATTTCACGAAAAGACATCAATCCAAGCAAGACCATCGTAGACACATCTGAGAAATATAACAGGACCTGGATGCTCGAAGGGTCTAACCCAGAAGATGTACGAGAATGGTATGACTTTGGAGCTCTCGCTTCAGTTCATACTTTGGCACCTGGATTTCCAAAAATCTCAAAACTTCCGGAATAGATAAGTGGGGTGATCTATGATTCATGACAGAACAATCCCCACCTCAAACGAGGAGACATTTTGAAGCTTAAGTTCATTTCAATAGCTCTAGAAATCGCAGGAAAATGGTCTCATCCAGCATTACATTTTATCAAGTTACAGAGACCTGACATGGTAGCATTTAACAAAGTCAAGGCTGCCATAGGAGAAGCTCCCCTGGTATCTTCCCTCAGTGAAGATGGCATATCTACAAGAAGAGCTTGGGGGTTTTGGGTCTGTCTTATTGAGATGGACAAAGTCAAGTATCCATTTAAAATATTTTCAAATAAATTAGATGGATCATTCCTGTTAAATTCCATGACAGAAAAAAAACACCGAGTTTGCAGAGAGCTTATTCAAAAAGAAAAGAATGCTCACATGGGAAAATAAATGTCTGCAACGGAGGCCACGAGGAAGAAGGCATGCAACATGATGCATGATGCACAATGGCATAACCACATATGCCATTGTTATGAGAAGCAGGAAAAGCCCTTGTTTGGGGCAAAGATTCGAGTAACCTAAAATAAACCCAAACAAAAACCAGAGAAGGGGTTAAAAAAAAGGATTTTTACAAAATGAGGTAAAAACCTTAAGATGTTAAAAATCAAGAAGACAAAAGCGCCAACAGTCAGAAAAGCAAAGGACACCAGCTGACAAACACATGGCCGACAAGCCATATTGACCACAGTTGGAAAGTTGAGTGCCAAATTAGGTGACCAACGCAGTAACGTCATCTAAAAACAAAATTGGAGCCCGAGTTTGAAGTTCGCGGACCATTATAAATTGAGATATACGAAGCAGATGGAGGACATCAGAAAACTTCTACAACTCTTCAAACAATAAGCAGTGTCTTTCAAATTTTTGAGTTTAAGTTTTTCAGTGTATGGGGATTTCCCCAAAGAGTCAAGTCCTCTTAACCATGAGAGGATAAGAAGTTGTCTCCTCTTATAGAGGATTAAATATTATTGTAATATTTCAGGCATTTTTTCAATAAAGTAAAGGCTTCTGTCAAATATTGTTCATCCAAAATTTTACTAAGTCTTTGTTATTGGAATACTTTTACGCCCTAAGGTAGGAAACGAAATAGGGTTGTGTTGTTTGCTGCTAAAGGACCCAAGGACCTGCGAACCATTGGTTGCGGTAGTGTGGTTGGAAGAAGTCCGTAAAATCAAGGACTTGGATTACCTGACAACAAAGCGGTCGAACCAATGTATGAATTTACGGAGGCTTAATTTTATTTTTGGAAGCATGTTGGGCCTGATCAGAGTAGAATTGTATGGGTGCTATTTCCAAAAAAAAAAAAAGTTAGGGACCAAAACTGATACTATCTCAAAATCGAGGGGCTAAAATGAAAAATGAGGTACCTTATTTGCAAATCTCTGTAAACTACAGTATCAAAATGGCCATTTTGGGAAGTATGGTATCAAACTTGCAAGATCCCCTATACTGTGGTACCAAAATTGCATCTTACTCTTTTTTCGTTCCATTGCCTGAATAATTGTTTTAGCCCATATCAGGATTTCTTTAGCAAACAAACATAATCAGGTTTTTGTTTATTAATAAAACCACTATGTTGTTGCATATAAATCTATTCATCTAAGTCACCATGCAAGAAAGCAGTTTTAACATCCATTGTTGTAATTCCCAGTCGTAGTGAGCAACAAGTGCAAATATAATTCTACAGTAGTATATTTCACATAGGAGAGAAAATTTCTGTACAATCAATTCCATCTTTTTGTGTAAAACCTTTTGCTACTAATCTTGCTTTAAAACGATTTGAATTTTTTTCTTGTTTTATTTTGAAAATCCATTTGCAATCAACAACAAAACAGTTATTAGGTTTTGGAACAAGAATCCAATTTTTATTAGCATGTAAAGATTTCATTTCTTCATTCATAGCTTCCAACCAACTCTTTGAATCAACAGATTTAAGGCTTCTTCATAAGAATTAGGTTCAAAATTTTCAGCATTTTGTACAAG
Source organism: Sesamum alatum (assembly GCA_034509735.1). Lineage (NCBI taxonomy): Eukaryota > Viridiplantae > Streptophyta > Magnoliopsida > Lamiales > Pedaliaceae > Sesamum > Sesamum alatum. The sequence continues at coordinate 26,786,105 of JACGWO010000010.1, read as the reverse complement.
AGAGATAAGATGAAAATCTTTAAATCTAGAGGGAGGCCTACATTCTCTTCTTTCCCTATCTCTAGATAGCTAATAGTTTGAAAGCTATTTTCAGGTTCATAATTTTCCATATTTTCAATTTCAGTTTCTTGTTGATTTTCTTCCCTAGTTTCTTCCCCTTGTTGGTTATTTTCTAAAGGTTCCTTCACCTTATTAAAAGTACACTCAATATCAACTTCTTCGTCTTTCCTAGGTGTATTAGTAAGGCAAGGCATTTCAGATTCATTAAAAGTAACATCTGTACTAATTACTACTTTAAAACCTGGTTGGTCTTTAGCCATAATCTATAGCCTTTAACACCTTCAGGATAACCAATAAACACACATATTTGGGAACGGGGGTCAAGTTTATCACCACTTTGAAGCACAAAAGCAGAACAACCAAAAATGCGCAAGGAAGAGAGATCAACAAGTTTTTCAGACCACAAAGATTCAGGTATTTTTCTTAATAAATGAATAGAAGGGGATCTATTTATCAAATATGCAACAAGTTTTTCAGACCACAAAGAGAGATCAACAAGTTTTTCAGACCACAAAGATTCAGGTATTTTTCTTAATAAATGAATAGAAGGGGATCTATTTATCAAATATGCAACATTTAAAATAGCTTCATCCCAAATTTTTTTGATAAACCTGAACTCACAAGCATACATCTAACCTTATTCAGAAGAGTTCTTTCAGCTACTTTATTTTGCTGAGGGGTATAGGGAATAGTTTTAAGCCAGTTTGATTTTCCACTAAGGTTTTCCATTTCTTAAATTTTTCAAAAAATTCGAATTTATGTTTCATCAAGAACACAAATACTTTTTTAGAATAATTGTCAATTATAGACAAAAAACTATATTACCACCATGAGTTGCAACATTAGCAGGACCTCATACATGAGCATGAGCATAGTTAAGCACACAAGATGATGATGATGCGGGGTTTGGGTGAGGTGATGCAGGAAAATGTACCCTATGTTGTTTTCCTAGCACCCAAGCATCACAAAAATTTATTTTGTTTATTTTATCCGTTAACACTCATTCTTTATGTAATAATTCTATGCCTTTGTACTGATATGGCCTAATCTCTTATGCCATAAATCAGTTTTATCATTTTTTAAAACAGTTGCAACAAGAATATCATACGTCACAGAATAAACATATAATTTTTTTTTCTTTCTGCTTTGATAACAGTCATGGACCCATTCATAATTTTCATTATTCCTTTACCCCCATCTTCTGTCAAGCCCATCTTCTTCAAGAGTAGAACAAGAAACTAAATTATGGCATAAATCAAGAGCACGCCTTGCATTTCTCATGTTTAACTTATAATCATTTTTAAAAGTCAAACATATGTCACCAAAATCTTTAATTTCACAAAATTTTTCATTTTCCATGGACACACAACCCAAATTTTCATATTTATAATTTGTGAAAAATTCTCTAATATGACTCATATGTAAATTACAGCCAGAATCAATAAACCATTAATTCATATGCAAAGAAGATTGAGCAACATTAACATCACAAACCATATAAACTTCTTCTAAATTTTCTTCTGCAATTATATTTGCACCTTCTTTATTTTTATCTCTTTTAGGCTTTTTACAGTCTTTAATATAGTGACATTTGCCACCGCAGTTATAACACCTTCTTTCCGTAGGTCTTTCATTCCTAGTTCTAAATTTTGATTTACTATAACTTCTACTTCTACCTTTACTATGTCTTCTATGTTTGTAATCGGAGTTTCTATTTTTTGTTCTTCCCCTAACATGATTTACCTCATTCTAGACCTAACTAGATTTATTAGTTTTAAGGTCCATTTCTTTACTTTTTAACCTATTAGTCACAGTATTTAAATCAACATTATCTCTACCATACTTAATAGCAGCTTTAACATCACTATAGGCTTTGGGAATAACATTTAATAAAACAATACGAGAATAATCATCAATGTTTTTGTCTCCAGTTAATTTAATATCTTGAATTAGTTTGGTAAAATCATCTAAATTTTCTTCAATATTTTTGGACAGATCTAGTTTATAACGAAAAACTTTTTCAAGTAAAAACATTTTACTAGGTAAAGAAGTTTTAGTATATAATTCTTCTAATTTATTTCATAAATCTTTAGTTGTATTTTGTTTTCCTATTTTTCTTAAAACAATATCAAAAAGGTTTAAAATTATAGAAGAGTAGGCATATTCATCATTTTCTATTCTTTTTTCTTCAAAAATATTTTCATTATATTTTCCATTATCAGATTATAAGGAAATAATCACATAAGCTAAAAACGGATACTTTGCAGCAAGATCTGTGCAAGCAAGAGGAGTAAAGTAACGATCTTATTGAGTCGACACCGGAAAAAAGAACCCAGTAGCTCTGATACCACTGTTGGACTCAGTTCATCAATAGTGAGCCCAAAAATTATTAACCTAAACCAACTATTACAGAGGAATGTGGGTTTAGATAACCCTTATGGCATGATCGGTAACTAGGAATGAACATGGAATGGAATGAGAATTTTCAAGTTCATTCCTAAATATATGCTTGGTATAAATTAGTATTAGGAATGACCATTCCCATGGGAATTTTTATTCCCTTATATAAGAGATTAGTCATTCCCCCTTCAAACATGGTATTAGTTATTCCTTACATGTTGGTAATAATTTTTTTTGAATTAGTTTAATATTTAGTTTAATTGTTATTGAAATTAAATATGTCTTGTATTTAGTATTGAGAAATAATTGTGAATATACGCTAATAAAAAAAACGATATTAGTTTGATATTTAATTATTTTTAGTAATTCAAAATATTTCTTTCCACCGAGTATTTAAGAAATAAAGGTAGACACGTTATTGTTAAATAGTTTAGTCCATTTGGTTGTTCAATTTTATTTACTTATTTATTTATTTTTTGTAGAAAAATATTATTTATATGTATATTGAGCTAATAAATTATTTTTATGTAAAAAAATAATTCTTTCATATATATATATATATATATTTGAGTACCATATAAGATATTTTATAAGTTGCTTAGAACTTCTACAAACAATTTTGAAAAATACTATTGTTACACATTTGAATTCAACATACTCAATAAAATATGAATTTACTAAAGGACAATTTTTTCATTAAAGTAATTTTATTCCATTACTATCATTATTTTCAAATTATCAATTATGTGAATAAAATCAAGTAACGAATGGTAATTCTATTACCTTCTAATTTATTATATATACCAATCATAGTAATGCTATTCAATGTGATTCACGTGTTGTCCTTATTTCATTCCAAATTTATTCAATCCCTACTTAATTCCATTCATATATACCAATCATGCTCTTAATATTACAGATCAAGGGGGAAGGAATAAACAACTAAAAAACAAAGCAGTTAAAACAAAGCACTTAAAACAAAAGGTAAAAGAGAAAGAGGGAGGTAGCTTAGGGGCCAGATCCGGAGATGGGATCCCAAAGCCACCAAACGCCGGCAACCACTCACGGTTGCTTGGCCCATACCACAAAGGCCCCATCCACAAAAGACCACATAGTCACCACTAAGGAATGTTCACAAAGAATCTTTTAACCAAGAGTGAGAGAGAGAGTTAGTATATTTACTGTTCCGATTAATTTTTTTTCACCAGAAATCACTGGAGGCTTAAATAGAGAGAGAGGTATTGATATCAGAGAGAGAGAGAGAGAGAGAGACATTGATATAGGAGAGAGAGAAAAACGGCGGTGGAGAAGCCCAAGAGGTGAAAGATGGAAGAACGAGTAAACGGAACAAAATAGGGTTAAAGCTTTTGTTGATGTAGAAGAAGAGAGCCATTTAAATAGAGAAACCGGGTCGGGTAAGGAGTGGGCCGGGTGAGTAAGGGTGGGCCAAGCCTTCCAGGTGAGGACTTGGGCTGGGCCAGAAATAATACTCATAAAGTTGAAAAATTACTTCGGAGGTAAATATGAATTTTTATTTAAAATTTTTTTGGTAATGTCAACAATTTTATGAATTTTGAATAACAGAGGGATCTCTTTGTTGGACCAAAATAAACATCACGGGATAATAGATATGATTTCTCAAACCACATGTGGTCTTTCTGTAATTAAGCTAGAACCTTAAAAGAGGGCAGTATAAGTATCCCTAACATGCTACAAGAAAATATGAAATTATTGATAAAATATCAAGTGATAATTTTAAAGTCATCCCTAAAAATATATATTAAGTCATAATATTTTTCATCTTGTCATTATATAATCATGGTGACAAAAATTGTGTGTAAAGTTGTCAAAAATACAATTTGTGACACATTTACAGTGACAACATAATATAATGACATCAATTATTTGTTATCACTAGGTCGTCACCATACACGTGTCACTAATTATTTTTAGTGACAACTTTGTGCATATTTTTTGTCACTAATTCTTACTAATAACAATTTTCACAAAATAATAATAATTATTAAAACAATAAAATTCATTACTATGACAAAATAAACATTATTGTCATTAAATATATATAATTAGTATTAAAATTGTCACTTGTTTTTTGTCGCTAATCTTTTATGTTTTTTTAGTGACATTTAAGTGCTTCGACTCAAATTACCTATACGGACGAACTCGAAATTCTTACATATTATCCACTAACACACATTATCATATATATATATATATATAGAAATTCATGTATGAATATTTAACAAAAAAATAAATTATTTTTACTAATTAAACCAACATATGACTTTTGTGTGTGTGTGTGTGTTTTCGAACATTGTTGGATAGACTTTTCTAGTACTACTTTGTTTTATAGAGATGTAATTATTTCGTATGACTTTTTTTTTTTCCCTTTTCAACATTTAAAAGGGTTGAAAAATCGAAAGGAATTTTTGGACTTTTCTTACAGATAAGAGAATTACTTAAATTTTATGTGGATCTCATTTATTTATTGTCATATGATCTAACTATAGTGCATAATTTTTGTCTAATAAATATGCGATGATGTAGCAAGCGTTTCACATCGGTTGCAGACGAAGAGATTGAGTGGCTTATAAGCCCCAATGCCTTCTCTCCCTAGCAAGGCGCCTTTTCAGGACAAAACCGTGAGGCTCATATAGAGCCAAAGCGGACAATACCTTGCGCAACGGGGCACCAATCAAGTCACAAACCGCATCAATCTGAATTTTTTTATCAACAAAAGTCAATTTTAATGTATTCGACTTAGGATTATTACAGGCATTTATTGGTTAATATTTGAAAAGTTGATGAGGTTTAGCTTAGTAAGAAAATCTATAAAATTGTAAATTATTACATATTATGAATAATTAATATCTTAAGAATTAAAATTTTCTATTGATTGATAGTAAAAATAATGTCTTTGAAAAATAAAAGAAAAAATCTTGTGAACATGAAATAATATCACCTTTATCTCCATTTCCAACATGTGACAAAATAAAGAGATTCATACGACACCGAAGGGTGGTACCCATATTCAAAATAATTATTTCCCGTCATTTTATTTATTTTTTTGGAAAAAATGTTTCCATTTCCACGGTCAAAAGTTCAACAATATTTTTTCTTTACAAATTTTTACTAAGAGATGACATTTTATTTACTCAAATTTAATACTTTTTATTTAAATTTACGTCACTTGCCATTTTTTGAGCTATTTTTAAAATTGTAATAGTTCTAATGTAGGAGTTGTGAACCACACTAATTTGAACTATATTCCAATTCCAATAAAGAAAAATTATTACAATTATAGAGCTCTAACTCACTTGACGAAACTGAGGTTTCATGATTCTAGAGGTTATGGATTCGAACTTCCTGTGTGGGATAATGTTGTTACTATTGTATAGTAGGTATTATTTGTAACTGTAATAGTTAGGTGTTATTTATGTGATTTGATTGATTTGATTGTTGTAATTATCTCTATTCGATGTTGATATTCGACAGAACTGTTTGTAATCTCTTTACTTCAATTAATAAAAATTTATAAAAAAAAAAATAAAGAAAAACATAATATGGAAATTGTGATTCTAAATTAGGATATTTTCCATCTGAATTTCAGTCAAAGTTTTAACTTTTAATCCAAATTACATCCAAAATTTAATTTAAGTTTCAAATAAATTCTCGTAGTAAAAATAAGAAGCCTTCGCATTTTTATGTACGTATGCACTTAATTAATTTAATCAAATGTTTAAGGGTATTTACAACCGTTTTAAAAAAAATTTAACATTTGGTTTAATGGAAATTATTTTTGAAAGATTGGAAAAACAACTTTAGCAATCTTAAAATATATATATAAAAACAAAAAACTTTTAACTTACAGCTAGAAGCAGTTGAATAGGCGGTATTTGCCATAATTTTTGTTTTAGTCGTGGGAATAAGTTGTAGAAAAATTAAGTAGTAATTGTAGTAAAGAGTGTTAAAAGTGAAGAATAGAGAAACGTTGAAGTTTGAGTATTTTGGAAAATAATTTAAAATTTACAACTTCATTATAAGTTGCACAAGCTGATAGAGAGTTGTTTATAATTTTTGGCTTAAATTAATTTAATTTAAATAGTTAAAAACATAATTTGTAAATCAAACACTTATCTTAATTTAATTTCAGCAATAAGTTGATAAATTTTTACTTTAAGCAGTTGCGAACACCCCAGAGTGCTACTAGTTGCTTTACTTTCTTTATTAAATAAATTCAACATGGTTTTGACTACTTTATTGTCCTTATAATAAATCATTTTATTAAAGTATCCACCCTCATCAATTATCCCCTAAAGTATTAAAATCTAAAAAGAAAAAAAAAACCCGACCTTCTAACTCTTTTACTTTTTAAGTTTAAAAAGTCCATTTTACCCTTACTAAAAATTGCTTTATGAAAAAAAAAATAAAAATTTCTAAAATACCAAAATCACCTTTGTCGAAGGTCTATCTAATTCTAGCTATTTTTATTTTCATAATCCTAAAGTACTTTGAGCTCATTTTATTTTAATTTCACTTGTTTGTCAAACCAAATTAAAAATAAATTTATACATGCATATATATATATATATATATATTTAAAAAAAATACAATTAATAAAATCGAAAGGGCTGATGAATTAATAAAAAATATACAATTAATATATATTTATAATATATATATATATATATATATGGTAATTATATGCATGTATAAATTTATTTTCCACTTGCATGGTTTGACAAATAAGTGAAATTAAAATAAAATGACCCAAATACTTTATAATCATTAAAATAAAAAGAGCTCAATCAATAAGTAAAACTAGAATTTAGACAAAGTTTCGACAAAGAGTGGTTTTGGTATCTTAAATTTTTTTAGAAAGCAAATTTTACTAAGGGTAAAATGGACATTTTAAACTTAACAATTAAAGGAGTTAGAAGGTCAGGGGGTTTTTTTGAAGGTTTTAATACTTTAGGGGAATAATTGATGTAGGATGAATACTTCAGAAGTGATAACTGTATTTAACCCAATAATTTTTGATATATGAGATTAAAAATGTTTGTTTGCCAATTACACTATTTTTTAAAGTCAATCTCGAAGACACTCCCAAAATTTATTTTGATTTTGCTAAAAATTTCAACTTTATCTACAAATAATCACTTCTCTAAAATAAAGAGCTCTTGCAAGCACTCACTGGGTTTGGATAATAATAGGAATTTTTCTAAATATTTATGTTCGTCAAGTGCTTAATAATTAGGAATAATTACATCTACACTCCTTGATCTATGATTTATTTACACAAATCATTCATATCTTCTGTGTAATTATAGAAACTACAATGACAGCCAAAAAGCAAGTGAGTTTGTGTGACGATGTTGACGATTGTGGGGCATATGTGTAGTTTTCCTACAAGCAGTGGTGGTTTATGTAAATAATATTGACCTTTCTAATGGGTGTATGTTTAATTTCTCAAAGAGCATAAATGATTTATGTAAATAGATCATGGGTAAACTGGTATTAACGAAATTTTTTCTAATATTATAAGGTATTTAGAAATTTATTATAAAAATAAATCATTACATGTAAATTACCACAATTAGCATACAAAAAAAACATTGTTCATGTGAAAATATTCCATCGCCCATCCCCAAAAATTACATTTTCATTGCCCATAAAAAGGTACATATTTTGATGCTAAAATTTCAAATAGAGAATGTGCAATGTTTTCTTACCATTGATTGCCCTTTTCTCTCTAGGGTTTGGTGGCCTCTCCCTACCTACGGAAATATAGAGGTGGAAAATTTTTGAAAAAAATATTTCCATGGAAAATGACATGCTATATTTGACAATTAATATATATCACATGTCACGTTTCAATTACATAGGACAAGTACGTACGAGCACGAAATTATGAGTTTAAATCACATTAATTTGTAAGCGCAGATCTACTTTAATAGTGGTTATTTATCTATTTTAATAGTAGTTATTGATTATTTATATTTATTTTATGTTTGATAATTGATATGTTGACCGCTCGTAATTGAAAATTATGATGTAATTGTAATTGATTTATTAAAAAAAACAAACAAAGAATACATAGGATAAGTACAAGACAAAAAAAAAAAAAAAAGGAATTGTGGGTTGAGGTATTTTATTTTATATATTTTCTGGCTAAATTATAATTGGGCTCTTCCGAAATTTGTCATAATTACAAATATCCATCATTGTTTGAAAAATTATAAATACCCCTGAAATTAATGATCTTCTAACAAATAGACCTCGTGACAGCCCGTTGTAATGGGCACAAGGCAATGAGTTCAAATCTCATCAAGTTTGAGTGATGGTTTATTTTATTAGTAATTATTTGTCTGCTTTTTTTTTTTTTTTTTTTAAGTAAATCGATTACGATCATCAATATTAGATATTTATACCTAATAATTAACGACAACTATAACAATTATATACTAAATTACTAATCATCATATCAAATAGTTATATCTAATCAACAAATACTATTAAAGTATAAAGACAATTACTATTAAAATAAAATAGTATCCCACACGTTGATGGGATTCGAACCGATGGTCTTATAGTCATGAGGCTTCATCTTCACTAATTGTGTTAAGCTTCATTTGCAGTTATTTGTCTACTTTAATAACAGTTATTGATTATTTATACCTATTTGACGTTTGATAATTGACATGCTGATTTCTGGTAATTAAGAATTATAATGTAATCGCAATTGATTTATTGAAAATAAAGAAAGAAAGAAAGAGAGAAAGAAAAGAATACATATATAAGTACAAGACTAAAAGAAAAGAAATTGTTGGTAGAAGTATTTATATATATATATATATATATTTTTTTTTCTAGAAAAAAGCTAAGATGAGGATATGAAAGTATAATGTATGATAAGATAATATACTAATTGAAGTAATTATCTTTTTGAGTATCTATTACTCTCATATGTTGCTTAATTTTTAAAATTTGACTTACTTAATTTATTAATTATTGTTTTATTTAAAAAATATTTGAAGTTGACTTTAAGGGGTAAATATTATTTTATTTAGCTTTATTGTGTGAATCACACATATAATACAATACAATTGAAGGGGTAAAGTGAATTTATACTATATTTGGATGGAACGCTTTGGATTTTGGAAGATAATTTAGGAAAGGAATTCAAATTATTCCACATATAAAAATTAAAATTCATAAATATTTCATAAAAGGTAGGTAAAAAATGAGATTTGAAATCCTTCATAATATATAATTATCCAAATATATCTAATAACTTTGAAACTTTTAAATTTAATTCGATCACTCTCAATACAACATTGAAGAACTTCAAATTTTAAATTTAAACAATTTAGAGCAATTTGAATATTTTAAACTCCAAATTACTTCTTGAAACTCTACTCATTTTTTAATTGTAAAAAACAAAATAGTGAAAGAATAAAAAGATTAAAAAAAAACATGAAAGTTTTATGAGCTAATTGATTTTAGAAAAACAAAGATGATTATAGTGTTTGGATTCACAATTTTTTAATTGATTACACAAATACATATTATAGTTAAATTGAAAAAATGAACCTCATTTTTAAAGGGTTATGAGACAATTTAAAAACATTTTAATAAACATAATAGATAATTAAATAAAAATTAATTACGGTGTCACTGAAAGCTACAAATTATATGTATCTTTGATATAATTTAATCTAAAAATAATTATTTATAATAATATAAAAATAAAATTCATCTATATTTACAAACGAAATCACATCGTTGTACTAATTTTCAAAAATAACAATTATAACCTAAATTATATAATTTTAAAAATAATTATAATTATATTTTTTCTAACAAAAGTAACTCTGGGTATTTTAAAACCATTGCACCAATTATCTTAAGTTGATTTTCTTTTATTTTTTAAAAATATAATTTATTGACTTATATATTTTATTTTTATTTATAATATACTTTAAAAATTATTTAATATATACACGCAGGAATAATGTGTCACGATAGCTAGTTTTTTTTTCTTTTTTTTCCTGAGTTGGAAGCGATGAATTTTTATTAATTGAAATAAAATAATTATAATTAGTCCTATCAGTATCAATATTGGACAGAGACAAATACAACAATCATATCGACAATATCTTATAAACTAACATCTTGTTATTACAGAAACAAATAAATATACCATACAGTAGAAATAATGGGGATTCGAACCCATGAACTTTAGGATCATGATACTTCAGTTTCGTCAATTGAGCTAGGCATCATTAACAATGAAAAAAAGATCAAAATTAACGAAAGAAATTCCATTTGCCCTCGAAATACGGATTTCATATGCTCAATCGCATGGCCAAACGGGCACAAAAAAGGCTGTAAAAACACCTCCCCAACTCACGCAACTCTCTACACAACTCACAAAGGCAAGCACACATGTATACAACTGTATAGATACAAATGGGGACAAGAGAGCTGGAATCTTTCTCCAGTCTACGTCTCTTCATAATGGCGCAACTCAACTCCTTTCAACTCCTTTACCCCTTCTTCTCTTTCCCCTATTTATATTATATACACACTCCTACTTCTCAACCCATTTGAATTTTCCACTCATCTATTACATGCCCATATCATAAGACTTTGCTTGCGGGATTTTTCCATGTAAGTAGCAACAATCTTGTCTTTTTCTGTCTTCTTTTCTTGATTTTCTTTCTGGGTTCTTGTTTGAATTGCAATTGTTTGTGGATAAGTCGAGTGCCCGTTTAGGGGAATTTCCCTACTTTTTTTTTTTTTTGGTGGTGGGATATCAGTTTTTGATTTAGGAATATGGAGATCAGGGTTTGAAAGTTGAGTTCTTGGATGGTTTCTTTGTTGAATTCTTGGTAATTTTAGGTAAACTTGAATTTAGTATTGAATTATGCTTGTGGGTAGATAAGTTTTCGAGTTTTTCCCCCCCTTTCTTGTGTTTACTTTGTTGGATTGGATTCCTGTGAGTAAGATTTCAATTGTAGTAATTTGGATTTGTTTCCCAAATTTGTTGATTGAAGTGACATGGTAGTTGGATTTCCTTGTGTAGTAGGATGGCATGTGTCTCGTGTATGTAGCTTAAGAACGGCGTACCTGTAGCTCGTAAACGGTATCCGCCCGATTTCCAGCTCTTTTACTTGGACAGGTGAAGGGGAAAAGAAGCGGATGCTTTATAACTTTGTGCAAAAGTTACATTCTCTGCCTCATTTGCTGATCATTATCCTCGCTAGTAAATTATTCCCTATCACATGCTGCATAATGCACTTTTAGTCAAGAGGAAAGTGAATCACGCATTGTGGGTTGTGATTCATGTGAATCACTGACACCTTTCTTGGTGTAAACATGCAGTTTTATAAAGATAGAATAGGTTCATTGGATTGGTAGTGTGGGAAGTTTTTCGTTGGCGAGTTAAAATTGGAATAAAAAGAATTAGAACTTCATATTCTTTTAGTGTTTCCATAAAATCTCAGATGAAAATGATCTCTGGTGAAAGATTAAAATATGTCATTTTTTATTACTTGTTGGAAAACATTATGTAGTGAAGTCAATGAGGATTGCCGTGGATTGTATCTCTTCCACTAATTTTGTTGTAATGCATTCTACCTTTGGTTACGAGCAATTGTATTATTTCTTTGTTCATTGCACAGATTTGCTCTGCTCATCCATAATTTTGTGTTTTGATCTTGGCTCGATGGCTTGGGTGCCTGTTTTTGGAGATGGCTTTCTGATCTGTACTTCTGCCAGTGGCCTGATATGTTGTTATTTCTTACAAATATGTTTGTGGGTGTTCGGCTAAACTTATTAAACATATTATAAGCTCCACACGTCTTACAAACTTATAGTGAGCTGTAAAGTTTCACAACAAGCAAAATATATGTCCATTGTTGAAGCTGACTTGTTTAGTTTCTTTTGCAGTAGAAGAAATGTCTCTGACAAGCAAAGTTGAGCATAAAGTAGCTCTTGATACAGCAGCATGGACGTTCAATATTGTTACTTCTGTTGGAATTATTATCGTGAATAAAGCTCTAATGGCCACATATGGTTTTACTTTTGGTATGTTGATTATGCCTATCCACACAATTCCAATATGCCCGCATTATCTTTCTTCTTTCTGATTTTCACCATCAATGTACATGTCTAGTATAACAAGTTTCAACAGTGTGCCATGCCATTCTGTACAATCATTTGAAGATGGACTTGGATACTTTAGAGTCTCCCTTTCCATCTACTTACCCGTATACCTTGCTGTTAACAGGATTTTGTGATATATCAATGGAAGAATTTTAACACTCAATTTAATATAATGATGTCTAGGAAAAAACTGCAAAAATAATACAAAGCGACATCACTTCTCCACAGCAAACCATGTTTTGTGATGACTCTACTGTAAATAACTCTAACTACACTCTAGTAGCGGTTATATGTCTTTGTCCATAAGTCCCCGATCCCTGTCCGACCTCTTCCTTTTGTTTTGCAGCTACCACTTTAACCGGCCTACATTTTGCTGCCACCACCATGATGACTCTTATTCTAAAGCGGCTTGGATATATCCAGAGTTCTCATCTCCCCTTACCAGATCTTATTAAATTTGTTTTATTTGCAAATTTTTCCATTGTTGGAATGAACGTGAGCTTAATGTGGAATTCCGTGGGATTTTATCAGGTCTGTTATTCTGGTAACTTTTTTTACTCTGCGGCTAGGCTATATTGACACCTAAAATATGTTGTACTTCCGACACCCCTTCCAGATTGCAAAGCTGAGCATGATCCCTGTTTCATGTTTCCTCGAAGTTGTTCTGGACCGGGTGCGATATTCGAGGGACACCAAGCTAAGCATCTTAGTTGTTCTATTGGGTGTTGCAATCTGTACGGTTACTGATGTGAGTGTTAATGCCAAGGGATTTGTTGCTGCTTTCATAGCAGTTTGGAGCACTGCTCTACAGCAATATGTAAGTCGTTCTTCCCTTTCAATATATGAATCAATAAGACATGAAACGTTATGGTTTATCTTGCTAACAGGATGGGTCTGGCTCATACAACAATCTAAAACTAAGGAAACAGACTGGTTTATATTTTGGGATAATAACATTTACACCCCGTGACCTATGGTCTATTTACGCAAACCACCCATGCCTTTTGGATTCCACCAGACACGTCAGACCACCCTTGGTTTTCGGTAAATTACACATACCCCCCCCCCCCACACACACCCAAAATAAATAAATAATAATAATAATCAACATCATTACACAAACTATCCCTGTTTTATGCTTCAGGGTGGTTTTGTAATTATGCAAAGACAGGGTTGGTTTGTGTAAACAAACCATAGGTCAGGGGGTGTCCATGTAATTATCCCTTATATTTTTTGGGCTCACCTATAGACGTGACCTTCTGATTTTTGGTGGTGGTTCATAAACAACATCTCTATTGCTAGCTTGTTCATATATACTATTTCTCGCTTGTTTTACATGAATTATTGTGTCTGTTTTCAATCACATTCTCTTCCTGCAATCAACTGGAAACATGTGATTTGGTTCTCTCGTTCTTGCAACTGCAGTTTGTTCATTATCTTCAAAGGAAGCATTCTATTGGTTCTTTCGACTTGTTAGGACACACTGCACCACCTCAAGCCGCATCATTGCTGTTAGTTGGACCCTTTATGGATTACTGGTTGACAGACAAGAGGGTTGACAACTATCACTATACCTTCGTGTCAGTGGTAAGTATTTTGGTAAAAACGAAAATATTTACAGAATGCTTTTGCTGATGCGTTAAGCTTGCTTCCTGTACATAGTCTATATGATATTCTACAAATCGATCCTGCATTTGCTTGATAAATATAAGTTCCTCTAGTAGTTTTTGTCTTTTCTAAGTGGTTATCTTTGATTGACTTAACCACTTTCTGGAGCCATGGCCAATGTTTTGTTTGAGAAAATCTGCCTCGAGATTTGTGATAAATCTTATTTTAGATTAAAAAATTGGTACTATTTCATCATTTAGTAAGCTTAAGAATTGTTCTTCAGCTCCAAACGGATGAATAACAGATTTCTTATGGTCATTGTCCATCGAGTAATTTTCTAGTCTTCGCGAGACTGAGAACTCAACCTTGGGCTTCTTACGTGTAACGGCTATTTGAAACATTTTTATCAGTCTGAAGTATCTACCATATAGATAAATATTGCCTACTAGAATTAACTTATTTCAAAGTATCAAATAAAAATATCAAGAAATGGCCTCATACTATGGTCGTTCACTCAATGGAATTTTCCATGTGGGAAGTCTTTGACTCATGTTAAAGACAAGGTGAAACACACTGGTTCCTGTAATTTGTTTCGAAGTCGGTTGAGCTTATTCTTTGTTGAAGATTTTGCTGTTCACAAACACCTGCTAGTTGGCTCATTTATTGCCAAGAATGTCAGTCCATTTGAGTACTTAAATTAGAGTGGATAACATAATGTGTTAGGGCTTGGGCAACACATACATGAACTGCATGACTCTTTTACTCTGCTGCTCGATTATTGTTATCACCCTGATTATGCACCCGGACTTAGATTCTGATCACAACGAGTCCAAAGAGGCACCAGAAAACCTTGAATCTCAGAAGAGACTGAAAATGGACCAAGTGTTGTGTAAATACATTAACACCCCTTGAGGTTAGGTTCAAATACACAAACACCCGCAGTCGTTTGCAAAATTACAATGACCCCGTTTAGGTTGTAGTTGTAATTACAATTACACCCGTATTCAGGTGGCAAAACTTTGCACAAACACACCCTAAGGTACATTACACTGACACCTACCTGTAATTTAGCAAAAGAAAAGGGGTATTCGTGTATTTAGACCTAATCTCAGGTGGTGCCAATGTAATTTACCCTAAAATGTTTTAGCTCACCATTTTCAACTTTGTTTATAGCATGCTTTAGACATAGAACTGCCATTTCACTTGGCAAATTTCTGTTTTCAACCCTACTATCGTAACTAACTGGATTGAGTCCTTGCATAATGTTGAAACTTGGAGAACTGCTGGATATAGTTTTGATATATTACGTTGACACCTCCTGAAATTTCAACATATTATAAAACAATCCTTCCATTTTGAAAAATACACCGCACTGCTCCGGTCATATTCTACGTTACATTTTCCTCTCTACCGATCCAATCTTCAAGCTGAAATGTGTAATGTAAAACATGATAGCAGTCAGTGCAGTTTACGCCTTCAAAATGGTGGGACCTTTGTGTAATATGCCTAAATATCAGGGATTATCTGCGTAATTATCCTTTTTTCTTGCTGAATGCCTGCATAAGTATCTATAGTTTGTATCCTGCATGCATTTTACATAGAGAGCTATTTGCAATCTTGTCTTGCTATTTTTCTTGTCGATCTATCCACATATTATTGCTTTTTCGGCTACCAGCCTAATACTTTGTAATATTTTCTCGGTGCAGATGTTTGTCGTGTTGTCTTGTGCCATCTCTATAGGAACCAACCTAAGCCAATTCATCTGCATCGGCAGATTCACAGCAGTGTCGTTTCAAGTACTCGGCCACATGAAGACCATTCTCGTCTTGATATTAGGATTTCTTTTCTTCGGGAAAGAGGGACTCAACCTACACGTCGTCGTGGGAATGATGGTTGCAATAGTTGGAATGATGTGGTACGGCCACGCCTCTTCCCAACCTGGCGGCAAAGAGCGACTCCCCCCTCCGTCTAACAACAAGCCGGAAGAAGCAATCGGGCTAGTAAAATCCGACGAGCACGATGAAAAGGTCTAGCAACAGACCACAACGTTAACGGAAGGCTTAAACTTCTAGCCTAGGTCAGCTGATTCTCGATCCCCCTTCAGTACTAAAAACGTAGATTCGTTTCGTTTGCAGGTATAAATTTACTAGTTTCTTTTTAGCAAAAAACATCGAACCGGGCAAGTACCCTTGCAAAATTTTCTTACATGGATTAATAATTTATTCAAATCTTCCTCTCTCTCTCTCTCAGACACACACACACAGACACAGAGCACAGAGTGTTTTTGCATCTTCAGCTTCAATTCATACCTACTACTGGATGTGTATGATAACAGCAGCAGATGCATGTAATAAATGTAGTACAAGGGCACATTAATTGTCTTGTTCAGGCACTCAGACTCAGAGGAGCTCCATGCATACTAAATGCTTACATCTCATGGAAATAATTCTCTGTATATGCTTGCTTGTGGTCCTCATGGACACCCACAAAACAGCCAACATGCTAAGTCTAATCTGGAAAACATGGGAAACGACGTGCTCGTTTCAAGAGTACTATGTTGGTCAATCGATGTTGGACGAAACACCATGTCTTGTGTTGCTCCTGCACGTCAGTCTGGATCTTTTATTACAAATTGATGTTTTTATCTCCCATTTCTCTTCACATACACACCTCGTAAAAGATGAAAAGTCAATTTGAAATGAAAGGGTTCGGACAGTCTGTATGATCGAACGTTGTTACTCATCTTGTGTGTCCCAAGAACATGCAATATTCAGTAATGAACTTTGCCGTGTGAGACAGGAGTTTTTTTTTTTTTTTTCTCAAATTAAGTCTGAATCGAGCTAAATCAATCACACAACAAGTATAATACACTTATAATATAATTAGTTACTTTTATTGAACAATACATTAATCACGCAACAAGTATATTAGATTTGTAGTACGATTAGTTCAAATTGGTCAAATCCGATTCAGGTTAGAATTTTCCGTCGGACAGACTGTTATAAGGCAAATCAAATCAAAGTTGGGTACAAATCGATCCAGTTGTAAGTGAGATGTGTAGTCCTGTCTGTGTCTTGTACATGAAGAGATGCTGCTATTGCCCTACAAGGGAGAGACATTTATAATTTCATTTAAGGATAATTTCATTGTTCTCAACCGAGGTTTGATATAGTTACATGTAGGTTCATTGTATTTGAAAAATTACATTTAATACTTCTGATATATGTTTCCGTCTAATAAATATATTCGTCTATTAGTCAAAATTCTTTGAATTGCTGATATTAGCAGGAAAAAAAGAATAAAAGGATTAAAATACATATTTACCCTGGTTGACTTATTGTAGGTAAAACAAATATTTTTTTGACCAAATTATCCTTATACATCTTTATACGCGAATGCATATGATGAGGTATATCTTCATCCTTGTAAGTATAGTTTGGTCAAAAAACGATTTGTTTGACCTTGAATAAGTTGGTAATAAGTCAATCGAAGGAAAATACAGATTTTTAGTCTTTTTTGTGTGTGCTAATATCAACAAATTATGTGAATTTTGACTAACAAAGAGATCTATTTGTTAGACGAAAACAAACATAAAAAATACTAGATGTAATTTTCTAAATATAGGGGGTCTACGTATAATTGCACTAAATCTCAACAATGGACGGTATAATTAATTATCCCTTTTCATTTAATTTGCATATAAACTTAGGGAAATTATCTAAACGCCCTCAAAATTTGGCATATTACAAAAAGATTTTTAAAAATTTACACCGACATCCCTTGAGGTCATTTTTCTTTTTTCTTTTTTCTAATCACAGGTCTTTCCGTCGTCCCCCCTTCAGGGGGAATGTGTAAATAAAATATAGTTGTATATATATAATATAATTTTTAAAATGCCAATATTTTAAATTAATTTCACGTATTAATTTCTTTAAAGAGAGAACATTTTCGAAAATATTCTGTCAAATGAATGTATAAGAATAAGTTTGGTGTTTTGTTACGAATAGATAGAGGAGAAGTAAAATTGGATGTATATGAAATCCCTCCGGAGTTCAATTTTGTTTTCGTCTGAAATTGGCAGAAAAGTGAACGTATGAGGCCAAAAATATAAAAAAGTATATATTTTATTTTTATTTATCCTATTACCCATATACATAATTTTTCTTTATTTTTTCTCATTCAGATTGATAATACATGTACATAATCTTTGAAAAAAGATAACCAAATCACCAACAAAGCGCTGAAGACAATTTCTTTATTTGAGGGTATTGATATTAATTTTTATTTTATTTAAATTGAATAGTTTAGAATAAATGAACAATGCCTATTTTGATTAATATTTTTATTGATAAAATATATTCTTGTTCTTATTTAATGAAAACAAATATTCTTGTTCTTGTTTGATGAATATTTTATTAATACGGATTTTAAACTTTTTATATACTAATACTTATTTTAGTATAAAATTAATTTATTTAATTTTTTGATACAAAATAAAAAGAAAGGGATAATCAGTAAAATTACAAATATTAGCAAAAGGGACCAAACAAGGAGAAGTATTTGAGACTTACTCACCTTTACATTCATACCAAACAACTTGAAAAAAAATTATTATTCTGTCCCTCCCCCTCCCCCTTTCACTTTCCATTTTCTGTCATTTGAACCAAACGAACCCTAGATGTATGGGCGTCCTAATTAGTGACTAATTCGGTATGTTTTTAAATGAATTGATCAAATTACCTATCTTTAAAGAGATAATATAAATGTAAATTTCTGTATTATTTTATTTATTTTCTCTTCTCTTTGCTTTCACCTTATCTAATATTTTGAATATTTTTCCTCCCATCCCACTCATTATCTCAAGTTTTTCATCCCTTTATCCCTTCTATTTGTTTTTGTTTTTCTCAACCATATTAATTTAGATTATATTCTTCCTTTCACTTATTATAATTCAATAAATACACTAAAGTAGTACTTAAAGAAAAACACTTCATTTCACATACAAAATTCAATAAATATTTCTTCTTATACATTTTAAAAATTAAGCATAAACATTATAATTATTTCTAAAGTTTAAAAATATACCCAATCCTTTGAGAAACTCGTTCGAGTGTCTTCAACTAGTTTGGATTTTACCGTAATGATTGAGAACTCAACATTTCATAATTGATGCGCTAGGCCCAAAATCAATTAAGAGCGTATGACGTGAGTGAGTGCGAGCATGGATTAAGAAAAAATAACAATGAGTTCGTCTAAGATTTGACATAATTATGAATATCCCTTTACTGTTTTGAAAATTACCCGATATTTATGAAATTATGTAAGCAATTGGATGGAGGCTTGGGAATTGTCAAATTTGCGCTTACTGTATTTTATTCTCTTTTTCTTAAAAATATTAAAAAAATGTAAAAGAAATAGACGAGGTAGATGGATCGAATTTTGAAAAATTATTCACTTAATCCATAATTTTTATTTTTTGGAAAAATTTGAAAAATTAGTAAAATTATAATGAACACAACCCACAAGGGTATTTTGACCGATTCAAAAATTCATCACAAAAAATTGATAAAAATCTAGGAGAATAACTGATCGGATTAATTGTTGGACGGCCGTTTAATTAAAGATACTAATAATTTTTCAAACAACAAGAGTGTATTTATAGTTACGTACGTCAAACCTCCAAGCAGGAACTCGTACTAGTTTGGATTCTATTTCCATTATTATCATCATTATTACATGAAGAATTTAATGAGGGATAGATTTATAAACAGTGGAAAGTTTATTACAACATCTAATATTATTGCAGTTATTTGATGTTAGCAGAGAGTGTTTTCAAGTAGAAATAGAAAATTGCATGCATTCATAACTCATTACCCCTTACATAGTACATGGCCCCATGCCTTAATAAGGGCCGTGGGATGAATGAGTGCTCTACATCTCTACACATTCACATTATTAATGCATCAAGAAAAAATTTAAACCGAATCAGATTTGTTCGAACTAAATCAATTACAAAACAAACACTTGTCATATGATTGGTCATTTTTTCTGAACTATACACCAACCAGACGATAAATGTATTGCATTTGACGTGTAATTGATTCAGGTCCGACCAAACCTTAATTATGCCAGAGGGATTAAATTCATCCACTAAATGAAATATGTCTTTTCACTATGGTTAATTACCACAGTTAAAGGTAAAAAATTGTGGCGAATACTAATTAATTACAACTGCGCATCGGCCGTTGTTTCTGTAAACGAAGCCAAAATATTTGCTACAGCTAAAAACTGTGGCAAATGTTTGGGCTATAGGTAAAATCATGACGAATGTTGATTAACTGTGGTCAAAACTTAAATTTTCGCATTGATTTTGTCTGACTGTAATAGATAGTATTGATTTACTATGATTTTAAGCCACAGTGATTTACAAGTTAGGGAATAATCAACTTTTTTGTAGTGATGATATACTCAATGTTTGTTGTACTAGGTGCACGAATAATTATTGCATAAACGCATACCATTCATGTTAAGTTGTGTGTCAATCATCTAACTATTTGATGTACTCTAACTATTTATGTAAACACCCCCTCCCCCCCCCCCCCCCCCCCCCCCCCCGAACGGCATGGTGGTTTGTTTGGTCAACTCCCTAATTTTTATTTGAATGTCACGAATTCGAACCTTATTAAGGATCAATGTAAAGCTCGTCTTTTTATATGAGTGTATTATGGGATGTCGGTAGTTAATCCATAATACTTGATTCAGTGGAGACTGGATTTTAACCTACTACTAGTGTTGGTGAAATTGTGTTGACTATGTTTAGTTATATCTCAACGAACTTTGGTTGAAGGAACGTTTTGTGGCAACTTGTTTCCCTTAGTTGGGATCGTCACAACGAGTTCAATCTGCCTTAGGGAGTGTTTGAGAAAATTTCTACTTTTAGAGAAGTGAATTTTTTGAAAAAAATTGAAAGTTGTAGCAAAATTAAAAATGGACATTGTAAAAAAAAAATGTGGATAAAAAAGCTAAGTTAGATAGTGTTCGGGGAGAAAACACTTTAAAAACAAATTTAATTGATAAAAGACCATTTTCTCCCTATGTGTTGAAATGTACTATTTTTACTTAATATTTGCACTTATTATTTGTCAATATAAATGTTTTTTTAAAAAAAAAATTAATAAATCTTATTTCAATTAGTATATATTATTGTTAACTTTTTACAATATTTGCTATTCATATTACTAAATTATTGAACACAAATAGAAAAATTTAATGTTTAATTAAATAATGCTTCCATTTATAAGTAATATAATCATTAATAATATTGATATACAATAAGTAAACTTGTATGATTGCCAAAAAGATATGTACATTTTTATTAATTGATCATAGCAACTTAACTTATATCTTTTCATAGTATAGGAATAATATCAAATAAATTATTGTGTTGTTTTTATTTTATTTTTACGAAGGAGGAAGCACAATGATTTTGTTAAAGAAATGACAAGATGGTTGTGAAGCCGAACTCTCTGTTTTCAGGAATGAGGTATTTTTACCCTCATTTCTAAACAAGGGAAATGCTGTCAAAAAGTTTTACTATTTACCTTTTACAACCTCCCTCTCCAACAAAAAAAATAAATAAATAAAAAATGTTTGTTTTTACCTCGAGTGCCTAATTAATTAATTAAATTACTTAATGAGCCCCTTAAACCAAAACCTCATCACTCTTTTTGAGGTTAATTTTATTTATCAAAATATGAAAAATCTAAATTCTGATTGAATGTGATGTGGGAATATCATATGAAGAACGTAAAACTGACCAAATGCCTCCATGTCATTCATTAATTACCAAACAAGTCAAGATTGGCGTTTTTTTATTATTATTATTATTATTTTGATCATTCTGTCTGATTCGATCTAAATTTGAGTATGTATGGCTCATTGTGACCATCCGATCATTAATATATAAATATGTGATTCACGTGAAATTAGGTCTGTCAATTGGTCAAAATTGCCCAAGCTCAAACCCATATAATGAGTCTAGGCCCAGACCCAAACCAATACTTTTAAATTAAGTCCAGACCCAAACCCAAACTCAGATTCATTAAATTAAAATAATTGGGTCTTAGTCGGGTAATATACCCTTCTTACACTTATGAAAATCGATAAATACCAACCCTCCATAGCTCAAATACAACTTTCGTTACCCACATATTTTGTACAATCTTACTGACTTAGACATCGGAGAGAAATATAGTTTTTACTGTTTTTAAATGTTGTAGGTCATGTGCCAGGAGGAATCAAAGTTTTACCTAAGCTACATCGGAGTTTTGTTTATGGATCTGACATAAATAGATTTAAAGATAAATTACACATCAGAATGACTAACACATGTTTACTAAATCAATAAAGATAGATAGTTATGTATTAGGATGAATTACAAAGACATCTTATGAGGCTTGGTATAA
This sequence comes from Sesamum alatum, assembly GCA_034509735.1. Classification (NCBI taxonomy): domain Eukaryota; kingdom Viridiplantae; phylum Streptophyta; class Magnoliopsida; order Lamiales; family Pedaliaceae; genus Sesamum; species Sesamum alatum. Next base: position 26,763,384 of record JACGWO010000010.1, on the reverse strand, counting down.
TTACAAATACTCTTTTGTTGTTTCAAAAATTACAAATACCCTCTTGAGGTTTGTAATTTTGACCCAATGGCCTGAAATGGTCCATTTTGCCCTTGATTTTTTTTATAGGGTAAATTATAGCTACCTTCGCTGAGGTTTGACATTATTACAAATACCCCCTGAAGTTTGTAACCGTCTAACAAATAATCCATTTCCATCCATTTTTATGTGTAAACGGACCAAAATGCCCTTATGCACTGAATTATTTTTTATTTAATTTTTAAAATTGTTTTGGACTGCAATGCACAGAGAGAAGTTTCTTAAGTTTTTACACAGAGGAGCAATAATGCAATTTATCTCGGTTGATTTTTCTATAATTTTAGTAAAAAGTTCAAGGGCAAAATGGTCAATTTCAGACTTTTAGTTAAAAATTACAAATCTCAGGGGGTATTTATAATTTTTCAAACAATGACGACGTATTTGTAATTATGTCAAACCTCAGGAGGGGTAGTTGTAATTTACTATTTTTTATATAGTAGAAAAATCAGCCGAGGCAAATTACATTATTGCTCGTCTATGTAAAAAACATAGGAAGCCTCTCCCTACGTATTTTTGTCCAGAAAAAATTTGGAAAATTTTAAAAAAATAATTCAATTTTCATAAGGGCATTTTGGTCAATTCACCCATAAAAATGGATTATCTGTTAGCTGGTTACAAATTTATGGGGGTATTTATAATTTCTAAAACAATGAAAAAGTATCCGTAACTATGTCAAATTTCAAGGGAGGTCATTATAATTCACCCAAACCAATTATGGTAAACAAAACTATGCCCCAATTTATTAATAATGAAGAAATTTAATGTGAGATACGTAAAGTAATTGAAATTTAATGTGACATATTTAATTATTAACATTAAATAGATTTAAAAATTAAAATAATTCCATGTCCATAATACTGAAGGCCTCTCACTCTCTCAGTCTCTCCTCACACATTTGGTGGGGTCACTAATCTCATCCTTTGTCATTGATTTTCATTCTCTATCTTGTTTTTGTACTTTGGGCTATTGTGATATCAAGAGACAAGGCAAATTAAGAACAAACTATTGGGCCCACAAATTCACTCTTCAACCAACACAAAAACCCTAATTTTAATCGGGGCAAGTGTTATATTTGGTCCCTTAAGTTTTTATTTAGAATTATTTTAGTTTCTCAAGTTCAGTTTTTTATTTTAACATCCTTAAATTTTAATTTTTGTCTCAATTTGGCCCATTTGACCATTTTCCGGCGACAATGTAATTGGATTTTGACTTTTTTTAGGATAAAATGGCCAATTTAAGTTTGATTTTATCTTTAGTGCCTTAAATTTGTGAAATTATCAAATTAGTCTTTTTTTTAAAGTGAAAAAACAACGTTTTTATATTTTTATACTATGATGTAATTATCGCATGTGAATAATGAAACTTTGAACTCTTGTGAACATATAATTACATATTGCTTAACGTAAAATAAGCAATCTCTTTTTTTAGTAGTTAAAAAAGTCAAACTTACAAACTAATTTTGTAAAACTTATCTAATCTAATAATATAGTGTAAAACAATCTAAGTCGATTTTTTTTAATCTTAAGTGTTAGAGATAAGTCTAAAAAAGTTAAACATTAACAATATTTATTAATTTTTTGGAGTTTCGAATAGAAAGTTGGTGGAACTAGATTTTTTGGTGGCTTTCATATACATAATATATATATATATATATATATTAAGAGGTTTTTCTAAATATAAAGTTCTATTTTACAAAAAAAAGTTCTATAAAAATCTCTTAAAATGATTTATATATATATAGATGAAATCCACTAAATAATCTAATTAAAAAGTACATTTCACCAACTTTTTGTTTAAAATTCTAGCCATTAATATTTAATAAACATTGTTAAGATTTAATTTTCTTAGACTTGTCTTTAACTCCAAAGATTAAAAATTACCGACTTATATTTTTGTATTATATTTTAGGATAAGATAAGTTTTATAAATTCATAATTCTATTTTTTTCTTTTTTTGGAACTTCTAAAAATGAAAAAAAATGAGACTATTTTATTTTAAGTTAAGCAATAGGTTGTTATTATATTTACAAGAGTTTAAAGTTTTCATTATTCACACAAGATAATTACATCATATTCAACATACACAAAAAAATTTAAAAAGAATGCTTTTTGCCTAGAAAAATGGACTAATTTGATTATTTTACAAACTTAAAGGATTAAAGTGAGAAAATCAAACTTAAGCTGCTACCCTCCAAAAAATCTAGATGTAGCAATATTTTCAGCGAAAAATGGTCAGGGGGACTAAATTAAGACCAAAAAAACTAAAGTTTAGGAATGCTAAAGTAAAAAAATGAACTTTAGGGACTAAAATGATTTTAAACAAAAATTTAAAGGAGCAAAGATAGCATTTACCCTTTTAATTATAAATGGGCTCACTCATTATAATATCATCATATATAATCATCTTTTGTAAGTTATTATCATCATTAAACATTATCATACATCTCCATTATTATAATTATGACCAACACTCTTTCCCCTCGCTGAAGAGGCCTAGCTTAATTGGCGAAGTTGAGGCTTCATGATCCTAAAAGTTATGGGTTCAAACCCCTGCGTTGGTTAATGTTATTTCTATTGTATAATAGGTATGATTTGTTACTGTAGTAACTAGGTGTTAGTTTATGTGATATTATTGATTTGATTGTTTGTAATTGTCTTTGTTCGATATTGATAGCTGCTAGGTGTTAGTTTATGTGAGATTATTGATTTGATTGTTTGTTATTGTCTTTGTTCGATATCGATAGCTGACAGGACTTAATGTAATCACTTTACTTTCAATTAATAAAATCCATCGCTTCCAATTCAAAAACACTCTTTCCCCTCACCCCCTAAATTTTGGAGCACTTCCAACAAATAAGGTTGTCGTTCCTGGGTTATTATTTATATTTGTATCTCTTTGTATCAGCCAGCTCCGGAAGCTACCAAAACTTTATTCAACCAGCACAAAAAGCCTAGTTTAATTATAAATGGTAAAATTATATTTTTAATCCTGTAATTTTAAGTTGTTTGCATTTTTGGTCCTATAACTTACTTTATTTATACATTTAGTCCTTTTTCTTGATAAATTTAGTCCAATACATATCAGATTTGGTCCTTTTTTTTTTTTTTTTGACAAATTTAGTCTTGTGTTGACATATTTGGTCCTGATTACATATAGTTACAGGACTAAAAATGAGATCTACTCGAGTGAGAATGATACCAAAATTATCAATACATGACTAAATTTGCCAAAAAACAATAACCAAATGCCAGATGTTTAGGACTAAATTCATAAAAAGAAAAACTAAATGTGTAAATAGAGTAAATTACTGGACCAAAAATGCTAACGACTTATAATTACAACACCAAAAATGTAATTTTGCCATTATAAATTGACTCTCTCGTTATATCATCATCATTATCATTTTAATTAAGTTATTATCATTATTAAAGGTACATATATCCTTCCCCTCATTCTCCAACACCCCCCCCCCCCCCAAAAAAAAAACACACATTCTCCGGAGCCATTGAAATTTTTTCGACCAGTCAATCGTTGTAAACCCTAGGGATGAAACAATAATCAAACTATTTGATACTCAATTGAAATTGATCGATAAAAACTCGTTTGAACTCGATTTGTTAAACTTAACAAATCAAATTTGAACAAAAAGTTTTATTCGATAAACTTTTGAGCTCGGCTCGAGCTTGAGCTCGATTTGATTAGTCTAAAAATAATAAAATATACTTAAAGACATCAAATTACTCGAGCTCGACTCGTGTTTGATCCAATTAAAGTTCGTTTGAACTCAATTAAAATAATAATCAAACCAAATTCAAACACAATTTTTTAAACTTGATTTCAATTCAAATAAATTTGAACAATAATGTGTTCGACTCGACTCGACTCGACTCGACTCGAATTATTTATACCCCTAATAAACCCTATATCATATACATATATATAATCCCGAGAACCACTAAGAATTTTCTCCATAAATATCATCTAAGGCCATAAGGAGTCATTATATTTGTTGCATGCTTGTGCACTTACTCTTTAGGGTTCTCTCATATTCTTGGTTGTTATTGTAAGATTTCCACAGTTAAGTTTTGCTCAAATTAAATTATTCATTTTATAATAGTTAGGGTTTTGGAGGAGAGTGGCAATAATACTTTTTTTTAGTTAGAAACGATGAATTTTATTAATTGAAATAAAACGATTATAATCCGTCCTGTTTGTATCAATAATGGACAGAGACAAATACAACAATCATATCGACAATATCACATGAACCAATCCCTTGCTATTATAGCAACAAATAAACCTACTATATAGTAGAAACAATATCACAAATAAACCTACTATACAGTAGAAACAATATCATCTCATGCAGGGGATTCGAACCCATAACCTCTAGGATAATGGGACCTCAACTTCGCCAACTAAGTTAGACCTCATTGGCGAGTGGCAATAATACTTGATGGATGGTCAAAAGAGTCTTTTGGTGAAGTTGGGCTTTGGTTAATTTCTCCATTGACAATCCTCACTATTTTGGGAATGTGGGGCACAAACATAAGAAACTAAGATTCAAGCAAAAAAGGGTTTTTATTTTTTATTTTTTATAAAAAGGAAAAGAAAAAAAAGTAAAGATTTCTTCCACTTTCAACATTTTCAGTGCCTAATTATTCAAAATGAATGTGTGTAAGGTCATAAAAGTTTGGGGAATTTTGAAAGTTGATGGTGCTATGTGGGGTCATGGAGAAATTCAGGGCTAGTTGTGGGGTGGGGTGGGGTGGGGGTGGGGGGTGATAGTCATGTCATGAAAAGTACTACTTGAGTAAACTTTTATTTGCCAAATTCTTGATTTTGTTTTTGTTCTAGTTGTAATAATGACTCACCAAAAGATAAGAATCCACAAAACTTTTCATTGTGTTTGGTTTTATTTTTTGAATACTGTATTTTGTAGAGGGAGTGAAAAAAAAAATAACAATAATTTATCGTTGTTTGAAAAATTATAAGTATCTCTATAATTAACAGACGTCTAATAAATATCCATTATAATAAGCTATAACGATGGGGTATTTGTTAGACGAGCGTTAATTTCAAAAAATATTTATAATTATGATAATTTTAAAAGAGTTCGTTGTAAATACTCTTAAACTTATTATATTTGATTGCAAAATTTTATACTACGGATGATTTAAAAGAATTTGATTCTCATTTGAACTATTTTCAGTAACCAAAATTCACTTAATATGAAGTCATTTCAATTTTTGTTTTCAAATTTCTCATTCTGTTCATCCAAATAAACCCTTGTTTTATTTTATCAGTATTAACATTTTTAAATTTGTTATGACTATTACTAGTATGTGTGGCCACTCAAATTCTTGTGCACGTTTAATTTTATATTTAATTTTTTTCAAAAAAAAATATATTAAAAATAAAAATTAGAAATTATTGTAAAAAATAGTGTGAGAAGAAAATATAAGTAGATTTTAGAAGAGGGGGAAATGGACAACCAGATGTATAAGTATTTGTCTCACTTAATGTGAATATTATAATGAGTATTTATCTCACAGATCTCACTTAATTTGAGTTATTGTATTATCAGTTTATTATAATTTGAGTTTATTGATCATCTGGACATACCTTCTTAATTTGTTGGCATTGATGTAATTATATAATTACCATTTCAATAAAAAAAATAAAAGATTGAAATAATAAAAAAATATCAAACCAAAAAAATTGAAAATCCCAAAAAAATGCTTTTCAATTATATAAACGTATAGGTTATGTCTTGCATCCTAAAATTAAATGTTCAATGAATTTTAGATATCATTATTTGAAATCAAGTACAAAAAAATCCTTTTCAAATTATAAATTCATATAGGATAATCAACGCCCGAAAATAAATCAAGATGAATGACTTTTGTTGTAACAATCAATTAAAGAATCTGTAAATTTCATATAAAGTACCTTAATTATAAGATCATGAAGCACGGTAAGAAAATGAATTAATAACTATGAAAATATTTAATGTTAAAAATTAACATTGAACTAATTAATAATTAAAATTCTTACTAAATTCATGCTAAATAATTGAAATATGTATAATTTTATTTTATTTTTTTACCACAAGAAATTTTTAGAGAGAGAGAGAGATGATGATGATGATGATAGAAAGAGAGAAAGGGTTTTATGGGGAAAATGACAGCAGCCTGCAGGGTCACACGTGCAACCATTTTTCCAATCTTTACGGCGTGGAGACAAAGAACGTATGTGAAATGACGATAATGACCCCACAACGTTTCTCAAAACATAGAGAGCTGACACTGTTCCGCAGAACAATCACATTTACTTCCCACGTCCCGATAATAAATAGATCCCTTTCTTGATAATGACTATTTTACCCTCCACCTTTTATATTTTAATAAAAAGAGAAAATTATATTTTTGTGTGCTCATCTTTTATATTAGGATAAATTACAGCTACCTCCCCTGAAATTTATCATAATTATAAATACCCCCTCATTATTTGCAGAATTACAAATACCTCCTGAAATTTATAACCATCTAACAAATAACTCATTTTCATCCATTTTTATGAGGGAACTGACCAAAATGCCCTTATGCACTGAATTATTTTTTTATTTTAGTTTTAAAAAAATTTTGGACAACAATGGCAGGGAAAGGTTTACTAAGTTTTTTATACAGAGCAACAATAATACAATTTGTTTCGTCTGATTTTTCTACAATTTAAATAAAAAATGGTTAATTACATTGACCTCCCCTGCTCCTATGAGAATATACAAATTCCCCCCTCTTACTATGAAAATTATAAATTGTCCCCTCTGACTAACATGTCTTAGTCAGAATTAACAGTATATGTTTAAATGACCATTTTACCCCCCATTTATAAAACTAAAAATAATTCAATAAATTTGAAAATAGAAGTGGACCAAAATATTTTCAAGTATTTTTTTCCCAAAATATAATCTTTATTTTCTATAAAATAATATAATTTCAACAAAATTTACAAGCTTTAATAATTGTTAGGAATAGAAATTAATGTCACAACCTACACATACACAATATGTGATTAAAAAAATATTATAAAATAATATACTAAAAGTTACAAGTATACGTCCTTTTTAAATTTAAAAATAACAAATTACTCCAAAGGGGTATTTAAGTTATAAAAAATAGAGTTATTCGGGTTGAGGGTATTATAGAATATTTAGACCATTTTTTTTATGGCATCAGCAAAATCCATTATGTTGACTAACGGAAGGGGCAATTTGTAAAGTGGTTATCTTTGAAAGGGAAGTTTATGTAATTTTGATAGTAAGTGGGGGGAATTTGTATATTCCCATAGTAGTAGGGGAGGTTAGTGTAATTAATCCAATAAAAAATTCAAAGGCAAAATAGTCAATTTTTAGGTCTTTGGTTAAAAATTACAAACCTTAGGGGAATATTTATAATTTTTCAAATAACAAGGGGGTATTTGTAATTATGCCAAACCTCAGGGGAGGTAATTGTAATTTACCCTTTATATTATCTATATTGGTACTAGGGAAAAAAATAAAATTTTAATTTATTGAATTTAAATAATTACTTTAAGGGTAAATTACATTAACACCCCTGAGGTTATGTCAAAATACACAAACATCCATATGCTTTTTGCAAAATTACTATTATACCCCCTGAGGTTACAGTTGTAGTTACAACTGCTCCCTCTATTCAAAGGCAACACCCCCCTTAAAAAATATTACACTAACACCCCTCAGAAGGTGTAGCTGTGATTTCACAAACGACGATGGGTGTTTGTGTAATTTGTCTAACATTAAGAGTGTCTATGTAATTTACTTATTAGAAATTATACACCAGCGGAACTAGATGTAATTGGGTTTCAGATGTTACTGCACATTTCAGCCTAAATTTTTACCGACATTTTTCTCCTCATTTCATTACCAAAGTTTAAAAATTATATATATTTTTCTTGTAATTTATTTCTAATATTAAGTTTACTATGGTAGAGAATAATAAAATATTAGACGATGATGAAAAATATTTCATATGCCCAAGAACTCCTATGTAGTCATTTTAACATGAACTATTTTTCATAATTCTAATAATCAATTTAGTTATGCTATATATTATACAATAATACAGAAAAAGAAAAAGAAATTAATTATTTTTACACTATAAACAAATACTGCTTGAAACCATGGCTAATCTATACTCAACCATGTAAAAACAAAATCGACATGAAAACTTAATTTTTATCTATAATTAATCAATATTCGCATAATTTTATCTATAACTAAAATATTTATCATAATTTTTAATTATAATATTCTAGTCTCGTTACAAATGGCTAAAAATCATTGCACAAGTCATTGTTAAATAATATAAATCATAATTTTTAATTTTTAATTATAATAATTAATCGTAACAAAAATTCATATTTCTTGTAAATACAAGATCATGCAATCCTATTTTTTATTTATTATTTATAATCATGTAAGTGGTTGTTGGATTACTAGTTAAAAAAAGTTCAAACAAACTTTAAGTTGTAAGAATATAATTAATTATTAGTTATCCTTAATTAAGCAAAACATCATTGGTCAACTAGTAAATTAATGCTTGTCTTTTCTACCACCAAATTTAGTTATTGGTCAAATTATAATCATTTGTCCTTACATCTGTAATTTTTTTTTCATCATTGCAGAGTCATTAATTTAAAATTATTTAAATTATTATTAAATCTAAAAAATTGCATTTGGTTTGATTTGATTGTCGATTAAAAGTTTATCGAACAAAAAATTTGGTCACATTTGATTTGTTAAGATTAACGAATCAATCTCAAACAAACTCTAACATGATCGATTTCATTCGAGTTTTGAGTAATTTGATTTATTTTTTAACGTGTCGAATTAAATTCGTTTAATTTTTGAAGTAATTTATTTTTTGAGGGTGTACATTTTGGTAATTTCACATGAAAGTGGTGCTAGATCTACTGTTAAATAGTGCTAGTACACATGGCTATTTTTGCTGCACAGTGAAGTAACTGTTTAATTTCGTCCATCAACGTCATCCAACGGTTACGATTGTTTGAGAGTGGGGCCCAGGCATGGTACTACCCTGCATTATGAAGTACCTTATAATTGATGACAAGTTGGACCCACAGCTGAGTTCTGGCGCGTGGAGTACACGCTCCAGGACTTCCTCATTTTTTTGTTTTTGGATTGTGAAAGATGAAAAAGATTCCAAGTAAAAAAGTCAATATTTCCATCATGAAAATTATGATTCTCTTATTTATTTTTATTATTATTATTTAACTTCTAAAATATTTAAATAATTTTAATTCCAATCATCACAACCTTAAGACAAGGCCCACAGATTTAACTTTATATGGGTACTTATAAAATTACTCATCGACACAATCCTTATATCAGTAGAGATGGTCCAACATACATAGGCTATAAAATAAGACGGCAAATAGTTCTTTATAAATAATTAATAGGTTGAATTACAACGAGCTTCTTAAAGTTGGGAATACTCTCATGATTTTAGTGATTGTCCAACAACTAGCCAAATTCGTTAGTCTTCGTTATGTTTTCATCTATTTTTTGTTGTAAATTGATTAAAATGCCCTTGTGGGCCATGAATTATAATTTTACTTATATATTAAAATTTTCTGAAATAATTTTATAAACTAAGTGGATTTTTTTCAACCAAAAAAACAAAAAAAAAAAACAAAGGCAAAATTGATAATTCCATACATCAATTCAAGGATTATATGATTATCGAACACCATAGATATTAGTAATTTATCAAACAACAAGGATCGAATCACCAAAGTGTTGTGAAACTACTGAGGCTCAATTGACATGAAAAAGGCATTATGTTTGGCTTTGTTTTTTTGAGTGTTTTGTTTTATTTTGTGCAAATAGAGAGAGAAAAATAAAGATAAATAAGTGTGTGTTAGAAATAAGTCTGTGTATGTTTGGATTTGTTTTTGGAGTTTTAAATAATATAAAAAAGGTATTGTGTTGTATATTGGACTAGGGGTGCAAGTTGAGCCGAGCCCGCTCGCGAGTTCAATTTCGAGCTCCGCTCGAGGTCGAGCCTGCTCGAGCTCAATTACTTGTGTTCGTGAGCTCGCGAGCTTACAATTTTATTTTTTTTTCTAATTTTTTATTTATACATATATTTATATATTTAAGTATATTTTAATATCATATTCAGTTTATATTAAAAATTCACTATATATTAGAATAAAATATGGTATATTTATTTATATATTCTAAAAACAAACTTAAGCAACAACTTAGTACGAGTTTGATATTTTCTTAAATAAATATCCAATACAATTCATACGAATTTTATTGTTACATTACAATATTCATTGCAACAAAATACATTTATTTCGAAATTCATCATATAGTAAATTATTAGTCAATATGTCATATTTTAGTTTTAGATGATATTAAACTATGGTAATTTAGTTTATATTATCCAAAATCAAGCTTAATCAACGATTTAATACGTTTTGATAATTTTTTTAAAAATGAATATTCAAGACAGTTTGTATGAATTTTATCGTTATAATTTTAATATCTGCTACAATAAAATGCATTTGTTTCAAAATTTACCATATATTAGAATTATTACAATATCTTATATTTAAGTTTTAGATGATATTAACATATGGTATTTTGGTTTATATTATCTAGAAACAAGCTTAATCAATAATTTAGTACGTCTTGACAATTTTTTTGTAAAAATATATTTAATACAATTCATATGAATTTTATCGTTATAAATCCAATATGGTATATGAAATTATATCCTAGCTTTTTTATGAAGGAGAAGGCGTAGTGGTTCGTCTTGACAATGTTTAGCTTTTTTATTGTTTCAATGGGTTGCTTGTAAACTTAAATGATTGGATTGATGGGGTTGTACAAATTTAGCTAAATTTAATTTATGGGTGCTACTTGTTAGTTTGAACATTGAACTTAATTCTTTTATCGTATTGTTTTTTTTTTCTTTTTTGCTTTTTGTGAATGTCTTCTTTCTAGTTCATATTAAATTTTTGAATAATGTATTCCAATATAAAATAGTCTATATATTTCCATTGTTTTAGAAAAAAAAAAAAATCGAGCTCGTGAGCTGAGTGTGAGCTCGAGCTCGAGCCTGTAGGATACAAGCTCGTCGAGCTCGAGCTCGAATTTTTGGCCGAGCTCGGCTCGTTTGCACCCCTATATTGGACGACAAAAGACTCTTTTCATTGTCAAATCATGTCTCTTTGATATATTTTTATAAATATAAATATATATGATATAGTAATATTTATTTATTTGTAGGTGGACTAAATTATATAATATAAAATTGTATGAGAGATTGAGCTAAAACCTCCCAAAACATCCAATAAAGGTGCTTTCAGAGTAAGTCATGTTTGATTTTATTTTGACCAATCTCAAATAGTCGAAAACAAAACAAAACATAGTGTTACACCATTTTCTTACCTTTTTGTTTTTGTTATAACTTCAATATGGACAATTAATTTGATTGTTAGTACCACAATGTAATAAAGGCCTAGATTGTCTTTCTATGATTTCAATCAAGTTATTTAAGATTCCTAATAATTTTTCACCCCTTTTTTTTTTTTCATTTATACATATTAAACCTACCTAGATAATTCATCTTGTTAGGCTCTAAACTTTGTCACTTGTGTCTAGGGAACTGGTTAGGTCAATTTTTATTTATTTCTTTTAAGATATTTTTAATGATATTTCGTCTATGATCCAACTATAATTCAGTCCTCATGGATCGTAAATCGTTCAGAATGGTACTCACAGAATACCCACTAATATAAAGTAAGTGACTCGTCCATACAAAACTATAGAAGGTTCTATTAATTTTATTTTGAGATTTAATAGAGATACATTTATTAATTTCATATTAAATAATTAAATGATATATATATATATATGTATATATGAGACAAGACATGTGCTCAGCGTACTTGTTTGAAACTTGCTATTCATATTTCTAAGTAAACCAGCTAAATATTTTTAAATTTCCAATAATATATAACTCTATTATGATTCATTAGTTGTATTAAAAGAACCAAAAAAAAAAGAAAGTATTGTGGCTCATGAAGCATTTCTATAAATGAAATTATCCAATAAGGATCCTTTTTTTTTTACAAGAATGATACGTCTCATTGTGAATTAGAATCAAATGTCACTGAAAGTACATGTAATTGTTATTAAAAAAATGTGTAGGTGGTCAAATAAGCTATTTATTGCATCGATATCTGAATATGACAAAACGTAACAAACTCTTTTACGTTATACATATTTTTTTCCGTTCTTGGTTTAAAAAAGCATCTTATTTGTCAATAACCATTTAATTCTACACGCGCAAAATCTGTGAAAAGTAAATTCGAAATTAAATCTTTGTTCTGGCCTGAAATTCTTGCAATCCGTCTTGAATAAATGCTTGTTTCCTCGATTGAAGAAACGTGCATTTATATCGCGATCCAATTACAACGATCCAGAATAAAATTTTCTACATCAAATACTTATATTTGACAAACCATTGAAAAAAAAAAGGAAAGAACACTTCCTAAATTGACAAAAGTTTGAAAATTATTAATTTCAAATCTAGATTTTCATCGAATTATATGATAATAAATTAATGCTACATACTTAATAGGAAAAAAATATAGGATAAATTATAGTCAACCCTCATATATAATTTGACATAATTAAGAATACCTATTTATTATTTGAAAAATTACAAATACCTTCCTGATTTTAAGGTTCATCAAACAACCAATGAGCCCATTCTATTACCATATATCAGTTTTTCATTCAATTTTTATGATGAATTGACCAAAATATCATAATTTTATATAATTTTAATTTTTTAAAAAAAATTATAAAAAGAATATTATTTATAGCTTATTTACTTTGTCCATCCTCATTTTTTCAATTTTTTTTTGGAAAAAATTCTACAAGACTGAAGCAGTGATTTCCACCTCACTGTACTGTGGTTAAATAATTATTTTTCATAAAAAAATACTCGTAATTTTTTAAATAATTAGAAGTATTTATAATTATACCAAATTTTAGAATAGTAACTGTAATTTATCCAAATAGAGAGAGAGTAAATGAGATTGGGGGAGAGAGAGAAGGAAACATCGTAGAAAAAGACAAAGGGGGATTTGAATATGATGATGAATTGTTGATTGGGAAGGCATATTATATGTATATATTATAATTTAATGAAAGTAGAAGGGGCAGATTGTAATAATGATAAATTATTCTTGAGGCCAGCCATCATGAAGAAGGAGAAGACAATTGCAATTAAAGAAAAAGCAATATTGGAATCTCACAACATTAAAAATAGACACTTCCATCTATTCTTAATCACACGTACGCGCAAACCTAGAGAGAGAAAGAGAAAGAGAAAGAGAGAGAGACAAACAGATTTTTGTAATAACCCCACCCCACAAAGACCCATTACGTATAGAGAGAGAAAGAGCCTTACTACTAGACCTATACGTATAGAGAGAGAAAGATGTGTCACATGGCATGTGAACAACAGCTGTGTCCACTCTCCCCCATTTCAACTCAATTCCACCAAATTATATACTCATAATTCACTATATATACCCATCTTACCTTCCTTACTCCGCCTTTTGACTCCCTTTTCACTCTTCCTTCACCCTCTCTCTCTCTCTCTCTCATCTCTCTCATGGAAGAAGCAAGAGAGCAGCCGAACTTGTAGAGAGACATTCAAGAAAACAGCCCACCATAATGAAAATTTTCCAGTCTTTGAAGATGAAAACAGATAACAATCTCTTCCACCACCCTTTATACTCAGCCAAGTTTTTCTTGTTCTATTACTGTCACAATCTTCGGCTCATAGTACCTGTAATCTTCTTCTTCTTCATATCTCTCTCAGTCCCACATGTTTCGGCGGCGGCGGAGGTGGAGAATGGTATCGTGAGAGACTCTCAGCAGCTCATTTCCTTCAAGAACTCACTCTCCAACCCCAATCAACTCATCACCTGGCAGCCCACGATTTCTCCCTGTAATTTCCATGGCGTTTCCTGTAAGAACTCCAGGGTTTCCTCCATTGACCTCTCCAATTATCATCTCAACGCCGACTTGTCGAAAGTCGCGAGCTTTCTTCTTCCTCTTCAGAACTTGGAGTCCCTTGTCCTGAAAAACGCCAACATATCCGGCCCAATCTCTTCCGTTTCAAGATTGTCTTGCACTGCTCTCTTGAAATCGGTAGATCTATCTGAGAATGCGATTTCCGGGCCTGTGACTGACATTCTAGCATTTGGAGTTTGCCCCGGTTTGGTTTCTCTTAATCTTTCCAAGAATTCAATGGACCCTTTTGTGAAAGGAGGTGGAAGAGCCTCCGGGCTGTCGTCCTTACAAGTTCTTGATCTTTCTTACAACAATATCTCGGGCGAGAACGTGGTTTCTTGGCTTTTGTCGGGTGCATTTTCAGGGCTGCAGTATTTGAGCCTGAAGGGCAATAAAGTCTCCGGGGTTTTGCCTGAGTTCAACTTCAAGAATTTGGCGTATTTGGATCTTTCCATGAACAATATCTCGACCAATTTCCCCAAATTCAGCGACTGCTCGAGCTTGGAACACCTGGATTTGTCTTCCAACAAGTTCTTTGGAGATGTTGGGAACTCACTGTCCACATGTGGGAAGCTGAGTTTCCTTAACCTCACAAACAATCACCTGACGGGCGGAGTTCCAATCCTGCCAAGTGGGAGCATACAGTTTCTGTACCTGCAAGAAAACGATTTCCAGGGCGTTTTCCCGGCAAGTCTGTCTGATTTCTGCACAACCCTTGTGGACTTGGATGTTTCATTGAATAATTTGACAGGTTCTCTGCCTGAAAGCCTGGGTTCCTGCTCCGCCCTGGAGCTTCTTGATATCTCCGGCAACAATTTCTCTGGTGAGTTGCCTGTTGACACCCTTTTGAAATTGAGCAATTTGAGGAGTTTGAGGCTGTCTTTCAATAATTTTGTGGGTGGTTTGTCTGATTCTTTGTCCAAGTTGGTGGCTTTGGAGACTTTAGATGTGAGTTCCAATAATATTTCTGGCCTGATTCCTTCTGGGCTCTGCCAAGACCCTAGGAACAGCTTGAAAGTGTTGTACCTCCAGAACAATATGTTCACAGGTCCAATACCAGAAAGCCTGAGTAATTGTTCGAATTTGGAGTCACTTGATCTCAGTTTCAATTACTTGACTGGAACAATCCCGCCGAGCTTGGGATCCTTGTCCAAGCTGAGGGATGTCATCATGTGGTTGAATCAACTCCATGGTGAAATCCCACAAGAGATTATGTTCTTGAAGAGTTTGGAGAATTTGATTCTTGATTTCAACGACTTGACGGGATCGATACCGGCTAGTCTTAGCAACTGTTCTAATTTGAATTGGATTTCGTTGTCGAATAATCAGTTGAGTGGGGAAATACCGGCGTCTTTGGGCCAGTTAGCCAATCTAGCTATTCTGAAGCTTGGGAACAACTCTTTGTCTGGGAGTATTCCAGCAGAGTTAGGGGATTGCAGCAGCTTGATTTGGTTGGATCTCAACAGTAATTTCCTCAACGGGACAATCCCCCCGGCTCTGTTCAAGCAATCTGGAAATATCGCGGTTGCGTTGCTCACGGGAAAGAGTTATGTGTATATCAAGAATGATGGCAGCAAGCAGTGCCATGGAGCTGGGAATTTGCTTGAGTTTGGGGGCATTAGACAGGAGCAGTTGAACAGAATTTCGACGAGGCATCCGTGCAATTTCACTAGAGTTTACAGAGGGATCACTCAGCCGACCTTCAATCACAACGGGTCGATGATCTTTCTTGACCTTTCTTACAATAAGTTGGAAGGCAGCATCCCCAAGGAGCTCGGTTCCATGTTCTACTTGTCTATACTTAATATGGGACACAATGATCTCTCCGGTCCGATTCCTCAAGAGCTAGGGGGCTTGAAGAGTGTTGCCATTCTTGATTTGTCCTATAATAGGCTGAACGGGACGATCCCACAGTCATTGACGGGGCTTACGTTGCTAGGAGATATTGATCTGTCGAACAATAATCTCTCGGGAATGATTCCGGAATCAAACCCATTCGACACGTTTCCTGACTACAGATTTGCAAATAATTCCGGACTTTGTGGATACCCCCTTCCGCCTTGTGGTTCGGCGTTAGGCACCGGAAAGGGCCAGCATCCAAAGTCGCATGGGAAACAAGCATCGCTGGCCGGCAGTGTGGCAATGGGGTTGTTATTTTCACTTTTCTGCATATTTGGTTTGATTATTGTTGCTGTTGAAACGAAGAAGAGGAGGAAGAAGAAAGAGGCGGCTCTTGAGGCCTATATGGAGAATCACTCCAACTCGGCAACGGCACAAAGCAACTGGAAGCTTAGTGCTCGCGATGCATTGAGCATTAACCTTGCGACCTTCGAAAAGCCTCTAAGGAAGCTCACTTTTGCTGATCTTCTTGAAGCTACAAATGGCTTCCACAACGACAGCCTTATTGGCTCCGGTGGTTTTGGTGATGTGTACAAAGCGCAGTTGAAGGATGGAAGCATCGTAGCCATCAAGAAATTGATACATGTGAGCGGTCAGGGCGATCGAGAATTCACTGCTGAAATGGAAACAATCGGGAAGATCAAGCATCGGAACCTTGTTCCCTTGTTGGGCTATTGTAAGGTGGGCGAGGAGCGGCTCTTGGTCTACGAGTACATGAAGTACGGTAGTCTGGAAGACGTTCTGCACGACAGGAAGAAAATCGGGATCAAACTAAACTGGTCGGCTAGGCGGAAGATTGCCATTGGAGCAGCTAGAGGATTAGCATTCCTTCATCACAATTGCATTCCTCATATCATTCACAGGGACATGAAATCAAGCAACGTTCTGCTCGATGAGAATTTGGAGGCGAGGGTGTCTGATTTCGGAATGGCAAGGCTAATGAGTGCAATGGACACTCACTTAAGTGTCAGCACGTTGGCGGGAACCCCCGGATACGTCCCTCCAGAGTACTACCAGAGCTTCAGATGTTCGACAAAAGGCGATGTCTACAGCTATGGGGTAGTTTTGCTAGAGCTGCTCACCGGGAAGCAGCCCACCGACTCGCCCGATTTCGGGGACAACAATCTCGTCGGGTGGGTGAAACAGCACGCCAAGACAAGAATAAGCGACGTCTTCGACCCCGAGTTGATAAAAGAGGATCCAAGCTTAGAGATTGAGCTTCTACAACACTTGAAAGTCGCGTGCGCTTGCTTGGACGACCGGCCGTGGAAGCGTCCCACCATGATCCAAGTCATGGCGATGTTCAAAGAGATTCAGGCGGGATCCGGGCTCGACTCCGCGTCTTCGATCGCCATCGACGACGGCGGTTTCGGCGCAGTTGAAGGGGTGGAAATGAGCATAAAGGAGGGCAATGAACTGTGCAAGCATTTGTGAAGAAGGAATTCATTTTGAGTGTCCAAAATTTTCCCATAAAACTACCACCCATCCCTTTGTACTTGTACTAGAAATTTGTTTGTATTTACAGCTACTAGTAGTTAAAAAAAAAAAAAAAAAAAGGAAAATCTTGTTATTATACATAAGAAGATGATGAAGAAGAAGTGTTAACTTGTAAGAAATTTTGTACATATAAATAGTTTGAGTTTGTTATGGTTTCTTTTGTCTTCAGTTAATGTTGATACCTTTTTGTCTGAAACAGGACATTACATCTATACATAGACTAACAAGATCCACTAAGTCTTTTGTATCTCTCACCTCATACTGATGCTGACTAAGTGGGATGGTTTTTTTGGATCTTTCTTTCATCATCATCACCATCATCTTCCTTTATTCTTCCTTTTTCCCCCCAAAAATAATAAATAAAATAAAAACCCTTTTTTCTTTATTTTAAAAGGAATAGACATTTAAACTCTCGTTACGCAAACCATCCATACTTTTAGCATAGTAACATAAATCACCCCTGATAAAAAAAAAAAAAAAAAAAGGTAGTTTGTGTAATGATATTGACATATTCAGGGGGTTATATGTAAATTTTTAAAGGTAAAATTACATTTTTAATCCTGTAACTATAGATCGTTAGCATTTTTGGTCCTGTAATTTACTTTATTTACACATTTAGTCATTTTATTAACGAATTTGGTCCTGAACATATCACATTTGGTCATTTTATGGCAAATTTGGTTCTGTGTTGATAATTTTGGTCCTATTCTCACTCGAGTAGATCTCATTTTTGGTTCTGTAATTATATGTCACCAGGACCAAATTTGTCAATACAGTATTAAATTTGCCAAAAAAGGATCAAAACTAATATGCGTTGGACTAAATTTGTCAAAAAAATACTAAATGTGTAAACGTAGTAAGTTATAGGACCAAAAGTGCTAATGATCAAAAGTTACAGAACTAAAAATGTAATTTTTTTTAAACAAAAAGGATGATTTGTGTAAATAATATTGAAATTTATGATGGTTTTACGTGTAGTTATTAAAAAAAAAAAAAAAAAAAACAAGAATGAACTGTACAAATGAATGTAAATTTTAATTATCTTAATTTTGAAATTGTGAAATTTGGATGCATGTGTATTAGTAGTAGTAGTAGAAGTACATGTACATGCATGGAAGTCATAGATCAAATCCTTGATCATGGAGTGAGCTGTAGGCCCTCCATGCTCATGCTTGCCAACTGTCATATTTTCTCAATTCCTCTTTTTTTTTTTCTTTTAATCTTTCTTTTTTTGATGATTTTATTATTTCTTTTAATCACATACAATTCTATTATCAGTCAATAATTGGTTGGAGAGAGAATAAAAAATTCCAAGTTACATCTTCCCTTTGACTCAGTCAAACCACCTTTGTTGTCATCCCAATTGAAAAAATTGCACTTTTAATTCTGCACGATAAAACGTGTTGTATTTTTGATCTTATAGTTTACGAGTTTAACTCATTTAATCACATAAAATAAAAAGTTATAGCAGTTTTGGTTCTATAAACTAATAAATTGTGACACATTTGGTCAAATAAATAAAAAAATATTGTAGGATTTTTGGTCGCAAATGCTACAACCATTTTAGCCCGTGGAACTAAATGTGCCCCGTAAACTTATATGGTACGGATGGCAAATAATTCGCTGTTTGAGAAATTATAAATACCTTCTAATATTTGATGAAATTATTAATTTATTGGATGGAGGTATGGAATTGTTAACTTTGCCCTTATTGTATTTTTCTATTGAAAGGTGGATTGATAAATTTGAAAAATTGTAAAAAAAAAAAAAAAAATCCACTTAATCCACAAACAAGATTCAGAAAAATTTAGAAAAGAAGTAAAACTATAATTCATAATCCACAAGGCTAATTTGATTAGTTCATCAGGAAAAATGGACTAAAACCTAACGAGGACTAACGTATTAAACTAGTTATTAAACGACCGTTAAAATCAATGAATATTATTAATTTTTCAATCAACGATAAAATGTTTGTAATTATACTAAATCTCAGTGAAACTCGTTGTATTGTACCCTTATAAAAATATGCACATTTTTTGGAAGATCCCACGAAATCATTTTCTTGGAATACAATTAATATTCATATATATATATATATATATATTCTATAAAAAAGACTCAACTTTTAAGATTAGTAAGTGGTCCTCAAAATTGCATTGGTTTTGTGTCTTTACTTTGTGTGTGTTGTGTGTGTGTGTGTGCATGCGCATGTGCACGTGTATTCTTGCTTCAAGAACTATGCATTCCCACAAAGCAAGGCTGCTCAAATTACCAAAAAGGGACCACATTTCTACCTTAAAATTCACATATAATAAATACATAGGGTTAATTATATGTTGTCATTTTAACTATGCTCGATCGTTTTTCTATTTTACTATTTTTTTTTGTTAATTTGTCATCTAAACTTTTTAATAATATCATATATATGATGGTTTTTCGATCGATTTTTATGCCGAAAAAACATTACATCTAGTGCACATGTGTATTTGGGAGAAAAAACTTGCCATTGAATTTCACAAGTGCAATGTAATGTTTTTTTCAAAAAAAATTGACCAAAAAATTGTCATATATGGTGATTTGCAAATTTTGTAAATTCGATATGATAAGTTGACATAAAAAAAAGTTTAAATGATAAAATATATAAACGAACATAATTCAAATGACAAAATATAATTTATCCTGATATATATTTATATATTTGTTACTATAATACTATTGTCTCGTTATTTAAATGAGGTGACATTATTACAACCACATAACTTACTTATCATTTTGTTATTTGAATGATGTTACATTATTACAAGCCCGAAAACTCATTTCAAAAAAAAAAAAATATGATAAGTTGTGTCGATACATCTCTGTCTCTCTCTGAGATTAGATCTAATTATACAAACATTTCGTGTACTTTGTAAAAGCATAAGTACATTTCTTGAAGTTGTAGTTATAATTACAAATGCACACTTATTTAATGACGAAATCTTACCTAAAACTTTTTGAGGATACATTACACTAACATCCTCTCAAAAAATACATATATTATTAATTTTATAAAGGACGGGAGTGTTTATGTTATTAAGTTTAACTTCAGGGAATTCGATGTAATATTACCTAGAAATAAATCCCCTTAAAATTTGACATATTATTATTTAAATGAATTGATATTATTACACTTATATAATTCATTTACTATAATATAGAAAAATATGTATCCTAAAACTTCCCGATTCACCCAATTTTATTTTCTTTTTAGTATAACAAGGGTAGTGTTTGGGGACAATCTAGGTTTGAACCTAAAATTCTCTCCTTTAAAAAGAAAAGTGGTGTCAACTCAACCAACTAGTTGATGGGGTACCTGAAAAAAGAATTTGGAGATTATATATTTATATAATTGAGCCATATATTTTATTTATTTGAATACTTTTAATAATTTATTTTAATAATGTATATACAGGGGGTAGTGCTCAATTCCAAGGTTGGACCATGAAATAAAATAATTCTCCTTACCTTATGGTTTCAATGCATCAAGGCACAAAATATTCAAATCCTTATAATTAATGTATGCCCACTTGGATTCAAAGTTTTGTGCATTTTTATACTTGATGAAAATCAAGATTTGTCCTCATCTCTTCAACACCTTCCACTATTTGTGGGGGTGGGGTGGGGGGTAGGGGTAGGGGTAGGGTTTCCAAGGGTCAAAGATGGCCTAAAGGCCCTAAACAAATATAATTTGCACCTCCAAGATTTACAATTTCTAAGGCTTTCATTTGATTATATATATATATATTTTTAAAAGTTTAATGTAAAATAAATAAAAATAAGTAAAATTATATTTTTTGTCCTATAATTATAGATCATTAGCACTTTTGGTCTTGAAACTTACTCCATTTATACATTTAATTCATTTTTGACGAAATTAGTTCTAAGTATCTCACATTTGGTCATTTTTTTGGCAAATTTAGTCATGTGTTGATAATTTTGACCCCCTTCACACCGGAACAGATCTTAGTTTTTGTCCTATAATTATAAGTCGTTGGAGCAAAATATTACTTTCGTATTTACTATGAAAGTAAATAGAAAATATGGATTGTATTTTTATATTATTCATCCCAAATGTATATTTTTTTTAAAATAGAAAATTTGAACTAGACTAAAATAATATCATATCACTAGAAATGATATATGTTGGTAGAAATTAAATGACTTGTAAGTACGAATTTTGTAAATTTATTAAAGAAAATTATTATAATTATTTAAAAAACCCAATTATTAAAAAAATAAATTGCATCACCTTTTCACACCCAAAAAAAAAAAAAAAAAGAACCTAATTAAATGTGCATACCTAATTAGACAACTTCCTGCAACTACAGCTGTGATTGTTCTTCATCTTTCCTACTCCACATTTTAAATAATTGTGGTTTGTTCCCTAAATTAGCTTGCATTATTAATTATATATTATCCACTTGTTTTAATTTTTTTATTAATTTTTTCTAAATAAACCCAAATGCACGTTTACATCTCAGATCCCAAAAAATAAAATTAAATATTTCTATTTTTTTAATTTTTAATTAATTTAAAGCCAACCAAGCAAATCTCCTACCAAACAAAATATTTATTTATTTTTCAAAATAAACATTAATTTTTAATTAGTCGCATCACATGTGGGTTTACAATTTAAGGCATCTGTCCCTTAGGTATGTGTCAATTTGATGAGAGAAGTATGTGGCATACGGTTGTCCTAATTGACGTACAAGATTAGTACTACCCACCAATCACCATATCTTTTTCTACTTAATTAATTATTTATGAATATTAATTAAGCCCTTAATCTTGATTATGTTGTTTCTTAAACTTGATTTGGTTTGTACTTATATATCTGTTTAGTGCAGCCAATTTTCACGGAGTAAATCGATTATAATTACATCATAATCCCAATCACTTACAATTATAACGATAAATATATTAATTATTAGGGTAAATTACATCTTCCTCCCCTGAGATTTGACATAATTACAAATACCCCGCTCATTGTTTGAAAAATTACAAATACCCCCATTTCCATTTACATCAATTTTTATGGGTGAACTGACCAAAATGGCCTTATGCATTGAATTATTTGTATTTAATTCTTAAATTTTTTTGAACTATAATGTGCAGGGAGAGGTTTCTTAAGTTTTTTCCACAGAGGAGTAATAATGCAATTTGCCTTGGCTGATTTTTCTATAATTTTAATAAAAAATTCAAGGGCAAAATGGTCAATTATAGCCCTTTGGTTAAAAATTACAAACCTCAGAGGGGTATTTGTAATTTTTCAAACAACGAGGGGATATTTATAATTATGCCAAACCTCAAGGGAGATAGATGTAATTTACCCTAATTATTAATATCAAATATGTATAATGATTAATTACATTTAGACCCCTTTGGAAATGAGAAATTATACTTTCCCTCGAAGAAGTTTTCTGAAATTACACTTATATCCTCTTCGAAATTATCCGTTTACACCCGACTCCCTTCTGTTAGAATTTGGATGAAAAATATTGACGTTAGAAAAAAATTACATAAAATTTCAATTGTGCCCCTCATTTAACATTTCCATGTATATTTATGTACTTATAAGGGGGTAAATGTAATATATATAATATGAAGTGAGGTTTACATCATTATATTTTTTTTGTTATAAATACAAAATTATTACATGAGAATCTTAAAGGATGGTTAAAATTAAAAATTTATGTAATTGTTTTGCTAACGTCAATATTTTTAGTCCAAACCGTAACGAAAGGGGTTAGGTGTAAACGACGAATTTCCTGAACGAGTGTAAGTGTAATTATAAACTTTTTTAGGGAAAAGTGTAATTTCACAATCTCAGATGGGGTCTAAGTGTAATTAACCTTGTTTAGAATTAATCAACAGTTACTTATTAAATAAGAATAGTAAACTACACATCGATGAGATTCTAACTCATGACCTTAGAATTATGGACCTCAACTTTTCCAACTAAAATAAACATCAATGTCATCAATTTGGTCCAACCTAAACCGTGATTTTCCAACGAAATACTAGTGGTGAAACTGGCACTATACCGTGAGGTGATGAGTTCAAGTCATGTTAATATATTATTATATATTTGATTAATTATACTTTACCATCTTGTGAAGACACTAATAGACGCAAAACCCTCTTAACAAAAAAAAATAAATAAAATAAAGGCAAGATGCTGAGATTCGCATCTTTTTAATTTTAATTTTAACTAATAATTTAAAAATTACACCCAAAAATTTATATTTACACAAAAAAATTTATATTTAAACCAAAAATTGAATCCAAATAAATAATTATAATAATTACTATTTCTAAAAATGACCGCTCGTCCGACAAGTGCGTCGGTGCCGTTGGCGCCGGATCTTCTTATTTCGTCACCCACATTTTACCTTGGCTCATTTTCTGCATTATCATCATTATTGGCATTTATATGCAACCGACTTGACTATGTTGCAGAACTAGACTCTCCATAATCACGATATGCATCAAATGATGGAAATGGAATTGGTGAGATGTTATACTCTGGTGCATATGTTTGGCTCGTGCCAAGGCCAATGTCAAGATCAATCTGTCCATAATAAGCTTGTTGGCTTGGCATGCATGGAGCTGAATCAAACCAATCACTTTGTTGGGGAGGTTGAGGCACGTAGCAATCTTGATATACAAGTAGAGGTGTGTGCACTGTGAATGGACCAACTATATCTGCTGCAACAGTATCATCATCTCTAACTGAACTTGTAGACATTCTCTACTGCTTCTCCTTTGACTGTAGGACGTTGACGAAGCATTATCTTGTGGCACTGCTTGTTCATCGGGCCTATTCTCCGTTGGAAGATGAGAAAGCATTTCACGAACATAGCCTATTCCGATATTGATCCGGTCAAGCATTTGCATAGCCTTTTCGAAATTGGTTGGTCGAGGTCACATAGTTAATTGAAGGGACTCTGCATATTGCTCCTGAACTAATTTAAAAATAATAAATTTAAATGTAAGAGAAAATGTGTGTAACATGAATTATGTTTTATTGCACAACATACTGCATATTGTCTACTTGGTGCATGTCCTGATTGATATCCACTCTCTACAAGTCTATCAATAGATGATAAGATGAAAAGGAAAAATGGACAGCTTCTTATGATGGTGGATGGCGGTGTAGAATTCTCACAACCAACATGTCAGAGTGCATCAATGGAGTTTTGAAAGGGGCTCGCCGCTTGCCTGTGACTGCAATAGTGGAAATAACATTTGCTCGTTCAGTCCTCTATTTTCATGAGAGGATGGAGAAGAGTGGTGTCATATTAAGCAACAACCAACTGTGGACAGACTTTGCATACAAATTGTTCTAACGTTGGTTAAAAAAAATATTGAACATGATGTGACAAGATACAACCAGCATCAACAATCTGCCTCAGTTGTGACAAAACGTCAGACTGGACATGGATTCAATATTCACGTCGTCAAAATTGACACACGAGAATGTTCATGTGGAAAATAGAGTCAATTTGACATCTCGTGCTCGCATGCTCAAAAGGTATGCGCTGCGTATATAATTAATGCCGCATCAATGGTTAAGGACTATTACGATTTAATGGTTTACAGGAGAATATATTCTAAATCTTTTCATCCTTTGATGGCGGAAGATTATTGGGATGTTCCAGAATTTGAGTTGGTCCATGACACTACTCTGTGTGGCATCATTTGTTCTGGTAGAAGCCAAATATCACGTATTCATAACGAGATGGATTGGGCACAAACGCGGGATAGACAACAATACCAAAAAAGGGAGGGTCATTCAAGACAAGTTGATGTATTGGTGAGGGGTCGTAGAAGATAATAATAATTGTAATAGTTGATTGTACTTTTTTCAATAAATTAATTTTTATATTTTTAGTGTAAATATAAATTTTTGGGTGGGTGTAATTTTTACATTATTAGTTAAAATTAAAATTATTTTATATAAATTAAAATTAAAATTAAAATTGAGAAAATTCTAAAATTAAAATTAATGTTGGTGCCGTTAAAATTAAAATTATAAATATTAAAATTCAAAAAAAAAATTAAAGTTAAAAAAAAGGAAGTCGAACTCAGAAGTTCGACTTCCACTTTTATAAAAAATAAAAAATAAAAAATGATAAAGTTGAACTCTTTGAGTTCGACTTACACCATATTGGTTAATATATATAATATAGAATTATTTTTGTTATTTTTTTTATATTATTATATTAAATAAGCCAAGACAACCCCATATATTGAAAAGAAGAAGAAGAAGTTCACTGCTGTATACCTCCTGCATCAGGACGTTGCCTTTTTTCTTAAAAGAAAAATAAAAATCAACGGGTTGTGCAAGCGATGATATATTATTAAATATTGAAATAAATTCATTATAATTCGTCCTGTCGAATATCAATATTTATACAAAGACTATTACAATAATTATACCCTGATCAACAATCTAAACAACACCTATTGATTATAGTAGAAAGACCTACACCTACTATACAATAGATTTATTACTATTTTCACGAGGGGGTTTTTGTTGAATTTTTTCCTACTTTTGTTTACTTTAATAACAGCAATCGGTTATTTATAAATAGTTATTAGGTGTTGATAATTGATATAATTAATTGATACCAATGTGAATAATTCAGATTATAATGTAATGATATTTGTAATTTATTTACTAAAAATAACAAATAAAAGTTTATTCTTTACATTGATTCAAGAAAATTTCATCTTTGGCCACATATAAGTAATTAATAGTAAGTGCATAATATTAATTATATAATTAGCCACTGTTTTATTAGTATAATTCATTTTTATTATATACATCAAATATACAAGCATGTGCTACAATATTTTAATGAATTTATGACTTATGACACATAATTTTGTATAGTTATATATACACCAGACCAAAAATATTAATAAATTCTTAAAAGAATCCAATAATTACTTATAGTGTGCGATTCTAAAAATATATTTGTCCAAAATAGTTTCTTTAAAAACTGAATTGTATAATATACTAATTTTAATAAATTAGACAGACATAAGCTATTTTCTAAAAGTAAAATTAATGAGAATGGTCATAAAAATACATTTTTAATTGATGATGGAAATTTATTTAAACCAAGTAGTGACTGATCTCATTATATATATATATATATAATGCAGTACCAATAAAAATAAGTAAATATTGTTTAACCAACATTGTTATTATTATCATTAGATTAATTCATAGGAATCACCAAATTCAACATAAGTTTACAAACAATAAAATAGAAATATTACATATTATGTATCTTGGTATAAATATATACTCATAAATAAATATAAAATATTATAAGTTAGTTGTTTGAACTTGTAAATTTACAAAGTACAAGAGGTTACAAGTTGATATTAATATTTTTGGTCTGGTGTAGATAATTTGATGTATATTTTTTATACTTTTACTGATTATGTTACTATTAAACTAATACTAGATATATAATAAAAATATTAAGAAGTCATATATTCATTAAAATATTGTAGCACATGCTTGTAACACTTTTTATAATTAATAATTAATAATTTATATTAATAATATTATATTATTATTAAAAAATTAAAACTTTAAAAAAATATGAGCAATGAGTTTGAGCTCGAACTTGAAATTTTGGTCGAACTCGGCTAGTTTGTACCCCTACTTATAAAGGAGTAAATATAAATATATAAAGTCAAAAATATATAATTGCAATATATTATTGCTCTCAAATTATAATCATTGGATAGAAATATTATAAGAGATTATTAAATTATGGATAAAAATTAAAAAAAATATGTAATCTTTTGGCTCATGTCAACATTTTTTTATCAAAATCATAATGAAATGGGATCAAGTGTAAACAGAGGATCTTCGAAAAGGGTGTAAGTGTTATTTTGGGGAAAGTGTACACAAAATTACACTTTTAGTCCCATAGGTTAGATGGGTCGACACATTTAGTACTTCGCTTTCTGAGATTATCATTTTACTCCTAAAATTGAAATATTTTGATAGATTTGGTCCCAAAATGACATTCTTCGTCAAAAAACTAACGGCACACACACGTGACGTGTGCATGCCCATTAGTGGGAGCAAAGCGTGGGACTAAATTGGTAATTTCTCAGAAAGCGTGGGACTAAATGTGTCGACCCCCCTAACCTATGGGACCAAATGTGTAATTTTGCCTTAAGATTTATATAATCGTTTTTGTTTATAATTTTTTATGAATGGACTTTGTTTAGAAGAGTTACCAAAGTTCTCCATCTCTAAATGCTAAAGTGAGGACGTGTTATAAAGTATACTAATAGTTGTAATTTTTAAAGTATCGTTATACTAATAAAATCAATATATATCCAACGTAATAGTCTTAAAAATGAACACAATACCAAATAATTAAATTATTTAACTATTGCTAAATTTGAATTAGTTAAAATCAAATCTTTTTCTACCTTCTGTATCAGTTCTGGTCGGAATATGCAATATATCAGTTATGTATCACAAAAAAAATTTTAATTGGCAGCAGACTTACAAACACTCATTATGTATGTGGAACTGCAGGGGCTGAATATATCAAATAAATTTAGATGCTGAAACGATAGTATGCTGAGCTGAGCAGAGAGAGAGCATCTCCACAAACATTTAATTAATGAAAACAAGTGTTTTAGTTGAATAAACTGTGATAGAGTTTATGTCTTTTGATTCTCTAAGAAGAATTGTGGCATCCAAAATACATTGTTGAAACTTTTATTTTCTTGAAGTCACTCGTGCTTCAGCAGTTCCCTTACAGAACGAGTTTTATTTGGTATATTCGAGTAATTCTTTTTGTTAAATGAGAAAAAGAACTTCAGTTTTCTAGTTCGTTAATAATTTGCAAAAGATGGTGGAAAAATGTTACTTGTAAACGACATGCAATATGCTCCTCAAGAGAGTAAAAGACCCAAAGACATTTTTCAGAAAAAAAAAAAAAATTGACATTTTTTAAAGAAATCCTGAAAGAACAAATATTGTATATACTTTCCACTTAGTAAAGTTTATCGAAGGGAACCAAATTAAGCAAGTCAAGATTGTGAACTGCTACTTAACACCAAACTCTTTAACGCTGGCATTGAACCCTCAAGGAGCTCCCTCTTGTTCAAAACTCTATTTGATATACAATCTCCTTCCTAAAGAAAAATGCAGCAAAACATACGATTCAAATAGGCAAAATTACACTTTCGGTCCCATTGGTTAGGGGGGTCGACACATTTAGTCCCACGCTTTCTCAGAGATTACCAATTTAGTCCCACGCTTCCCCCCACTAACGGGCACGCGCACGTCATATGTGTGTGCCGTTAGTTTTTTGACGGAACACATCGTTTGGGACCAAATATGTCAAAAAAATTCTTATTTTGGGACTAAATTGGTAATCTTAGAAAACATGGGACTAAATGTGTCGACCCCCTAACCTATGGAATCAAAAGTATAATTTTATCAAAATATGTAATTTTATATTTTTAAAAGAGATTTAAGTGTATTTAACCCTAAAATTTATATACGTTTATACATAACACAGATGCTAGTTTCCTCTGATTCAATGACTTAGAATAGACAGAAAATATATATACATAGCTAATCAATTTCGCGAAGGAAATCAACCTCTTGATAAAATAGTAATTATCTCCACCAACCATAACTTGAGAATTATATCATCAATTATTTAATTCATTTACTAAAGAGATCCTGTTTAAATTTGAGGTCCGTGAATAAATATAAAGTTATGAATTTAAATATTATCAAATATATGAATATTTATTTCACTTTATTTGAATTCATTAATTTATTATGTTTTATAATTTGATATTGATCGATCAATATTAACGTAATAATATAATTATTACTTATATAGCAAAATTAACTTATAAAGCCTTCTGTTTAATTTAATTAAAATGCATTTAACTTTAATTTACTTAAACAATAAAATTAAAATGAATTAATATTCTCTTCAACTCAACTCCTTCATTAAAAACAAAAGGGTAAATTACATCTACCTCCCCTGAGATTTGATATAATTATAAATACCCCTCTCTCATTATCTAAAAAATTACCAATATCCCCTTGAGGTTTGTAACCGTCTAACAAATAACTCATTTTCATCCATTTTTATGGGTGAACTGACCAAAATGCCCTTATGTAAACTAAATTATTTTTTTTTTAAATTTATTTTGGACTACAATGCGTACGGAGAGGTTTATTAAGTTTTTTACACAAAGAAACAATAATACAATTTGCCTCGGTTTATTTTTCTACAATTTTAACTAAAAATTCATGGGTAAAATGGTCAATTTCAGGTCTTTGGTTAAAAATTACAAACCTCGGAGGAGTATCTATAATTTTTCAAACAACGAGGGGTATCTATAATTATATCAAACCTCAGGGGAGGTTACTGTAATTTACCCAAAACAAAAAAACTCTTAAGAAATGGACTCATTCGAACCAATAATTTTTTTTGTGTCTGATGGATAAAACCGAAATTCATGACTAACTAAGAAGGATAATGGATTTGGGTTGGATCTGAACCAACCCCGATTGGGGCGAATTTTGAAATTTTAAACGGGTCTTGAGGTGGGTCCGAGGGTTAGTGGGTTGGACTCGAACCCACCTCGAACCTTGCCCGCTTAATTTTTTTTGTATATTTTATATATAGTTATATAAAGTATATTTGTACATATATAAAAAAGTATAATTATATATATTTATATATAATACATAAACTTAATATTTTATATATTAAAATAATAATATAAATAGTTTATAAACTTTTTAATATTTATATAAGTAACATACATTCTAAAGTTTTTAATATTTAAATGCCTAAAATATGCACATACATTTCAAAAAATAAATAAATTAGCAGCCTTCTAATAATATTATTGTCTCATATTTATAAAGTTATGGTAGTATTATTTTTTAAAAACATACTTTTTAATATTTTTAAAAATATTAACCAAATTTACCGAGTTCATCGGGTCTAAACTAGGTGGGGCCCGAGGTCCATTTTCGGGTCCGAAATTTTCTTGGTGAGGCGAAATCCAGGATATTGGCAAACTTGCCAGACCCACTCCATTGGCCCATTTATATAATTAATATATATATATATATATATATATAAATTTCATGTGTACTACCAAATGTGTGAGTATTTGATTCATATTATATAAATTTATTATAATTTATTTTGTTATTTATAAATATATTGATGTACTGATCGAATCAATGTATTGCTCAAGTATGACATTGATGGAACCACATATACCATTTAAAAAAAAAAAAGAAAAAGAACACCTCAAAGAAATGGAGTCATTTGGAAAACTAGGAATGTAAGTGTGTGAGAGAACGTGAGGAAGATGGGAGAGACAAGTTTAACTGTGTGGGAGGTGCGTGTATGGGGTGAGAGTGACACATCCACAGTCACACACGCGCGTGGTGGACTTGGGCGGCTAACCCTACCCATGTTCGACCCTCAATTTAAAAATATTATTGATATAATAAAAGAATCGATGAGTAGTATCACAAATTATCATTTGAATTAATTTTTTTTTATTTTAGTATAGATTACAACGCACCACTTAAGTTCTAAACTTCTAACTCAAGACTTGATTGAGCATATTAATTTTTTTAGTGTTAATATAATTTTTTCCCCTCATTTTTTAATAATTAATTATGGTGTTAAATTTCATTCAAATCACGTTTCAAGAAACTAATAATTCATAACTTTTAGTATCACTACAATTGTTTTTCATCTAATTATTCTTTATACTAATTAAATAATTTCTTTTACCTCATTTATTAACCTTATTAAAAATAAGATTAGTTACGGAACTTAGATATAATGTTTTTTTTTTATAATCAGTCATGAAACTGCGAATCTAAATAGCATAATCTTATAATCAATTATACAATTGTCAGTGATGCCTAAAAAATGCGCCCAATTCAAGTAAGGCCACGTAATGGGCCCAAAAATGAACGCAGGCCAAGGGGGAATGACTCTTGGACCAAGGCCCCGAGGGAGAAGGGTGTTGGAGTGTAGCAGATGCTCAGAGGCACACCCTTAAGCCCATGCCTCCCACCTGGTTGGTTACCAGCTGGGAGCCGAAGCAAGCAGTTACGTTCCTTGCTCCTGCGTCCAGTGTCATCTTAATGTCTTCTATGAGGGCTTCGTACTCAGCCTCATTGTTCGAGGCCTTGAAGTCGAACCTTAGGGCGAATTCTAGCTCATCTCCTTTTGGGCTAGTCAACATGATACCTGCTCAGTACCCGTATGGGTGGAGGAACCGCCCATGGAGTAAACATGTTCCCTCGTCTTTCTCGACAGGTGCAATTTCAGTCATGAACTCAACAAGCTCCTAGGCCTTGATAACTCACTGAGCTCTACAGCCCATTTAATCATCTTGCCTGAAGTCTTAGCTTTCTGCAGTGTAGTTCGCAGGGGGATGTTAGTGCACACAATAGTAGAATGTGATAAAAAAGTAAGGGTGTAATTTTTTAGCAGTCATTACCAAAGCAAATTCTAGTTTTTCTACCTCGGGATAACGCTACTTAGCGCCATGTAATACCTTGCTAACGTATTCTATGGGTTTCTGAATCCCGTCTTCCTCCTCGATAAGCACGGAACTCACAGCATGTTGACCTGCAGCAAGGTATAAGTATAATGTTTCACCTGTTGAGGGCTTGATGAGCAAAGACAGCTCGGCTAGGTAGGCCTTTAGATCCAAGAAGGCTTGTTGGCAAGTTTCGTCCCATGTGAAGCCCTTGGCCTTCCTTAAGGCCTTGAAAAAAGGAAGGCTATGTTCCGCCGAGCGAGAAATAGATCTACTGAGGGGGGGCTATGCTGCCAGCATGTTTTTGCACTTCACTGAGGTTTCTAGAAAGCTTCATCTCCTGGATCGCTTGTATTTTATCTGGGTTGACCTCGATACCCTTCTTTGTCACCATGTAGCCAAGAAATCGGCCACTTCGAACACCGAATGCACATTTGGTTGGGTTCAGCTTCATGTGATACTTTCTGAGTATGCTGAAGGTTTCAGCAAGGTCTACAATGTGTTGGTCGGCCTGTCTGCCCTTCACCAACATGTCGTCCACATATACTTCCATGTTGTGCCCGAGCTGTTCTCCGAACATACGATCCACCAATTATTGGTATGTTACACCTATATTAAGGGCATAACAATATCAACAGGTCTTAGTGGTTTTTTTTGGCTCTCCTCGTACCAGTTGAATGCTTAGTAGCTCTTCGGCGGCTCAACTCGAGCAGGAATCTCGTTTCCTTGCTCATCATGCTGCATATGTCTTTTCCCCTTCTCCCTGCTAGGCTAGGGAAGGTCTATCTTTATGTCCTTCTGTTGCCTCCTCTCACGGATTCGACGTAGCATTTTCAGGCAGTGTATTGGTCACTTGTGACTTCTCCTACTCCTGCTCCAATAGGGAATTTTAACTTTATGTGGTAGGTGGAGACAACAACTTGGAAGGCATTTAGAGCGGGTCATCCTAAAATGACGTTGTACGCTGAGGACGTGTCCACAATGAGGAAGCGGACCATCTTGGTCTTTTGATTGGACTCCACTCCCAATGATAGAGGGAGCAGGATCTGTCCGAGGGGGTGTACAACCTCCTCTACAAAATCATACAATGATGTATCTATCGGCTCTAGGGGGATATCACCGAGCTCCATCTGCCGGTAGACCACATAGAAGAGGATGTTTGTAAAACTGCCAAAATCCACAAAGATACGTTGAACAATGTAGTTAGCAAGAGTAGCAGAAATAAGAAGCGCATCATTATGAGGTAAATGAACTCCATGTATGTCAACAGGTCCGAAATGGATCATAGGATCCCCTACTGATAGCTTGTGGTCAAGCTCCATTACTGCTCTAGCAACGTGAGCATGGCCGCGCCAAGCTCTATCAGAGTCCCCATCAGTAGGTCCTACTGCAATCATATGATTACCCCCTTGACAGGCGTGTTTTCTGGGCTCTGCTTCTCAGCCGGGAATTTCTCCTTTTTGTGCTCCCTCTTGGGGGGATCAGAGACCTACTCCTCGCTCCTGTGGGAATTGCAATAGCCGGAGCATTCATCCTTCTGTTCACGACGCGGTCCTTATCAACATAGTCCTTCAAGTAGCCGGCCTAGATGGTTCGTTCTATTTCCTGTCTTAGCTGGTGACACCTGTTGGTATCATGTATTCTTTGTTGTACTTGTAGAATTATTTGGATTTTCGAAGTTGAGGGCTTTCCTCTGAGCCCTTAGGCCATTGCAGTATGGGATAGTGGTTTGTGGCTATCAATACTCATGCTCGGCTGGTAATCAGCAGGGTGTAATGCTCATTCTTTGGATCGAGGGGTTTAAACCATCCTCGGGGTTCGCTCCACTCCTGCGGGTAGAGGAGGCTTCTCCTTCCCTCTTTCGGTCTTTGTTTTCCCCCTTCTTGACCAGCCGAGTGTCTTTGAGGTTCATGTACTTCGTTGCGCAAACTAGTACTTCATGAAATTTGCGGCAAGTTTCTTTGCCAAGAATTCGAAGAGTGGTCCTACTCCGAGCCCTTAGGTGAGTGCACTGATCAGCACCTCCTGCTGAGCAGTAGGGACTTCCAAGACAACATTATTGAAACGTTGCACATAGGCTCTTATTGTCTCCTTTTCCTCCTGCTTGACTCCGAAAAAGCTGATAGCCAATTTCCGATACTTCTTGCTACTATCTAATTGGTGTAGGAGAAAGGAGCTAAACTCTGCAAAAGATCTTACTGATCCAGCTGGGAGCTGGTCGAACCATTATTGGGCAGAGTTAGTTAGCGTAGTAAGAAAAAAACGGCATTTAATACCATCAGTATACCTGTGTAGCAGGGCTTCATTTTCGAACTTACGCATATGTCAGCTGGGTCAGTGGTGCCATTGTAGGCAGGTAGATGAGAAGGTGCTCGGAATTAGGTAGGGAGCTCTTCTGCCATGATATCCTTATTGAAAGGAATGTCACGATATGCCGGTAAAGTATCTTGGTTACCTGCTGGCGAAGCTTGACCACCTTCTTCCTGAGGGTTTGCCAAATTTTAGGAGGCTGAAAAGGGGTAGCCTCCTTGTTGGCGGAGCCAGTAGGGAGGGATCGGTCCTGTTGTTATCCAACAGGGGCCTGCTCGTCCATCGATTGACTTCCTGGCGTTCATCCTCGCCACTTGCTTGGGAGCCACGAAAAGTTGAGCGAATGGTCTCTACTATGAACTTGCAAAGGTTCTCGTAGAGGAGCGGATCCAAAACAACATGAGCAGCGGCTAGGTTGGACACCAAGGCTGGAAGGTCACCAACTGGAGGGATGGCACCAGTTGGAGTAGAGATGGCACCAGTTGGAGTAGGGAAAGCACCAGCCGGAGCAAGGAAGGCCCCAGCTAGAGCAGGGCGATCGACAACTGCTAGGAGGCCACCAGCTGGAGCTAGGTCACTAGCTGGAGCGGGGGCGCTTTCGGCGCTCCTCATCTGTTCAGGAGGTAAGATGGTGGATCTTACAGCAACATGGAATGAGGCATCTCCCGAAAAAGATCTAATGTTATCCGAATCGGCCATTTCTCACGTCAAAGCTCAAGTTTTCCACATACGGCACCATGATGTGTACCGGGATCCATCAGCACCATAAAATGTCGAGGGACCATCACGAAAATTCCAAGATTGTAGGGGAGACTAACCTGCAGAGAGGGGTTAGCACTCTGATGCTTAAGTCAGTAATGTTGAAAATACTGATAAAATAAATGAAAAAACTTGAAATAAGTGAAAATAATGGTAAATGGTGTTTGTGGAGTGTTGAAATGTGCAAAAGAATACTGAAAATAACTAGAAGATAGAGAGAAAATGTGTGCAAAATGAAGTGCCAAAGTAGAGTGAAAATGTTACTTGACAAATGACTGTGTAGGTTGGTCATTTTATATTGTTCCGTATGTCTGATTTTTGGTAATTAAGTTGAGAGCCATATATTATTGAAATCCTTGGGAAGTCAGCTTTTCAACCCAACAAACCACGCCAGAATAGGAGTAGAATTGAAGGAGATATGATGGTTTGAGTCAACCTTGCCATGTCTGTCATATTTTCCGGTAAAGTAGTTACCTACTAAGAAACATCAAGATTGTCCTCTGGGAATTTGGATAAGGCTTTTTAGTATGATGTGGCTCCACGTCTTGGTCACCTGTATTGAATCCCTGACATTCAATGACTAGGCTTGTTGTACGAGGTTTTTCCCTGGACCTATCAGGTCAATCAAAAATTGGACCTACGTATAAGAATCCTACTGTTTTGGACCACATGTACTTGGTCTGCTGGACTGTTCTACTCTTGAACTTACCGGGTAGAATTTCAGGGGCATCATATTTAATTTAAAGAATCATCATAGAGGGATAAGTGAACTTTTCTTCCGTTTGGAAATTCACGAGGATCTCATACGAGCGTAAAATATATTTAACTCGTTAACTTATAAGTCCCCATCTTGAAAGCTATGGTTGCTACGTGAATTTGTCATGCCGTATTTTCACCCAATCAGAGCCATAGGATTCACTTTCCGTGGGGCCCGAGAGAGCCCTAGCGTACAAGACCAAGAGTGGGGCCCGAGAGAGCCTTGGCGTACAAGACCACGAGTGCGTGCGTACGTGATCGCCTGGGTTGCGCCACGTCATCTGTGGGCCGGAATATGATGTAAAAGGAGTATGAGGACCACATGGAGCAAGCAGTTCCCTGGGGGCCCACTAGTCCTCTTGAGAAATAAATACAAAATAAAAAGGAATTGTTGAAAAAGGATATGAAAAGGGTGTAACATCTGAATCAGCTAATTTGATTGAACTCTTAACTGAATTTCCAACCCCAATAGTGTTGTGGGCTCTTTTTGGCTTTATTTCAATATATATCAGGCGCTGTGACACGTGGTTTTTGTGTGCAAATAAAATAATATTGCATGTTTTAAATTGAAAGAAAAAAACTATTCCTTATCCAAAAAATAATACCTTGAAAGTATTATTGGCATAATAAAAAAATTAGTGTCGCAGTATTATTAACCATCATTTGTGAGTTGAAAAGGCTTTTTTCTTTTTATACTAGCCGTCGTGGCACGTCATCCCTGCGTGAATATAAAATAATATTGCACACTTTAAAATGATTGTAAATGCAAATAAGAAATATATATATAAATCGACACATTACATTTAAAAAAAAAAGAAAGAAACAAATAAAAAAAGAAAAGAAAACTAACTTTAAGGGTACTATTGTCATAACTAAAAAATTGGTATCGTGATGTCATAAACCGCCAATTGTGAGTAAGAAAGGTCTTTTCAATATATATTAGTATAGATTAATATAGAAAATAAAATTGTCTATACTATTATATAAAAGGAACCCCTTTTTTAAAAATGGCGGGTAATGACACCGCCGCACCACTTTTTTATAATCCCAAAAATAACCATCAACTCATATGATATCTAATTTATCCAACTTTCCAAATTTTATATTAATTGATAAATTAGTTTTTTTCTTTCTTTTCTTCTTTTTTTTAATGTGATGTGTTAGTTTATATATTTTACTCTTATTTATAATATAATTTAAAGTGTAAGAAATTATTTATTATATGCACGCAGGAATCGCGTGTCACTGCGGCTCGTATATATTAACCAACACAATGCATTTAAAAAAAGAAAGAAAGAAAGAAAAGAAAAGAAAACTACCTCAGGGGTATTATCGTCATAAACAAAAATTTTGTGTTGTGGTATCATTAATCGCCATTTGTGAGTTAAAAAAGCCTTTTCTTTTTATATTAGTATAGATATACTAGCCGTCGTGGCACGCCGTTCCCGCGTGCATATAATAAATTTTTGTACCCTTTAAAATATATTATAAATAAGAGTAAAATATATAAACTAACACATCACATAAAAAAAAAAAAAGAAAAAAAAGGAAAGAACGAAAAAACTAATTTATCAATTAATATAAAATTTGGAAAGTTGAATAAAGTAGTTATTATATCAGTTGTGGGTTATTTTTAGCATAACAAAAAAGTGGTACGACAATGTCATTAACCGCCATTTATGAGTAAAAATGGAATTTTTTTATATAATAGTATAAATATAATAACATATAAAATTAATCGGATGTTTAAGTTCTATTTTGGGGCTCGTTTGATTCGTGTGCACGCGCAATTAAATTGACTATCATAGATAATTGTACATTTGGTTTATGATATTAGAATTCAATATTAATACCGATCGGGTATTATCAATATTAAGTTATGGGATAGTGTATTCCACCCAACGATTATTGTACTTAGGATTAAATTTTTTTTTATTTAAATGCTCTCCCACTTTTCACTTTCTTCACGAAAATAAGACGAAAATCACTTTTTTCCTTATTTATGAAAATATTTACATGCTTAAAAGAAATATATTTCAAATTATAATAATTTAATAATAAAATATAAAAAAAATAATACTTCATTTTGGGGATATTCGAAAAGTATATGAGATTGATTAGTTATTAAATTTCAAAAGGTAGCATTTTTATCATATTTTTGTAATGTTTTTAAAAAATTACGAGTATGTTTGGTTGGGGAGAACTGAAAGTGTAGGAGAAGTAAAATTAAAAGAAAATGTATAAGAAAAAGTTTAGTATTTGGTTTGGAGGAAGAGATGGAGGGGAAGTAAAATTGGATGTATAAGAAACCCCTCTAGAGTCCAATTCCGTTTCTGTCCGAAATTAGGCGGAAAAGTAGTTGTATAAGACCAAAAAGACAAAAATAGTACATATTTTATTTTTATTTACTCTATTGCCATATATATGTACATTTCCATTCAATTCTTTCTCCTTCCTGTTGATAATACCATACATAATCGCTAGAGAAAAGATACTCAAATCGTTGGAAAAACTACTACGTCGAAGTCAATAATCCGGTAAACATACTTTTCATTTGGGATTTTTCAAAAAAAATTATTGCTAAATTGCTATTAATTTTGATTGAATAATCCTTGTCCCTAATCATGTTCCCTCTTCCCACCGCCGGCACGAGTAATTTATTTTATTTAAACTGAATAGTTTAGAATAAATGAACAATATTCGTTTTGATGAATATTTTTATTAATAAAAAATATTATTGATCTTTTTTATATATATTTTTATTACTAAAATTTTTAGATCTTTGATATAAGTATAATATTAACTTGTTTATTTTTTAGGGTTAATTACACTTAGACCCCCTCTGAAAATGTATAATTACACTTTCCCCCAAAGAAGTTTTGAAATTACATTTACACCCCTTCTAAAAATTCTTTGTTTACACCTGACCTCCATTCGTTAAAGTTTGGGCGAAAAATGTTAATTTCAACAAAAATAATTACATAAATTTTCAATTTTACCTCTCATTTAACATTCTCGTGCAATAATTTTGTACTTATAAGGAAAAAATATAATAATATTGGCCTCACTCCATACATATACGTTACACTTATCTTCTTATAAGTACAAAAATATACATGAGAATGTTAAATGATGAAAAAAATTGAAATTTTATGTAATTATTTTTGTTCACGTGAACATTTTTCGTCTAAACTCTAACGGATGGGGGTCAGGTGTAAACAGAGAATTTTCGAAGGGGGTGTAAGTGTAATTTCAAAACCTTTTTGGGGGAAAGTGTAATTATACATTCTCAGAGGGGGTGTAAGTGTAATTAACCCTATTTTTTAATACAAAATGAAGAGAAGGGGTTAAACTGTAAAATTATAAAATTAGTCTTTTCTTCTCAATCTAATTTTTTCGTACCAAATAAGGAAAAGTATTTGAGATTTACTCCCCTTCCAATCATACCAAACAACTTGAAGGAAAAACACTATTTTTTCCCTCCCTTCCCCCTTCCCCTCCCCCTCCCCCTTTCACTTTCATTTTCCTCCCATTTGAAACAAACGAACCCTAAGTATTTCCTATAATGTTAAAATAAAAATAACCTAAAAGAGGATATCCTTAATGGCCCTTTTATATTTAATTATATTTTATAATTATTTTAACCAACCATCAGATTATACTATCACATATGGGATATCACACATTATCATACGTCAAATCAAACAACATATATTAGAATATGGGATTAATTATCCTTTCATTTTTCGTTCACATAATTCCATCATGCATAATCTTATCCCACAAACCAAAAGAAGACTTGTGGATATTGATAATCTTTTATTATTTTCTTTTTCTTTTTTTTTTGTGTGAAAATAGAACTGTAATAATTATTACAACTGTAACAATCGGTATATCAACCGTTAATATCAAATATTAAAGTATAAAGATAATTACTGTAACGAAATATTTATAACTAATCAACTAGTATTAAAGTAAAAAGATAACTAACTTAAACTAAAATAACAACTCACGTGTTGGTCGAATTTAAAACCATATCCTTGTAACTAAGGGGCCTCAATATTACCAATTAAACTAGACTTCATTTGTTATAATCTTGTAAATGTTATTATGTACGATCAATCGATCCAATAATGACACTTTGATCCTGTGAGAAATAGATCACGGGTTCGAGTCCCAAGAAAGAACTTGCGGAACCAGTTTAACCAAGAAAAAAAAGATTGGTTTGAGCTCTAATAAGTCAGTAAAAAGTCAATCGGGATAAAATATGGATTTTTTATTCCATTTTTTTGCTACTATCAATAAGTTCAATAAATTTTAACTAACAAGAGATTTATGTGTTAGACAGAAATAAACTTTACAGATATTAAATGTAATTTTTTAAATCACATGAAAATATACGTATAATTACATCAAAACTTGAGGAGAAAGCGATGTAATTATCCCATAATTTAATGGGTGTCACAGTATAGAGTAAAATGTTGAATTTTTTTGAAAATTTTCATGCTAGGTACCGACTTAGACTATTTCTCAAGAATTAGGCAAAATGTGGGACTAAATTTTGTTAGCCAAACTTTGACAATTTTATCCAATATTTAAGGTTCAGTCATGTCGTAGTCTAAAATTAATATATATATATATATATATATAGTGTCTAACCTCTATAAATTAATACTTGATAAATTAATATTTTTTTTGGGCCCAATTTGGGCCCGAGGTCTAAATTAATAATTTCGATAAATTAATAAGATAATAATTTTTTGGAAGACCCTTATATAAATTTATGGACTCTTCAATATTATAAATCAATAATTCTATAAAATTACAAATATAACTAGGACAAAATAATAAATATGATTATATTGTTGTTTGTTTTTTATTAAAATTTAAATTTATCTTTATTTCACCCATAACTTTCCTTACTGCATGTAAATGCTCCAGTGTTGCACTCTCATACTGCAACAAATTTTGTGAAAAGGTGTTGCCCTTATGACTGCTTCCTTTTGGAAGATTTATATTTAAGTAGTCGTATTGTGCGTGAACATCGTTCAATTAGTCAATACAATGTATATGTTTTATTCATGCAGAATAATGTTGATTCGTTAAATCGAAAAAAATATCTTTAAATTAATAAATTATTAATTTATCGATTAATTAACACCTTTTTAAATTGATAAAAATATGTGATCCCAACATTTATTAATTTATAGAGATTTTACTATATATATATATATTTGAAAATTTCGCCGTACAAATTTACTACTTGTCAAGAAAGATATTTTATAAGTAATTCAATGACTGATAAAATATATTTCATTGTACTTAACTCAATGTTTATTTTTTTAATATTTTAAAAATAAAAATAAGCATATATAAATTAATAAACAATTAATTTGATTAATAATATTGTTTCTCATGAAAATTATATTTGGATAATATTTTTTTTAATATTTCAAACTCATAAAACAATATAATAAAAGGATAATTGCACCACTCTCTCATTAGGTTTGGTGCAACTACACGTAGACCTCCTGTAGTTGGAAAAATACATTTAGTACCTCTAATATTTTATTTTATCTAACAAATAGATGCATAAGGATAATTTAATCAGAAAATATTTGTTTCTGCAATAAGTTAGTACAAGTCAATCAGGTAGATCTTCATTCAATTTTTTTACGCATGCACTAGAAAAAAGTTACTATTTGTTACAAATTTAATGATTATGGCTAAAATTATGGTAAATAACTATTATTAACCATGATTAAATCAAATGGATGCAAAAAATTAGTTTTTCCACTATGAAAAAATTATTTTCCAAAGCTAAGATCCATAGTAAAACATTTGTCATGGCTTTTAGCCACCCTCGTATAAATCACGGCCATAAACAGTTACATGGCCGTGATCAATAACTATAAATTACGATTATTTATTATTAACTATGTCAATTAACCATGGTATAGTTCTTGTAATGATATCATCAAGGTGAATTTTGAATAACGAATAAATCTATTTGTTAGATAAAAATAAAGTGTCAAAAGTGCTATATATAATTTATCAAAAATAATTAAAAAAAAAAAACTACACATAATTTCATCAAAGTTTACGAGAGACGAGTTATCTGTATAATAAATCTAATAGATTCGACCCGTCAAATCTAAAGTTGGGTCCAAATATCCGCCCCAGGTACATAGCAATAGACAAATAGTTAAATAATAGCAAGGTCCATATTATACTAATCCGGATCTTTGATATTGGGGCCGCAGGAATTATTGACTTTTTGGAGTTGTAAGAAGCGGGATCTGCCCACGTGCGACTACCAGCAGGTTGGCCCACGCACCTCAATTACATTGAAATCGCATTTGAGGCGTGGGTTAGGAATTGACGCGACTATGCTTAAGCGTGCCGAGTATGGAACTCAAGGCGTGGGTGGTACGTTAGCGTAATGGTTAATGTTGAATTTCCGGTTAAATACAATTAATTTCTTTGTATTAATTAAAAAGAGTAATTCACCTTCTAAAAAAAAATAAATAGTATTTTACTCCCTTATGTTCTTAAAAATGGAACAAAAACCCCCTGACGCATTTCGTGTATTACACGCGCGATTTTTTCTTTTTTTTATTTTTTTAATTTTTAATTTAAAATAACATTTATGCCCTCATTTAACAACCGTTGCATTGAATTCAATCTAAGATCTAAATTCGTCTAATAGATCAACGGTTTAAATTTTATTGAATTTAGAATCAATGGTTCAGATTTAAGCAAATATTCAATAAAAATTATTATATTATAAATAATAAATCTGAATATATTTATATATATAATAAGTTGTATTCAATAAAGAGAGGGGGGGGGGGGAGAAGGGGGCGGCTGTCGGGAGAGAGAGAAGGGGACGGCCGTCAGCGACCTTGAAGACGAAGGGGGCGAGAAAGAAGAGGGGGCGCGGATCTAGGCAGAAGGCGACGAGATGGTGGTGATGTGGGCGGAAGGTGACGAGGGGAGGCGGCGGATCTCAGCGAAAGGCGACGAGGGGGGGGGGGATCTGGGAGGAGAGGAGGGGGAGTGGCCGCGACCGAGGGGGAGAAAGGGAAGGGGGTGCGACGGGGGATGGAGGAGCAGGGGGCGGGGGCGGCGACTACAACGGCGACGACGACGATGGTTGTTGGCAAGATGAAGAAGAAGGCAGAATACATATATTATAATATTATTTATATAAAGAACATATATATTAATATATCTAAAATATTAAATATTATTTTATAAATAATATATATTAATATATTAAATATATTATAAAATAATATTTTTATTGCTCAAAAAATATGCCTAGATGCAATAGACGCGCGTGTAGTTCACCGTCGAGCCTATTTTGCTCTATTTCTAATAACACAGGGGGGTAAATTACTATTTTAATTTTCACAGGGGGATAAATTTCATTTTTCCCGTTGAATTTCTATCAATAAGTTTGACTTTCGTTAAGGGTATGTTTAGCTCAAAAGAAAAGTGAAAGTATATGAGAAGTGAAAGTAAAAGGGGATGTATAGTAAAAATTTTAGCGTTTGAGTCGGGGGAAGAAATGAAAGGGAAGTAAAATTGAATGTATATGAAACCCTTTCGGAGTTCAATTTCAATTCCGTCCGAAATAGGGCGGAAAGTGGAAGCATGAAAGCAAGAAGACAATATATATATATATATATATATATATTATTTACTCTATTGCCCATATATATATGTATCTACTTCCCTCCAATTCTTTTCTCATTCCTGCTAATAATATCGTACATAATCTTTATGAATTTGGATTTTTAATTTGAGGGCGTTGGTAGTAATTTTTATTTTATTTAAACTGAATAGTTTAGAATAAATTAACAATATTCATTTTGATAAATATTTTTATTAATAAGAAATACTATTGTTCTTGTTTGATATATATTTTTATCAATAAGGTTTTTAAATCTTTGATATACTAAAATTATATCAATATAATATTAACTTGTTTATTTTCTAATACAAAATATAGAGAAATGATTAAACAGCAAAATTACAAAAATTAGTCTATTAATTTGATGTGGTAAAATCTTTTACTCAAGGATTTAGAAGCTTGTCTTGTTCTATAATGGGAGAGGGTTTATATAGGAAGAGGAAGTAGGAAGGATCTCCTTTAGATACGCAATTGGCCTAGTGGACGAGATATTGTCAGAAGGTCTAGTATTTAGAGACTCCTTCTACTATGAGCCCTCATGTTCATACGAGGCCCCCTATTCGCCTTCGTACGAGGTGGGAATCTTGACCGCTTTATTAGTCTTTTACTATGTGATTCGAGGTCTTTTCATCGTGGGGAGACTTCGTACTTTGTTCGAGGCTCTCCACTTGGCCCAGTTGGCTGGATATCCT
This sequence comes from Sesamum alatum, assembly GCA_034509735.1. Lineage (NCBI taxonomy): Eukaryota > Viridiplantae > Streptophyta > Magnoliopsida > Lamiales > Pedaliaceae > Sesamum > Sesamum alatum. The sequence continues at coordinate 26,718,908 of JACGWO010000010.1, read as the reverse complement.
CGTACTTTAGTGGATTCTTCCTAGTTTTGGGAAATACGAGATTTCCAAAGTGCATGCATTTATTGGTTTGAGGCGATCCACTTGGCCCACTTAATAGGATACCCTCGTATTTCGGCAGATTCCCTCGTATATGAGGTATAGGAAGGGTCCTCGTCTATCGATCTCTCTCTCTCTCTCTCTCCGGCTCCTTCTCAGCACCCTCCTTACGAGGCAGTTGTTTTAATCGAGGTGTAAGTACTCGTTTACTTACACATCATTAGTCCCCCAGTTTTTTTGTGAAGCCCTTCTTTGGTGGCAGGACAAAAAAAGTATTTTATGTTTATCTTGTATCTCCGAATTGAATTCTTTTGGCAGTAGGAGTGAGAAGAACTTTTACAGCAGGTAATAATGACCTAGTTCTGACCACCGCCCCACCGGCCCCCTATAGGTTTGCCACGCGTCTTCTTCCCCTACTTTTATTTTTTGCTAAGACACATCCTGAAGTGGCACGTGTCTTCCCTTTCTCTCACCCTTTCATCTTCACCCTTTTCACCTCCCCCTCTTGACATTCAATTTGTGCACTATAAATCCTTCATCGATCCCCTTAGAACCTCCTTGTTCCCATTCGAACACGACATCATTATCCTTTAGGAATTTTAAGAGTCGATCCCTTTCCTCCTCTGGCATAATTCCTCTTATTCGCACCAACCTGTCCGGCAATACAGGATCCAGAACCACACTTTGTACTTTATCTATAGGATCCATCCTTTCTGCACTAGTGGCCAGCTTTGGGATTTCCCTTTGGCTTATCTGTCTAAGCATATGGCATCGACATTCTCTGGCTTTCCTTTGATCACCTCGTACTTCCCTAACCCCTCAACTCGTATGGAACTTGATTTTTAAACACGAGGTAGAGACCACAGCTCCAATGGCATTGAGGGTAGGTCTTCCTAGTATCACGTTGTAACTTGGTTGCTTTGCGTCTACCAGTAGAAATGTTGTCATTCTAGTAAGACTTTCTGGGTCTTCTCCCAGGGACATGGGCAACATGATTTCTCCAACTGCCTGTACGGTGCTTCCCTCGAATCCCATCAAAGTAGTTTTTATGGGTTGAATTAATGAATGCTCCAGCCCCATCTTCGTAAATGCTTCCAAGAAGAGAATATCCACTGAGCTCCCACTATCTATCAAGATCCTTCGTACTTCCATATTGGATATCACAGCTGTGATGACTAGGGCTCTTCGTGTGGGAAGATTATTCCTTCCTCGTCTATTTCCGAAAAGTTGATAGGGGGCTTTTCCAGCGTAACTTCCCCTTTGGCATGCGAACTCACAAATACCGATCCGGTGATTTCCTGTAGGTGTCTCTTTCTGGCGGTCGTTGAGGGTCCCCTATAATTTCCACCTTCAATGACGTTTATAATTTTTCCATGAGCTCCGCGAGTCCCTGAGTATCCTCCTGACTTTTGGACCGGTGCTTGGGCCGGAGCCTTTCTTTTCCCGGTGGCTTTAGCCAGGGGGGAAGGGGACTGAGTGAGTTTCCCTAGATACCCCATCTGGATAAGCCTTTCCAGTTCATCTTTTAGATGGAAGTATTCTTCAATCATATGCCCTCTGTCTTGATGAAAATTGCAATATTTTGAGGACCTCATCCAATCCTCATTATCCTTCATTTTAGGTGGCCATCTCAACTGTTTGTTTCTTTCGGCCACCATTAAGGCTTGTGCTCGTGTAGTTTTCAATAGGGTGTACGCCTCAACTCCATACTTTCGATCCTGAATTCGCCCTTCCATCATCTTCATGGGATTGTCTTTTATTAGCTCCTTTTGTGGCTTATAGGTGTTTCTGACCCACCAGGACTCCTTGATTAAGATAAACTTCTCGGCTCTCCTTAGTAACTCGTCCCACGAATCGGGGGGTTCTCCTATAAGGGAATCAGCCAACCCTCCATTACGCAACCCCTGCGCCATTATTCCCGATAAGAATTCCGAGCTAATGCTAGGTACGTCTAGAATTTCGTTAGTGAATCTTTGTATGTAACTCCTCAGCGACTCTCCCTCCTCTTGCACTATGGCAAAGAGATGGCTGGGATTTTTTGCCTATTGCTTATTTCCCGCGAAGTGGTGTACAAAGTTTCTCACGATCTGATCAAAACTCATTATAGACCCTTGAGGAAGTTGTGAGAACCACGTCTGGGCCCGATCCACTAGAGTGGTACGGAATATTCTACACAGCATGAGGTCACCGGGGTCGACCGAATCCATAGCTACTATAAATTGGTCGACATGGTCACGAGGATATCCCTTCTCCCCCCCATATGATGCAAGTTGCGACAGTCTGATATGGTTTGGGAGGGTGGCTGCCAATACTTCAGGGGAGAATAGGCTACTTTTTTTAACGTTGGAAGTATGGGGCATGAGCTGCCTCCTGAGTTCATCTAGGTCTTTGCGTAGGGACGCGACGTGAGGGTCCTCCAGGAATTTGGTTGGCGTTTCCTGAGGTGGTTCAAGCAACAGGTGTCATGGCGTATGACTACTTCCTACCGAATTTTCTTGGGATTTCGGCCGGGGGCTTCCTCTAGGCGAGGGAGAGCGATCATCGATTGACCGGTGCATGGGCCCCTTTTTCAGTTGCTTCTTCCAGTAACACTCGAACATCCTCCATTCTCACATATGTTGGGTTGGGTGGGGCGTGATTCTCCAAAGACTCCTTCAGCAGGTTTCTCCCGGATTGTTCAGGGGATAACGTATTCTCTCCTCCTTCTTCTTGATCTATTTCCCGATACCCTAACATGACTTGCCTCCTTACCATCCTTTTCTTACTATTTTTTTTTTTAGCTTCCCACAGACGATGCCAATTTGATGTGGTAAAATCTACTCAATGATTTAGAAGCTTGTCTCGTTCTATAATGGGAGAGGGTTTATATAGGAAGAGGAAGTAGGAAGGATCTCCTTAAGATACGCAATTGGCCTAGTGGACGAGATATTGTCAGAAGGTCTGGTATTTAGAGGCTCCTTTTACTATGAGCCCTCATGTTCATACGAGGCCCCCTATTCGCCTTCGTACGAGGTGGGAATCTTGACCGCTTTATTAGTCTTTTACTATGTGATTCGAGGTCTTTTCATCGTGGGGAGACTTCGTACTTTGTTCGAGGCTCTCCACTTGGCCTAGTTGGCTGGATATCCTTGTACTTTAGTGGATTCTTCCTGGTTTTGGAAAATACGAGGTTCCCAAAGTGCATGCATTTATTGGTTCGAGGCGATCCACTTGGCCCGCTTAATAGGATACCCTCGTATTTCGGTAGATTACCTCGTATATGGGTATAGGAAGGGTCCTCGTCTATCGATCTCTCTCTCTCCGGCTCCTTCTCAGCACCCTCCTTACGAGGCAGCTGTTTTAATCGAGGTGTAAGTCCTCGTTTACTTAAACATCAATTTTCAATCTCTCGTACCAAACAAGGAAAGTATTTGAAGGAAAACTGTAATTCTTTTCATCCCTTTCCCCCTTCCCCTCCCCTTTCCCCTTTCCTTTTCCTTCCATTTGAACCAAACGAACCCTAATATGTGTGGATATTTGTTTTATTTTATATGATTATATTATAATTTTTATTTTGTTATTTTTCTAATTATATTAGCATAGTGATCAAATACTGAGATATTCATGTAATCGTGTAGTTACTCTGTAAATAAAGTGATAATTACGTTTACACCCTCTGGCCTATGGTCAGTTTGCACAAACCACCATATTTTTTGCATAATTACAAAAATTATCTCTAACAGTCAAAAAATATGGATAGTTTGAATAGTGATGTTGATTATTTTAGAAGGTGTATGTGCAATTTTCCAAAAGCAAGGGTGGTTTGCGCAAATAATATTGACATTTTTTGTAGTTATGTGTAATTATTCAAAAAACATGGATCATTTATATAAACAGTCCATAAGTCAAGGTATGTGTAAATGTAATTATTACTTAAATAGAAGCTACCATCCCTTTTTTTTCATGCAACCAGAGTTTCCAAGTCAAATCAACTTTACTTAATATTTGTAAATCAATCAACAACTTATAGCAAATAATGAAACAACATACCAACAACTTTTAAACAAACAAATTAATAATATACCATTATTAAAAAAATAAGGGATAATTGCATAATACCCCATTGTGTTATGGGGAAATTATTAAAAACCTACATGTGTTAATTAAATAGCCAAAAAGACCCCATATAATTATAAATCTACAAAAACAACCCTCTCCATTATTAAAAAAAAAATGGAGAGTGGCCTACACTCGCGCAAAATATGATTTTGACCCATTTTCAACCTTTTGACCTTGTGAATGGACAAACTTACCCCTATTTTATGCAATTATTTCCTCTCTTTATTTTTTTATTAATTCTTTACCCTTTTCATATTTTACTAAAAAATTTTGATAAATACTAAATAATTAATATTCATTAATATTTATATGAAAAAAAATTATTACATCAAATTAAATTATTATATATATATAAATATATGAAATTTTTTGGTATTTTAATATTTATAAATTTTAAAATCAAAAGACATGATTTTGTTTTTAATATTATTAATTAACTTGATTTTGTGTTGAGTATATTTTGAAATTATATTATTATAAAATACAGTAAATAAATTTTAGTATTTCAATATAATGGTATTTAAACATAAAATTACATAATTAATTTAATTCTTTATATTTAAATTTATAAAATTAAAAATACAATAAATAAATAAAAAGAAAGTAGTGTCGTCTTACCCAAGTCCCCCCCCCCAAAAAAACCTCCCCTTCCCCACCGCCACCACCCCAACGCCTTTGCTGCCTCACTGCCCCCACCCCATCGCCTCCCCTCCCCCCTACACGGCGAGGGGTCGTGGTCGCGGCCGCCCAGAGCTGGGCACAATGTCGTCGTCCAGATCTGAGCGGTGACGTCCTGAGCGACGATGCCCGTCGCCGACCCAGCTCTGGGCCGCGGCAAACGTCGTCGTCTCTTACTTGTGGGGGCGACGATGATGGCGACCTTTGATGTCGTCGTCGCTCATATATATAAGTATGATATATATATATATATATTTATACATACTATATTATATATGTTATATATATAATTGCATATTATAAATATAACATATATTTTTAAAATTTGTTAAAATTTGGACAATTTATTTTTACTATTGAAGACCGATGGCTATTTAAACAAGGACATAATAGACAAATCACTAAAAAATTTAACACCGTTAAAGAAAATTAACGGCATAAGAGAGTGTGCTTTATTTTGAAAAACACTAGAGTTTTTTGCCTATATTTTTAACTCAAGAAATTTTAACTAAATTTTGAAAATACATAAAAAGTTTATGCAATTATCCTAAAAATAAATTAAATATTTATATTCATAGTACTCGAACTCACAATGTCTTTAATTAACAATCCATGAATGAATTGAGTCGGATACAAACAATCTAAGAGGGGCCCGTTTAGGTACGGCTTCGGGCAAAATTAACCCCACACATTAGTAATTCATAATTAAAAATAATAAATAATAAATACCTAGGAACAAGGGGTGTTGCACGTGCGTGTCACGAGGGACCACGTGCTGGTCTCCAATGGCACCCCGGGAAGGCTGCATCACGAAACTACTAACCTACTCTAATATTGCATCTTATATTCGGCATATAAAGTATTCAACGTAGCATGAATTTAATATTTTATTTTTTTTCTTTTTTTGTGTGAATTAAATATTATTAGAAGAAATATGATTTATTGTCACGATTAATTATCATTATCGATACTAATTAATTACGATTACGTAATGACTATTAATTGTTATTTACGTATGTATGATCAAAACATTTATCGTGAGTGAAAATAGGGCCTCACGTGATCTTGCTTTATTGATTTTTATAATTTATATGCATTGGTTGTGAAAATATCATAATGAAAATATTAATGAATATTTATATGCTTGAATTTTTTATATTTGGTACATATAAGAAGTTTTTGAAATAAATAAATATACAATTGATTATTTCAAAGTTTGGTATAATTAGTAAGTTAGGAGTGAATTAAAAGCATTGATCTTTTCCATTTCTATTTATTTATTTTCTTGTTTGTACTTCATTCTATAGGGTAAATTACATCTACCTCTCCTGAGATTTGACATAATTACATTATCCCTTTATTGTTTGAAAAATTAGAAATATCTCCTGAGATTTGCAATCATCCAACAAATAACTCATTTCCATCCAGTTTTATGGGTGAACTGACCGAAATGCGTTTATGCACTGAATTATTTTTTATTTAATTTTTTAAATATTTTTTGGACAACAATACGCAAAGACATGTTTCATAAGTTTTTCACACAGAGCAACAATAATGCAATCTGCCTCGGCTGATTTTTCTATAATTTTAATAAAAACTTCAAGGGCAAATTGATCAATTTCAGGTCTTTGGTTAAAAATTACAAACTTCAGGAGGGTCTTTATAATTTTTCAAACAATGAGGGAGTATTTATATTTATGTCAAACTTTATAAAAGGTTACTCTAATTTACCCTTTTATATATTGTTGCTAAAATTACTAATATCGATGTATCGTACTCCAATTTCCTTTATTAAAAAAATTCAAACCCCATTTTCCCACATGAAAATATAGAAAGAATTGGAATCAAAAAGGGTTTCAAACGTAGAAATATTAATCTAAATTTTATTATTTTAAATTACTCAAACAATTATATATTTTAATATATATCTTGAGTCACACGAGAGGATCTCGTTCTGCAAAAGCAAATATTTCTCGAGATAATACAAATAATATATATGTTCTAAGTAAACTTTAATAACTTGTAGACACTAGACAAGTAGTCTTAATAAATTAATTCTTGTACCTCTTCTAGCTATATAATTAATTAATCAATTAAAAAATACTATACTACAAGCTTATATTAAATAAATAAAAGCGATAATTACATTTAGTACCCCTTACGTTAATTTTCATCCAATAAATAAATCCCCCTAATTTGCTTATATTAGCAAAAAAAAAATTGAACGAAAATTCGTATGTACCCCAGATTGACTTATTACTGATTTATTTGAGATCAATTAAATCTTTTCTAACCAAACTACCTTTATAAGTTACAAGTATACATCTTCACATGCATTAGTGCGTATGAACATGTATAACGGTAATTTGATTAGAAAATATTTATCTGGCGTGTAATAAGTCAGTAATAAGTCAATTGTTGGTTAATATGATTTTTCTTTCGATTTTTTTGCTCATATAAGCAAATTCGGTGAAATTTGATTAATGGTGGATCTATTTACAAATTGGATGAGAACAAACGTCAAGAATACTAAATTTAATATTTTAACCTACAGGAATTTACATATAATTATACTAAATAATAGAAAGAATAAAATGGTGTTCCTTGGTAGACTTGGATTGTAATTAGCACAAGTTTTGGGACTTTGTTTTGAAGCATTGTTTGCATTGCCTTGTTTTGCTCAAAGTCATGCCTCCACTTTTCCTTTCTCACTTTCTAATTTTGGGCTCCACAAATTGCCTCTTTAAGGGACAAAATTAATTGATTTGTGGAGAAAAAAAATATTTTTTTTCATGTATGTAAAATCTAGGGCTTTGGTGCCACTTTTCAATTTTATTTTATTTTATTGTTGGGTTAAAGACAACTTCATCAATCAATTCCCTAAATTAGAAAATTTCATTAACCGTTACTTTAAGAATAAACTAAACTAAATAAATAAATAAGCCCTATATATAGAATTATAAGATAGTTAAACTATTATTAGTTATTTTACCCTTCTTGATATTGAACACACAAAACCCATGATTTAAGTGCAAAAACAAATTCTTGTATCGTTTGAATCATTTTTCAATAATTACTTATATAATTAAATTTAATCAAAATCACGTTTCGATAAAAGTTATAATTTATAACTTTTAATCCAGCCACAATTATTTTTTCTCTAATTAACTATTATGCTAGTTAAATAATAATCTAGTTCCTTCATTAACCTTAAAAATTTGCATTTACCTGATCACAAATGACACTATATATCCAAACGTCATAATCATTTTATTCTAATATCAACTATTTCAAAATTAATTATTTTACAATTAATTATTTTATGATCATTTATACAACCCTCAGACCAAACTAAGTATCAACGATATTAAATCATTGTATATGAGCGAAATAATTAGGTTTTTGCTATTATTTTGAGAAAATAATTAGCGTCCAAAATATTTAATTAAGTGGTGTCAAAATCATTATTTTCAATCGAAAATTTTCCTTTTGTGTGGATGCTAATATTTTCTTGCCATGAATTTTACAAAATTTGACTTACAAATTGAACCCTTTCTTCTCTATTTCTGCTCTTAGCTTAGATATTTGGTATTGTTTTTTTTAGTAATTAAATATATTATTTTCACTCAATTCTATGATTCTTTGGCTCTAAAAGTGCAAAATTCCAACCCCTTCAAGACAAAAGCAAGTACATTTAGATTCTTTAGGTTTAATAATAATTAATAACAAGAAAAGTACGTTCAGATACGACGTTTTGATACATCTTTGAAGCACACATATATATAAATAATGATATGTTTAAATATTGAAATAATACTAAACAAATTCGAATATTCAGAAGCATGCATGCTCTAACCTCGTACTCTCACTCACACACACATGTGTGTATGTATGTGTATATAGGAAAATTATAGGGCGAACCCGGCCAAGTCAACTACTAATATTGCGCCATGCAGAAAATTATTATTGTTTTAAAAAAATTAGTTTTTTAAATTTAATGCTAAACCACGGTTAAATCTATAGTTGGAAAATATTATATATATATATACATATATATTATATCAAGATTAAAGTTTGACAGTACAAATGTAAGAAATCTTTTATTATAGAGGCTTTTGCATAGGTACCAAATAACACTAGAAGAATTATATATTTTGATATGATTAATTATTATGATTACATATAAAAAAATATATGATGGATACTAATTAATTATGGCTGCACAATTACTATATATTAGATGTTTCTACAAGCGAGGTCAAAATATTTACTATAATTAAAATTATGGCAAATATTTGACCACAGGTAAAATCATGACGAATGTTGATTAGCGGTGGTCAAAATTTAAATTTTCACATTAATTTTATCTTATTATGGTAGATAATATTAGTTTACTATGATTTTTAAGTTGTAGTGATTTAAAGCATCTGTAATAATAATAAAAAAAAAATTATAGCGTAAGTTCAATTAGGAACGTCAAGTGACCCAAATGGATTTGAGTTCCAGTAGGAGAGTTGAGGAACCAATTTTGATCTAGAAAACTAAAAAAAAAAAAAAAAAAAACTAAATAAGTTGAATTTTTCAGTATCTCTTTCTATTTTTAAATTAATTAGGGCCTTTTATCATGTATTTTTTAACTTAGACTTTTTTATTAAAATAATATGCTCATTTTAATTCCTTAAATGGGAATTTTATACAATATTCCTCCTTCTCTGCAATATTGAAGCATTTTTATCTAATTTTAAATTGCAAAATAAGATTTTCGGTAATTATGTTTACCTTTTATTGGAACATTTTTCGCAGGGTTTATTCAAAATAATTATATGACATAATTGTAGTCTTAATTTAATTTAAGCCAACTAATTAATTAAATATTAAAAAAATTATGCATATAGAAAATAATTAACAGTATGTATATATAATTACATAGGCTCCCCGAATTTTTTTCATGATTACAGATACTCCATTATATTAATGGTCGTCTAACAAATACTCCCTCGTAACAACCCATTGTAGGAGAATTTGTTAGACTCTCGTTAATTTTGGGGAATAATTATAATTTTTCAAACAACGATGAATATTTTTAATTATGACAAACCTTAGGAGAGTCCGTTATAACTTACCTTTATATTCATTTTTAGAGTATTTTAGGAGCAAAACTGAGTTTAGGTCAAAATAATTGTCCGTACAGTAATAGTGGGCTTCTCTTTGGATCTTATTACTTCAATAAGCCTTTGGCCCACTTTATAGGCCCAAATTGAAGAAAGGCTTAAAACCCAATGGACCTGACTGATCCAGTGGGTCACACATCCCTCACAGGCTCATAGTAATGCGCTCAGTACAGATACCGTCAAGAGAGTGTTTGCAACTGCTTAAAAAAAAATATAAATTGCAACGAGTTTTTATAAGATTTAGTATAATTATAAATACTCTTTCGTTGTTGAGAAACTTACAGATATCCCCTTTATTTTAATGATCGTCCAACATCTGACTCAATCTGTTAGTCTATGTTCGATTTTCATCCTTTTTTTTTGGTGCTAAATGATTAAAATACCCTTGTGAATTATGAATTATTATTTTATTTTTTTTAAAAAAAACCAATTTTTTTATGGTCTATGTGGACAACAACTTTCAAAATTGTCAAAATTTTCTATCTACCTAGTCCCTTTTTTTTTAAAAAAAAAAAAACAGTAGGATTAAAATTGACAATTCCAGACTTCCAACTAAGGATTATATAATTTCATCAAATATTAAGGGGTTGTCGATAAATTTTTAAATAGTGAGAAAGGTGTTCGTAATTACGCTAAACTTTAGGAGAGCTCGTTGTAATTTACAAAAAAAAAAATTATATATACTTCTCAAATTTCGGCTTTCGAAATTCTATTTCTGAGTGCTTTGGGAAATAATTTTAGCCTTTGAAACCTTTTTCGTAAGAAAATATTTTTAAGTCAAAAGCTAAAGACACCCGAAGGATAATTTTGGGCACTCTGGTGGAGTATGGATTGCTTTGACTACTTTGTAAATAAATTCAAGATAATTTCCACTATTTTACCCTCCTTAGGAACAATAATTTTTAACATATATATGAAGACGAAAATTATCTTTCGCAAATTAAACTCTTCTTAGAAGTCATATTTCCTAAATAATTCCAATATCACTTACTATTAGTTTATGCAAACACTCTCAACATCTGTGACCTGTAATAAATTTCAATTTTCGACAACATATAATCACTTTCTTAAAAATAAAAGCTATTGCAAACAGATTCCTAGCTGAAAAAGAACAACTACATCATAGCTAGGTGAATACTTCATAGACAATCAAATTTCAACGCCCAATTCAATGATGACAAGTGTAAAATAATATATTAATTATCAATTATAATGTTTTTCTATTTGTATGTTGAAATTAATTACATTAATTCCAAGTATAAATAATTAATTGATATTTCAATATATATATATATATATATATTCATCAAATTAATGGTCGACAAGTGAAGTTGAAGTGTTTCGCCCCAATTAAATCATGCTTCTGTGTTAAAGATTCAAGCCAATCAGACGGCGCTACGTGGAACAACTATATGCACTCTCCAATCAAATCAATGCAAATAATTTTGATATTTATCTCTTTTGAAAAATACAAATATTAAAAAGATAATATCAAATCAACCAATCATGTCATTCCAAATATTTTGTGTGTTTATCTTTTTAAATTTAATTGCAAAGAGATAATACAAAAGGTGTTCAAATACATCACAACTCTACCTTATTGACACCTTTATAAAGGGATCCTTGAGATTCATTCACACACACCTACATAGAGAACAAAGGGTGCAGTAAGAGAAGAATGCTAAAATAATTCTCTGTATATGAAATTTTTTACTTCAAGATTATTCAAAGCACTCAAGGCGGAGATCGAGTCATTCGTCAAAGATGCGCAACAAATTATAGCATCTAATTCGGGATTACAGGCGCTACGCGCTCGAATTAACTTATAAAAATCCAAATATGTTTCCAAGGAGATCCAAGTAGCAAATGCACTTCCAAATCCTCAAATCCAAAGTCAAGACTATAGCGTTTTTAATTCGGGATTACTGCCAGGAGTCCTCGAATTAACGCTATCGAAATTCAAAACCAAGTCCAAAGGAGATCTACAGGAAGATTTTACCTTTAACTCGGTCAAGTTCACAAATAGCACTTTTGAAGAGAAAAATCAAAGGATTAAATAGAGATTGTATCCACTTTTACATATCAAATATATATTATGATTTTGTGGTATTTTTTTTGTGTTTATATTTTCAGACACGATAAAATTTGTGTTCAAGTCAAGAACTCCTTGATATGAGTATAAGCTATCTATAAGTTCAAATTGAAAACTCCTTGATACGAGTATAAACTATCTATAAATTTACTTAAAGAACCCCTTGATATGAGTATAAACTATCTAAAAAATTCAAGTTGAAGAACTTCTTGATACAAGTATAAACTATCTCCAAATTTACTTGAAAAACTCCTTGATATGAGTATAAACTATCTATAAGTTTACTTGAAGAACTCCTTAACATGAGTATACACTATCTACAAATTCAAGTTGAAGAACGCCTATATACGAGTATAAACTATTTTCAGATTTACTTGAAAAGCTCCTTGATATGAGTATAAACTATCAACAAATTCAATAAATTCAAGTCAAGAACTTCTTGATATGAGTATAAACTATCTACAAAGTCAAGTTTGAAGACTCCTTGATATAAGAATAAACTATCAACAAAATTCATATGAACTATGTTATGACTTAATCCTCCAACGAAGTAAGTTGGCAGTTTGAGATATGCTTTCAAGTTCAATCCAATGTTAAAAAAGAAAAAAAATCTCATGAAGAAGAATCAATTTCGAGACATGTTCACTCCTTCACTTCGTTGCAGTAGATGTTCGTGAACAAGTCTCGATAAGGTATTTGTAGACAAGAAAAATTTCACGCCTAATCAAATAATGACAAGTGTAAAGTGAAACTTTAATTATCAATTATAATCTTTTCCTATTTGTGTTTTGGAATTTATTACATTAATTCCAAGTATAAATAGTTATGTTAATTTATACTTTAATATATATTTTTTCATAAATCAATAGTTGACAAGTGTCAAAGTTGAAGTGTTTCTGCCAATTGAATCATGCTCGGTTAAATATTTAAGCCAATCAGACGGGCCCACATGGGACAACTGCATGCACACTCCAATCAAAACAAGATAAATAATTTTGATATTTATCTTTTAAAAAATTACAAATATTAAAGAAATAAAAAACTATTTTATAACTCTTCCGATATAAAAGATTAAAATATCAATAATTAGAGAACAAAAAAATGCAATTAAGCCCAAAAATACACACTCTATTCACTACTTTATTGCAAGACTTCTATATAGGGGTGGCAGGCGAGTCAAGCCGGCTCATGAGCTTCGCGAGCCGGCTTGATTTTGAGCTCGACTCGAGCTCGAAAAATTCGAGCTCAATATACATTGTTCGTTAAGCTCGCGAGCGGCTCGCGAGCTTTTCCTTTTTTTTTTTAATTTTTTTTTTAATTTTTTTTATTTTTAGAATTTTTATATGCTTATACATTTATACATTTAACTTTTATAGTTTATATAAAAATAAACTAAACAATAATTTAGTAAATTATAATAATTTTTTTAAATAATTATTTAATATGACACATATAAATTTATGTTAAAACTTAGTAATTCCCATGAATTAATCTAAAGATGATGATGACGACGACGACGACGATGATGATGACAATAATAATAATAATAATAATAATAATAATAATAATAATAATAATAATAATAAAATCAACAAGCTTAATCAATAATTTAGTAAGTTTTAATATTTTTTAATATGACACATATAAATTCTATGTTATATTTTAATATTTATTTGTAATCTCTTCTAATTTTTTAAATTAACAAGTCCTAACAATTAATTTATATATATACATATTCTATACTATTATAATTTATAATAATATAATTTTATTAAAAAATTATACCAATAATTAAATAATATATAAAAAAATTATATAAATAATTACAAGTCGAGCTCGACTCGAGCTCGAGCTCGAGCTCATTAGGTGAGATTCGAGCTCAAGCTTGAGCTCGAACTGTACGAGCTCGTCGAGCTCGAGCTCGAGCCATACCTTTCAAAATCGAGCTCAAGCTCGAGCTCGCCAAAAATAGTCGAGCTCGACTCGTTGGCACCCCTACTTCTATATAGCATAGGGAAACGAACATCACAAGTGATCAAAAGGCCCTAAGCATGCAAGAAGTTAATGACACACACACACACAGTACAAGAAGAAATTATTTAGCAGAAACAAAGCTTGATGTACGTGTCTGCCCAAGTACGTAGTTATTACCATTCTTGGATCATCGGCTAATCGTTTTTGTCCTATAGTAACTTCATTTATATATTTAGTCATTTTTTTGATAAAATTTAATTTCGAACATCTCATATTTGGTCCTTTTAATTTTTGGCAGATTGAGTTATGTGTTGACAATTTTGGTCCCCTACATACTAGAGTAAATCTCATATTTGGTTCTGTAACTATAGGTCGTTAGGATCAAAATTGTCGATACAAGACTAAATTTGCCAAAATAAAGGACCAAATGTGAAATATTCAGAACTAAATTCATCAAAAAAGGACTAAATATATAAATGAGGTAAATTACAGGATCAAACATACTAACGTTATATAGTTACAGAATTAAAAATGTAATTTTTTCTTCTTTACTGGACAATTATCTTGGGTGCACTTATAATAGCTAAAAATGTACACATGTAGTATGCATGTATGTAGACAATAAACAAACATTAATATTCTCAAATAGTTCTAATTAATAATTGTACAAGTCATATGTTTCTGAGTTTTGCTATGTAGACATGAATGAATACTTCAAGAAATAGAACTATGTGTTGGAAAATAGCATGTGAGCAAGACAAATATGTGGTGTAATGCCAATGGGACAAAGCTATTGTTTTAGGCTAGTACAAGAAAAAGGGCAAGATGTTAGAACATTGTAAAACTGCAAACTGGCAATTGCTGGATTCAGCATCAAAATATTGGCTTTTGGACAAGAGTGGGCTCTCTTGATCATGTCCCTTGTCTTTTCATATCAAGGGGTAATATTAAGGACTACATTCAACTTGTAAGTTTCGAGTGATCTATACCATTTATTACGTGAATTTTATTATGGGGCCTTACATGACATCAAATATGGATCATTATGTGGACTCGTCAGTTTCGAGTGATCCATGTCATTCATTATGTGATATTCATTACGAGTCCTACATGCCATCAATGGTATGGATCACTCGGTGGACTGCAGTTTTGAGTGATCAATGTCATTCATTATGTGAAATTCATTACGAGTTCTACATGCCATCAGTGGTATGGATCACTCGGTGGACTCGCCAGTTTTGAGTAAGCCATGCCATTCATTATGTGAAATTCATTACGAGCTCTACATGCTATCAATGGTATGGATCACTCGGTGGGCTCGTCGGTTTCAAGTGCTCCCAAGAAATTTCGCGCATTTTGGTAATTGAAGGGGGTAAAAAGATTTACAAAACAGAAAATGAAAACTTGATACGGTAATCATTTTACAATAAAAATTGATTTACATTTTCATCTAAAGTTAAATCATGAAAAGGTATCTCCATAGATCCTATCATGTGAAATGAGGAAACAAAACAATAATTATTGATATACCTTTTCATTTTCTTTAAACTATGCCTTTTTTATTTTTCTAGGTATCTAGATATATATGAATTAAATCAACATGTTGCAATTAAATAAGTTAATTAAATTAATGCTAGCAACTAATTATTATCATGACTTAATGGATTTTTTTTATCCTCTAATTATGTCAGTTTAGCATTTTAATCCTGGAAAAATGCAATTACCCCCCTTGTGATATGCAAAATGTGCAAAAAAAAAAAAATCCTGTGAAAAAATAATTAGCAATTTATCCACAGTATTTTAAAAAATGGAGCAAAAAACCCCCTAAAAATGGAGCGAAAAACCCCTGTGAGGGGGTTGTTTGCTGCATTTTGAATAACACGGGAGGGTAAATTGCTAGTTATTTTTTCATAGAGGGGTAATTGCTCTTTTTAGTTAACATAGGGGGGGCAAATTGCATTTAACCCTTTTAATCCTTTATATATAATATTATTAAGGTTAAAAAAAGATCTGCATATTTTTTATTTTTGCAAACTTAGGACACATTTGGCCAGAAATTTAAATTCGATCGAAAAGTCTCATGTGCTTTGCACGTGTCGATGGAAGATCGGCGGCCGATTTTAAATTTTTCGACAAAATGTGTTCTATATTCACAAAAAATGGAAATATGCAGAATTATTGTACAACTTTAACTGTATAAATGACTAAATAACAAACATGCATAATTAGAGAATTAAAAAATACGATTAAGACTAACTAATTATCATAATCCAAATATATATGGTTCACCTTTGTGTATTTATTATTAACTTTTTGAGTGGTGATGAGAATAGTGATCATGTGATGTTCCTTTATGGCAATCCAAATTGCCCTTTGTGTATACTATTTTTTTTTAAAAAGGAAAAAAAAAAGACATTGATGTTTCAAAATCAACCATCATACTATTACAATATTTAGTACCAATAGATTAATATTTGTAAATCAATCAACAACTTCAAAACAAATAATTCAATATTTTTAAATTGCGTTTAATGTAATTTACCTTCTTGTGATATTGCATATGAGCAAGTTACCATCATATGAAAAAAAATAGCAATTTACCTTCCCGTGTTCTTTAAAATAGAGCAATTTACCTCCCTTACCTCCCTGTATTTTTTAAAATGAATCAATTACCTCCCCATATTTTTAAAATGGAGCAATTTACCTCCCTAAGAAATATTGGTGCCCTTTGTGTATACTCAAAGTTTAAACCAAACAATACATCATTATAATGGTTTTTGCTTGAAAAACAATATGGTATTCCGTTGTCTTTATAATCAAAAAAATGAATTATATAATCAAAAAAACATAGACAAATGAATAATCTATAAATTTAAGGAAGACGAGTTACAATCTTTAAAAATGAAAATTATTTTTTGATTCTTCTCTCCAAGTTGCAAGTCTAAAGTTGAAGTTTGTTCTTGGATACGATGTGTAATCTCTTTTGATTTTTTAGAGTAAATTAGGGTCATCTTAAAATATGATATCAAGACTTTGAGATTTGACGTCAATAAAGACATCGAAATTTTCTTTTTTTCTTTTTTAGGAAAGAAGTGAAACCTTGCCATTGCAGAGCTTTATCGTGACATAAAATTTCAACTTTTTTGGACTCAAGTCGTTCTGAACCTGTTGTATGTATAATATATTTATTGTGTCATAAAGGCCCCTTTTTATATGTATGATCAAGGGCTTTGAGGATTTGAATACCACAATATTGACATGAATTAGTCTTCTAATGGGCTACACTTCAACGTCCTTTGGCCCATCTAGTCAATTCAAAATTTTAGAAAAAAAATATATATTTACCATGGATCAATCCATGAAAAATGCTAACGCCCAAATTTTGGTATGTAGTTATTGTATATTTATTATCTTGAAAATATGTAAATACCAAATTTGTTAATAACTTTAATTTAAAATCCAGTTACTAACCATTTGATTCTATATTTTAATTGGTAATTTATTCTAAAATATTTTAACGTCAAAAATCATATACTTGAATCATTATCGCATGATAGAACTTGAATCTAAAAGAAATGAATTATTGTAGTCTTATTAAAAATAAAAGTTATAAATTGGTAGAATATTGGTATATTTCATTTTCAATATCTAGTATTTAAACATGAATAAAAAAAATACTAACAAAAAATTAATACAATTAATTCATCAGTTTATGTAAAAATAAATAAAA
This sequence comes from Sesamum alatum, assembly GCA_034509735.1. NCBI lineage: Eukaryota > Viridiplantae > Streptophyta > Magnoliopsida > Lamiales > Pedaliaceae > Sesamum > Sesamum alatum. Next base: position 26,701,129 of record JACGWO010000010.1, on the reverse strand, counting down.
GGAAATAAGAGCTGATGTGGGGTTAGGGTTCTAGTCTTATTGGGCCTATATTTGAATCAGCCCAATATATTGAAAAGAAGCCCAAAGAATAAGTTATTTTGGCATGGGCTAAGTTTGTGTTTGGGCTTCACAAAAGCTGACATTTTGGAAGTTTCGAGAATGTCTACTTCATCTCATTCAAGTTAGCAGTGATATAGTAAATTTTTGTTGTCAATAATACCATAAGTTGATTTTTATTTATTTCTTTTTTAAAAAAAATTTGATGTGTTGGTGTATATATATATATATTTATAATATCTTTTAAAACGTAAAATGTTATTTATTATATGCATGCAGGGATAACGTGTCACATCGATTAGGCTTGTCGATGGGCGGGTATTACGCTACCCTGATCTGGACCCGATAAATACCCATAATTGTTAATTATGTGTTTTACCCGAACCCTACCCATAGAATACTCATTGGGTCTTACCCATTCTATACTCATACTAATTGGGTCTATTATGGGTCTTACCCATTGGGTCCCATATTAAAATGAATAGACCAATTATACATGTTTCTTTGTAAATGATATCCTAGAAACATATTACTAAATTAGTTTATTAAATATATTTCATGAACTTACTGTCAATAAATTAAAGTAAAAGTTATTTGAATGTTTAACAATTGCAGATTGAATATCGGTAAAATATATATAATAATATTGACTTTTTTCAAATAATAAATTATATCAACCAATTACATATCGACATAGATTCAATATAAGAACGTAAATTAAAAATAACCAATAGAAAAAATGTATGAAAATTATATTTTAACTTTTATTGATTTGAAAATGATTCAACTTTCATTTCACGAGTTTTTTACGATTCAAATTTGAACAAATTTTATTAGTACCATATATTAATTTAGCTTAACTTATCACTTTACATTCAAATTAATTTTATCAAAAATTTAATTCGCATTTGTCACGACGAAAATAAAGATGAAAAACTCTGACAATTTTTCTTTTTAAGATATCTATACGTAAAAATAAAAAAATCTATGTACAAAATTTAAGAATTTTAGATGACAAGTAAATCGAATCGATTAATCTATTAAAAATTTACAAAATCGATGATTTTAAGTTAACGAATATTTATGAATTTTTATAGTATTAGATTTTACCCATTCAAGACCCACACCCGCGGGTATTGTTGGGTCTAAACCCCACCTATACTCGAAATACTTATTTCAATGGGTATGGGTCCGGGTCCGAGTCTAATATAAAAGTAATGGGTTTGGGTCTGAATCTATTATAAAAATAATGGATCCGAGTCCGAGTAATACCCGCCCATTGACAAGTCTAACGTCGACTAGTTGAAAATAAAATTAATCCTATTTGGGGTAGGAGGAAAGAGCTAAACTCTTTCTAATAAGTGTGGTTCTAAGATAATTATATTTTTCAGTAAAAATTCACTTTAAAATTCAATTCGCTTATCATTGAACCAACAACTTTGTTACCGCCCATCAAAATGGATTGTCTCTTGCAAATTGATACTCACTATTTCATCATGTCCAACAAGGAATTCCACCCACCATAATGCAACTCAATAATGTCGCTAGGGCTAAAAAATTAATAAACTACTCAATTGAAATTGATCGTATTAAATCTCGTTTGAATTTTGATTTGTTAAATTTAACAAACCAAACTCAAAACAAATTCTTTTATTTAATAAGATTTTGAACTCGATTCTATTAGTATAAAAATAATAAAATATACTTAAAAATATTAAATTACTCAAGTTTGATTCATGTTTGATTCAATTAAAACTCGTTTGAGCTGAATTTGATTAATAATCAAATCAAATTAAAGTACAATTTGCCAAACTTGATAAACAATCCAAATAAACTTGGATAATCAAGTGTTCAACTCGACTTGAATCTTTTGAGAGTTTGAGTTAGATGAAAATTGGCTTAAGTTGAAATATATGTTTTCTTTTATAATTCTAGTGGGAAAATTTTCTCTTGAAGTAGCATAATCTTTAATGAGTCAATTTTTAATGTTTATATAATTAGATCAATAGTTGTATATATGTAGGTAATGATTAAAAAAGATAGTGAAATGAATAAAAGTAAATAGAATAATATTTCTTTTTATCTAATTATAAACTACTCAAAATTGAGTCAGATTATTCTAATCAAAGATGTCGAAATTTCACTCAACTTCCAGTTGAAATTAAATTGTGATCAAAACATAGTGTTTGAGATTCTAAATATACAAGTTACTAGTGAATTTTGCACACTATATATGTGTGCATAAAAGTTTATGATATAAAATATTGAATAGTTCTTTTAGAGTAATATTGTTTTGTATGATGAGTAATTTATTTTGATGCTGCAAAAATTGCTCGTTTGAAGTATCTTGGATTTGAGATCTTCGGGTCGAATTTTTCGCAAAGTTTAAAATGAGACCCACAAAAAATACGTTAACACTCTAATGCTCAAGTTAGTAAACAGTTTTTGAAGAATAAAATAGTGTAAAAAAGAACAGTAGGGAATGCGATGGATAGAGCAATAATTCATAACTGGAGAAAGTGAGTGCTCTTGGTGCATGTAAGTTGATCGAAATCAGTACCCTTTATCGGAGGGGAGAGACTTGCTTTTATAACCCTAGTCCCCTGCCGCGAGATGAAGTGTGAGCCCCTTGAGACTCGGGTTGGTAGTTGTTGTGGATAGGTGTCATAGGGGTTTCAACATCTAGTATTTTTTTGCCCGTTGTACGGCTTGGTTCCGCCCAAAACCAATTAGTGTTTCACTCAATCTCACAAGCACTCGTGTTTAATATAATTCTGAATTAGATTTAGCAAGCCAAAACATACATGCACAATTTAGCAGCAAACATAACCAATGCAACAACCGATTACAGGAATTAACCCAATCTTGCATTAATCACCAAGCAAGAATACAAGGAACACCTCAGGCTTGCACACATAACTCACTGTGCAACTCTGATGCAAAAACAAAAAACAAACAAACAAACAAAAACATGCGGTGAATAGCCCTCAACTGATGGGCCAATCAAAACAAACCATCTAAGCATCTAGTCAACGTCAAGTGGATGGCAGTTGTCAAGGCTAAGGACAATGCCAACCGCCTCCCACAACTCGAGCCATGTTCACCTGGAAGTGCTCAACAACTGCCCATCTCAACTGCCAAGCATAACTGCTAACGTTGGTTAGCCCTGCACGTTGTCGAGCCCTGCGCTTGCAGCATGCAAGTTGTCCTCCGGCACTGCATTCACCCTCTCTATCTGACCATCAGTTTGGGGATGGTTAGTAGTGGAAAGCTTCAACTCCGTGCCCATTATATTGAACAAAGTCGTCCAGAACCTTCCGTAAATCTGGTGTCCCCGTCACTCACAATGTCTTGGGGAACACCAAAGTACTTGGCCGCATTTTTAAAAAACAATTCAGTTGTTGTCTCATGGGGCAAGCATGTGGCACAACAATAAAACTCCATATTTGGAGAAACGATCAACAACAACAAATATAGAAGTCATGCTATTAACCTTATGAAAACCAGAAATAAAGTCCATAGAAATAGATTGTCAAGGTCTGTCTGGAATCAACAATGGTTGCAACAATCCGACTTATTTCTTCTTCTCCACCTTGTTTAGCTGACACACTAAACAAGTCCTCACATAGTCTTCAACATCCTCCTTCATCTTTGGCCAATAATATCATCGGGACATTAATGCCAACATTCTTTCAATACCCGAATGTTCAGCCCATTGAGGATCATAGGTCTCTCAATAAATCTTTGCGGAATGTACCAGTCAACACAAATGCCACTACAAAAAAAACAGTTTATTGGGACGGAAATTTGGGACGGCCAACAGTGGTCGCAAAATCTATCCCAACTTCCGATGGTTTTGTAACGAATTTTACGAATTTCCGATGGATTTCTTTAACAGACGGAGGAATTGAACAATTCGTTGGAAAAAGGATACAGTCGTCGCAAATTCCATCGGAAAATAGGACATGAAAAGATGTTCGTCGCTAATCGTCGAAACATTCGTCGGAAATATTTCTTTTCTCCAAGTTCGGGACGGAGTTTCCAAAGGCGTACAGGTCGTCGGAACGTTCCGACAGAATTCCGACCACTTGACAATTTTTTGCGACTGTAAGGCACCAAAACAATGTTCCGATGACAATCCATCGGAACTTTTGTCGCTAAATATAATATTTTGAGACAAAATTTCCGACGCCAAATGATGGTCACAAACTTTTGTAATGGATAGGTTGTGTCATCAGAAATGTCGTTTCAAAAAACCGTCGGAAAAATGTCTAACGGCTATATTATAACGGTTATATGTCATTAGAAAATTCGTCCCAAAAACCGTCAGAAAATGGTCTAACGGCTATATTTCAAATGCTATATTACAATTAATCAATCCGTCGGAAAATTCATTCCAAATAACAGTATATATTTGAGTGCTACCTCTCATTATTTTCCCATCATTTGCATTCTACTTTTCAAATTACGCTCTCAAATCTGAAATATATACATATCAACCTTCAATTACATCATATATATATACATATATAAATATATCGAATTTGCGTAGAACTTGTGGTCGGTTATTTTCTTCCGAAAAAATAAGTTGGAGGGCGTCCATCGTTATCATCAGGTAATTAATAAATAATATAACCATTTAATTTAAGTCTCTCATGTTGTTCTTGGTTTTAATGTCTTATATAATTAATTATGTATTAAATATTTAATTTAGACTTTATATATAATTGTTGAAGTATTTGTAAGTAATATGTCTAAGCACATATTTTTATATAATTAGGTCAAAATATTAAGACCATCTAGGAATTGGATGTATGAGAAATATCTGCAGGGGAATATTGTTGTTTGGCAGGAATTTGAGGGTGGTGTTCGGGATTTCGTAGATTGGGCTAAGAATCAGCGTACACACATGAGCGAAGATAAAATTAGGTGCCCATGGTGAGGCACAAGTGTTGGAGTACTATGATAATCAACCCACACCGGTTTGTGCGGAGACTCCTGTTGCACCAGACATGGCAACGCAATGGGGTGATTATGAGCAAATGAATTGGGACCAGAGGATGGTTCATGATGTAGCTGGGACCAGAGGACCAGGTAATGTCGGCCCTAGTTCATACGACTACGATATGTCCGGCTTATCAGATCGATTTTTTGATGTAGTGCACGCGGCCGATCAACCCTTATATAGCGGGTGTGATCAATCCCAATTGGCGGCCGTGGCGAGGTTGGTGAACATCAAGGTCGAGCACAACATGTCCGAAAGATGTTACGATCAGGTGTCCCAGTGGGCGAGTGATCTATTACCCCGCGATCACACTCTTCCCTCAGATTACTACAACACCAAAAAGATGATAAGGGATTTGGGTTTACCGGTCGAGAAAATTCATGTATGTAAGAATGGTTGCATGTTGTATTGGAAGGACGACATTGATTTGGAGTACTACAAGTTCTGTGGTGATCCTAGGTATAAACCCACCAGGGATCGGAACCCCCGTCGTAAGAAGTCCCTGTATGTCGTTTTTAGGTACTTGCCACTTACCCCATGTCTACAGAGGTTGTATGCTTCACCGGCGACGGCGGAGCACATGACGTGGCATGCCAACCATGTTACGGAGGAGGGCTCCATGTGTCATCCTTCTGATGCCGAGTCTTGGAGACATTTTGACCAGACACATCCAGATTTTGCATTGGAGCACCGTAACGTTAGACTAGGTTTTTGCACAGATGGGTTTGCCCCTCACGGGCAGTATGGCCAGACTTACTCATGTTGGCCAGTTATACTTACACCATATAATCTTCCACCGGGAATGTATGAAGTCTGAGTACATGCTCCTGACAATGGTGATCCCTGACCCGTCCAATCCGAAGCGTTTGATTGATGTGTACATGGAGCCGTTGATCGAGGAGCTGCTTCAATTATGGCATGTGGGTGTACGGACGCACGACCACGCCACTAACCAGACACTCATGATGCGTGCGGCTTTGATGTGGACTGTGAATGACCTACCCGCCTATGGGATGGCGTCTGAATGGAGTACCACAGGTGTTATGGGTTGCCCTGTTTGTATGGATGACATGCGGGCATTCCATCTGCAGCACGGGAGGAAGGCGTGCTACTTTGATTGCCACAGACGATTTCTCCCACAAGACCATCTATACTGGAGGAATAAGAAGGCCTTCACAAAAAATCGTCAAGAAAGAAATATTGCAAGACCTAGGCTGACTAGAGAGGAGATCCGTGATTGGGTGGAAGAGTTTAGTGTTGTAGTTGAAGAACCGCTAACAAATCCACTAGGCTATGGCACTGATCACAAGTGGACTAAGAAAAGCATCTTCCGGGATCTTCCATATTGGACCACGCACTTGATACGTCACAACCTTGATATTATGCACATTGAGAAAAATGTGTTTGATAACATCTTCAACACCGTCATGGATAAAAAGGGGAAAATGAAGGACAATATGAGAGCACGGAAGGATTTGGCGAATCATATGTAATCGCCCGGAGCTTGAGGTTGACGAACACAAACTGAACGCTATGCCGAAAGCCATGTACACCCTGACGAAGGATCAAAAAAGGGGGATATGTGAACGGGTGAAGTGCTTGAGGTTTCCTAATGGGTATGCCTCTAACCTTGCTAGATGCGCCGACATGATAGCGTTCAGAATGCATGGCATGAAGAGCCACGATTGTCATGTCTTCATGCAAAAGTTGATCTCGATTGTCTTCCGAGAGATGTTTCCCGAGTAGGGGTGGCAACGAGTCGAGCTCGAGCCGAGCTTGACCATTTTCCTCAAGCTCGAGCTCGAGCTCGAGCTCGATTTTTACTAAGATGGCTCGAGCTCGAGCTCGAGTTCGAGCTCGTCATCTCGAGCTCGTAATACCTGCTTTAGATATCAATTCACATCTATATAATAATTTATTGTTAATCAACTAATCAAACAAACATATTTTACCAAATTCATAAAACCAAATAGAAACCACAAAACCACAATACATAAAGATTAAATTTACCTAAATACCAATAAATCATTCAAATAAAAGTAAATTGGTTACATTGGTCAAAATTGAAAAGTCTCAACCACCCAAATGTTTGTTCAAAAGTATAACAAGAGTCACTAAAGTCCACATAACAAAGCCGTTCTTGTTGGTATCGTCTCAAACCGACATAAAATAAATGAGAATAAACTAAATGAGAATAGCATAAGATTATTGATATAGTTTGCTAGAAAGTTAACAAACCCAACAAAAAAGAAAATAAAGTTAACACGTAATTTGATATCAATACCAATTGAAGTATCTAAACTCAAACCTTCAATATACAATCTCAAACCTCAAATCCACCACATTAAGTCATCTCTAACATAACACAACATGATGCAATTTAGAAGAAACAACCGAGATAATTTTCAGTAGTTGAGTTACATGAAGGTACCTTTAGCACATCACCATCAAAACTCAAGAGGCAAATTTATATATATTGCTTTTTTGTCGCTCTGCAAATTCATGAATAAAATTCAATACACTTATAATAAGTAGTAAACAATAGTGATATTTTCAAAACTTTTAAAATACAAAAGAACTTACCAAAGATTTTTTCTTCATTTCAAAACGTTTTCTCAGCCAATCTCCTCCGCACATCAACACTTGAACTGTGTCTGAAGTCAATGATGCGCGATATTTATCTACGACTCTACTTCCCGCACTAAATGTAGCCTCAGAAGCAACAGTGGTGATAGGGATAGCTAGAAGATCTCTTGCCATTATGGATAAAATCTTATACTTCAAGGCATGAACTCTCCACCATTCCAAAACATCAAAGTCTTTGCCATCCTTCTTATGCTTCTCAAATATATAACAATTTTCCTCAAGATAGAAATCAAGTTCGGACTTTTGAGGCTGAATGGATTCCACTGACTTCAGATATTCAGCATACTCAGACCAGCCACATTGAGTTTCAACATTTGTAAGATTTGGATTCGATAGTTTATTTCTTTGCCCTTCTCAAATTGACTCGCCTTCAATGTTGGAAATAGCCACATACTCAGAATACAGCTCATATAATGTCTTTTGAACAATAGCAATCTGCCTCTCAACATTCTCTAAAGAATATAGTCTTGGAAAGCAGAATTCAAGTGCTCTCAACTTACACCTTGGATCCAAAACAGCTGCTATAGACAAGAGCAAATTGGTCTCTCCCCAATATTTGTCAAACTTGACTTTCATTCTTGCAACCATGTCCTGAATGAACATATCATTCTCCAATGTCATCTTATCTAACAATACTTTCACTCTTCTCACCTCATTAAGAAACAAATTCGAAGTGGGATAATCATTTCCATAAACAATGTGTGTAGCAGTCCAGAATAGCTCTAACACCAAGCACACTTTCTCAGCTTTTGTCTAATCCTCTGCACTTGGACAAATATCATAATGTGGCTCCCGATCAGCAAACCTTGGGAAGACATCTTTGAATTTGATTGCAGAAGCCAACATTTCATATGTTAAGTTCCACCTTGTCCGACAGTCATCAACTAGCTTCTTGTCTGGTAAATTCAATTGATTCACTATCTCAGAGAATATTCTAAGTTTAGCATCGGATCGTCGAACATACTCCACACTATCACGTATAACATCAACAATATTCTTAATCTCAGAAAGTCCATCTTGAGCTATGAGATTAAGAATATGGGCACAACATCTTACGTGGAATAGTCTTCCCTCACAAAGCAGTCTCCTTTTGTTTTTCACATAAACCTTCAAATTGTCAATAGCTGAATCATTGGCAGAAGCATTATCCACAGATATGGTGTGGATCTTACTCTCGATGCCCCAATCCTCCAAGCATCGTCAAATCGCATTTGCAATTTCAAGACCTCGACGTGGTGGTGGAATGTGAACAAAGTTAAGCACGCGATTCTGTAATTGCCAACTCTCGTCAATCCAATGCCCCGTTATGACCATGTACTTGATCTTTTGGTTCTTTGATTTCCAACAGTCCGTTGTGAGGCTGATTTTGTTGACATTTTTCAATAGATTCTTCAACTTTTTCTTTTCTGACTCATAAACGTTGATGCAATAAGCTTTTGCGGTGTTTCTTGTCATTCCTCGCCACTTAGGCATTCCTCTTCTTTGCATCAAATTGAATCCTTCCTCTTCCACAATAGAAAAAGGGTGCTCGTGCATCATGATCCAATGAGCCACTGATTCTTTCATTTTCTCCATGTCAAACTTCCCAACATACAGACTTGGACAAGCACTTGGATCTACACTGCTGCTTACAAAGCCAAGTTGTGTTGGCAAAAGTCCATCTTTCGACTTGTCAGCTTTTGCTTTAAGATAGTTAGCACAACTTTGCAAATGCCGATGCAGTTGAGTTGTTGCAGCAGTCTTGCTTTTGGTATACATCCTCTTACAATGCATACAAGAGATCTTCATAACTTCATCGGCATCCTTCATTTCTATGAAATCTTGCCAAACTGTTGATTTATTTTTTTTTTACGTTTGGGCTTTGACCCCAAAGTATCGTCATCTTTAGTGGCCTCAACATTCTCCTCTTGGCCAATAGTCCTCTCTTCATTGGTAGCATTGGTTGTTTGTTCAAGTGTTTCCTCCTCGCTTTGCATTACTGGACTTGTTGAATCGGCCATAGAAAAAGAAGTACTTGCTGAAACATTCATATCTAAACAAAACAACAAAACTACGCATTAATAAAAAATGTTTCTACACCATACATTTGAATAAAAAAATAATGCATCATTTGAATACAATTCTTAATTCTTATTGGATAAAAAACAGAGCATAACGAGAAGCCAAGATCTTTTCTTTTCCAATTTTGCTAAATGGAAGCTAATATCTCCATTCAAGTAGGCAATTCAGTTGTTTAATATCTCCAACACAATATCAAGACCACAAGTACACCACCCAAAATTTATGTCTCTTTTTTTCAAATGTAACTATCACAATTACTCGAATTTATAGCACTTCGTAACATGTTTTATAGAGCAAAGCATTTATTATTTTCTTTTTCCCTTATCTCTTCTGTCATTTGGGTGTTTGTCCATGTAAATTACTCTGTATGCTTCAGTTTTTCACAAACAGAAAAGTTCAAATGAACCAAACAAGCAATAAGTAAATAGCATCAAATGCAGAAACAGAGTAATCCATTGAGCCAGGGAACCAGTATTCGCTCATAGAATAGACAAAGCTCAATAAAAAGACTATTACATTATGCATGGAGAACAACTAAATTCCAAAACTTGATTATATGGCTTCTACAAAATGAAAACTAACTTGTCTTCAAAATATACCAACTATTCAACTCAACCAAACGGCAGAAAACCCATAATACCTTAAAATTCTCTTTTCCAAATTAAACAAAAAAACAGAGCACACACCTGTTTTGGAGTTTCGGCGGGGGGTTTCGCGGGGGATTTAGGCCGCGGTTGGAGTTTCGGCGGGGGTTTCAGCGTTAAGAGGCCGCGGTTGGAGTTGGCGACGGCAAGGAGGTTTTGCCGGGGGTTTCGCCGTTAGGCCGTGAGTCGTGACGGCGAGGAGGGCGAGGGCGAACGGAAGGGTTTCTGAATCTGAGTTAATTGATGTCTATGTCAATTTCATTACCAAAGAGTCAAAGACCTATTTTGTTATAATTAGTAAGGCTAAAATGCATAAAACCCCCTTGTGTTTTGAAAAGTCGACGAAAAAAACCCCCTCTGTTTTGAAAATAGGCGAAAAAACCCCCCTGTGATTTGTAAAATTAAGCTCAATCGCCCCTCTCCGTTAAAAGACCCTAACGACGTTAATTTTTTGATAAATTGACCGTTATGCCCTTGTTATTATATATTATTCCTTATTTTAATGACCGTTGGATCTCCTTTGATTAAATAATAACCGCAGATATAATGAATTAATCTATACCATTAGATCTTAAAAAAATGAAAGGTCTAGATTCAACAACTTATTTTATATATAAATAATTAGAAATTATAAAAAATAAATTATTAATTTTATATACAAAAATTAAAAAACCCCCACCACCCCCACCCCCACCCCCAGCCCCAGCCCGCCGCCTAGCCCCTCCCCACCCCCCGCCGCCCCCAGCCTCGCCGCCTAGCCCCTCCCCGGCCTCCGCCCCCGCTGTCCCCCGCAAACTGGGGGGACGCGATGCCGCCCAAGCAGATGGGGTCGGCGTCACCCGCAGAAGGGGTGACGGCGCCCCAAATCTGGCGATGTCGCCGTCGCCCACACCAGATCTGGGCGACAGCGACGTCGCCCAGACAAAAGAAAGAGGGCGACGGAGATGCCGTCGCCCATAGCTGGTCTGGGCGACGGCGTCGCCGTCGCCCTTCTGTGTGGGGGGCGGCCGCCGCCCCCATTTTTCTTTCTCTTTTTTTTATTTTTTATTTTTTTAACTTAATTATATTTATTAATATATATTTCAATTATTTAAGATAATTTTAGATAATTATAATAATTAATAGACATTTAATTAATATTTTTGTCTACAATATATTGAATATTATTAAATATTTTTTTGGTATTTTGGTATTAATATAAATAAAATTAAGAACAAAATTTTTTATATTTTTAGGATATGAAAATGTAAAAGAAAATCCTTCAATAAAGTGAGTAAAAATTTAGTTAAGATTTTAATTTAAATTAAATTTAAAAAATTAAGTATTTAAAAAGTAAATACATTTTTAAAAAAATTAAGTATTTAAAAAGTATTTTCAATTATATGTTTTTTTTTATTTTTGAAGTAAATGCATTTTTAAAAAAAATATTTTTTTATATAGATGAAAATACAAAAAAATCACTGAAAATAAGTCAAAGAAGCCCAAGTCAAAGGTATACACATTAGAGTGCATTTTAGTAAAAATCACATAAAGTTGGGGTCAAAAATAGTTACAGAACATCCAAAATCGCATGAGGGGCGCGTGCAGCACACCTTCCGTCAATTTCTAACGGAAGGGGTGTTTTTTGCTGCGTTTAACAAAACACGAGGGGTTTTTTTGCCTATTTCCATATCACAGGGGGGTTTTTAGTTTTTTCAACAAAACATAGGGGGGTAAATGGGAGTTTAGCCAATTAGTAATATTAATATATTTTTTAATTATTGAATATTAATATAATTTTTTAATTATTGATAATTTTTTTTTAATAAATTTATATTATTATAGATTATAATAGTATATAATATATATAAGTTAATTGTTAAGACTTGTTAATTTAAAAAAATATGAGAAATTACACATAAATATTAAAATATAACATAAAATTTATATGTCTCATATTAAAAAAAAATATTATAACTTACTAAATTATTGATTAATTTTGTTGATTTCCTTCTTCTTCTTCTTCTTCTTTCTTCTTCTTCTTCTTCTTCTTCTTCTTATTATTATTATTATTATTATTATTATTATTATTATTATTATTATTATTATTATTATTATTATCATCATCATCTTTAGATTAATTCATGAGAATCGCTAAGTTTTGACATAAATTTATAAGTAAAATTTACAGATTGTATAATGTATACTATGTATTTTGATATAAATATAAAACACACACTTAGATATAAAAAGATCATAAGTTAATTATTAGGAGTTGTCAATTTAAAATATTATAAGAGGTTATAAATAGATTTTAAAATATAATATAAAATTTATTATTATTATTATTATTATTATTATTATTATTATTATTATTATTATTATTATTATCCTCATCCTCATCATCATCATCATTATTATTATTATTACTACGATCTTTAGATTAATTCATGGGAATCACTAAGTTTTGACCAAATTTATAAGTAAAACTTATGGATTATATAATGCATATTATGTATTTTATCAATTTAAAAAGTATAAGAGGTTATAAATAGATATTAAAATATAACATAAAATTTATATGTGTCATATTAAATAAGTATTTTAAAAAAATATTATAATTTATTAAATTATTGATTAAGTTTATTTTTATATAAACTATAAAAGTTAAATGTATAAATAAAAGTACCATAGTTTATTATTATCTAAAATAAAATGTATGATATTGATTAATAATTACAATATATGGTCAATTTTGAGTATGAAACTGATAAAGTATTGAATATGAAATTAAACATATAAAAATTCAAAAAATTAAAAAATATATAAAAATAATTTTTTTTAAAAAAGGAAAAGCTTGCGAGCTTAACGAATAGGTATATTGAGCTCGAGCTCGAGCTGGCTCGAAATTCGAGCTCGAGTCGAGCTCGCGAGCTGGCTTGACTCGCCTGCCACCCCTATTCCCGAGCATGTGTGGAGCTCGTTGATGGAGGTCAGCCTTCTATTCCAGATCCTTTGCTCGACCACTCTGGATGTTAGGAAGGTGCAGGAGTTAGAAGATAGTGTAGCCGTAATCATGTGCAACCTTGAAAAAATATTTCCTCCAGCTTTCTTCGACTCGATGGAGCACCTCATTGTTCAACTTCCATATGAGGCTCGTGTAGGGGGCCTGTGCAATATAGGTGGATATACCCATTCAAGAGGTAACTATTGTTTTATCATACAGTTGTGTTAAATAATTAGTGATACGCCTAGTTATCTAAAGTTTACCCACTGAATTTTGTGTATATATATATATGTATAGGTTCCTACGTGAATTGAAGAAGAAAGTGAAGAACAAAGCACACGTTGAGGCTTCGATTGTTGAGGCATACATTGTCGAAAAAATCGGGTGGTTTACGTCTCACTACTTTGAAGCTCATGTCACTTGCAAGCGACGCAGGCCTGGTCGAAACGATAATCTGACCCGCAAGGACAATAGAATTTCCCGCGATATATTCAACCACCCGGCCGTCCAAGTGGTGCTTCGAAGACCAGATATGTGACCGGACAGGAAAGACATATAATGGAGACATATGTGTTGTGCAACTCTGAAGCGGCCGCGCCGTATTATGATTAAGTCTTTGCTTATACGATTATGTAAGGATTTTAGGACCACGAATTAAATGTCATATTTTTTATGATCATTGTGTTAGAATAGGCGACCATGTAAGCCAATTTTGGCAGGAATATGTAACCTATGTCTAGACAATTTTTTGGTATTTGATAAAAACATTTATGAATAAAGAAGTGAAAATTCATATGGCAATACTTTGTTTACGTTCACTTATATCTGCATTTACATTTATGTTCACTACGCAAACAAAGCCCACGGACTGAGAATCGATTTCGGGGACTGGGACTACGCTTGGAGGTAGGTCCATGAAATCAGTCTTACCGAATCAGTCCGGAAATCTCCAAGTCAAGGAATCCCGAAAATGGGTACCGGGATTCCCTTTGAGACTTGCACTAAGCATCTGCTGTCGTATTTCATCAACGGGTGACGAAGGTCGTCTAAGCAGTGTTAGTGGGTCAGCATGCTAGGAAGCAGCTGACTGAGGTGACTCGCGAGAACCGTCTTACGGAGGACCTTGAGTATGGTCAGCAAGGTATGACGTGTATTCCCGGTTCCAACGGTACAGGCCAAGTCCTTTGACTTGAGGAACCGCTGAGTTCACCTGTACATCAGGTCTGTATCTTAGATATGGTGAGAGATTGCCAAAATACTCTTGAGTAGTCATAAGCCATGTCTAGTGCAGCTCGGGTGTACAGAGTGACAGTAGTTTTCAAGAAAGGATCTGTCTCCTGTCAAAAGGTATTGACAGTTGAGTCTCATGTATGCTCTGTGTCTTGTCCCTGAAATCTGTGGCCACAGTAACTGAACAGAAGGGAAAGGTTTCCCTTGCGGCGTTTAGTAAGGACAAACCGACACTTAGGTCCAAAATGGGTACCTGCTTTTTCCGTGCCCTAGACTCTAAGTGATGAGACCGAAGACAGAAGGACAAGTGTACTGTTAGAGCCTAAATGTTCATCCCCAATTATTTCACCTAGTCTCTAGTGCCATGGACCGTTGCTAGATGGCCACCCATGGTAACGGGCGGATTCTAGGAATCCGACCAAGTCTAGCTGAAAGGTGAACCTAAAGAGTCACACACTATCCACACACACTTAGTATTTAATTTGGAATTAAATATTGGAGTAAAGGAATGATTAAATTAGATTTAATCGGGTCCTATATTTTCTTGGAGAAATTAATTCCTTTTATTTAATAAAGGGAATTAAATTAATAAATAGGATTTATTAAAGGGTTGATTTAATGGGCTTAGAGTAAATATTAATATTTATTTATTATATTTATTTGGCCTTTAGAATATTTAATGGGATTTAAATATTTCATTAAATTTAAGTCAACGGTTGAGATGGAAAGGGGAGATGGAAGGCTAGGATTTGTTTGACTAGGTCAAACAAAAGTTTGATTAGGACTTTGACTAGGTCAAAATCCTAGTCAAATTAGGGTTCTTAGAGTTGGAGTTTGAAGAGAATTAAACTCCTCCTCTATAAATACCTCTAGCTTCCAACTATTGCATGATGATAATTCTTGAAATCACACACACAACACACACTCCCCCTTCTCCTACATTTCGTCCGCCCCTCTCTCTCTCACTCTCCAAGAAAATTATTTCTTGTTCTTTTGTTCTTGGAACATTAGAACTAAGGAAGATTAGTCCCGTTAATTCATAACGTGTGATTGATCTATCCTCTCCAAAAATACTTGTTCATTGCTAGCACGACATGCAAGATACGTGGGTGGATCGTGTGTCACGATTTGGAGGGTCTCAAGAACGAGATCTCAGTGCAAAACGGGGAACAACGCGTGTAGCTGTTGAAGACGAAAACGACAACGGGTAGGTCTCGTTTCATTTTTCGTCCCTCTTTATTTTTCAACTCTATGGCCTCCATGATTTCTTTACATGTTATATGATCATGAGATACACCGAACGCCCGGGAACCTCAAGGGTACACCCCTTGAGCGTGTTCTTTTAAATCAAAAGCATGCTTTAATTTTTGTATGTTTAATTTTATCGCGCTTCCGCATTCGCGCAATTCCCGGGACGATCCACCGATTTCTTTCACATTGATAGGTCATTTCTGAATGAGCTATATGAGACGTACAGTCCCGATGATCCACTGATTGATCAACTTGTAACCACTGATTTCGTCGGACATTTTCAAACGTCCTGTAAGTTGACACTTTTGAGCCACGTATATATTGTCATAGATATATTTTTAATATGTGAGATTGAAATTATGCTCCGTTCCAGGTGGAACCAGAATTGCAAAACATCGAGGATGATATTCTTAAAAGTCTTTATTGGAGGCCTAAGCAACTTGTGAAGACGTGGTCGAGTTACTTTGTGAATGGGTTCAATTTCCACACGGAGAATTTCAACGTCGGCAAGTCAACTATAAATTGTGGGGTTTGTGTGAAAAGCTCTTCGTATAGGGACACAAACAATGACTTCTACGGGATGCTTGAAGAGATTATTCAGTTGGATTACTCACTTAATGACGACTTGCATGTTGTTCTATTTAAGTGTAAATGGGTGGATCCGACTAGGGGAATGAAGGTACACCCTCGTTATCACCTCGTTGATGTTAATTTCAAACGGGTGTACCAGAAGGATGAACCTTTCATATTGGCCCAACAAGCAGTTCAAGTCTACTATACCGAATATCCAAGTTTGATGAGAGACAAAGCTGATTGGTGGGTTGTTTGCAAGACGAAAGCTCGACGAATCGTGGATGAATCCCGTTGGACCGATGTGGCATATCAACTAGAGAAAGTATTACCCGTTCCTGAAGTGAATACAGATGATCAAACCTATAACCTGCGTGATCCAAATGGTCTACAACTTTTTATCTATCTCTCTTCAGCTATGCAACACGGAGCCGGAACATCCCGACCTAATGAAGAGGACAAAGACGAGGATGACGAAGACAGTTTTGAGGACTATGAAACAGATGAGGGATGAAGAACCAGATACCAATTCAGATTAGATTAAATTTAAATTATTATTTATTACAATACTTTGTATATGTGTACAATGCTAAACTAAATTGATTATCAAGATGATCATATCTAACAGTCAGTTTTCAAATTGGATGGTCCGACTGAATAATGCATCATAATGATAATTGATGCTAACAAAATATTATTTCATTTATGTCATTCAATTGTGTTATAATATCAATTTATTATTCAATGATGAATAATTAATGGTCCTAAACGTATTATTTGATTTTTAAAAAAATTTTCAAATAATTAATAAAATACTTTTGATTAATTATGGAACGAATTTGGAACAAATTTGGAACGAATTTGGTACCCATTTGGAACGAATTTAAAATAACTTTTTTCTCCCATAATTTTTATTTTCCCCCATTTTCTTCTCTTTTTCCCCCCTTTCCTTATCTTTTTTACCCTAATTTTTTACTTCTCTTCTCTTTTTACCGTCGCCTCTCTCCTCTCTTTCTTCTATCTTCATTTTTCTTCTCATTTTTCCCTTTCCTTCCATTTTTTCCGCTTTCCTTCCTATGCTCTTTGTTGTTCCTTCCGCCTCCGCCGCCGCAGCTGCTCACTTCTCCCTCGGCGCGCGCTGCTCACTCCTCCGTGCCGCTGCACATTCCGCCGTCGTCGCCGCTGCTCACTCACAAGGTGAGTTCTAATTTCTAGTTGGATCTCATTCACTGATCTTCTAGGCTTTAGGATGTTTCGCATCGAATATAATCGCCACCTCCTTCATCTGATTTATGGATTTCATCTTCACATTGCTTTCATATATATAAATATATATATATATATATATTGCGTTTTGCTTTGTGATTGTTGGTGTTGTTTGGCATTGGTATTGTGTGTTTTGTTTGGGGTTTTCTACTCAAAGGAAGGCTCTTTCTTGATATTGCGTCATTTGAAGGTGTGTTCTTCATCAAACCCATATGCATATTTGTTCCTATTTTCATGGGTTAATCTTGTATTGCGGATTTGTGCGTTCGTAGAGGAGTTGGGTTGTGGCAAGATTTGATATTTCTTGGGTTTGTTTGATTTTGTTTTTGGGGATTAAAAAGTGAAGGCCTTTGAAAGTTGTACGAAAGAAGTAACTGGATTCCTTGGATTCTCTGAATTTGGAGGTAAAATTTGAAAGCTGTATATATGTAAATCCTGGATGGAGTAAGTGCATTCAGAAAATTCCAGCAACAGTGTTTGGAAAAAGGGAAAGAGATGTAATAGGTCCTTCTTGATCCTCTTTAACTCTTTGGCTTTGCAATGCTGTCTATGGCTTGCTTTGAACGTCAAACTTTCTCTATCCCAATATGCCCTGTTTCTGCACAAAATGGAAGATCAAATACAAAAGCAATCATATTTATTTGAATGTCAATACTAAGGATTAACTGTTAAAGAGTAGTTAAATTTTTACGTAAGTGAAAGTAATAAAAATATTTTTTTGCAAAGACATTTTTCTGGAGAACCATAATTACCTCTTTCATTCATTTAACTACCCTTTTTTGAAAGTTCCAATTCAGGTAAATACACAGACTACCCTTGGTGTCAATACCAAGCTTGACAAAATCATGTTGGTCTTGACTCGTTGTGTGACAAGGTGGGGTGTCACAGATATTTTTCGAGGTGCAGTCGACCACTGATAACCCAGTCGATGGAGCAACGCAGTCGGCAGCCGAGGATGTTGTAGATCCGGAGCCGGGGGACGAGCTGCCGTCAGAGCGTCTAGATTAGGATTTGTTTTAATTTTTATTTTATATGCTTTTTAAAACGACAATATTTACTTTTGGCAATTAGTTATAATTTTAATGGATAAAATGTGGTTTCTAAAAAATTATTTTTAATAAAATATTAAAAAATAAAAATAATATTTTTATAAAACTTAATAAATATTTGGGATGGATGTCGGGATGACAATCGTCGCAAATTACATCGAAATATTTTAGAACTAAATTGTGACCATTTCGATTTATATTCCGTCCCTAATTCTTTTCAATTCTCAAATTAATTTGGGACGGTTTTCGATGAATATTTTTTGATGATGAAATATTCGTCACAATTTTTTGGACCAACTTTCCGATGAATGTTCCACCACACATTATGTCACAATTTTTTCGATCAACTTTCTGACAAATTTTCCGACGGATGTTCCGACGAAACTATATAAATTTTTTTGTTCCAAATTCATCGCAAATTCTCAATTTTTGTCCCAGAATCTGTTCCAACTTTCGTTCCAAATAAAAAAAATATATTTTCGTCCTATGGACGAAATTTCCAACAGCATTAATGGACCGTCGGAACTCCGTTACAAATATTCCGACAGAAATGCATTTTCGTCGGAACGTTCGTCGGAAATATTTTCCGATGTGTCTTTTTGAAACGGTGACGGTTTCGTCCCACATCCGTCGAAAAGTTTGTCGGAAACCTTATTAGCGACGAATTTTCGTCAGAAATTTCATCCCAATATCTGTCCCAAATAAGCATTTTCTTTTTGTAGTGTGCTCTCCCACCTTTTCCATAGAGTAGCCCATTGTCAAGCAAATTTTTTCGAACTTGGCCAGCTTTAACTTGTTCAACCAACTTCTGATAACCTGCATCCTTTTGGGAACTCTCACAAATCTGATCAAGGAAATCAGACTCAAACACCGTTAAGGCAGCAACATATTCCTCAACTAGTTTTTGGTTCAAAGCATCGACCACATCATTGTGTTTGCCTGATCGGTGCACCCACTCAAAGTCGAACTCCCCTAAGAACTCCTGCCAACAAGCCTGCTTTGAGGATAGCTTCCGCTGCATACTGAAATACGTGTTGACAACATTGTCAGTTACCATAGTAAATTTGGTGCCCAAAAAATAATGCCTCCACGTATCCAAGCAATGCATCGTAGCAGTCGTCTCCTTCTCATGTGTGTTATACTGCAACTCATCATTCTTTAACTTGCGGCTTTCAAATGCAATAGAGTGTTTGTCCTGCACCAATATACCCTGAAGTGCTCGATCAAAAGCGTTTATCTGCATCTCAAATAGCCTGTCAAACTCATGAAGTTTCAGCACCGGTTATGACGAGATGGCCTGCTTCAGCAACTTGAACGCCTCATCACAAGCAACAGACCACTCCTGGCCTTTCTTCAGCAAATTAGTTAAGGGGTTAACAATTTTGGAATATCCTTTGATGAATCGTTGTAATAATTCGCCAGTCCCAGAAACGAACAAAACTCGATCATCTTGGACGGAATTGACTAGTCCGTCACATAATACACTTCCTGATATCCAACTGAATCCTTCCTTGGCAAATCATATGCCCAAGGAAAGTAATATGTTCGCGACAAAACTCGCACTTCTCCTTTTTAGCATATAGCTCATTCTTCCCACAATTTCTAAAATACAGCTCTCAAATGCAACAAATGATCATTAAATGATCCAGAATATAAGAAAACAACAAAACGGCCTAAGAATTCATAAAGAACATCATTCATCAAGTTACAAAACGTAGTAGGCGCGTTTGTCAAACCAAACGGCATCACCAAGAATTCAAAAGAACCATACCTCATCACACACGTGGTTTTTGATTCACCCCCCCACAACCACACGAACTTGCCAGTAGCCCAACCTTAAGTAAATCTTCGTGTAGTACTTAGCCCTCGCTAGTTTGTCAAACAAGTCCAGTGCGCTAGGAATAGGGTACTTATTTTTTATAGTCACCTTATTTAACACTCTATAATCCATACACATTCTCATTGACTCGTCCTGCTTTTTTTTTTAATGGAATCGGGGAACTATATGGAGCCTTGGATGGCTGGATCAATCCAGCCTCCAATAAACCATCTAACTGTTTCCTCAGTTCAGCCAACTATGTTGGACATAAACGGTAAGGGGCCTGAGCCGCTACAAGCTCCAACTCAATGCCATGATCAATGGCCCTTCATGGTGGTAATTTCTTAGGTAGCTCAGGAGGGAACACATCTCCAAAATCCTCCAACACATCAGCTACTTCTTCTGGTACTCCTTGAACCACATCCAGCTTGATTTTGATCAATGCAGCAAGGCAGGTACCCATGCCTTAACCCGTTCTTCAGCTGTAAAGTTGACAACAAGCCATCTTTCTTTTTTGTTGGCTTAACGAAGTCTTGCAAATATATACCTTGTAAAAAATAGGAGCAACCAACATTAGTGAGAAAAAATCCACTCAAGTAGGGTATTACCGTTGCTTTAGCCAACAGTAGAAAATCCATCCCAAGTATCACATCAAAGTCGTCCAGGGGGACAGTTATCAGCTACACTTCCCCTGCCAAGTGCCAACCTTCAATTCCACACTAGCAACTCCCTGAATCGGCTTTGCCTCATATTTCACAGCCTTGATACGGCTGAAATGTTGTGTGAGATACAGTCCCAGTTTCTGAATCTCACGATCAGCCACAAAGTTGTGAGTGGTGCCCGTATCAACCATCGTCCTCACCTCTTTACCATTCACCTGCACCCAAATGTACATCAAGTCTTTCTGTTTCGGGGGCTTCTCTTGCATTGCACTAAGCAACTGCAAAGGGTTAACCCCGAAGGATCCATCCTCATCCGCCTCAGCCACAAAAGCGTCCAGCTTCCACGCTTAGGACAGTCTCGCATGCGGTGGTCACCATTACAGAAATAACAGCCTTGTTTTGCCCTATCAACAATAGGTTGGGCGGTGTCCTTGTTACCCGACCCAGTCACCTCTTTATTTTTCTTTTCTTGAACTTTCGATCTTCACCCTCCTTGCCCGCCTTTCCTTTCTGCCTTGCAAACTCTTTTTTCTTTTTGTCTGGATCAACACCGCTAGTGATTCTAAAATCTACTAACCGTCTGCAATAGCAATTGCAGAAGGCAAGTCCTTAACTCCGTTTGAGCCCAAGCTTGCAATCTCGACAGGAAATTGAACAAATTTTCCTCCTCCAACATATCTCGCACATTAAGCGTAAACAAACTAAATTCTTTCACATAGTCCTTCTTAGAACTCGAATGTTTCAACTTTCAAATAGACTCCCTTACAAGACAAGACATATGGAAAGGTAGGAACTGATCTTTCAATTCTTTCTTCAAGACATCCCATGGCTCAATCTTGTCATAGTTCGCACTGTCATCATCAGAGACGTGTACGCCACCAGAGTTTTGCATCACCTGTTAAATACATACTAGTGATCAAAACCTTTTCAACATCAAAGACGCGAACTACCTTGAAATATGATTCCATATCTCACAAGAAATTCTCAAGCTCTTTGGCGCTACGAGCACCACCAAAGGGCTTCTGATCTGGAACATTTACCTTGGACGCAGAAGCACGCTCCTCCTCCCTGTCGAAAACACGCTTCAACAGATTTATCTAAGTTTTCATGCCATCGAATTTCATGTCAACAACATCAATGAGGATGCTCACATCCTCAGCTACAGAAGTTACCCGACCTTCAATGAAGCCATGCAAATCATCAATTAATTTCTGCAACATCTCAACCCTCAAGTGCAAGGTCTCAACCTGCAGAAACAACGCCACTGGTTGGGAATTGGGGGGGGGGGGGGTGCCCAAGCAGTTCCACAATTCGCTAGATTTGAGTCTCTAACTCAGCAACATGATTTGGCAACAAAGTTTGGCCTGCCATAGTCCAAAATTCATAGAAGCAGAGGCAACCTGACTCTGATACCAACTGCCGCAGGGGTTTCAATGTCTAGTAAATTTTCGCCCGTTGTGTGGCCTGGACCCAAAACCAGTTAGCCTTTCACTTAATCTCACAAGCGCTCATGTTTACTATAGTTCTAAATTAGATTTAGCAAGCTAACAATACACACATGCATAGATTAGCAGCAAACGTAACCAATGCACAATCTTTTACAGGAAATGACCCAACCTTGCATTAATTACCAAGTAAGAATACAAGGAACCCCTTAGGCTTGCACACATAACTCGTTGTGCAACTCTGATGCCAAAACAATACAAAAATATGCAGTGAATAACCCTCAACTGCTGAGCCAATCAGAACAAGCTATCTAAGCATCTAGTCAGCACCAAGTAGACGATAATTGTAAAGGCTAAGGACAATGCCAACCGCCTCCCACAACTCTAGCCATGTTCACTTGGAAGTGCTCAGCAACTACCCATCTCAACTGCCAAGCATAACTACTAATGCCGGTCAGTCATGCGCACAGCTGCTGAGCCCTACACGCGCAGCAAGGGCTGCCAGAGCGCGCAACATCCCACCGTCCGCATGCTGCGTGCTGCCTATGCGCTCGGTACCAAGCCAACTCCGCATAGCCATCTTGCATATGCGTGCAGCATCCCATAGAAGTATGCATAGGGCCATAGCTATCCGCATAGTCCATCATCTATCTGCACACCGTTCAACCATCGCCTGCGATTGTCTGCACCATACACACACGACACGCGCGACAAGCCTGCTCGCGTATGCCACAACCTAGCAACACTGACCACTCTGCCGACACATGTTGCATGACTGCTTGATTGCCAATCTTGGTGTTGCACCATGCTGACACCGTTAGGCACACTAATGCACATGCTTGGCGCACCACCACCTAACATCGCACAAAGGGGCTTACAATAGGCCTCCAGTGAATTTGACGAGAGATATGCAAGTTATCCCTTGTTGATGACCCTTGGTCAGATATGTTCTTTGTAGGATTCAACCCGATTTTCGAGGGGGTAGTTGAGATAAGTGAGATGATCCGCCTAGATCTTTGGGCCTGCCACTACTTATGTGGTCATCCTTCCTCTAGGTGGTGGAATAGCCTTCTACCTATTGTACGGCAGGACACGTGGATGCCTACGTATGTGCCCCATTATCCTCCATCTTGGGCCTGAGAGAGTGCAGTTTAGATCTTGCCAAAGTTCGTTTTCCCACGAGGTAGTCTCAAAGCCTTAAAGCCGAGCGCCTCCCCCTTGGGCAGTGCGTATCCTGGAGCCCTTATTGAACTGAGTATGGGTCGACCTTCTTCCTGTGTCGAGTGCAATCTTGGGGAATTATATTGGATTATAATTAAAAAGACGATAAAGGAAATTGTGAAGGTAAAAGGAAGCATATAATCCAAACAAAGAGGGAAAAAAAGAAAAAGAAAAAATAAGGCAGAATAGTAGCACAGTGGACACATGTCTATTTATGAGAAATAGTGATTAATTAACAATTAAAATTGCACCAATGATAGCTTAGCCTAATGGTTAAAGTTGATGTCTCATCAAATAGGTTGGAGGTTTATTCGAGTCCCGTCAAACGTGTGGGTGTTTGTCTCACTCAATGTGAATTTTATTGTAATTGTATTTGCCTCACTTAATGTAATGTATTATGATATCCGTTTATTGTACTATGAATTATTAATTGAATTGATGTATTTGTTAGTTTATTGTTATTGACGCAATAAATTATAATATGAGTTTATTGTACTCTGATTTTATTAATTGAATTAATGTATTTGTCAATTTATTGATATTGATACAAATGTAATCACCGATTTATATATTAAAAAAATCAAGAGATAACCCCAATTGACATCTTTTTAATTCTAAAAATATAAATATTAAAAAAATACAATATTAAAAAGAAATAATTAATGTGTACTAGGTATGATTGATGAGTTTGTGAGTTGCCTAAATTCTTTAATTAACAAAATAACCTATATATTTGCCTAATATTTCATTTCAAACATAGACTATAGCCATAGCACAACAATAGAACAAGTCAAAGTCCCATAATCAATAGGTCTAGTACCACCACACGATGGTCCTATTTCCAGGTGTGGGAGAATAAATCTTCATATTTTCGAATGAGTACTCCAACTAAATTTTTGTACTTTTTTCAGAAATATTTGAATACTCCAACTAAATTTTTGTATTTTTTCAGAAAAATGTTATAATATGTAGATTTTTATTTTTTATAATATAATAAATAATAATGAGTAGGGCGGAGATTTTTAAAAACTCGAATTATTTCATATAAAAAAGTTTGAGCAGTTTATGATTTACCTACCATGTCTGTAAAAATTTATACGTTTAGAAAAGTGATAAAATTTAAAGGTATAATTAACTACTCTTTCATGAGGTTTCATGTAATTACATGTAGACCCCTATGGTTTTGAAAATTATATCTAGTATCCTTGAGGCTTGCTTCTGTCTACAAATTGGTTTTTCCATGAATCAAAATTCACTAAATTTGTTGACATTAACAAAATCTGAACTAAAATCAATATTTACAATTGATTGACTTATTGCAGCCCAAACAAATCTTTTATGACTAAATTACTCTTATAAGGTGAAGATACACCTCCTCACATACATTAACGTGTGAAGATGTATAAGGGTAGTTTGGTCATAAAAAAAATTATTTGACCTGCAATAAGTCAGTAATAAGTAAATCGGAGGTAAATATGGATTTTCATCCAACTTTTTTGTTAATATCAGCAATTTCGGTGAATTTTGACTAACGAATAGACTTTTTCGTTATATGATTTTTATGAAAGGAAATTTCATGGGTACTAAATGTACTTTTCTAAACAAGGAGTTTATGCGTAATTACAACATATTTTAGAAGCGGACGGTTTAATTATCCCAAACTTAAACAATGTTTAGAAATTTAAGAAAAAAAGAATAAAAAGAAGCAATAGTGAGACGGAAAACTTGTATTTGAAAAATGGGAAATCAAGTGAAAATTAATGCTAGGTAAAGTTAGTTTATGCTCTCTTTTTTTCCTTTGTTTTCTAATACTAAAAAATAAATATTAAAGAAAATCTTATTCTTTTAGATATAACTTTTTATTTTTCTATATTTAAACTAAAAGCAGAACAGGAACAATAAAGTGCATCAAAATACTTAAAATCGAGATAAATAAAAAAAGAACTCGTATTAAGCGCGAGCTCAGCTTATTTTATTTGTTTATGGTCAAGTCTTGTTTTGGCACGAATACTTTGCTATACGAACCCAGCAATTATCATGAAATACTAAATTTATTATTATTATTATTATTATTATTATTATTATTATTATTATTATTATTATTATTATTATTATTATTATTTGTGGTTATTGATATTTTAATGTGAATATATATATTTATATATATTGCTATAACATTTGTTCAATGGGAAATGCATACTTTATAACATCATTATAAAATTTATAATTATT
Organism: Sesamum alatum; assembly: GCA_034509735.1. Classification (NCBI taxonomy): domain Eukaryota; kingdom Viridiplantae; phylum Streptophyta; class Magnoliopsida; order Lamiales; family Pedaliaceae; genus Sesamum; species Sesamum alatum. The sequence goes on along the minus strand of JACGWO010000010.1, from coordinate 26,674,985 downwards.
TCGACGGAACGCAATACATAATTTTTGTAAGTTGAGGTTCTATCTTTTATTGTTAGAATAAAACTCTATTTATTTCTTCCATAAATAATCATTTTGAATTAAATAATTTTATTAATAATTTCTTATATATAGATATTTAATGTAAATTCATTTTATTAAGTTTGATAAACTATTCTTTTATTCAATTAAAAAATTAATTATGTATACGTATCGAGTGTACTTCAATCGTCAGTAAGGTAGGACCGATTTAGGACGCTGCATGAGAACGTGTGTGGATTGAGTGGGGCCATGAAACACTCTACATCGGTTGGGGAATACTTTCATCACTTTAAGTTGTCCTACGAGTTTGACGTGGGATCACACTTAGCATCCGATAAATGACTATTATGCCCCCAAGCTTTGCAAAAATAATAAAAAGCTCCGAGGATCCACACATTTTTATTTGGGTCAGCTCGAGACATTTTAAACCATTGTAATTGCTTCATCATCGCCGAATCAATAGATCACATGGAGACGTACAAATTTGACCATTACCATAAACACGTGACTCTGTAGCATCTGAGTATATCTAATTACCATATTTATTAGTATTCGAATTATTTTCATACTGATTTTACTAACTTTAATATCAAAAAGCTATAAATAGTGTCTGCTCAGTGCTCTTCTTTTCGAGCGTTGTGGACATGGGGTTTCAAGAAAAAACTTAATGACTTAAGACGAAGTCCAAAGACATAAATCTAAGGGTGAATTACAATGACCTCCACTGAGGTTTGACACAGTTACGGATACTCTCTCGTTGTTTCAAAAATTATAAATACCTCCCTGAGGTTTATAACCGTCTAACAAATAATCCATTTTCATCCATTTTTTACTGGTGAACTGACCAAAATGCCCTTATGCAAATTGAATTATTTTTTAAAAACTTTCTAAAGTTTTTTGGACAAAAATGCGCCAGGAAAGGTTTTCTTACGTTTTTTTACAGAGAGGAACAATAATATAATTTGCCTCGACTGATTTTTTTATAATTTAAAAAAAAAATTAAGGGCAAAATAGACCATTTCAAGCCCTTGGTTAAAAATTACAAACTTTAAGGAGGTATTTCTAATTTTTTAAACAACGAGAAGGAATTCGTAATTATACCGAATCTCAACAGAGATTACTGTAATTCACCCTAAATATAAAGTTTATGATCTCAACATCGCCTGTGGATCAGAGTTATAATAAATGAATTGTAATTTGCTTTTTGAGAAACATATAGAAAGGGGAACCAAAAAAAAAAAAAAGAAAAAGAAAAAAAGGAGAGGTGAAATCAAGAAAATGGGTGTTTTTAATCCTATAATTTCTTCAACATTTATGGGAAACAAACAACAAAATAAAGAAAAGGGACTCAAGGGGTACATCCACTTTTGTCTCTTTTGGTTGCTATAATTGTACTTTGATATTGACACTTCTTCTTTCCTTTTTTCAAAAATTTAAAATAAAATAAAGTAAAATAAATCATATTATGTATTAAATGTAATTATATCACATCTTCTAAGATTAAAATATTAAACACATGTATTGACCTAAGAAAACAGAAAAAAAAATAGATGGTGACAAAATCTCCTTAACAATGAAATAAATTGATTGGAGCATATTGTAATTTTATATACACATACATATTCTCTTTTTGGGGCTAAATAAATATATATTATTTAGTCAATCAACATTAGAAGAATATTATGGTATAGTTAATTACTACTACAAATAGAATTATGGGATGTGTACAATCAAAATTAAATAATTATTTCTTATTTGTCACGTAATTGAAATTAGAAAAAATAAGAAAAATACCATTATAATCAATCACATAATTGTTGTAACTTAATGCAGATGCAATTAATATGATTATATAAGCATTAAATGATGAAATTGATCGTTTTTTGTATATGAAAATTCACACTATGAACAAAAGTTTTAATTGAATAAAATAATAAGTTTTACATTAAAAAAGGTATGATTTTTTTGTCATAATTAATTATAACGGTCGGAAGAAAAAAAGGGAAAAATGCAAGCAACTTCCTGTGATATTACAAATGTGCATATTACCCCATATGAAAAATAAAATAGTAATTTACCATCCTAGATAGAGAGGTGAATTGCTCCATTTTAAAGAACACATGGGGGTAAATTGTTAAAAAAATTCTTAAGGCAGTAATTTGCTCATTTCCAATATCACATGGAGGTAAATTGCATTAAACACAAATAAAAAAAATCATGATAAATATTAATTAATCATGATTGTACTACGATCATTAGCCATTGTTTCCGCAGGAGTGACAAACACGTTAGCATAGCCGAGAACCATGATGTTTTGACGATAGCTAAATCTAGACAAATGTGGATTAACCGTTATTAAAATTTAAGTTTTCGCATTATTTCTGTTTGGTCATAAAAGATAGTACATAATTTTTAAGCCACAGACATTTATAATAGGGATTATTACACCGCCCCCCTAAAATTTGGTGTAATTACACGTAGATTACATATGGTTTGAGAAATTACATTTAGTAGGATGACAACGAGGCTGCCAAAACCCGAGACCCGCCCCGGACCCGAAACCCGTCGGGTTGAACCCGGTGGACCCAGTTAGTATTTTTAAAATATTAAACAAATATTTTTTTAAATAATATTACCATAACTTTATAAATATGAAACAATAATAATATTGAAAGGTTAACATATTTTTTTGCAAATTTATATGTGCATGTTTTAGTATTGAAATATTAAAAGTTTTAGACAATTTGTTACTTATATAAACATTAAAATGTTTATAAAGTATTTACACCATTATTTTAATTTATAAACTATTAAGTTTATGTCTTATATATAAGTATAAACTAAATTATACATATTTTTATATTTGTACAACTATATTTTATATAAATAATACAAAAAAATTTAAAAATAAATCGGGGTGGGTTCATGTCCAAACTACTAAGACTCAGACCCGGCCCGGAACCCGTTTAAGACATCAAAACCCGCCCCATTCGGGGCGGGTCCGGGTCTGGGATGGATTCGTACCCATTGCCATCCGTAATATCTATTATCCATGAGGTTTGCTTTCGTTTAACAAATAAGTCTATCCATTAGTTAAAATCACCGAATTTATTGATATTAAAAAAGATGGATGAAAATCTATATTTACCCTCGATTAACCTATTACCGACTTATTGCAGGTCAAATAAATCTTTTTATGACCAAACTACCCTTATACATCTTTACACATTAATGCATGTGCGGATGTATATATTCACCCTTATAAGGGTAGTTTAGTTAGAAAATATTTGTTTGACCTGCAATAATTTAATAATAAAGAATTTGAGGGCAAATATCGGTTATCATTCATTTTTTTTGTTAATAACAATAAATTCGATTAATTTTGACTAATAAATAGACCTATTTGTTAGACAGAAGCAAATTTCATGAATACTATATGTAAATTTCCAAACCATAGAGGTTTTACGTGTAAATTACACCAAATATCATGAGAGGATGGTGTAATTATCCCTTTATAATATAGAGGATTAAATTTTTCTAGTGTTATGAAGCTATTTAGATCCAAATATATATATATATATATATTGATATAAAAAAAGAAAAGTATTATAAGCTCACAAACGATGGTTAATGACATTAATGCTTTAATTCAAATATGATAATTATACCCTTAATTATATAGTTTTAGAAGTTAATTATAATTAACTTTTTTTTTTTTTACAAAAGTGACTCCACGTGAGTTTAACACAACTACACCAATCATTTTGTTATGTCCATGATATCTTAAATTATTTTTTTTCTTTATTTATTTAAAATGTGATTATTAGTTTATATATTTTATTCTTATTTTATAATATATTTTAAAATATAAAGTTTATTGATTATATCATTTAGGGGCGACGTGCTATGATAACTAGTTAATAGAAAAAGGAAGAGACATGTTGAGGACCTACTTGAAATATTTCTCTGACTTTGGGGCCGTAATTGCACTGTACCCAGAGATTCGGGGTCCTTTTTGGAAAATTTCAGTTTCAAATAAATGCAAATGATGCAATAGAACGAATAAAATAAATCACAGAAAAATACAAACAAATAAATCAAGCCATCGTGCCCCCAAATTTTCCCAATTTCCATTTTCCATTTTTCCCTTAATCCAATCTCAGAAAGCGGAAGAGAAAGGGGGATGCAGTTTCATTGATGAAATCGATCGTTTAGCTCGTCATCGTATCAGGTTCAGCACGTAGCGCTACTGTTTTATATGCATAGATATCATATATACGTGATTTTTCATTTTTGATTTTTCTCAATTTATTGATTGAGCTTGATTGGGATGCTGGAAATTGGGAGAGATGTAGTTGAGTTATGGGTTTAGTTGGATTTTAGCTTGTTTTAGTATGGGTTGTGATTGTTCGGCAGGAAAAGAGTGAAATGACTGATGCTTTCGAGCCTTATTATGCTTTCTTGATTATTTGAATGTTTTAGTTGCAGATTGAAGTTATGTTGTTTGAATTTGCATTGTTTGTGGAATTATTTTGTATTGGTGGAATCATTTAGTTTATCGCTTAATTAAGTTAATTTGTTGGGAAGGAGCTTCCAGAACTCAGTTGTTCCATGTTAAGAGTCTCATATGTCTTTCTTTCTATCCTTTTGGGCAGTGCTCTGCGGATGAAATTTTGAATATTTCTTGGGTTATTCCTTGTGTGCAGGGGCCAGTATGGATTTAAATTGTCATCCAGATGAGGATGACCTTCCAGTACTGCACTTGCGGAAATGGGGTCCTTCTGAATTTCCATACAATCCTTCCAATTTTAAAGAAGGTTTTATTTCTCCAACAAGGAAGTCATTGCTATTGCTTTCATATGATTCGGAGGCATTGTTTCTTCCCTTAGTTAAAGGTGACTTCCTAAGTTTCATCGAACTTTCATTTTGATGGCACACCGCATTCTTGTTTCATTGGAATTTTGTTTATTTAATTTTTTTTGCAGGTCAATGCATGAAAGTTAAGGATCCCGAAATTACTCCTGATGAAACATTTGATAATCCGACTGAATTGAGTGTGCCTACTATTTCTGGTTCAGGGGAAAATATCTGTGGCTATTCTGGATCTGTAGAGTTGGATGGTGATATTGGATACGCATCAGGAGTTAGTTTTTCAGGATCTACACCTGCATTTATATCTGATGTAGATTCTGTGGCCTGGGGTCTATGTGGGGATGCATTTGACAGGCATGAAGAGGCTTCATTTCAGGAATTACTTTTTTTGTCTGGAAAACAGGGGGTGGTTGTACATGCTTTTTCTCAATTCAATGAATCTAATGAAGTAATAAAACCTGTAGAAGCAAGTGATGTTGGGCAAGGGATGTGGGTAGAGTGGGGCCCATCAACGATGTTATCTTCCAGTTTGGATGTTCAGGAAGAATCCAAATCTCATCTTAAGGCCTCTCCAGAAAGGTCAAATACTTTTCATCTAGAAGCTATGGAGGATGGTCAGTCAGCAAGTCCAAAGATATGGATGCGGACTTTCTTGACTAAAGTTGAAAGACTAACATCTGGTAGTGATGTTTATACCAGGTTTCCGGAAAGACCATCATTTCCCAATAATATAGTTGTTTCATTTAGGCTATTTGATCAGGATGCACAGTTCTTGGACTTACTTTCTCATGGTAGTCCCACATCTTCTGGTCAAGCTAATGGCGGCATGTCAATTCTGCGTCCCTTTCAGAATAAATCAGACACGAGTCTTAGTTCATCCAGGCTGAAACTTGAGGATGATAGTGCATCTAACTCTAGAAGTGGTGCAGTGAGCTGTTCGTATAAGTGTGTCAAAGTGTTCTCTAACAACTCATGTCAGTTAGTTGGATTTGCTCTATCCATGACTAATCCTAGACCTGTTGATGACAGCCATCAGAAAGATGAAAATTATAGCAAAGTTCTGATTGTTGTGGCCAAAATTGTTACCTGGGGAATACATTGGGTATACTCAGCAAAGCTTGATGAAAATGTAGATAAAGGCCCATTTGAGTGGACGGACTTTACTTTTTCTCATAGATTTCTTATTTGTCTTAGTACCTCTGGCTTGATCTCATTTTACGGTTCAACAACTGGTGCATTTCTAGCCTCGCTTGAGGTTGCAAATATCATCGGGCCTGGCCATTGTCTAAGCTCTCAGGAGCAAAAAAATGATAGTCATGTTCTTAATCAAATGCATGAAAAGTTGTCGCATCGATTTGGTACTCTTACCAGGAGGTTTAGAAGGCTCTTTGTATTTCCTCACTCCTCATTGTTGGGCGTGATGGATGAATCTGGTGTAACTTATGTTATACTACCTGATGGTTATGTACCAGAGGACCTTTTTTCGTTTGAAAATGTCCTCCCTTATCAGCACCATCTGGACCTTGGACTTTTAACTGGCTGGGAGGTTGGGGGTGCTGAAATTGGCTACCAAAGGTCACTCTTTAATAACAAGGCACCTCGAGACATAAGTAGATTACCAGTACAGGGTAAAATTCCATACTCCGTAGGTAGTTTACCGAGCTATGAGTACCTGAAAAATGAAGATATGAAATATCAAGAATTTGGGGGAGTAACTAATGACCCATATATCATTACCTCTTCTGGTGCAAGAAAGATAACGAATCAAACGAAGGTTCTGGTTTCTGATTTTCAATCATGCTTCATGAGGAAAGTTTTTCTACCACCATGTGCATCCAGTGAAGACGATGTTCTTTGTTGTTCTCCTCTTGGAATTACTCGCATCACTAAACGATATAGTTCTGAGAAGAAAGGGTGTCAGGTTGGGCATGCCAATCTACAATTAGAATTCAGTGTGAATGACGACGTAAGCTATAACAATGCAAGGTTGGGAAGCCTCTTCTGTTGAAAGCTGTTGGCTGCAATTTCCACGGATTTTTTGTTTTTTAGTGACAGAAAAAGGGCTTTCAGTTGTTCTTCCCTCAATTTCAGTTGCCTCAAATTTTTTTCCTGTGGAAGCAGTTGGATACAATATACCAAATTGTACTGGCACCACAAAATGCAGAGCTGGTAATCTTATGGAAGTTGCTGGAATTAGAAAACCCTGGTCACCTTGGAAACTGGAGGTTTTGGGTAAAATTCTTCTATATGAAGGCCCTGAAGTCGCAGAAAAATTATGCCTAGAAAATGGTGAGAGTCTCTTTAAGAATAAATAATACTTGCTCCATCCAGAAATGGAGGCTCCTATTTCTCATTATGATGTTTACAAATACTGTTGGATTTTCTAATGCATCCTTAATTGCAGACACCAATTGTAAACTCTTCGTTTCGATGGTAGAACTATAAGTACATGTTGAAATATGCCTTTTCATCTCCTGTATGAAACTTGTGTCCCAACTTAGATAAGAACAATTGTTTGTCAATGACTCGATAGAGGAAGTATGTTTTAGCCAATTAGATATCTCACTGGCCCTTGTTGTTCTCTACATTGTTATTATATTGCATGCTCTGTTTCCACACCCAACCTTGAAAACTTCTTCGAGCTTTCCGGACATGATGAACTATTGATATGATGGTATGCTAAGATATTATAAGTTGAATTAGTTAATTGTTTTCTTGCATGGGTGATGTTCCATTTAAGACAGGATTTGGACTTTGACCATTTAGGTGTACAACTGGAAGTAGATCCACTGCTTATGCTTTTGCCTTTTGTATTTCTTACTTTCATGCAATATTGCTATCATTAGATGCCATATACGTGTCTATGCTGAGTATTAAAGTCGTTGTTCATTAAAGAGGAAAGACATAAAAAAAAAATGATATGCATAACAGCTGACATTGAAATGCTTTCAGGGTGGGGACTTGGGGATTTCTAGGATCGCCGCTTGCAGTTGGCTTTGTGCTACCTGGAATTTGATGAAATTGAGAAGTAAGATTCACTATCTCGCTGGTCTTTTTTTTCATTTAGAATATGAGCAGGCCGATGTGAAAAGTACTGGTTTTATTCGTATGCCTGAATGGTTGTATGATGCTTTCTTGTCAACATTTTGTTTGAGACTTATTTACTTGGAAAGAAACGCTGTGGTGGAACCTAAACTTATGCTTCTCTATGGACAAACAGTTCTTTAGAAATGCTTATGGGGGTGAATCTGGCAGTGGAAGGCATCTTGAGGTTGCTCTTTGCTGCTGTTTATTTGATGTCCTATAAAGTAAGCAATGACAATGAGGTTTCTGCTGCATCAAGGTATGATTTAGACCATGTTTATCAGCTACCTTGTCTGAAATGTTAAAGTAATTGGCTGCATAGGACTTATAGCTTGTGATGGAGCTAAAAAAAGATGCTTTTTCTAACAACTTATATGCTAGTCAAAAGTCCCAACTATTGCAATTCAGGAACTAGTTTCTCTGCACTTTCTACTCAGAAGTAGGTGCTGGAATATATATGGTAATGGAGTTGGCTTTCTTTAGTGTTAATTTCATGTAGTGAAAGTGTAAAATTCATTAACCTCATCAAGCATCGCCTCTAGGTATAAAGGCTAAACCAAAGACATGAACGAAGGATAACTCCAGTCTTTCTTTCTGCAGTATAATTGTAAGTGCCTCATTTAATATCAGACACAAATAAACATTGTATAACTACAGAACTTTGGCTAAAGCACCATGACTTTGGTAATCAAGCCCGCCAACAACCAAACAACGGCATGCACACACACAGACACTGACAAACCAGAAATATTATAGTTGTCAAATACATGGGGCCAAATGGAGAGTTTGTTTGATGGGACATATATGTTGTCACTTAGAGAATTTGGAACAAAAGTTGAGTCTATAGGAATGTTCAGACCTTTCTATTTCTCTTTTTGTTAGTAAATTGTGGTTTAGGTTAAACCTATCATAGTCCCTCACTTTTTTGAATATTCCAGTTTGAATAAGAGAAGTGAGTGAAATGGGGTTTAGCCACTCTTGCCCTTTGGTTTCCTCACCATGGATATAATGGAGGTTAGCTTTATGCCCCTCCGAAACAAGTTGGTTCCTTTTGCCAAATCCTTTCATGGACAGGTGAGGCTTAATGAAGGAAAAAAATCTTGCAATTCCAGCCGAACTTCAAACATCAAAAGAATATGAATGAGGGAAGTTCAACAGAGCTTGAAGTCATTATAGGATCTCATTAGGGCACCACATTAGGTTTTTCCACTGCTGTGGTTGTCATCTAGCTTTTCAAGCCTTCTCAATCAGATGGGTCTTCAACTTCAACTATTAAGGCAAAAGAGTTTAAGTTCACAAAATGATATCTTTGCGGAGGCCACGTAATCCATTTCTCTCCTCTCCAGGCCAAATTTAAAAGCTCTGGTCGTTAGAGAAGTATTTCCCAAAAGTGAACTCTCTGTGTCCTTATTCTTCTTTTCAACTCTGTGGAATCAAATTTTCATCTTCCTACAATGTTTTGGGCTCTTCAAATACCATGTAATTGTGGCTATTCCTGTGTCTAACCAGGAAAGATGCATCCTGAAGTACTTCATGTGGGTGGTCGAATTTGGCGGGGGAATATTTTATCTTTCGATATGTTATACTTTGAATTACGTTGGCTAATTGTCTCAAGTTTTCTGGTGCATTTTCTTTCAGTTCTTCTGTTCTTTGCTGAGGTGGTGGGAGGGGAGTGAGGGAAGTAGATCAATCTTTGTTTCAATTTATTTGGTGCATCCCAATCATATTTCTCTTTCATCTTTGGGGCATTACGCTGTGGTAGTTGATATCTTGAATATTTATTTGGCATGTGAATATTTGCACAATGCTACATAGATTTACAATCACGTTCAGTGTGCTTAAATAAGTTTCAGTTGATTTTCTTTTCAATGGATTGGTTGTATTTAAATTATTAGATCTCGATAAATGTGATACAGGCTTCTAGCATTAGCCACTGGTTATGCAACTCGGGTCATACGTAAATATGGCCTATTGCAGCATAAGAAAGCAGCTGTGAGGCCATGGGATGTTAGAGGTAATGAAGGTTTTGCTCTTCCGTTTAGAGTTAATGGATAAAGAACATGATGAAGAGGCAACACAAGAAGCCTCAAGGAAATGGCACAACTTTTGGTGGTCATCCGTAGTTTGCAGGGGCAACTAAATGCCAAACTAAAAAGGCCAGGCAAACCGTTGGTAAGTTCTTGAATAATTTGCTTATTCTGCTATTCAGTCATTATAATTAATGCATAATTTCCTGTCTTAGACCGACAATGCGGGGTCGCCGAATTTGATAAGTGCAGACTTATCTGAGGATGAAACCAAGGTTCCAGTTCTTTCAGAAGACCCCTTATTGTTGGATACGTTGGATCGACGTGATAGTGCACACCCTCAATCTGCAACAGACCTGGGCAAGACAGAAACCCTTGCTTTAGTATCTGCAGATAGGGTTGGTGCTAAGACCGCAGATTTTCAGAACTTCGATAGTGCAATCCTAGTTCCTGGAGGAAGTGCTTTTGGAAAGAAGACTCTTAATGTTGAGAATCCTAAAGATATGATTGCACGTTGGGAGTTGGATAATATGGACCTTAAAACTGTTGTTAAAGATGCATTACTTTCTGGTCGTCTTCCTTTGGCAGTACTCAGACTGCATCTTCATAATCTTAATAGTTCTTTGCCTGGCTCAGAAACTCATGATACCTTTAACGATGTCCGAGTTGCTGGAAGGGCGATTTCATATGATTTATTTATAAAGGTTAGTTTCGTTCTGTTAGTTAGTTGAAAAAGAATTTCTTCATGCTTGTTCTGATTATTTGTGACTTACAATGGATAGGGAGAGATAGGGCTTGCTATAACCACATTGCAAAAGCTTGGGGAGGATGTTGAAACTGCCCTGAAGCAGTTGGTGTTTGGCACTGTTAGAAGATCTCTTCGGGTGCAAGTTGCTGAAGAGATGAAAAGATATGCATACCTTGGACCACACGAGTTAAAGATATTGGAGATGGTATCACTGATAGAGGTATGTGTCACAGTTTTATACTTATACCTTTCAAAGATCTCAGGCTTATATCACTGTGAAATAACTTGAGCTAACACTAGTATGTTTTTGCCAAAGAGGGTGTATCCTTGCAGTAGTTTCTTCAGTACGCTGGCAACCCGGCGGGAAGAGCTTAAGAGAACATCTGCAGAAGATGCACTTGGGGAGATAAGTCTGCGCCTAGTGCATCCACTATTTAAAAATCTTATAGTTTTGTGTGGTGAGATAGATGGAGTTGTTTTGGGTTCATGGACAACTGTTGATGAACAATCTGTTGCTGCTGAAGTTGATGATGACAGCAGTCATGCTGCTTACTGGGCTGCTGCTGTGGCATGGTCAGATGCCTGGGATCAAAGAGTTATTGACCGTGTAAGTTGGATGTTGCATTTTCTGTAAATGACCTGTTGGCACAAATGTGAAGCTTTAGAACTAAATTATGACCTGCCTGTTGGAAATATTAGTTCTCTCTTTTCATCTCGATTTTGACAGCCTGTCTCACTATTCTTCGCCCTTCAGCATCCTGTACTTATAACAGTGTATTCTGGTGCATTGTTTAATTCTATATCTCCGGTGTACTTTGTTAACTCAGTTTATGAATATTAGATGTGAGCTTTGAAGTTCTGAAATGCATTTATACTTTTGTGTTTCTTGAGTGGATCAAGGTTTTATGTGTCATTTTGTTTTAGTCTGTAGGAATCTAAGAAGCTTGTTGAGTTGTTTGGAGGTTGGTTATTGTACAAGGGCATGATATATAAATTACAGAGATCCATTTCAGTGAGAAACCTTTCTTCCTTTTCAGGTGCCAGGGGATGTCACTTGCCAAGTGTCTGCTTTATTTGGATTAATTGTTGAACTCTGATTCATGTCACAGACTCACAATTTTGTCCATCCTTGATCAAAGAAAAGGGACACAATCTAAGCCAGGGGGCACTGAGTGTGCACATTTTCATTCAATGTGATAGGAAAAACCAAATGTTTTGGAGCAAACCAATATATCTGACTGATAATGAAACTCGATACTTCTATTATTTATACACCCTTTACCTATACAGACCCAGGGCTTCAGCTCCCATAATGCCTTTACATGGCAGTTGATTGACTGTTGAGTGGGGCTTCACATCTTCCATGGTCCGTGTTCGAATCTCTTTTTTAACTAGATCCTAAACCCTAAACCCTAAACCCGAAAACATGGGCACCTTGCCATAGTACCATTTATATTTGTTCCTTTTAGTTGTCTCTTAAATTGAGATGTGCGACACTCCTTTTAACTTTCTAACGAAGTTCAACCTCATTATACAGCTCCATATTTTCTTTTCCCTCTCTAGATTAGTTTATCTGAAAAGAGAAGTGATGAAAAAATGTGAACGCATTGCACTAACATCACTTTTCTGGTCAATTCTCGATTGCTGGAATTTGTGACACCATTTTTCTAGCTATTTCCAGCATGCAATCAAGAATGTATATGCATGTTCAATTTTTGACTGGCCAAAATCTTATTAAGGCAATGCAGTACTTTGGCTCTTTGTTAAAGATTTCAAGAAAAATTGTCCAATGGAACTGCCGACATTTGATATATCCTTTTTTCCTTTTGTAGATACTGCTGGACCAACCTCTCCTTATGGGTGTTAATGTATTGTGGGAATCACAACTTGAGTACCATGTATGCCACAATGACTGGTTAGAAGTTTCCAAGCTACTTGAGGTGATTCCACCCTATGCACTATCCTATGGAAGCCTTAGCATCAGCTTGGATGATGTACATCCAGCTTCGTCGATTGAGTATGGGGAGGGGATTCCTGGATATAACAATTACACGAACTTCCTTGAAGAGTTGGATGCAGTGTGTATAAATGTTCCAAGCATCAGAGTTTTCAGGTTTTCTGCAAATAGGACATGCTCCATGTGGTTAAGAATGCTTATGGAACAGCAGCTTGCAAAACAACTTATCTTTTTGGCTGATTACTGGCATGGTACAGCAGATTTTGTACCTTTGCTGGCCCAGTCGGGTTTTATGATTGACATGCATGATGATTCATTTCTTGATGAAGCCAATGACAGCACATCTGAGTCAATACTAGTTATTGGTGATGCATCAATTAGTCCAGACACAGTTCAAGCACTACACAAAGTTGTTATACACTTCTGCTCCCAGTATAACTTGCTGAACCTTCTGGACATTTATCTAGACCTTCACAAACTGGCTATTGATCATGATTCACTTTCCTTTTTACTGGATGCAGCAGTAAGTACATTTGTTTATGATTGACTCCTATAGTCCTATCTCATTTTTTGTTTCTGGTTTTAAGGGATGTATGTAGTGTATGGTAGACATACAGGTAATTTTTGGCCTTCTTTTGCAAATCTTAAGTTATATTGTGTCAGAGACTTTTGATGGGGCAAATGTCATGCTTTATGTTAGTCCAACATTAGAGGTTAGTTGTCACAGTGCATGTTTCTGCAGGGTGATAATGAGTGGGCAAAGTGCTTGCTCTTGCTGAGGATCAAGGGAAGAGAATATGATGCATCATTTTCTAATGCCCGCGCAGTTGCTTCCCGTAACTTAATTCCAGGGAATAAGCTTACTGTTTTGGAGACTGATGACATCATTCAAGCGGTTGATGACATAGCAGAAGGAGCAGGGGAAATGGCAGCTTTAGCCACATTGATATTTGCTCCTATTCCTCTGCAAGACTGCCTTAGCAGTGGTAGTGTAAATAGGCGTTGTAGCTCTGCTCAATGCACCTTGGAGAATCTTAGACCAGCCCTGCAACGCTTCCCTACGTTATGGAACACCCTTGTGGCAGCATGTTTTGGTCAAGATCCACCTTGCAACAATTTGGTTCTTAAGACAAAAGGTATACAGCCTTATCTGACTCAAGCTGCCTGCATGACCTATACCCCCGTCATCTTTTCTGGTTCTCTAATTGTTTCCTTTGGTGTATAGTTTCGGGCTATTCTGATTTGTTAGACTACTTGAATTGGCGGGAAGGTGTATTCTTCTCTTCTGTACGAGATACCTCAATTCTGCAGATGATTCCATGCTGGTTCCCTAAGGCTGTCAGAAGATTGATTCAGCTCTATGTGCAGGTTACTCTGAAACTGGCTTGATTACTTGCAGTTATTAAAGAGTTGTCTCTTTCTCATTGGGAGTATATTTGATTTTCAACTACTTCAATTGTATATGTATGCACATTTACCATGTCAAACCCATTTTCTGTTAATGACAGCCCTTTGTCAGTTGCACAATAAATAATCCATGACTTATTGGTAGTCTTCTCCTTTTACCTAAATTTTCTGTCTGACCAGGGGCCAATTGGCTGGCAATCCTTAGCCGATTCAGAGACTGAAGAGCTTTCAATGCTGAGAGACATCTATTATATTGTAAATTCCAGTGGTCATGCTCAGATTAGCGCGACATCCTGGGAAGCTTCTGTCCAAAAACACATAGAGGAGGAACTCTATGCTTCTTCTTTAGATGTATGATCTCTGTCTCTAATCCTTAGTTATGTGTTCAAGCTGATTCCAGATTCTAAACTCTCTAATTGGTCTCTCATAAAAGTACACTACTTGTGAATTGTCAGGAACCCAAGTTGAACTGATTGCTGAATTAGATCATTGCCTAAATATTCACTTAATCATATGGCCTTTTTGTCTCTTGTGTTGGCATGATATTTTAATTTTCTTAATTGGTTTTAGGGAGCTGAGGTCGGACTTGAACATTATTTGCATCGTGGGCGTGCATTGGCCGCTTTAGATCATCTGTTATCAGCAAGGGTCCATAAGTTGAAGTCTGATAAGCATCGGGGACAATCTGAAACCACATCAAGTGGGCAAACTAATGTCCAATCAGATGTTCAGACCCTTCTTGCACCAATAACGGAGACTGAAGAGTCGCTTCTCTCATCTGTGAGTACTAAGTACATTATGCATAACTAAAAGAAAATCGTCATTGATAAGCTGCACTGGGAACTAATTATGTTTTGCCTGCATGTTTACTTTTGCTCGGGTAGTATCTTCCATGACTAGTTTTTGATGACCTGAAAAGAAAAATCATTCTTCAAATCCCATGATGAATTCATTTCTTTTGACCATTTCCATCTTTCTTCTCTTCTGATTCTCTGTGTTTCTGGCGTAGACTGCTTTAAGTTGTGCAATAAGTAAACAATCTATATCTGTTATTTGTGTGAAGTCAGGAACTGAGTAGGATATTCTGGTTCCAATTGAGGATGAGGGACTTGTTATTAGGACTATGAACTTTTAGCCTTTATTTGGAGACGTGATGCCCTGTGTAGTAAGATGGAGTCAAAAAATCTAGGCATCCTTGGTTGAACTGAGCCGGGACTGTTGTAAAGGATTGGTAAATGTTCTCCAGGTTTCTAATTATAGTTTTGTTGTGCTATCAAATGGTCCCCTTGAATAGGTGAATTTTGTTCTATGTGCATGTGATGTCTGCATGTCTGAAGTTGCATAAAATTTTATTTTAGAAGAGTAATCTAGCAAGGGTAGTATTTTTTATCTGTGATGGATGTACTAAACCATTTTCCTTTGCAACTTTGACCCTTCAAGAACTAGAAATTGATAACTATGGATATCCTTTTTTTCTTTTTGCTGTTGGGTATATATAGAAGTACAAGGATGATAGATCTGAATATATTCGATGTAGAAGCCAATATATCCAGAGCGAAAACTATAAGGAGGTACTAAGTATAAAATCTTTGTGGTGTTACAATAATGTAAAGCCAAATGTACTCTAGGGTTTGAGATGATCAAAGTCTAAGGACACGTTCATATAGTACTTCTGGATACTGCTGATTAAAAGGTAGGCAACAAAATTCTAGCGAAAGACAGACATATCTGGGTGTGAAATAAATAAACAAGGATGAAACTAACTGATATTGATCCTAAAGATCTTAGACTAGGTAAACCTTATAACTGAATTACTGAAGCGTGAAATGGTAACCCGTCCGCAGTCAATTTTCCTGCAATGAATTTTACGGAACAACCTGGTTCTTTACCTAATTTATTACAGACAGCTATTCTATCTTGTTTGTGATAATTTAACTTATCCTTGACTATGATTGTTTTATTGGTTTTATTCTTAACATTATAGTCACTTTCTATTTTACTTTTATATTTTTACCAAATACATCAGTTGGATCGTTTTGAGTAGATTGTTTGAAATTAATATCAGATTATATCCATTTATAATTTGTGGTAACTATATTAGCTGTATCATTATTATCAGATTAATACTAACTTTGATGTTTACATTTCAATGTACATAGTTACATCATTGATATAAGATTAAATTAATCTGTAGATTATATTTATAATTTATTGTAAACATATTCGTTGTGTCATTTTATACATTATTTTATGTGTTTGTACAATGACATTCATTTATCCTTTATTTTTAGTGATTAGTTTATCCATTTTAATATAGTCATAGCATGTCGATTTATATTAAAGTGAAATTAGTTTTATGACTATCAGTTTATTATAATTATAATCATATAAATACTTATTATAATTGTGCACATCTTATTATTTTTTAGGGATAATTACACTTACACCCCTTGACCTATGGTCTGTTTACACAAACTACCCATGTCTTTTGGCAAATTATACATACACCAATAGGAAACGTCAACATCAGTACACGGACACCCCTTCCCCCATTTTTCAGCCCGGAAATTGATGACATAAGCCAAAAATATTAGTGAAAATCCAAAAGTGCCCTGCTGACTTGGTCCAACATAAATTCCAATTTTTCATGGTAAAAAAGTGCCCTTAGGGGTGTTTCTGTAATTGCCAAAAGGCAAAGGATATCAGAGTAATGTTTGTGGGGATGACTAATATGACCCCATCTATTTTTATTATTTATACCAATTTTTAATTTAAGTCTAATCTTTAAAAAAATTCAATTTAATTATTAATTAATGAGTTGTAAATGGGCATAACTATGCTATTTTACTAATTTTTTTTGAATCTCTATATAAAATCACACTTTTTAATAATTGAAATTATTAAATTATTCTTTTAATATATTAATAAAGTAATCAGTAGATTGTAAATTTAAATTCAAAAATTAACACACTTGTATAAATTATTTTAAGTTCTTAAAATTAGAATTTCTTTTATTTCTAAGATTAATATCCTTAAATTCTTAACTTAAAAGATTATAATTAAAATTCTTAACATTAAAAGATTATAGATTGAAATTTTAAATTCTAATTATTTATCCTTCAATTTTTATTTATAATAAATTTTACTAAATTAATAAATTATATTTCAAAAAAATTTGTTGTATTTTATATAAGTTTTATTAAAATTAGTAAAATAAATAATTTATTTATTAATAAACTATTTCAAAACAATTTGTTGTATTTTATATAAGTTTTATTAAAATTAGTAAAATAAATAATTTATTTATTAATAAACTATTTTAAATTATTAATTTTTTTTTTCATAAATTATTTCAAATTATTTTAAAAACTACCCTCCCCCCCCCCGACACACACACACACACACACACTGCCATGCCAACCCGTGCAACCAGCCCCGCTATCGCCCTCGCCTCTGCCATCTGCCCTCCCCTGTCCGCACCCCTTGCCTTTTCTGTGTGTATATATATATATATTATATAAATATATTGTGAGAAGAAACTCGTACCCGTATTTAAGTAATCTTTTTTAATAATAAATCAGAATTAGTTATAAAAGAATAAATTTGTTTTAAAAAAAGACTATTTAATAGTCTTAATACCTACAAACTACTTAGATAATGATAAATATATGCATTTAAAAAATAAACAGGCCAATAATATTAATACGTGATTAATTTAATTAGAAGAGATTTTTAAAGACTTTAAGAAAAAAAATAATTTACTAGGGCACAATAAAATTTAAAATGAAATAGCAGCTGAATGATATATAAAATACTAATCCAATCTTCAAAAAATTAAAAAAAATAAATTAAAGAAGTGATTTGAAAATTTTAAGTAAAAGTTATCAATTTTATTAAATTAGAAGTGCTTTTACAAATTGTAATATGAGTAAGTTCTATCTAATTCATTTTATTTTAATATTAATATTGGATAATTATTTGTAGATTGTACTTTCACGTACTTTTGTTTTTTACCATAATATACTAGAAGTAAAATAATATTAATAAGTAAACTGATGATTATGATTAAATACGTAAAACTGAAAATCTTTTAAGTGTTTATTCCTATCGTGAAAAGACATTAATACTTAAGCGCTCTTTTCAATAATAAATAAGAGTTAGTTATATAAAGAGTAAATATTATAGTTGGTCCCATAAATTTGTGCTTTGAATGACTTTAGTCCCTGAACTTTATTTTTTTGTCTAAAAAATTGGTCCCTCTGGCCATTTTCCTACGAAAATGTGGACGGAAAAATGGTCATGTGACTGGCACATGGCTTAGTCTGGGGTTATTTTGTCATTATGTTTTTTTTTTAAAGTAAAGATTTATTAAACATGGCCTAGCGTGCTTTGTGACACAGGCATGTTCTCGAAATGAGCACATCCTTCATTCAAATCAAAAGTTACACGTCAAGACCGTGTTGTGTAACACGGTTGTGCTTTTCAACGAACGAACATACCAGAACACACCAAGGCCATGTTCCACCTCCCGTGCCGTGTTTTCGTCCCAGTTACGTTTTTACCAAAATTCTTCTCCCATCATGATTTTACAAACTTTTCGACTATTTAAGGGACGAATTCAAATGTTTCTAAAGGAGGAAAAAAATGATTTACTAGGTCACAATAAAATTTAAAATGAAGAGTATGAGTAACATGTAAATACTAATCCAAACTTCAAAAAAAATTATAATATAAAATACATATCAAAATCCTCAATTTTATTAAACTAAAAGTGTTGTTGAAAAATCTAAATCACGCTGCTTCCGACTAAAATGATTTTATTTTAATGTTATATTAGATTATTATTTTTAGATTGTACTTTTTTTCCATAATATAATAGACGTAAAACAATAACATGATCAATTTTATTAAATTGAAATTTCTTATAAAGAATTAAAAAATAATGGACTTTGACTATTAATTTTATTTCTATATTGATTTTTTTATATATTATATTTTACTTTCGCATTGACTTGTGCCAATACAATAATCATTAAACATAGTAATTAGTAAATTAATACAAAATGCAAAATTTCAATTTTCAGGATTAAGTTTTTTATTTAACATTATTTAAATTAGAAGTGAATTACAAATAACAGAACTTTCCACATCAATTAAAATAATTATTATTAATTTTCACGAAAACTGATATAACTATATATATATTAATGTTCCAATGATAGAAATATGAAAAAAATTATGAACTTAATATTTTTTGTAGCTAATAAGTGATATACACCTCTAAATGTATGTCTTTACACGTGCAACGCACGTGATATGTTTTAGTGTAGATATAAAAATGAAAAAGGTGGAAAAAAATTCATAATTTTGAAATTTTGAACAAAGGTAAAATGGGTCAGTACACATAATTATTTTAAAGTCATTTTTTAGGCTTTCGCTAGGGGTAAATATGTCATTTTACGGCCTCTGGTCACTTTTTTGGCTGTCAAGGTGGTTTTTGTAATTATGCAAAAGGCAGGGGTGGTTCGTGTAAACAGACCATAGGTCAGGAGGGTAGGAGGGATTGTATATCCCAACATCAAGCAAAGCAAACAGGTCCCAATTTTCAGGGGATTGCGTAAATATTCAAAGTAAAACTGGATAGTTAAACTCAATTATATTTTTTGCCGTACTCGCAGGTTGCAGTACAACTCTGATCCTCAATTTTTAACTTTTTTTCAGGTTATACCTCTTGCTATTGAGCATTTTGACGACACTGTATTGGTTGCCTCATGCGCTTTTCTTTTGGAGCTATGTGGCTTATCTGCTAGTACTCTCCGAATTGATATTGCTGCCTTGAGAAGGATATCTTCTTTCTACAAGTCTGCTGACAACAATCACTATAGGCAACTATCCCCTAGGGGCTCTGTACTTCTTCAAACACCTGTTGAATTTGATGTAACAGAATCTCTTGCCCGATCACTGGCAGACGATTATCTTCATAAATGTTCCAGGAACATAATGCAGAAAGGTGACAATCAACCATCACGAGCCCTGCTGCTCGTTCTGCAGCATTTGGAAAAAGCAAGTCTTCCATTGGCATCCGATGGAGTAACATGCGGATCATGGTTGTCGAGTGGAAATGGAAGTGGAGCGGATTTAAGGTCTCTACAGAAAGCCACAAGTCAGGAGTGGCAATTGGTCACAGCTTTTTGTCAGATGCATAACATTCCTTTAAGCACTAAATACCTTGCTGTCTTAGCAAGGGATAATGATTGGGTACACTCTTCTAATATCCCTTCTTCAATTACAGATGTTAATCATTTGCTTTTCTGGTATCCAAGAGTAAAGTCATTTGTTTTCACCAAACTAGGTTGGGTTTTTGTCAGAAGCGCAAGTTGGAAAATATCCCTTTGAAACAGTAATCCAAGTGGTAAGCTTCATATCCTGTAAGAAATGCTTTTTTCAGGCAAACTCTCCTTTGCTGTGGATTACCTTCTCATTATCTGCCATGTCGCAGGCATTGAAGGAGTTCAGTGATCCACGCTTAAAGATTCACATTTTGACAGTTTTGAAAAGCATGCAGTCTAGGAAAAAAGTTGGTTCATCAAACATGGATATTGCAGAAAGAAGGGGTGGAACTCTTTTGTCAGATGAAAACCTTTACATACCTGTTGAATTATTCGGAATTATAGCAGAATGTGAAAAACAGGAAAGACCGGGCGAAGCTCTTCTCCTGAAAGCTAAGAACTTGTGCTGGTCAATATTGGCTATGATTGCATCTTGCTTTCCTGATGTCTCCCCATTGTCCTGCCTAACAGTTTGGCTGGAAATAACTGCAGCAAGGTTTTGATTATCATCCTTAATCTAGCATGCTATTGTAACAATGTTTTCTTTATTTTTCAAGTATTTCCACTCAGCCAGTCTTTTGGATGTTTTTTCTTTTGCCACTATGAGTTTTTCTTTAGTTTGGGAAGAATAAAATGTGGCAAATTTCATGTCTTATCAGGGAGACTTCAGCCATCAAAGTTAATGATATTGCGTCCCAAATTGCAAAAAATGTTGGAGCTGCAGTGGAGGCTACTAATTCTCTCCCTGCAAGTGCTAGAACCATAACATTTCACTATAACAGGAAAAACTCAAAGCGTCGGCGCCTTGTGGGACCCATTCCAGAGGAATCTTTAGCTTTGGCAGCCTCTGAAGTTTCTAAAGGTTCTGGTGTCTCCAAGACGCAAGGTGTTATTTATGACGAGGAACTGGAGAAACTAGGTGATGATGATACCAAACTTTCAACTGATTCTAACAGCATGGCTACTGCCTTGTCAAGAATGGTAGCTGTGCTCTGTGAGCAGCACCTGTTCCTTCCTTTGCTACAAGCTTTCGAGATATTTCTTCCTTCATGCTCTCTGTTACCTTTTATTCGTGCTCTTCAGGTTGGTTAATCTACTGTACTGAATATCATTAAAAGTAGAAAAAGCAGTAGATGTGGAAATAGAAATATTGTTTCTTCTTTTCCTCTAATTCATGTCCTACTTGCTAGGAGTTGTCAGCTTTGCCTTACAAAATGAGAAGACTAAACTTAGTTTCTGATTATTATCTGGTAGTTCATGAAACACTGCAATTCTCTAGTATAATTGATACTCTAACTGAACCACTCGACTCAATTGCTTTTCTCTATTAGAAGTGATACTCTACCTGAACCACTCAATTGCTTTATCAATTCCTTCTGGATGTTGATGCCTGATTTCCGCATATGGTATGGTGTTGTCAATCCTACTAGTGAATGTCGCTTCTATTTTGGGTATGTAAGATGTCTTATTTCTTCCAAAACCATGACAGTTGATAAGTCATCTAAATGTAGCTACATTTCATGATTGTCCAATCATTCATTTACATTTTAGTCTTTATATTACAATGCCTGAATTATTACGTTATATATGAATAGGTCTTTGCTAGAGTTCTAAAGTTTAGTCTTAATTTCAGCTTCCAGTTTGAGCAATGTATAGAGTATGAAGAAGTTTCTGGTGCTTCTTCTCCTAACTTTTGTTCTTATATGTCTTATTTCTTCCAAAACCATGACAGTTGATAAGTCATCTAAATGTAGCTACATTTCATGATTGTCCAATCATTCATTTACATTTTAGTCTTTATATTACAATGCCTGAATTATTATGTTATATATGAATAGGTCTTTGCTAGAGTTCTAAAGTTTAGTCTTAATTTCAGCTTCCAGTTTGAGCAATGTATAGAGTATGAAGAAGTTTCTGGTGCTTCTTCTCCTAACTTTTGTTCTTATACCCATTTTACTTAGGTGGTTTATATTTTACACTGTGATTTGGTAGAAAAGCAGAAAATTTCATGTACTTTACGTGACTTAATTTGAAGATCTCACTCTTCAACTGGAAACTTTGATCAACTATATTTTTTTTCCTTTCCAAGGCCTTCTCACAAATGCGCCTTTCAGAGGCTTCAGCACATCTTGGATCCTTTTCAATCAGAATTAAGGAAGAGTCTCCTCATACACAACCTAACTGGGAAAGGGAAGGGAAAATTGGAAATTCATGGACAATTTCCACGGCTGTGAAAGCTGCTGATGCGATGCTTTTGACATGCCCATCTCCATATGAAAAAAGAGGCTTGTTGAGGCTCCTTGCTGCTACTGACTTTGGTGATGGAGGGTCTACTGCAACACGGTATGGGCAACTATGTTGGAAGACAGATATGGCTGAACCTTCTCTGCGGAGTGATGAGTGCCCCCTCCTAGGAAATGAAACATTTGATGATGCTTCACTTCTATCCGCTTTAGAAAAGAATGGATATTGGGAACAGGCTCGCAGTTGGGCAAAGCAATTGGAGGCCAGTGGTGAATCACGTTGGAAGTCTGCAGCCAATCATGTAACTGAGATGCAGGTAACTTATTCCCAGCTCCTGTCTTCCATTAGGATATGCAGATTGCAGAGGATCTCATTGAAGTTTGTTTTCCCTGTTTCTGCATATCAAGTAGCTTGCTTCCTTATGTTTCTCTTCATATTATTACTTTCTAGAGTTTCTTGCAACTACAACCTAAACTTACCAGAAAAGTTTCCTATTAAGTTCTACTTGAGTTGTCATCTGCTTTCATGCTAAAAGATGGTAGAAACTTGTATTGTTGGATTCGTTGTAGTGAGATTGATGAATTAATCATTTTACAACATTGAACAAGTAGAAAATCCTTCAACCTCATGCGATGGACAGGTAATAGTGCTTATGTGAGAAATCTCCCCCTCATGTAAACTATGGAGATCAGGTTCTACATTATTTGAAGCTGTATTTATATGGAATCAAGAGTGAGGTTCATGTGGACGTATGATGCCCTCCCAGCCCAATGAAGTACCCAATTAGAATATACATCTCAAAATCAATCGGCTGTGGAGAGACTGTCCAGATTCATATACTGAGAAAAGCTTTTCACTCTTTTGCTCCTCATTATGCCTACCGTGGGCTGTGGGCAAATGAATATTTCACCTTAGTACAGCCAACAGTCAGTTGTTAGTTATATTGTATTTTTTAAACCAAGTTCTCATGACAGCAACAGGCAGCGTACTTCTTCTGTATGCAGAATTTCAGTAAACTGGCCCTTGAACAAACCGAAACAAACTCCTAAAATCTCTTGTTCTTAACCCTTAGGTTACCCTTTGCGGCATTTTTCTGTCGTGCATTTGTTGAGTCTTGTTGCGGTTTGCACATTAAAATACTTTATAGAGCACACTAATATATTTTATAGAGTATTGGTATAATCACAAAATTGATGTCATTTGCCTTATACAACAGAACTGTTTTTAAATGGTCGTGAGGTTTTGACGTCAATCTAATTTTCTCTTAATGTTATGTTGCTAAAGAAGTACTAAAGATACTTTCTGAATGGAAAGTATTATTGAGTTGATTCTTTATAATCTATATCTAAATTATTTATGTAGTTGCTTGATTTTCTTCATCTAGGAGCTGCTTAAGATCTTGAACATTACTTTTGCCCACCAGAGATTCATAGTATTTTTACGTAATGCGACAAGTTGGTCCAGAAAATCCGTAAAATTACTTTGTTAGTCATTAACAACTATAATTAGATCTGAACCGCCGATTAGATTAAATCAGTAGCCACGGCACTGGAATATTAAGAGAGCAAGTGCCAAGTAATCCATTTCATCGACTATTATGGTCTCACAATATTGCCTGCATTTTACACGTGCACAACTGTTAATTCTCCATATGATCTGTTATCGGGTAGTTAGTGAAAATTCTTGTCGGCCATATCCTTGGTTGTAATTATCTACTGGTGTTTGGTTTGTGGGGTTCACTTGTTTACCATCCAGTTGCCTCAGTAACTAGCACTGCTGTTTGTTGGTCTGGTACTAGAGGAATACCAGGGCATGACTCCTGTGATGGTGTGATGTGGGCCCAGTGGAATGTTCTCATAACAGAAGGCCTGAATCATATTGCTACTGGAGGCAATATGAAGTGAGCATGAGTTTTATGCTAAAATCTTATCATTCATTTACTTGACTGTTTAATTGATCACTTTAGCCTTTCTCAAATAACTAACCATTTCCCAATATGTAAGGAGGCTTATGAGAACCGTACAGTCACTTGATGTACTTAATGTAACCTATAGTGCTAAATACCTTGTGTTTAGTGTCGCAATTGGAAGTTGGACCAGGGTTTGTTGCTTGATTATCACAGTTGATAGCCATGTGATTATTTGGTACTTTGATTGTTAACTGACCATCAGTTTCTATTCCAATGTGTGCGAGTATATAGCTTTGGTTTTATTTCTTGTTCAGATTTTCATCTATTTTGTCCCTAAATGTTTCTGCTCATGTCTAGGCTGAAGCCATGGTTGCAGAATGGAAGGAATTTCTTTGGGATGTCCCAGAAGAGAGAGTTGCTTTGTGGAGCCACTGCCAGACGCTTTTCATCAGATATTCCTTCCCAGCATTGCAGGTGAGATTTTGACACTAAAACTTTTAGTTTGGGGAATACTAGGCATCACATTAGTACTTCATGGTATCCCTCATCTCTGGAGTACTGTCCTTTTCCTGGTTGTGGCTTTTTCAAGTTTCCTATCTTTTTCCTTCTTTTCTTTTACTCTTTGGTGGGGTAGTGTGAGAAGGGGGATGGATGGGTGTTGGTGGTACAGAGGTATTTTGTTGCCAATCACCTATTCCCTATTTTCCATTTCAGCTTGTCACTCTTTACTTTATTGGTTGTAGGCAGGACAGTTCTTCCTTAAACATGCAGAGGCAGCTGAAAAGGATATTCCAGCGAGAGAACTTCATGAAATTTTGCTACTAGCTTTGCAGTGGCTCAGTGGAATGATAACCCAGTCAAATCCGTGAGAACCCCCCCAACCCAGTTTTTTTGCTTAAAAAATGCGCCTTTAGTGCCCAACTAAGTACTCAGTATGAATAATATTTACAGGTTTTATCCGCTGCATCTTCTGCGCGAAATTGAGACTAGAGTGTGGCTCTTGGCTGTGGAATCAGAAGCTCAGGTGAAGAGTGAGGGTGAAGATTCATTAACCTACGCCACCCGGGAACCTGGAGCTGGCAAGGTTTCTAACTTAATAGATCGTACTGCAAGCATTATTGCAAAAATGGACAATCATATAAATGCGCTGAGGCTCAAATCTTCAGATAAGAATGATAGGGAAAATAGTCAGCCACATGTTAGAATGACTCAAACTGTTGAGTCTAGCTTTTCCACCACTGCTGGTGGGAGCACAAAGACGAAAAGGAGGGCAAAAGGCTTTGGATCATCAAGAAAGCCTTTATCTGATGCAGTGGATAAGAAGTTTGAGTCTGAATCTACTCATCTCAACCTCAGAGATGACTCACAGTTTCTGGATGAACACTTCAAAATAGATGCATCATTATCGAGGTGGGAGGAAAGAGTTGGACCCGCTGAACTTGAGAGGGCTGTTCTTTCTTTGTTGGATTTTGGGCAAACAACTGCGGCCAGGCAACTGCAAAATAAGCTATCTCCTGACAACACCCCATCTGAATTCTTACTTGTAGATGCTGCTCTGAAACTTGCTGCTCTGTCAACTCCAAGCAACAAAGTGTTCATGTCAGAGTTGGATGATGAAGTGCGCTGTGTCATAGAGTCGTACAATCTACCGACTGACAATTGGGTGATTGACCCCCTGAAGGTAATAGTTCAGCTTTGCTTCTTTGTTCTTTGTATTGGAGAACTATGTGGAGGAGGTTCAACAAATGTCAGCTTGTCTGCAAATCCATCATCCCATGCTTGCATGTCAATCTGTTTCTAGTACAACCTAGAAGGAATATAAAGACACTGATGCATCTAGTCTTAACTTCTGCTAAAGTTTAGACCAATGTTTTACTGTTCGCGTGCTGGGTTTCTTTGTCTTGTGATGTTAGAATTTAGGAAGAGAATGTGAAAGGGATACCTTCCATCTGCTTGTGGTATTTCTTATATTCATTTTTTGTTTATAGGCATTTGCTGAATGCTATTTATACATAATTCCTAATTGATAATCCAACTGTTCATTGCTTTCTTGATTACTGTAGGTCTTGGAGAGTTTGGCAACAATTCTTATGGAAGGTAGTGGACGTCGACTGTGCAGGAGAATAATATCTGTTGTGAAGGCTGCAAATGTCCTTGGTCTTACATTTGCAGAGGCCTTTGAGAAGCAGCCAATCGAACTCCTGCAATTGCTTTCTCTCAAAGCACAAGATTCTTTTGAGGAAGCGAATCTTTTAGTGAGAACTCACTCAATGCCGGCTGCCAGTATTGCTCAAATTCTTGCTGAATCATTTCTAAAGGTAATTTTTATACTTGAGTGTGAGTTTGAAATTTAGATACTCCAGTGCTGCTGTTATTATGGAATTGGGAGTAACCAAGAAGAATTTTCTTCCATCTGAGAGAATCCATGACATTTTATGCCTGTATTTTAATTCGTGAACTGCTGCAAACACTTTTTTATTTTATCATGCTCAGCCTACTTGGTTTGAGCAAGCAGTGTCAATATAGTTGCTTCAGAATCTTCTTTAGATTTCCCCGCTAATTGGCATTCCTTCTACATTTTTCAGGGTCTATTAGCCGCACATCGTGGGGGATATATGGATTCTCAGAAGGAGGAAGGACCTGCTCCACTGCTATGGAGATTTTCTGACTTCTTAAAATGGGCTGAGCTTTGTCCTTCTGATTCAGAAATCGGCCATGCATTGATGAGATTAGTAATCACAGGGCAAGAAATACCCCATGCATGTGAGGTAATGTTTATTCTCCTTTAAATGTCAAGGGGCAAAGCTTCTGTCTTGTTTCATTCGAGTCATGCACAATTTTATTATGCCAGCGTCATGCCACCAGTAAAGGCTAAGGACTAATTTCATCAAGTGAATGAATATTGTCATAGGAACTCAATTTCAATTCTGCTCTACTATGTGACTGGTGCCCTTTTTCTCATGGAAAAATGTAAACAAGGATGATTGAACTCACTATTTACTGAGGCCCCTTTTGTTCTGCTGATACCATTTTAGGTGGTGACTTTATTGTTTCCGAAAAACTGATGCAGGTTGAGCTGCTGATTCTATCACACCACTTCTACAAGTTGTCAGCATGCCTTGATGGAGTTGATGTGCTTGTAGCTCTTGCTGCAACGAGGGTAGAAGCATATGTATGGGAGGGTGATTTCTCATGTCTTGCTCGCCTGATAACAGGAGTTGGAAACTTTCATGCACTCAATTTCATACTTGGAATTCTTATCGAGAATGGCCAACTGGACCTCCTCCTCCAAAAATATTCAGCTGCTGCAGATGCAAACAGTGGTACTGCTGAGGCGGTTCGAGGGTTCCGAATGGCTGTTCTGACATCTCTTAAGCAATTTAATCCAAATGATCTTGATGCATTTGCCATGGTTCGTATATTCTGCAATCCTCTTTCCACCCATTTCCTGTGGTTCCCCAAAAGTACAAATTGATCTTCAAATCTCCATAACAAAAACTAGGCCCCTTTTTCCTTCCTTTGCTTTAAAATCTAATCGTCACCTTTTGTTCATCCTTTATTGGGTCTATAACATTATTCTCTTGTTCAGGTTTACAATCACTTTGACATGAAGCATGAAACTGCTTCTCTTTTGGAGTTACGTGCAAGGCAATCGGCTCAGCAGTGGTTTTTTCCGTTATGACAAGGATCAAAACGAAGACCTCCTTCAATCCATGCGATATTACATTGAGGCTGCTGAAGTTCACTCTTCCATTGATGCTGGCAACCACACTCGCAGAGCTTGTGCTCAGGCATCACTTGTATCCCTACAGATCCGAATGCCAGACACAAAGTGGCTTGATCTTTCTGAAACCAATGCACGGCGAATACTAGTAGAACAGTCTCGGTTTCAGGAGGCACTAATTGTTGCTGAAGCGTACGGTCTTAACCAGCCAAGCGAATGGGCTCTAGTGCTGTGGGAACAGATGCTCAACCCAGAGCTTACTGAGCAATTTGTAGCTGAATTTGTTGCTGTGCTACCTCTCCAGCCATCAATGCTCGTTGAACTTGCAAGATTTTATCGGTCTGAAATGCAGGCCCGCGGCGATCAGTCCCAGTTCTCTGTCTGGTTGACTGGAGGAGGACTGCCAGCAGATTGGGCAAAGTATCTCGGGAGATCATTTAGATGCTTGCTGAAAAGGACTCGAGACTTCAGGTTAAAATTACATTTGGCCACCACAGCTACAGGCTTTGACGATGTAATTGATGCTTGCAACAGGGAATTGGATAAGGTTCCTGAAAATGCTGGACCCCTTATCCTGAGGAAAGGGCATGGAGGGGCATACCTGCCCCTGATGTAGCCTCCCCAAGCACTAATGACCAAATCACAATATTTGTGCGTGATAACCGTAATCGGTTTCAACGGCTGTTTGGCGCGTGACTGATGCCACCAAAAGATCGATCGTGTGAATATATGTTAGGTAAAGCTCCTTTGTTTTGAATCATGAGTTTTGCTCTCTGTTT
Source organism: Sesamum alatum (assembly GCA_034509735.1). Classification (NCBI taxonomy): domain Eukaryota; kingdom Viridiplantae; phylum Streptophyta; class Magnoliopsida; order Lamiales; family Pedaliaceae; genus Sesamum; species Sesamum alatum. The sequence goes on along the minus strand of JACGWO010000010.1, from coordinate 26,645,866 downwards.
AGTGTATGTAGCACAGAGCCTTGAGAACAATACAGGTAGGTAGTGCTGGTGAGTAATTCTTTTTGAGAAAACGCGGGTTTTAGGCATCAGTTCATTCTTTTGCTTCAGATTCATTCAAATTGAGGCCAGTTTAGTGTGTGTACTGAGTGTAATTCTTGTTTTTGCTGTGAGAAAGATTACATTGTAAAGCATGTACAATATGTACATATCTTTCACTCAAGAATAAGATGTCCGCCAATTTTGGGTCTGTCATGTTGTATATCTTTTGTGTGCGCAGCACTCGTGTTTTTCTTTTCAGGGTACGTATAATTACAACTACTCTCTCATATTGTTTGATTATATAATCTTGGACTCTTATTGTTTTTTTATTTTTTTTGTTAAGAGAAGTTTGAAAATTTGTAAAAATTGGACGAGATGAACGGAAAATTTTTGAAAAATTTTAAGAAAATTTCCCACTTAATTATAAAAAAAGAATTTTAAAAAAATAAATAAAATTATATGTAGTCAATAAGTGTATTTTGATCGATTCATTACAAAAAATAGATGAATATTTAATGGAAACTAACAGATTGGATTGGTTGTTGGATGATTGCCAAAATCATAAGAGTAATTTGTTGGATGATAATTTTTCAAGCAATGAGAAGGTATTTATGATTACGTCAAACGAGTTTATTGTAATTTACCCTTCTACCATAGGATGCTTAGTTCACTTTTAAAGAAGGGGAAGGAACAACCCTAGCATAACAATCCTCGTTGAGTGTGATCACAAGAATCTTCTATTGCTGTGAAATGTTAGGTTTGAATTATAACTATGATTTAAAGGGTGAATCTGTCATCATAACTCTGCCCAGATGCTATATAGAAGATAATATTTCTTCTCATATTTAAGTCATTGATCTGCCATCGTAAGTGGGGTTGATCTGCCATTGTAATGGGAATGTTCGGGCAGCTCAAACCCAGAAGGATCATTCTTTTGTTCAAGAAAAACATGAACAAAAGTAGATGAAGCTCTGTATTCCTGCAGACATGCAAAGGATTCAATATCTGTTGCAATGTTCATAACTAACAACTTCATGTATAGTTTGCCTCCGAATGAAAAGACAATTCCGAATCCGGTTTGTCTATGAACAAGGAAGCTAAAAGTAATGGAACTATGAATCTCATGGAGTTAGTGTCTGTCTTACTCTCTTGCATGATGCATTTCCATTTTTCAGTCTCCAATTCAATCAAACTTCAACTACCCACCATCTACATACCAATGATACATAAGATGTATTCTGTGTACTGCTGAGGCAGTGGCTAACAGTAGACAGAAGTTTTCACTAAATCCGATCATCCGATTGGTTTCTCTCACTAATTCTCAGTGCAACATAAGTATAAAACAAATTTCTCAACTTATGGTGTACCCATCCTATGTGCTGGCCAGAGAAGGGGAAAATTAATGTTACAGAGACCTAAAAGAATCAATGTGTAAGAATAGAATAGTTCACATGTCAGGTGTATGATCCTACTGGTTGGCAATTGGATACAATAGCCTACTGCAGTTTTACCATCTACTTTGTCTTTGAATACCTCTGATTGTTAGGACGCCTCTCTGCAAGGATTCGCTTTGTTCTTTCAAGGACACCGAAGAATATAGAACCACCGATGCCTATCCACAGCACTCTCGGCCCAACTCCCTGAGATGCAAGATATATACCAATAAGCATGTTTTTCTCTTGGACATGTTATATAGCCTCAAACTTGGCCAGAGATGTTACGTATTTTTGTGATGATCAAAACAGCCCAGAGAAGTTCCAAACTATGGATTAGCAGGGAATGGTTCAATTATATTGGTTGATTTTTGTGCCTTCAATTTCTTTGTATATGTCTAGAGGATTTGAACTAGCCCTGTAACTTTGAGTATAGCTTTTAGGAATTCTCATTACTAGTAACAGAAAAATGAGACCTACCTTGAGTAGAGCACTAGGGCCTTCTTCTCTGACAATAGTCTGGACACAGTCGAAGATACCTTTATACTGGTTTGCTGAACCCTATAAAGAAACATGGAATTAAAATTCACCAGACAGAATGTCGAGAGAGAGGAACGTGATACATGTGTCTTTAATAAAATGGCTACAACATCTTCATCCACATGCACACTAAGACACACCTTCATGCAGAAAAAAAAGATGTGTCTGTTTGATTTGTATACCTGAATCATCAACCTAGTCTTAATCACATCCAGAGGAGTGGTTATGGCTCCAGTCAGAGCGCCTAAAGTTATACAAAATCAAGGATCTAGTCAGAAAATGTAATTATTACAGAGACCCTTTCATATAAGCCACTCTAGGAACTCCAATGAAGAAAGTTGAAACAATATGGTAAATACAAAATAAGATACCATGAAAAAGATAATGAGATGACGGAAAGACGAAAGAATAGAAGTGCAAATTTAAGTGTCAAACGTATGCATGGAAACAATAGAAAGCTCTAGGAAGTGAAATTACCAGCAAAGGCACCGATTATAGCATTTTCAGGATCATTCAGATCTCTCTTTGCCTGGTTAGGCATTCACATAAAACAATAGAAAATCAGCATTATCAGAATGATGTCAAATATTCAAGAGGTGTATAATACCTAACAGCTTATTTTGGCATAAATTGATAAAGTTGTCAAGACTCCAGAGTCATGCTTGGGGCAATAAGAAAGCACGGAAGCTGGAAATAGTTTCCACACGATTTATAAGAAGGAAAGTCAACTTCAGGATAAGTTATAAAGTCTATCAGAGAGGTGTGTCTTTAATAGTCAAAATTTCCAGGTCAACAAACAATGAAATTTTCAAACAAACAACCCTAAAAGAGTAGAAATCTTACTGCCAGTTTATAACCAATCCGAAGCTGTTCATAGAGGCAGAATTGGATCGCATCAAATGGCAAATCTCTCAGCAAAAATGATCCATATCCCTATAATAAGTTTGAGTTAGCACACTGTATATGAAGCAACCATTGAAAGGAAAAATGCCATCAACTGATATTCCTCGTAATGACCACAAGGCACAAACCACTACTACCAGTAATAGTAGTAGTAATAAAGATTAAAATGGATTGTTACCATACCGCATAAAGACCCTTAAAGCCTTCTTTGGAAGCAATAAGGCGGACAGCATCAGGAGCAGAGGCAAATTGCCCTGTCTGCATCCGTTGCTTAACAACCTGAAACATCAAGACTAGGCATGACACCAGCAACAATAGTAAATATATAAGGTGGCAATGAAGCAAGGTAGTGAATAAAGGATCCAGAGAGTTAAAAGAGAAAAGACAGTTGGAGAGATTCAGACATCTACCTCTGTAGGGACACGAATGAAAGAAGCTGCAATGCCTCCAAGGGCACCTGCAGTCTACATAAAAGTCAGAGACTCAAATGAAGCAACATCAGAAAAAGTGCCTTCATAAGTTTCTAAAAGGGTTCAATTCCAGATTGGGCATATAAAAGTGCCCATACTCCAACAAGAATCCTATATGATATCTACGATTAAAATGCAGATTATATTAAACAAGAACGCAGCATAGATATGTGCTGATGGCATAAATATGATTTGGGTTGTACGGAATGTGCTAGCCAGCACAAAGGAGCCAATATACAGTATCAGAAGCAGCACAACTCAAAGCTGTTGGGAGGGGAGAAAAAACTCTGGTTGAGGGATGGGTGGATCTAATCATTTCAAGTAAGACAACTGGAAGAGAGATCACAAAGGCGGGCATAGGCCATGTGCCAGGAGGAGCTACATTGGTCCCAGGCTGAAACAAAAACTAACAGAAAACTAACGGATCGGTTTAGGAGGTATGGATTAGAATTCTTTTGAGTAATTCAAAGTCAACCCAGTCTATCCCACTTGCTGAGTGTTTCGGACAATCACAGGGTTTTTCTGTTTCAGAACCCTACCCATTTACCCATTTAACATTATATTTTCTTAACATTTTATGTATTACGCGATATGTGTATAGTATGTTTGTTTCTGTACAAACTCACATATAAAAAATAACAAAATAATCTTGCAAAGAAAATTAAGCATGTAATACAAATCATTTGTCTTTTCAATATAAGTTGAAGAAAAAGAGTATGTCTGAAATTATATTTTTTCAAAAATCACATTATACATAAGTTTGAAATATACAGTCCTTTGTCAATAGCATTATTTTCTCATTTTTAAGTTATGGTGAAATAATATTTTTTCTAATATATTTAAAAGTAGAAATGGATCTAGTAGGTCACACTTTCTCAAGATAGTAGGGTCAATAAAAACTTGGGCTGGCGGGATTTCAATTTGACAAACCAGGCCTATTACCATACATGCTTGTTCTGCGATGTTAGATTATGTCACATACACATATCTTAATTATGGCCTGCAAGGTTGACAAGTAATATGGCCAATGATAGAGAAAATGAAATTAGAAGCTAGAAACAGAGAAATAAAGGCACCCTATAGCTATTGGCATGACTTTAATCAAGTAGTACATTGCACAGGAAGGAGACGTGTTTCAACAGAGGGAAAAGGTGAAGGGAAGTTCACCTAGTGAAATGGTGGGACACAGTGAATAGGAAAGCCCCGAGATGAAGAAATTCAATGAATTTGAAAGCATTAAGGTGCCATGTGAAACCAAAAAGCACTTTTCTACTGCTTAGATTGGATTGGGGATTTGGATATTAACTTTAAGAACTTGAACAAAAAACATATCCACCATAACCTAATATGGGGAGAATTTGAAGGTGAATAGAGATCCTCTCACCAGATGAGCCACGGCGCTGAGGTTTTCAGGAAGGTTCCTTAATAGTTGTTGCTTCGCAGGTTCATAAACACCAACAAAGACAGCAGATGCACTGTCAGAATAGTTATCAATCAGACTACGTCTTGTACAAAAAAATTGTTCAGTTTAAGTCTCCGAGGGTATCATTACTAACTAGAAACATCTTTAGGTTTATTCCAACAGAAACCCTTCAGCATAACCAATAATAATGGCACTTAATCAATAAACCCACAATGTCAATTAATAAACCGGAATATGCATTTACTTTGTTTTGCGAACCATCTCCACCTTTTTATTTCTAATGTTGGTTGACTGATTCACAAAAAGCAACATTTCAAACTGTTGAGTCCAAAAGTGTAAAGAAACTTCGAAGCATGTTTTCTTAACACATCCTAATGGAGGGAAAGGGCTCTGATATGAAGGGAGCTCGGAAGAGCATAGACATAGACAAAACCCGAGAGCATATTCCACATTGTGATCGTGTTAAGTGCTTAACAAACACATTTAAACATGTCCTTACGGTAAGACCCCAGCAAGATTTCCAGCAAGTCCAGAATATAACCCTTTGAGAACTATTTTACCTCCACCACGTGCTGCCTGCAAAAACAGTTAAACTATTTAGGCCAACATAAGGTGTCAAGGACATAGCTAGCGTTTGTCGAACATAATCAAAGACATCCTTGTTCATCCCTTTCCCATCTCAAGGCAGCACTGAGCAGAAGGGAAATTCTGAGATTTATAGGTCTTAATATGTTTTTTATAAACCTCACTGAAAAAATTATTCATATCTTCACTTGCCAGACAAGCAATAGACAATTTCATCATTTCATGTAATATCATCTTTGCTTACTTTCCCTCCCTTTACTTCTCAAGTTTGAATATTTATCAGGGATGTCAGAATATAAGACTAGATTCATTCTAATCCATGCAACTGCCAGGTGCCAACCCAAAGAAAATAAGAAAAACTAAAATACTATACAATAATCTAGCATTGAGAACTTTGGATATCAAACCTTCTTTAATCATTGTGTAGTTCATATCAGAAACTGACCTGCAGCCGTGTCTTTATTGTATCAATAGGATATAGCGCTGTTTCAACCACGACACCAGCTGTGCCACCGGCTATTACACCCTCTGCAAATTTATTATCAAATAGTCAATGAAACTAATCAATGGAAAAATTGTTGGATTCATATGTGTGTCATGCAGCATGATTAATCAAATGCAGTTTGTTATCTCCATGAATATAGGAACATTTCCCTCTTGAGCTCCTAACTCTTACATCCCAGGCTCCTTTCCATATCGAAACTTGTTGAGATGTAAACTAAGAATAGAAGCATAAGCAATTGCTGAGATTAATCCGTCGCTGCAAGGGAGAATGCTTTTAGATGCATCACTGTTATTGTCATGGAAAACGTCCTAAATATACTTAGATAAGCAGTACAAGAAATATGCAACTAGATTTCAAGCATACCAAATAATATACGCAGAAAATCAAATGGCTTATCATCTCTCGCATTAACCGAGGCAAAGAACTTTTTTGGTTCCAACTGAAGGTCTTGCATTTTCCTATTTGATGCGTCTGCAAAACCAGATCACCTGTTCAATGAAAACCCAGAAAATACTAGATAAAAAAAAGAAAAGAAAATAGTAGAAAAGACCCCAAATCATGGTTTTTTTCCCTTCTGCTTGTTTGGTAAATGCTCAACCCGAATTCATAGCAAACACAAACACAAAATGCAATTTAGAAGACATCTCGTGACAAAATTGAGATTTAAACTACACATTAAAAATACAAAGCACTCGTAATTGATTATTCACTTTATAGCATTCAAAATATCAACAATGAAACGAATTACTTGCAAATTCATTCAACTACATGATTTTTCTGCCAAACTCTGTTCAAGTTTCCATAACATTGTTCTTGCAAATTCTGACCGAAACAAAACCTTATGCAGTTAAAAACAAAAAAAATATCAGAAATAAAACAATTACAACAAAATAGGGAATTAAAATCACCTGAAGAGATTGCCGAAGAGGTCTTTGCATCAACAGCCAGCGTAAATGGGCCCATTAACACTAAATCTGATGTTCATTTCAGTAAATATCACAAAAGAATGAAAAAGATGAGTGTAAATAATATCTAGAAGCACCAATTCTCGTACACATATGTACAACGAATTCACACGCGCGCAGAGAGAGAGAGAGAGAGTACCAGTGAGGAGTGTGAAGAAGGAAGGATGGGGATAGTGAAAAAGATAAACAGTGTATGTACTATATAAGGAATTAGCTTGCAGCTTACCCTCCTCATAATAATTTCAATTCGATTTTATACTTTTTAATATATTTTTAAAATTATTTATCTAAATTTAATGTTAAAAATTTTAAATAATTTGAATAATTTATTATTAACAAAATTTATAATTTCACATGTTTAATATTTTAAAATTTTACTATTTTATTTTATATATTATATGATATTATTCCTAAATCATAGAAAAAAAATAAAATTATTATGATTAATTAAAAAATAATAATTATTTTGTTAATATTTTAAGTTTATTTTATTGTGCATGAATGAATAATTATATTACATAATATGAACATTATTGAACTAAACATCCATTTTTTCTATTAATATTGAATATTTTAATAATATAAATTATAATCATTTTGTAAAAAATTAAATATGAGATATACTAATTGAAATAGAAATTATTATTTTTGAGGAAAAATAATTATTATAATCAAGAGGTAAGTACAAATATTAAGGCAATATAGCATATATTTAATACAATGGGACAAAATGGTCTTTAATCAATTAAACATGTTTTAAAAGTATTTTTTTCCCAAACACTACCAATTTAGCTTTTATCCGTTTTTCACTTTTTTTTTTTACAAACACTACCCACTTTTGATTCTGCTACAACTTCTAACTTTTGCTACAAAAATTACTTCTTTAAAAGTAGAAGCTATCGCAAACACTCCATATATCTACTGCAGTAGAAACAACACATGTGCCAAATTTATAACTATAAATTACAACAACCCCCATTAATTTTATCATAATTGAAAATACTCATTCTTGTTTGAAAAATTATAGGGTAAATTACAGTCAACCCTCTTGAGATTTGGCATAGTTATAAATACCCCTTATTATTTGCAAAATTACAATACCCTCTGAGATTTGTAATTTTTAACCAAAAACCTAAAATTGACCATTTTTTCATTGAATTTTTTTATTAAAATTGTAGAAAAATCAATCGATGTAAATTACATTATTGTTATTCTGTGTAAAAAAAACTAACAAACCTCTCTTTGTACATTGTAGTCCAAAATTTTTTAAAAATTAAATAAAAAAAATTTCAGTACAAAACTATAAATACCCTTTAAATTTAATAATCATCTAATAAGTATTCACTCGTGATAGCCCATTGTAGGGGGTATTTGTCATAGGACTGTTAATTCCAGAGAATATTTGTAATTTTCACTATGACAAACTTTATGAGAGCCATTGTAATTTATTAACCTAATTATAAAGGAGGGTAAAAAAATTGGGCAGTCGAGTTGTTAAAAGGATGAAGAATGTACGGCAGCACTCAGTGCACTCCTTCGAGATAGAGGCTTCAGGCTGAAGGCAAAGTCCTACGCGCCTTTTGAGTAGAAAACGTGCTGGCGCTTTTTTTAAGTAATAAGCCACCCGTTTTTATTTAAAGAGAAGAACGCTTCTTTTATTTAAAGAAAACGTTGCTTGTAGTAATACACATTTTTTGCTTCAGCACTTTGGGAGGTTAGCTTAGTTAGTTTTAGCGGTTAATTAGTTTTTAGTTAAGTTGTATTAGTTAGGGTTTGTTAGCTTGTTAACTGCTCTTGACTTCTATTTATAGGGTTAGTTCGAGCTTCATTGTAATTAATTTTGTATTCATCTTCTTCAAGAATATTGCTAAGCTCAAATTACTTCCGATTGCTTCCATGGTTGTCTTCGCTTCCATTTTTCAGCATGGTATCAGAGCTATCGTTTGATGGTCTTTGGTCCTGCCTTCGTGTTATCAGATGAATCGTACTGTTTTCTTTGGTAAATTGAGTCTATTTTCTTCTTCTTGGATTCTGGTTTGGAGATACAATGGCTGGGAAAATTACTGATGAAATTAGGTCTAGTACGGGTGCAGGCTCTAACGAGCGCCATGCATAGAAACTTCCGGAGACAATGAAGCTGCAAACAGGTGATCACCCAGGGGTGAGTCTGGTTTCTGCAGTTCTTGATGGTACGAATTATCTTTCTTGGAGTCGATCTGGGCGATGGGCACTCAGGGCGAAGTCCAAGATTGGTTTTATTGATGGCTCCTTCGATAGACCCACTGAGAATAAAGAGGAGATTGAGCACTGGGATCGTGCGGACTGCATGGTGGTTTCTTGGTTGCTGAATTCCATATCCAAAGATATGGCTGAGGCTTTCTTGTACACTACTTCGGCAAGAAGCCTGTGGACTGAGCTCGAATCGCGTTTTGGAGAGAGCAATGGTCCCCTGATTTACCAAATTCAAAGGGAGATCGCTTCCCTTGATCAAGGCGACATGACTGTGGCAGCCTATTTTACTAAGCTGAAGAAATTATGGGATGAATTAACTTGCCTGTCCTCGTTACCCACCTGTTCTTGTGGGGCGAGCAAGGCATTGGGAGATAAGAATGAAATGTCACAATTAATGCAGTTCTTGATGGGGCTTAGTGACGCCTATGACCACGTCAAGAATCAAGTTCTATTGATGGATCCATTGCCGCCAGTCAGCAGGGCTTATTCCATGATTCAAAGGGTAGAGAAACAACGTGAGGTAGCAACTGGTGGGCAACAAGATGGGCCATGAATGTGAGAAACACTAGTGTTGATAGACGCTTCAACACAGATCAAGGTCGACGAGGGGCTGTGGACAAAAGGCAGCAGTACTGTGATAACTGCAATAGAACGGGCCACACTAGAGAGACGTGTTTCAAACTTACTGGATATCCGGACTGGTATAAAACATTGATGGATCAGAGACGCAGGAATGGAGCTGGCAGAAATGGCATGAGGGCCCTCAATGCAGATCTTGAAGGGCAGGAAGGGAGTTCACACACTGGAACAATAGGGCAGAATAATGGTTCCAACCTGTCAGAAACAATAAGGGTCGAGCTATGGAGGATATTGCAGGAACCTAGGCAGGCAAATCAAGAAGACACTAACATGGTAGAGTTTGATAACTATGCAGGTATGGTCTTTAATAGTGTTCTTAATTCCTATCCTGCAAATACATCTTGGATTGTTGATAGTGGAGCTTCAGTGTATATGTGTGCCTCGTATGATATACTCTCCAATGTTAAGTCTCTTAAATATCCTGTTTATGTTAGATTGCCTGATGGGGCTCGAAAACAAGTGTTACATGAAGGAGACATTGTTCTTGCTAATGATGTTAAATTGTCTAAAGTGTTACATGTTCCCTCTTTTAGACATAACTTGTTGTCAATCAACAAGCTCTGGACTGACCTGCTCATAAGGGTGGTGTTTACTCAGCATAAATGTACCCTGCAGGACCTACGGACTCAAAAGGTGATAGTTGTAGGAAAACGAGTAGGAAGACTCTATCTCTTGGACAGGACCTCCTTCACTAATGCTGCAAAAAGGGGGCTATATCATGCTACTTCTTTTCATGTCAAAAATTTACCTTGTATAATTGCTAAACTTGTGGATAGTAACACTTGGCATAGGCGTTTAGGCCATGCCTCTGATGATGTAATAAGACATATTCCTCTATTGAGCACTGATGCTAATAAAATTGATCCTTGTGAAATATGCCCGTTGGCTAAGCAACATAGATTGCCTTTCAGTATCAGCAATACTTATTCTGTTTGTCCTTTTGATCTTTTGCACGTGGATGTATGGGGACCATACAGGGAATTTTCCATTTCAAATTGTCATTTTATGCTTACTATAGTGGATGATTATAGCAGGGCTACATAGATTTATATGCTAACTCACAAAACTCAAGTTGTCAAGAGACTTGAACATTTCTTTAACATAGTTAACACTCAGTTTGGGGTTAAGGTCAAGAGTATACGGACTGATAATGGGACTGAGTTCACTAGTAATGACTGCCAAAATCTTATTCGAAAACAAGGCATTGTACACCAGAAAACTTGTGTACACACCCCTCAACAGAATGGGGTTGTGGAAAGAAAACACCAGCATCTACTGCAGCTGGCTAGGGCATTGTTGTTCCAAGCAGGAATGCCAAAGAGGTTTTGGTGTGATGCTCTGTCGGCTGCTACCTATCTTGTAAATAGGTTGCCTTCACCTGTGTTAAAGTGGAAAACACCATATGAACTGTTATACAAAAGGGCACCAGATTTGAGTCATTTAAGGGTCTTTGGGTGTTTGTGTTTTGCCACTAATGTGGCTCCACAGAAAGCCAAATTTGATCTGCGTGCTACTAAATGTGTGTTCCTAGGTTATGCTTGTGGGCACAAGGGTTACAGGGTATATGATCTTGTGAACAAAACTATGTTTGTGAGTAGGGATGTTGTTTTTCAGGAGAAGTCCTTTCCTTTTAGAGACAATGTGGAAAAGATTCCATCATGTCCTTTGCCTGTGGTGGATATTGAGGACATGATGGACAATTCCACCAAGGAGTCCAGAGGTGAAAGTACAAAATCCTCTACCACACTGGTCCCTCTTGGAAGGTCGGGAAGATAAGTAAATAGGCCAGCTTGGCTCAAGGATTTTATTTGTAATCTCTCAGATAATCAGAGTGACATTGACATTGTTTCTGTTTCACAAAAACATGCTTGCTTTGTGGATTGTCTCTCAGCTTTGTAGGAACCTACTTCGTTCAAGGAGGCTCAGGACAAGAAGGACTGGAGAGAAGCTATGTGGACAGAGATAGAAGCATTAGAGAATAATGGAACTTGGAGAGTGGCATCACTTCCATTAGGGAAGAAAGCCATTGGGTGTCTTTGGATTTACAAAGTTAAATTGAAGGTAGATGGTTCGGTGGAGAGGTGCAAAGCGAGGTTGGTGGCTAAAGGATACAACCAAGTTGAAGGGGTAGATTATACGGACTGCTTTGCACCTGTGGCCAAGGCTGTGACAGTGAGGATTCTCTTGGCTTTGGTGGCTTCCAAGGGGTGGCCCTTACATCAGGTAGACGTTAACAATGCTTTCCTACATGGTAAGTTGGATGAGGATATATATATATATATATATATATGTATGGAACCCCCAGAGGGGTATGAAGTTCCAACAGGGCAAGTTTGCAAGCTAGAGAAGTCCTTGTATGGACTAAAACAGACATCAAGATAGTGGAATCAAACCTTCACTGAGAAGGTAGCTGAGTTCGGGTTTGTACAATCATAACATGACCATTGTCTCTTCGTCAAGAAATCAAGCGCAGGTTTAGTGATCCTATTGGTTTATGTTGATGATATTCTCTTAACGGTTGCTTCTGAACATCAGATACAGGAGGTTAAAGTATATCTAGATGAATTGTTTACTATAAAGGACTTGGGACCAGCAAAATACTTTCTAGGGGTTGAAATTGCTAGGTCAACTGATGGCATGATAGCTACGCAGAAGAAGCATATTATGGACATTGTGGCAGAAGCGGGTTAACTAAAGCTAAGGCTGCAAGGACACCCTTGCCAACAGGAATCAAGTTAAAGGGAGACAGAGGGGCATTACTACAAGATCCCTCTAGGTACAGAAGACTCGTTGGGAGAATACTCTACCTAGGATTCACCCGTCCTGATGTTGCTCATGCTGCTCAACAGCTGAGCCAGCACATACAGCATCCTGCTAAGGATCACTGGGATGCCGCACTTCACTTAGTAAGATACTTGAAGGGGACCCCAACCACAGGTTTGTTCTTTCCCTATAAGAATTCTTTGTCTCTAACAGCCTTTAATGATGCAGATTGGGCTGCATGTTTGGATTCAAGAAGGTCCTTGACAGGATATTGCATCCTCCTTGGACCAACACCTATATCATGGAAAACTAAGAAGCAGGCGACTGTCTCAAGGTCCAGTGCAGAGGCGGAGTATAGGAGCATGGCATCAACAACTTGTGAGCTTACATTGATAACATACTTATTGGCAGAGTTGGGGGTTGAGGTACAGCTGCCAATACCCTTTTTTTGCGACAACAAAGCTGCTCTGCATATTACAGAAAATCCAGTGTTCCACGAAAGAACCAAACACTTGAAAATCGACTGCCATATAGTGAGAAACAAATTCAAGGAGGGAGTGATCAATCCCATGCATGTGTCCTCCAAAGATCAAGTGGCAGATATGTTCACTAAACCCCTCACTGTGGTGCAGTTTCGAGATTTATGTGGCAAGTTGGGCTTGGTAATGTTACCACCAAGTCCAACTTGGGGAGGGGATGTTAAAAGGATGAAAAATGTACAGCAGCACTCAGTGCACTCCTTCGAGATAGAGGCTCCAGGCTGAAGGCAAAGTCCTATGCGCCTTTTGAGTAGAAAACGTGCTCGGCGCTTTTTTTAAGTAATAAGCCACACGTTTTTATTTAAAGAGAAGAACGCTTCTTTTATTAAAAGAAAACGTTGCTTGTAGTAATACACGTTTTTTGCTTCAGCACTTTGGGAGGTTAGCTTAGTTAGTTTTAGCGGTTAATTAGTTTTTAGTTAAGTTGTATTAGTTAGGATTTGTTAGCTCGTTAACTGCTCTTGGACTTCTATTTATAGGGTTAGCTCGAGCTTCTTTGTAATCAATTTTGTATTCATCTTCTTCAAGAATATTGCTAAGCTCAAATTACTTCCGGTTGCTCATGGCTGTCTTCGCTTCCATTTTTCAGCACGAGTTTTGTTATTAATATCATTTTGGTATTTGAATAATTATAAATGACTCAATTAGTATTTAAGTTTCACCATTAATATTATTTTGGTACCTGAGTAATCACAAATGACTTATTCATCATTAATATCATTTTGATACCCAATTCATGTATTTTTATTTATTTTTTCTGTTATCTATTTACGAAATAATCATTTTACCCTTAGATATTAAAATAAAAATTAATACATATATCACAAATATAAAACTCTATCGAAATATTTTGTCTTTATTCGAACCAATTGACTTTCATTATCATATTTGGCTATCAAGATTGTTATGTTTTTATTGTTTTGATACTTTCTACTATCTTTATTCCCAATATATATAAACAAACTCATTATAAAACAATTTGTGTTAATATTCAAGTCCTGAGTAATACAAATTTTGGTCGTTAAATACACTTTTTTGCATTCAATCGTGATATTAAAAATTTGATTGCAAGACTTAATTAGTTCAGATTCAAAAGTTTCAATTTTAAGATTATAAATTTTTCAAAATATAGAATGCAAATTCAACTTCTCTATGGCTGCGATGCATTTCAGATTTTACTTTTAATATTATTAATTACTAAATCATGAGTTATTTTATAAATATTGATAGATAAAATGAGTAGAAAATAATAAAGTAATGAAATATTATTATTAAGTATAATACTCAAAAGTAAAAACTAAAAGTAAGATGGTTCATATAAAGAAAAAATACATTGATTAAATTTTAGGATAACCCATAAAATTATTTTAGAAAATTCTAAAAAAACATAAAAAATTTATAACTTATAATTCAAAAAGGCATTTCGGCAGTTCGCCATAAAAATTGAATGAAAACCTAACGAAGATTAACAGAATAAGCTCGTTGTTAGATAGGCGTTAAAGTCAGGGGGATATTTATAATTTTTCAAGCAATAATGAGGTATTTATAATTATGTCAAACCTCAGGAGAGATGGCTGTAATTTACCCTAAATTTTTTATTCATTCTTTTTTTGGTACATTTATTATATTTTATTTATTAGCTAAGGATAAAATGGCATTACATTAGAAAAAATAATAAAGAACAATAAATTGGGCCAAAGTGGTATTAATGATGAAATTTGGGTACTAATAGAGTCATTTGTAATTACTCATGTATTAATATGACATAAATAGTGAAACTCGAGTACTAATTGAGTAATTTGCAATTACTTGAGTACCAATATAATATTAACGACAAAATTCGGGTGCCAAAATGATTTTTACTCAATTCAGAATGGTTGGTTGGATAATTATGCCTCGCATCAAATTGAATTTTTTTATTTCAGATTATGTTGTATCTTTTATGCCAATTAATATATACAATTCATGCAAATAAAATTATATCGTTTAATTTTTTTAATAAAATATTATTTTGTGGGAACTCAAATAGGGTTGGCTCGCTTGGCTGACCCTTTTGTAAAATAAGAACACATGTGGAATCAATAGATGAAGAGATGATCATATTGACAAAAAAGAAAGTATATCCAAATAAAATTAGTTACACTTCATAAATAGTATAAAAATTAAAAATAATTATTTTAAAGCTCTCACACTTAAATGATTAGTCAAAAACTCACACTCAATGCGTATGCAAATACGACATTAATAGTTTTAGGGTTAATTACACTTAGACTCCATTTGAAAATATGAAATTACACTTTTCCTCAAAAAAGTTTTAAAATTATACTTACACCCCTTCTAAAAGTTCTATGTTTACACCTGACCCCTTTCCATTAGAGTTTGGATGGAAAATATTTATGTCAACAAAAAAAGTTACATAAATTTATAATTTTGCCCCTTATTTAATATTTTTATGAATATTTTTGTACTTATAAAGAGATAAATGTAATGTATATACAGAGAGTGAGTTAACATTATTATATTTTTTTTCCTCATAAGTATAACATTATTACGTGGGGATGTTAAATGAGGGGTAAATTTAAAAAAATATGTAATTTTATTTGCTAATGTCGGCATTTTTCATCAAAATCCCAACGAAAAGGGGCCAGGTGTAAACGGTGAATTTTTTGAAGGGGTGTAAGTGTAATTTTAAAACTTCTTTGGGGGAAAGTGTTATTTCGCATTTTTAGAGGGGGTCTAAGTATAATTAATTCATAGTTTTATTAAATTAACAATTTATTATCAAAATGGAATCGAGTAAACTAAATTAGAGACAATAAATGAATGAAAAAAATCCATATATAAAAAAAAATATGAATGAGTGGGACAATAAGTAGGGGAAGTAGTTCCTATGTGGAAAAATAAAATAAATAATCAATTTTAAAATAAAATTAAAACTAACAGACAAAAAAATGAAGACATCAAAAATGTATTGTACCTTAATATATAGTATATATTTATTTGTATATCACATTTATATATATTTCAATCTTCGAATTTTAACGCACATTCCTATAGGGATAAACATTTCTAATCCTAATTTTTTCTCAATATATGATTTGAAATGAGTTTACAAGTATTCATTTCACTGGTTGGTACCCCTTGTCAGAGTATGGGAGAATTATATTTTTGGAAAAAATAATAATAGAAAAATTAAAAATAATTCAAGAGCTATAATAGAAAATGAGTAATTGATAAATAATGTAAGCACTAATATTAAAATGATACATAATAAAAAGTGTTAATTAGATATAAAAATAAATTTAAATTATTTTACTGACTAATTTATCTCAAAAATCTATAAATCTTTTGGACTAGAAAAAATTAATGATACACTTATCTAAATTTAAATAAATATAAAAAAATAATTTATCAAAGAAAAATGTCGAATCTCGTTGTTAGTCTCCCATTTCTTGTTTTTGTCCCACTTTAGTCTCTCATATTTTAAAAGCACTTTAACAACCCATCATCTTTAAATTTGTCCCATTAAAGTCCTTAACCGTTAAACTTAACGGGATCTAAAATTATAAAATACGGAATATTCTATTAAAAAGGGTAAGATTGAAAAATGCCAAATTCCTATATTATCCTGCTATAAACTATTTACCCAACGTATTATAATATTATTTTAATGGAAAAAATACATAAAATTTCATAAAATCACACAACTAGTATAAAATAAATGTCATTGCAATCGTGGAGACAGTTAGGATTTATTTGACAAAGAGGTTGTAATCGAAGAGAAAATACATTAGTATCCCGGCTCACTTTGTCCAAAAGTACAAAAAAATGTTAATTTTTTTTAAAGATGAATATAGTGCATGTATTGGTGCACATACTTAGTAATTTTTAGTTTACTTATGTTAGACTTTATTGTAGGTAGTTCTAAGTCTGTGGAGTACAATTACAGGAATAGGCTTAATAGAAACTACCACTAATATTGGTGGACTTTTCATTAGTGCCGATTTCGAACAGTGCGTTATATTAAAATTCTTACAAAGTGTTACGAGACAATAAGTTGTGAAGAGAAACTACAGAAGGTAGGAAAAGTACATAATGTTAAATATACAAATATTTTTGTCGATATTAGTGACAAATTGATGATGTTGATTTTTTTAATACAAAATAAATTATAGTACGTGATGTGATATCATTATATTGACAATTGAAACTTTTTTTTTTGCAAGTGATTTTATATTTTATTATGGGTAGAATTGCAATGACATTTATCTTATACATAGTCTTGTGATTTTTTAAAATTTTTATATTTTTTATGCAAATAAGATTATAATATGTTAGGCAAATATTTTATGAAAGAATAACATAGAAATGTGAGATTTTCCAATAAATCTAATGGTCAAAAATTTTAATGGGACAAATTTAAGAAATGGGGGACTGTTAAAGTACATTTAAAAGATGATGGACTAAAGTTGGACAAAAACAAGAGATGATGGACTAACTACGAGATTTGGCCAATATATATATATATATATATATATGATCAATCTTTTGTCACTACAAGAAATTATGATAGTAGTGATAAAATATTAAATGATAATTTTAAAGTTGTCACTAAAAAGTATTAAGTGACAATATTTTTTATCTTCTCACTATATAATTATTAGTGACAAAAATTGTGTATAAAGTTGTCACTAAATACAATTAGTGACTCATGTATAGTGACAACCTAGTGACAACAAATAATTGTTATTTAGTGACAACTTTGTGTACATCTTTTTGTCACTAATAACAATTTTTACAAAATAATAGTAATTATTAAAATCATAAAATTAATTATTGTGACAAAATAAACACTCTTGTCACTAAATATATATAATTAGTGACAATATTAAAATTGTCACTTGATTTTTTTGTCGCTAATATTCTATTTTTTTGTAGTGTGTAGAAAGAATAACAATCATATACTTACTTTAATTTTCATGATTCCGGTCTTTTTTTTTTCATTAGAAATTACATATATATACATCTCACGTAACCTCTTTAAATTGTGATTATATTATTTCTATTG
The DNA here is from genome assembly GCA_034509735.1 of Sesamum alatum. Classification (NCBI taxonomy): domain Eukaryota; kingdom Viridiplantae; phylum Streptophyta; class Magnoliopsida; order Lamiales; family Pedaliaceae; genus Sesamum; species Sesamum alatum. The sequence continues at coordinate 26,627,762 of JACGWO010000010.1, read as the reverse complement.
GCTCATTTTTTTTAATATTTTTATACTTTAATTTTTTAAAATAATATTTTAGTCCTACATCTTTTTAATTTTCACAAATTTAATTTTTTTTTTTATCAAAATACACCCAAACAATATAAAAAACAAATTGCATTTGCACGTCCCTCCATAATTAAATTAAATTAAATATTTAGAAACGCACGAAACAAGAACCTAAAAAGAAAATTCAAAAGTGAATTTTTATTTTTATTTTTTGCTCAACGTTTATTCAAAATTAATATAAACCGAGGAAAAAATCAAGATCATAATACCTATTTTTTCTCAACTTTGAGTCAATTTCTCGAGACTCTCTCCAAGCCATAATAAAGCATATCCATTTTCACCAAATATTCCCATTTATTCATATCAATCCTCTCAAAACTTTTGAGGAAAACTCCAATGCCAAAAACACATCCAATGAAGATGGCATGGTTCGCTGCCTTCTTGATTGTGATGCAGTTCATGTTCATATTATCCGTGGAGGGAATTGGTGTGAATTGGGGAACTCAGGCTGCCCAAAACTTACCTCCTAGTACAATTGTCCAAATTCTCAAAGACAACAACATTAGCCGGATCAAGCTGTTCGACTCCGACACATGGACCGTCTCGTATTTTGCCAACACAGGCATCGAGGTCATGCTCGGCGTCCCCAACAACCAGCTTGCTTCGCTCGCCAAGAACTACGACAAGGCTAAGGAATACGTTAAGGAGAACGTCACCTTAGCTTATAAAGCTGGTGTGTATATTAGGTAAGCGTGTTGAGGTACAGTTATGTCATCATGTATGATCGAACACTCTTTATAATTCAGATTGTTTTGTCTTTTTCCTACATGTTCCTAAATTTAAAGTAAAAAATATCGATACTATCATGTATGATCTGACAGTTTAATTAAAGTTTGTTTGTAACGTGATAGGTATGTTGCAGTTGGAAACGAACCCTTCTTGAAATCCTACAACGGATCCAACCACGACACCACTTTTCCAGCAATGCAGAACGTGCAAAAAGCTTTGAATGAGGAAGGCTATGGGGACAAGATTAAAGTAACCACCCCACAGAATGCCGACGTCTACGACTCAGGTCTTCAAGGCCCATCTGCCGGCCAATTCCGTTCCGACATAAGGGACATCATGCATCAAATCGTGAGTTTTTTGAAGGAAAACGACGCCCCTTTCCTCGTAAACGTCTACCCTTTCCTCAGCCTGTACCAGAACCCTGATTTCCCTGTCGAGTTCGCATTCTTCGACGGCGGAGCCAATCCCGTCGTCGACAAGGCAACCTCCTACACCAACATGCTTGATGCAAATCTAGACACCCTCGTTTGGGCATTGAAAAAAGCCGGCGCTCCCAAGCTCAAAATCATCCTCGGGGAAATCGGATGGCCGACTGACGGCCACAAGGACGCTAATGTCAAGATGGCCCGGAAATTCTACGACGGGTTGTTCAAGAAAATGGCTACAAACAAAGGCACCCCATTTTACCCTGGAGAGATTGAATACTATCTATTCAGCTTGACGGACGAGAACCAGAAGAGCATCGCGCCGGGGACTTCGAGCGGCACTGGGGGATTCTCAAGTACGACGGCCAGCCCAAGTTCCCGATGGACTTCAGCGGGAACGGGAAGGAAGTGTGGCCGGTGGGCGCCAAGAACGTCAAGTACCTGGAAAAACAGTGGTGCGTTTTTAATACTGATATCAAGAACATGACGAAGGTGCCGGGGAACATGCAGTACGCCTGTCAAATGGCGGACTGCACGGCGCTGAATCACGACGGTTCGTGCGACAAAACATTGGGGAACACGGACAGGATCTCGTACGCCTTCAACATGTATTACCAGATGAACAATCAGGACGTGAGGGCGTGTGACTTCGAGGGTTTGGCTCGCCTCGTCGACCAGAACGCCTCCACCAACGAGTGTCTCTTCCCGATTGGGATAGAGAGCGCCGGACGGAGACTTGGGATGAATGTCGGAGCTAGTGGCGTGGTCGGAGTGTTGGTGTTGTTGTTGTTGTTTAGTCATCATTAAAGCTCGAAAATCAAATCATATTTGGTGTGTATATTTATTTCAAATTGTATTGTATCTTTTGACCTAATTAATATTATATACACGCCATGTGTGAAAAAATTACGTTATTAATTTTATTTATAAGAAAGATTTTATATGCGTTGTAGTGTATATATATCTTAAATAGAATAGAATATGCAACGTGATTTGAAAACAAAAGATTAAGATCGAGGGTGTTTGGCTAAGCTTTTTTAAAATATCTTGTAAGATGTTTTAGGAGCTTATAAGATATTGGATCTTATTTCTAAGATAAGCTTTTGGGATATGGAACGGCTTGTCGGACTACGTCTGAGGAGGCGTCGGTGAATACGGATCTATGGTTCTGGTGGCGGACCAAAAGACGCAAAGAAAGTGGAGCGTGAATTGCATATTAGAAGTGTTTGGATAAAATAAAATGTTATAGCGTATAAGATGTTAGGATGTTCGGCATAATAAGGTCTTTTTATTGAAAAATGACCAAAAATGATATTTTACCATTAGAATGAACTAAGTTGTCATTTCTTAATATATTTTTTATTTTAATATTTTAAAAATACTTTCATAAATAGTACACATTAATTTAACTACAAATAAAAATTTAATACATTATATTTTTACAAAAATTAAAAAAATGAATTATTACCTAAATTTTTGAATAAAAATAATATATATGTACATTCGTGCTAGCTAGTGGAATATTAAAATTGATATATAAGTGATATACTCTTTGGCAATGCAATGACTATGACTAGTCATCTAATTTCTAATGTCTTGAATTTATATTTTTTTCAGTTAACATAATATCTCAATAGCAATCTTATTTTAGTTAACAATAATAATTTATTATTGATAATGAAGTATTTTCTCTTTTTCAATTGCAAAAAAATTAAATACCAATAAAATTATTTAAAATGTGACATGGAGGAAAAATGACCAAGTCAAGAGGCATTTATTTTCCTCCATCAAATAAGAGAAAATCAAGGGAAGGTTGACCAAGGCCATTAAGACATGGAGGGAATCAAGCAAAGGAGGCTTGATCCATGGAACCCCCCCCCCCCCCCCATTAATGAGGGAGCAAGGAAAAGACCTTAACGTCCCCATGAGACGTTACCACTTATATCCGAGAACATGGAAATGAAGGACAATAAGGACACTACGCCATACTTACCGTAAATAAACTCCTAGTATAAATATGAGTTCAACCCCTTCATTTGGGGACCTTGGACTTTTGTAAGAACTCTATTAAGATATTTATTCGATCAACATCCTTGGATCGGCTTGTACGTATTGGCGATTGTGCCCAATTTTTATATAATAATTCGATTATTACGTCTACCATTTTATCGCGTTGTTGTTGAATTATTCTCCAAATTTCTAGCAACATCAACTTGGCGCCGTTTGTGGGAAACTTCAATCGCAATACTGAGAATGCAAACTCGATCCATGGCCAGAGACTTGGAAATGAACGAGGAGCGGAGGACAGAAGCTCCATAGAATAACGAAGGAGAGCTCACTCCCTTGGAACACATGAGCCTGGGTCCACAGCAGGACCACAGGAGGAGGCACGAGGAAAGGAGGGAAGGAGCCAGCGAAGGCCCGCCGCTCGCTGCACAGCCGCCAATGCTTCAAATGACAGCCGAAGCATTGCAAAAAATGATCGAAGATGCATCGGCGAAGGCGGCCGAGAGGGCGATCATGCATTTCATGGAGAACCGTCCCCGAGAGCCTACTCCCCCTCGTTCCCCCCGCCGAGGCCGAGGCACGCCCTCCACCCCCGGGGATAACGAGTCAAGGGAGAATGGCCCCCAGGACATGTCCATGGAGGAAGAAGAAGGAAGCATACAAGCCTCCCAACCTGCTAGCCTCCCCCCGGCGGAATAAGGATGTTGGAGCGAAGCAGGGAAGGAGAGATGAAGATTTGCCAAACAAAACGAGAGGCGACATTTCGCATCTCCAAACCTCTCGGCTCCGGAGCGCCCCGCAGGACCTGGTCCCGATGGCCGTGGCCCCAGAAAGGAGGAGCCCATTCTCCATGCAAATACTGGCAGAGGCTTTACCTCAAGGCCTAAGGTTGCCACACTTGGCGGAATATGACGGAACCACGGATCCCGAGGACCATCTAGACAAATTTTTGGCCAAGGCGGACTTGCTAGATATGAGCGATGCCGGATACTGTAAAGTGTTCCGTACAACCCTGGCGGGAAAAGCTATGACGTGGTTTAATCAACTCCCTGCGTACACCATTGAAAGCTTCGAACAACTCTCGGAACGATTTCTGCACCACTTTTCCATCAACAAAAGTCATCCAAAAACTGCGGCATACCTCTTCACCATAGTCCAACAGGAGCAAGAGAGCTTAAGAGACTATATACAAAGATTCTCCGGCGCCGTCCTCGAAGTCCCCCACCTGAACCATGAATTGCTAGCGAGCATATTGCAACAGGGATTGCGAAGAGGACGTTTTCGCGAATCTATTACTGGCAAACCACCATCGACATTGGACGAACTGATGAAGAGGGCCGCCAAATACATCGGTATTGAAGAGGCTAGCAAACCAAAAACAGAACAGTCAAACAAAAGGAAAGTGCGAGAAGGAGAAAAGAAAGACCCAAGGAGAGAAGGGCAAGCGGAAGAGCAAAGACACATGCCCCCAACTAGCTTTGCAAGATATACCCCTCTCAGAGTTCCAAGGGCAGAAATTCTCGTTGTAGCAGAGCAACAAGGGTTCGTTCAATGGCCAAGGAAAATGAAGGATAATTCGAAACATTCGAAGTCGGACAAATATTGTCGATTCCATAAGGACCGAGGGCATAGCACGGAAGACTGCTATTACCTAAAAAATGAGATCGAGAAATTAATCCAAAGAGAATATTTGAAGGAATATGTGGAAGGACGAAGCCGCGGTCAAGAATCAACAGTTAGCAATCAAAGATTCGATCAGAATATGGGACAGGGAGAAGCATCCCACCACAAAGGCAAAGGAATTGAAAATTTCCCGACAGCGGGAATAATAGGGGTGATCACGGGAGGACTCGTTGGAGAAGAGATTGTAGATCGCCACCTCGCGAGAGAACGCCACGCCAATGTCCACCGGAAAGGAATGAATTCGGGAAGAGGAAGAAGCAGCCAATCATCAGAAACAGAGAGGGGGCAAAAAGAACACTACTTCGATCCTCCCCAACACATCTCTTGTCAGAAAAACATAACCAAGAACAAAAGAAGAGGAGGACAAAAGATGAGAAACTGATGGCAGCAGAAAAGACAAAGAACGTTTAGGTGGTAGAAAATGAGCCCAAAGAATTCTCATTAGTTGGAACGACCGTGGGGGCAGAACAAGAGCAGAAACTGTGAAGCAGAAGAAGCGAAGCTTTGGCCTCGAGAAGAATAAAATAAATTAGAGAGAGAAGATGGAAGCCAGCTCCCTCGAACTTGGAGTGCAAAAAGAGCCTGAAAAAGTACTATGTGTAACCATTTCTTTCCCATTGAATAAAAATTGTTATTTCCTTCGATTAAATTCGTTCTGACGGGTTTCTATTTTCAATTACCCACGCGTGATAGTACACGCCAATATTATGCAATAATATTTATAATAAAATTTCCAAAAGGCTGTTCAAAACATGGCAGTCCGGAAGAATAAGGCCAAAAACTACCTTGAGGGGAGGTACCCCCCCGGAGTGAAAAAGACCGAGAAAATCCTCTATAAACAAAGAGAGTTCCATAGAATGGGAACTCCTATCGAAAATCCCCTATAAACAAAGAGAGTTCCATAGTATGGGAACTCCTAAGAAAAATTTCTGAGGGAAAAAGTTTTAAAACAGAAATAATGACATATATGTAAAATGTATGCATAAATCCATGACATCACCATGAAAACAAAATGTGAGGAGAAACACCCCGAATAAACAACTAAGTATCAAAGTACTAAAAATAGGGAAAAACCAATAATCCTATCACTCTAGGAGGCATCCGCCACAGGAACAGCAACCGGAGCAATCACAGCCTCCCCATTATTAGTAGCTCCCTCCTCGACTCCGGGACCTCCGAGCTCCGCCACCGAGGGATCAAGAAATAGAAAATCCTCCCCAGGAAAACGACCGCAAGAACGCAAGGTTGCACGACACTCCCTGATGGTCTGGTCATAAACCTCCTCGGCCTTGGCGAGTGCAGCAAGCTCAAAATCCCCAGACTTCTCAAACTCCTCTCTGAAGTCAGCCTTAACGCACTCTAAGTAAAGCTTCTCCGCGTCAGACTTGAGGAATCAGGAACCAGAGCTAACCTCTCGATGGAGAGAATCCTTCAACTCCTTCCCAAGCGCCACAGCATCAGCAAGCTCCCCCTCCAAACGCTCCTTAGCTTTGGTAGAATCTGCAAGAGCGGAAGTCAAACGAGTTATCTCCTCTTGGTACTTCTCAAAGCGCTTGAAAGCCACCTCCGCCAAAGTATTCATCTATGAGGGGAAAGAAATAAAAAACTTTGCCAAAATCCATAACTGAAACAAAGACAATGCAAAAATACGTACCCGGGCAGACTTTCCGCAAAGCATGTTCACAAAACCATCATCCGAAAGGGAAGAAAACTTAGCCACATCGAACTCGCTGACAGTAGGACGGGGTTTCTCCCTCGCTATATGCACATCAGCCGTGTCCCAATAAGAAAAGACATCCCGCGGCGATTAGTCCCGTAAGTGAAGTACCCCTTCCCAAGACCATGTAAAGGAGAATCAGTGGACGCCTCTCGAGGACGTTTTGAACCACTCCTACCAGAACTTGGAGGAGGAGAACGCCGACCACCAGAAGCATCCCTCGCTCGGGAAGGACTAGAACCACGCCTATCGCCCTTACCATGTGGAGGCGGAGGCGGAGGAGGAGGACGAGCCCGAGCAGAAGCCCCGGAGGAACCTCCATCCCGTGAGGCTTTAAAGCGGCATACGTCCTCCAAAGACAACTTTTTCCCTGAAAAATAGAAGGTAAAACATATAAGCCATAATTATGAGTTAAAAGTGAAAAGGATAATGAAAAGTTAAAGAATAAAAAAGGTTACCATCGGAGCCCGTCACATTGAAGATTTGGTCGAACAAACCAGCCCCAATATAAGACATCTTGAGATCATGGTTCGGGGGGAAATCAAGGGAAGAATCAACCCAAGGAGCACACAAACCCCAATCAGAATCTCGAACGTAAAGGAGTTTCTCCTTCCAAGGACCACGAGAGGAAGTACAACCCTCCAAAAACTTACAACCATTGCGAGGATAGAAATAGAAAAAAGAGTCGTTCACTACCTTTTTGACTGAGAATAGAGTGTGAAAAGCTTCTACGGAAGGAGACAAGTCTAACTCACTAAAGCGGTGAAGAAAACCCAAAAAGAACATGAAGGCATTAGGGGTAAGCTGACTCACACTCACGCCAACACTACGAATAATTTCCACTAAACGAAGGTGAGGCGGAAGAATAAACCCCGAAGAAAAATACACGGAATAGACCGTGAAAAAAACTGACGGAGGAGACTTGACACGATCCCCACAAGAAGGAAGAAGAAACTCAACGGGAGGAAAAGAATTATAGTTAGCCTCCAAAAAAACGAAGCTCCTCCAACCCTATGAAGCTATCACATACCTCTACATCCATGATCCTACAACGAGATCTAGGAGCCGAAGAGCATTCCCCCCCAAACTCAGTAGAGTTAGCCAAAGGAGCTTTGGAACCTACCCCCTTTGGAGAAGATGAATTAGACTCAAAAGAAACATCTAATGAATCGGCCGGACAATCAGGAAGGTTACGTATGGCCTTGATAACCTCTAAATTAAAGCTATCATCATCACCGTCTAAGACGATCACATTAGAGGACTTAGGATGATTAAGGACACGACGACGCGAGGACCCTTCGCCCAAAGGAAGAGTAGGAGAGCGAAAGAGAGCCCCCCGACCGCCGAGCCGAGGGAGGCCCTCCCGGCCCCCACGGTCAGGGGAGCCTCGACCGACCACCTGGTCGAGGCTTCGCGACCAACCTGGTCGAGGCCCGAGCCTCAACCAGACCGGCTGAGGCCTGTGCCTCGACCAAGACGCTGGCCGAGCCCACTAGGGCCACGGCCAGCGTCATTCATCTCATTCCGATCCCCCCCCATGACCGGAACGAGCCCCGCTAGACCTATGAGAAGATTCCATGCTCCTTGAACGAGAATTAACGACTATGTTCGAAAGGAAAAGATGCAAGCAAATACGAGGAAATTAAAATACGAATGAAACAACGAGAAAAGAGAACGATTAATAAGTACCTTTGCGATTCGACATTCGAAGGGACTAGTTCACCTCAAGCCTAAGGGAGAGCACGGGGTCAAAAAGGAGTGAACGACGAACAAAAGCTCAAAAAAGCCCTAGAATGAATGAATGAGATACATATATATAGATGAAGGAGATGAAGAAATTTCCAAACAAAGAAGATTTTACCTACCAAAAAATATGCTTTTCCCATCTCTTGGAGGAGAAACAAGATGGCTACCTAGATTAAACGGATCCTACTTACCAAAGTTCCAATTATTCCTTCCCGAATGCTTGGAACTTGAGGGGCAGTTGACATGGAGGAAAAATGACCAAGTCAAGAGGCATTTATTTTCCTCCATCAAATAAGAGAAAATCAAGGGAAGGTTGACCAAGGCCATTAAGACATGGAGGGAATCAAGCAAAGGAGGTTTGATCCATGGAACCCCCCCCCCCCCCATTAATGAGGGAGCAAGGAAAAGACCTTATCGTTCCCATGAGACGTTACCACTTATATCCGAGAACATGGAAATGAAGGACAATAAGAACACTACGCCATACTTACCGTAAATAAACTCTTAGTATAAATATGAGTTCAACCCCTTCATTTGGGGACTTTGGACTTTTGTAAGAACTCTATTAAGATATTTATTCGATCAACATCTTTGGATCGGCTTGTACATATTGGCGATTGTGTCCAATTTTTATATAATAATTCTATTATTACGTCTACCATTTTATCGCGTTGTTGTTGAATTATTCTCCAAATTTCTAGCAATATCAAAATGTTAGAGAGAGAAAGTATTTTATGTGTGTGTGTGTGTGAGAGAGAGAGAGCGAGAGAGGAGAGCGAGAGAGAGAGAGAGAGAGAGAGAGAGTGATGACATTTTTGTCTAATTACATATATTAATCTCATAGAGATTTTAAGATATTTGTAAAAAAGTTGGAGAAAATTAACTTTTTTTTAAAGAGTTTGTAAGATCCAAAACATTTTATTTTTAGATCTTATAAACTCTTTAGAAAAAAAATTTGCGAAACGGATTTAGAGAGCTCATAAATTCTCAAACATCTTGTAAAATGTTTTGAGGAGCTTATAAACTTAACCAAACACCCTCTAAATCCAGTGAATATTGACACTGTCGAGGGTGGCTCCATGCCACTTGTATAATGCATTGCGATTCCTTGGATTAGAATATATGATACTATAAAATGAAATGCAGATATCACAACGTATGATTTATGCTTTGATTGGTGGGTTGCTACACGAATAGGCAAAACTTCCTCCCCTTGTTACGCAAACATGCATTTAAGTTCAGTTTGGACTGGCAGCTGCGTAATTGATTATAAAATAATTAATTATAAGAGAATTATTTTTTTTAAAAAAAGATGATTTTGATGTTTGAACTCACTTAGTCTAGATTAATTTAATATATATGAATATGAATTTCTAGGACCTAAATCACATGAAAGGAAAGCTTGAGTGAGTGTGAGAGTGGGAAAACGGCAAAATTTATTTATTTATTTATAGCAAAAGTGTACGCATTTATTTAAACTAGTAAAGAATATATAAATATGCATATATAGTTCTTATGATAAGGTGAAGCATTTTTAATTACAGTTTGGTGTCACATGCTAGTGTTGCACCAATGCATACATGCACTACAAAAAAAAAAAAAAAAATATATGACATTAACCATGGCTAATTGTTATGGTTAATACTATATAATCGTAGCAAATAGTCATTGACCACGGCCATGCAACAATTATTAGCCGTGGTTTTTGCGAGGGTGGCTAAAACATTGTCATGGCTAAAAGCCGTGGCAAATAAGTTTTTCATGGTAGAAAAGCTAATTTTTGCATCGGTTTTTATTTAACCGTAGTTAATAATAATTATTTACCACGGTTTTAGCCATGATTATTAAAACTGTAGCTAATATTGATTTTTTTCTAGTGATGGTACGCGCCGCATTTTTAAATTACAGCATAATTTAATTATATATTATTTTTATTTTGAAAAGAAGACACATCGATCATTAGGGCTGTAAATAATTTGAGTCGAGTCAAACACATTATTGTTCAAATTTGTTTGAGTTATTATTGAGTCTCAAAAAATGCATTTGAATTTGATTGGATTATTAAATCTATCGAGCTCAAACGAACTTTAATTGGATCAAATACGAATCGAATTCAAGTAATTTGATATTTTTAATTATAAATCAAATCAAGCTCCAATTGAGTTCGAAAGTTTTTTTTTTTTTTTGGGGGGGGGGGGGGAATAGGTTAATTGCATTAAAGGAAAAAATATTGTACGGATCGGGATCTCCAAACAGGGCACCTACGGATTCCAGGCTATATGCCACAATCTATATAACGCCCTGCAATGTAACGAATCACTAAACTCCATACAAAGTATGCGAGCTCTAACTTGTTCCAAGACACAAATTGCAAGCGATTCCGGTGCCTGCCGATGTGCACTATACTTGCGTTGGTTGCGCTCACGCCAAATCTGATATACACTAGCTGCTAATAAACAACGATAAGAGTAATTCACCACATGTTTACCCCGCCATCGTCTCGCCGCCCAGGGAATCGCCCGATTCCATTCTAGTGATGGCCAAGGAAAACAAATCTTACTACGGATCGTGCCGATAACTCTCCTTGCATACGTACATTGAAAGAACAGATGGGTATGTGTCTCTTTCACTTGAAGGTCACATAAAACGCAGCATTGATCCAGATAGCCATTTCTTATCCATCGTACTGAGCTTGAACTGAATAGCAAGCCAAAGAATAAAATTATGTCTAGGAATTTTTAAGTTCCCTTTTAACAGAACCGACCACTGCACCATTTCCCCATTTCCGCTCAGCAGCCTCATCCCCTCTCGCGTACAATACTCGCCTGAGGAACTCCGCCATAGTACCTGATACTCTCCGCCATGAACCACCGGGAGTTCATCCACGATGTTATTCAGCTGCTGGTTCCGACGTTGGCTTGGCCAGTGCCAATCCCTTTACTCGATGACAGCCACAAGAAACGCCATCGGGGGGATCCCAGTCACCCTCGGTCCTCTCGGGAAGACCTGCAGGAGGACTCCTTGGGGATGCCAAGGATCAAGCCACAGTCGGAGTGATTCACCGCAACCCACCTTGTACTCAAGCCCTTGTAAAAATCTGTCCCGCTTTTGTAGTATTTTCCTCCACCCCCACGCACCAGTGGTAGGACTAACAGTCCATATGGTTGCGTTACGAATTCGGAACAGGTAAATCCATTGCACCCATAAGGAGCTATTCATTCTCTTGATAATTGCCCAGATAAGATTACCAATAAGGGCTCTGTTAAAGAGCTGCAAATCACATATGCCTAGCCCACCCGCTGCTGTGCTTTTAGTGACTTGCGCCCAAGACACTTTAGCAACACCAGACTGCCCGTTTCCTTGCCACAGAAAGCGCCGCATCTTAGCTTCAATCTCCCTATGGACACCTTTAAGCAGGATGAACACGGATGCCCAGTATTGACACATCGGCGTGATTACCGACTTTATGAGTTGCACCCTCCCCGCAAAAGATAACGAGTGAGTACCCCAAGCACTAATCTTAGCATCCACCCTTTCTAAGCAATGAGCGACAGTCCGACGTGCATAGTCTAGCATGAATAAGAGGAACACCCAGGTAGCGAAACGGTAGATTACTGATTGGGATGCCGACTACAGAACATAATTTATCCACCCTCGGCACCGCCGCCTTCGAGAGGAAGAGTTGGCTTTTCTCTGAATTGATCATAAGCCCTGACAGCCCCGCAAACTCCTCTAAACCCTCCCGCAAAACCTCCAAAGATTGAGCATCACCATTTGAGAAGAGGAGAAGATCGTCGGCGAAACACAATTGGAATAGTTGGAGTTCCTTACAATGCCAATGAAACTGAAACTACAGGGCAAGTGCTATACGTCGTCTCAATATTGCATGTAGTCCTTCAATAATCAAGATAAAAAGGTACGGGGATATCGGGTCGCCTTGGCGTAGTCCTCGTGTTCCACCAAAATATCCATGGGGGCTACCGTTAACAAGGACCGAATAGGATGGGGTAGTAACACACTCTCGAATCCAAGCGTTGAAGGTCGAATGAAAACCGAAAACCTTCAGAATCTCTAATAAAAAATCCTATTGCACCGAGTCATAAGCTTTACGGATATCGATCTTTAGAGCACATCGAGGGGGCAGATTAGCTCTATTATATCCAAACATAAGTTCTTGTGCCATCATGATATTATCCACTATCTTCCTCCGGGGGATAAAAGCATTTTGCGATGGGTGAACAAGGGAATCCAAGCAGCCTTTCATACGGTCCACTAATATCTTGTAATAACTTTATATATTACGTTGCAACAAGAGATGGGTCGATATTGACTCACCAAGTTGGGCAGCTGGACTTTCGGGATAAGAGTGAGGATTGTCGAATTGACTTGTTTTAATAGCTTCCCTGTTCGAAAGAAATCCGAGACAGCCAATGTCACTTCCTCTCCTATTATTGGCCAAGCTTGCTTGAAGAAACAAGCAGAAAACCCATCCGGACTCGGGGCTCGATCATCATCAATTGAGAAAACCGCGTTGCGCACCTCATTACTCGAAACATTCTGAATCATGTGTTCTGCCCCCGTCTCTGAAACCAACCCTGTCAGATATGGCCGAAGGAACTCCAGCTGGATTGGTGGTTGCGATTGAAACTCACCAAGAAGGTTCTCATAGTACACGACCACCACTTGTGCAATGGATGAAGTGTCCTGAATCAGCACTCCAGATTCTGACTGAATACGGCGAATACGTTGTTGTGATCGAAGAACCGCAATTTTCCGAAAGAAAAGTTTGGAGCATTGATCACCGTCCTTAAGCCAGTTCATCTTCGCTCGCCCAGACATTTCTTGGCTTCTTGGACATTGACAGCCAAGTCACCCCGTTTGCGCCGTTTCCATCTAAATATACCCTTTAGCCGCTGAAGCTTCTTTGTGACAGAATACATTGGAACACCAATGATATGATGCTTCAAGACGTCCTCTACTGTACCCAAAAAATCAGCATCTTTCGTCAGAAAATTATCAAACCGGAAGAGATGCTTATCCCTCACGAGCCCTTGCCCAGATTGAAAAAGATCGGACTATGGTCCGATGTACGCGGTGTGGAGCAGATGTAATAGCTATCCGGCCAGGTTGAGAGCCAACACTCATTCACGACCATCCGATCAAGTCGCCTCCATTGGCTTTGTGATCCCAGACTACGATTATGCCATGAGAATTGCGACCCTTGTAGTGGGAGGTTAATAAGCCATGCCTCCATAAAACAGTCTCCAAACTCCTCCATAACCCTGCCTGAATCATCGCAGATGCACTAACTTCACTCTCATCAAGCACCGCATTAAAGTCTCCAAGTACGCCCCAACACTGGTCTTCAAGTGTGAGCGCTAGCATTTTTAATACTGTCCACAAGGGACGGCGAGCCACCACTTCATTAAGACATAGACGAATATAATCAGGAATTGAGTTCGAAAGTTACTAAACAAAAAAATTTGTTCTAGTTTGATTTGTTAAATTTAAAAAATTGTGTTTAAACGAATTTTTATTTATCAAATTTAATCAAGTAGCGAATAATTTAATTTATTTTCAATCCAATCAATTACCAAAATGTGATAGAAAATCCTGAATCCCGATATACAACAAGAAAATGAAAAAAGCCAAGTTGGTCCTGATTCTTGTTTTTTTTTTCCTTTCTTTTTCTCCCCGCATGAATTTGTTACAATTACACCATGATTCTCATACACTAATCAACTGATCATTTATAATTAATTAACAATTACTATTACAATAAACAAATAACTATCTATACCTTTTTAGGGTAAACATCATTTTTGGTCCCTAAACTATGCCACTTATCCACTTTTGGTCCCACATGTATCCTACTCATCAATTTTTGGTCCCTCAACTTTAATAATTTCATCATTTTTTGTCCCTTTGTTAACTTTTCTGTTAAAACTAACGATTTTTTTTTTTAAAAAAAAATTGAATTTGTGACCAACAAGATTCGAACCTGGGTCAGATTTTTAACAAAACCAACTTGTTACAGCTCGGCCAAGTTTGTGATTTAAATATTTTGTAACCCAAAAATTTACTTATTTTATTTCTCTGTAGCAGCCCTACGTTTTTTTTTTTTTTTAATTTTTAAGCCTCGCAAATTTTTCAAAATATTTCTAAAATCCTGTATTAGCCCCAAACAACAAATCAAATACAAAAATCATAAAATTTCTGATTTTTGTATTTGATTTGTCTTGTGAAAACTTTATGATTTTTGTATTTGATTTGTTGTATGGGGCTAATACAGGATTTTAGAAATATTTTGAAAAATTTGAGAGGCTTAAAAATAAAAAATAAAAAAAAAAACGTAGGGCTGCTACAGAGAAATGAAATAAGTAAATTTTCGGGTTTCAAAATATTTAAATCTCAAACTTGGTCGAGAGGTAACAAGTTGGTTTTGTTAAAACTGTGACCTAGGTTCGAATTTTGTTGGCCACAAATTCGACTTTCTTTTTTTAAAAAAAAAAAATTCATTAGTTTTAACAGAAAAGTTAACGGAGGGACCGAAAATAATGAAATTATTAAAGTTGAGGGACCAAAATTGATGAGTAGGATACATGAGGGACCAAAAGCGGATAAGTGGCATAGTTTAGGGACCAAAAATGATGTTTACCCTACCTTTTTATTTAGGGAGAGCACCTATTTGGTGTCTCCCATTTTCTTGGTCTGCCAATTTAATTGTAATTTAATTTATTAGTTTTTTTTTATTAACTTCCCACTCTTTTAAACCCCCCACCCACTCTTCTAAAACCCCAAAATATAGGAAAATAGCTACTATTAAATTATAATATTATAGTAATGCTTAACATATTCTTTTTTTCAATGCAGGCAAAAGAAAAAAGTTGTGTAATTTTGTTAATCACGTTTTGGATTTGTATATCTGTACATATCTTGAATCACATTTTCGATAGGATGATATATGTACATAAATTTTATCTTTCTTTTATTTATTTTATTTCACTTGATGTTATGTATTAAAAATGTTATTAATTTTATAAAATTATTTTATTAAAGATAAAGAGTGTTACACACACACGCATTGCGTGTGCCTTAGCCGCTAGTTATTAGAATAAACTAGTACTTATATACAGGTGAGATTGAAATCAGAAATTTAAGGGTAAATTACAACCACCTCCTATAAGGTTTTACATAATTACAAATACCCCATCAGGCTTGTAATTTTTAACCAAATACTTGAAATTGACCATTTTGCCCTTTAATTTTTTTTTTTTATTAAAGTTATTAGAAAAATCAGTCGAGACAAAATTGCGTTATTGTTTATCTGTGTAAAAAACCTCTCCCTACGCATTGTAGTCCAAAAATTTTTAAGAATTAAATAAAAATTAATTCAGTGTATAAGGGCATTTTGGTCAGTTTATCCACAAAAATGAATGAAAATAAGTTATTTGTTAGGCGATTTCAAACTTTAGGGGGATATTTGTAATTATGTTAAAATTTCAGAAGAAATAGTTGTAATTATCCTAAATTTAAGTTTATGAAACTTCAACTTCGCTAACTAAATGAAGCCTCGTGGACGTCTATTTCCATATTTCTTAGTTGTAGAAAATGGTCCAAGAAAAAGATTTCTTGTTTGGCAATTGGGCCTATTTGTTATTTACTATAATTAATAGAGCTCAGAGAAACAAAGCCCAATAGCCCATATACCACATATCACCAAAACCAAGCATGAAGCACAACCGCTGCCCGTCGTTTACTACTTCTTGATTGCCGTCGCCGCCGTCGCCGTCGAAGCAGAACGGCCGTGAAATTGCTGTTTCTTGATAGCTGCGGCCGTCGGAGTACGGGTAGTTGTTTTTGTGCAGAAACTCCTCCAGAGATACTGCAAATTGCAAAGCTTCCTCCTGAGACTAAGCCAATCCTTCTCCATAAACAAAGCGACCACTCTCTGCTATAGATCTGCGTAGCCTCGTATTTGAGACGAATTCCTTGGTTTGGGAGGGGGCGTGGAGTAAATTGAGTCGTTTGAGCAAGAACGCGCCCCGTCCAACATTTTTCTGAACGAATTATTGAAATGGCAAACAGCAAGTACGAGTACGTGAAGTCATTTGAGATGGAGGATGAGATCATGTTGCCTAATATAATCATTGTCCGTGTCGATGGCCGTGATTTCCGCAGGTCTGATTGCAGCATACTTTCTAGGCAAATATTTGCACTCCGTGTGATCCTTTTTTGACAAAGCAAAATTTCCTTGTGTTGGAGTAGATTTTCTGAAGTGCATGAGTTTGAGAAACCAAATGATAGGAAAGCACTGGAGCTGATGAATGAGTGTGCAAAGGCCGTTCTGGAGCAGTTTCCAGATATCATTTTCTCTTATGGTTTCAGTGATGAGTACAGGTAAGAGTGGCATGTTATAAAAATAAGTATTTTTTCTGGTGTTACTTTTTTTTTGGATTTTTTGGATGATATTTTATTGTTTGATGTCAGTTTCATATTCAAAAAAGGAACCAAGTTTTATCAGCGTCGGGCGAGGTATATGTTTTATTGCTATGTCTATAAGCTTTTTCATAATGTTCATATGTCATGTAAGTTGTCATAAAATAGTTTCCTTTGCCTATATTGCAATACATGTTGGGATTTAATTTTATATGCTGTTTTTCATTTCAGTACTTTGACTAATTTTCTTGCCGAATCATAGTACTTGATTACATACTGCTAGGAAGAGGCAAGTCTGATTAGCAATTTGTGATACTTTAGTGCTTTATTTTTTATACAAATTCATGTAGGTGAACATATATATTTATACTTTTTGCTTAAATTTGGTTTCATATGTAGATATATGTGACTGGCTACGTGAAAAAGTAAAAGTATCCAGTACACATTGAGGAGGTGAGGCAATTGCTTTTTCGGACTGCCTTTCCATTTCCTGACCTGGCTAAGGAAATTTGCGTTTAAAGACATAAAGACAGTCTATCTGCATGATTGGCATACTGGATTTGCAAGCTTTTCCTGGATTTTTTCTATCTGGTTGGAAATGCCTCTATGAGGAACCCTTTATATGGTACACCATCTTTGGTGTTGATTGTGATAATGTTAAGTAACCTGAGAGATGGTTGAAGCATGTGCAGTTTTAGAGTAGTGTGCAGTTAACTAATGGTGTTGAGAGGGTTGACTTGATATTTAAGGAATTCTCAGCGCAGGCTTCATTTGTAGCAGGAAACCTCCGACAAGATAAGAATCAGCATCATTATGGTGCTCTTGAATGTAAAAGGTCGAAACATAAAAAGGAGGCTTTGAGCATCATTGTAAGTATGAGCTAGCATGGTGATGCTTTCATTGGGTTCTAGGTCAAACTTCTAATAGATACCAAATGAATTTTTCTTCAGCATCTACTTCTATCTAAGAGTTAAGTTTACCACATCAGCAAAGTACATTGCCCAGGGAACTCCTGTTGTAATTTGCTAAGGTTGTTAGTGTAGTTATGCTGTTGAATTTTGCATGAAACCACAAATGATGCTTAAAAGGTAAATACTCACTTTTAGTTGACTGAGACATTGTCCTTATCTTAATGTCCTTCATCATCATTCTATCGATCTTTTCAACAAAATTATCAGAAAGGGAGACATTTTGAAAGTAGGTGCAGTTTCAAGCATGGTGTGATCAATTTTTGCTTCATTTTCTCATGTTTATCGTTGCAAAAACCTCGTCATAAGTTACGCTTTAGAAATTTGGCTTCCATTCCTTCTAAAATTAAAATAAGAAATGCATTATGAGGTGGATGCTGTGCCATGATGACTCGGTTTCTGTGAGCAATATG
This sequence comes from Sesamum alatum, assembly GCA_034509735.1. NCBI lineage: Eukaryota > Viridiplantae > Streptophyta > Magnoliopsida > Lamiales > Pedaliaceae > Sesamum > Sesamum alatum. Next base: position 26,609,554 of record JACGWO010000010.1, on the reverse strand, counting down.
TGGCATCGATCTTTACAATTATGTAAAGGAAGCTGAAGATTGTCGTGCTCAATGTTGTGGAATATGAGCCTTATAAAATTTAATATATGTTCTGAATAGTTTAGCAGATTTTAGCCTTCCTGAGGACTAATATTCCAATTTATGGCTTAATGCTTCTCCATCTTTGTTCTATTATCTCGATTCTTGGCATTCTTACTTAAAATGAGGTTGGAAGCAGAATGTTGAATCCCTATGCTTCTTCTGTTTGAATCAGAGTTGATTGGCTGACTATAAAATGCTTTGCAGCAAGATACACTCCCTCATTGTATCTTTCTTCACATCTGTTTATGTCACTAAATGGAAGGCCCTCTTCCCTCAGAAGGACTTAAGATATGCCCCTTCGCTTCGATCGCGAGTTATTTGCTGTGCATCTGTTGAAGTCCTTCAAGCATATCTTGTCTGGAGACAATATGAATGTAAGCTAATTTTAAACTACTTCCAATGGTGTGTTAATCGATATAATGAATTTATAGAATTGCACTACTTTGTACATTGTATAACTATCATTCATCTTTTAGGCTACACAACTTTTCAATATTAAGGGGTTCTACATTCGTAAATTGAATTTCTTATCCTTTTGGCAGGCCACTTAAATAACCAGTATGATACTTGTCTTTGGAATCTGATTCAAAGGGGAAAGTCTCAGAAGGAAGCAGAAGAAATGCTGAAGGTAAATTTTTATTGTTCAAATGTGCTGTATAACCATCTAAATTGAATTCTTGATGCTGCACATAGAGATTTAAAACTTTCGAGGCTATATGGTCATGATGAGGAATCATATATTTCATGAGATCATGGAAATCTTGGGTTTGTTAGGACATATCTTGTGAAGGCTGAAGAGTGTTACTGGATGGTTTGGCTATTTGAACCATCACTAAGATACTCTTTGTCATACACAGTATAACTATATTGTCCTTTATCAATACTTTGTTCAAACCATGGATTCTGCATATGAGAAAACTTTGTAGACACCTGCTTCCTCACCTGCAAAAGGTGGAAAGATGCCTAATTGGTTTATGTCCAAAAATGGATGTCTTACATTTAGGGCTTCTAACCTTCTAATTAGGCATATGAATTGTTAGATTTCGATGTCTTCCGTGGATCTTGCTGCTGTTGAAGTTTTCACCACTTGAGTTGGCGTGATTGATGATGACTAAAGCATTAAGAAGTTTCTTTAAAGAATGTGTCTATATACTAACATGATAATTCTGCAACTTCATATGCCATTCATCAGGCTAATGCTATACATAAAATTTATTGTACACAAAACCTTCTTTCACATCACCTCCTATACAGTCTGTCATCATAAACGATCTGTTAACAATGTAGTTAAGAATAAACTCTAATTTCTTTCCATATGGTCTCTTGTTTCCATTAATTTTGTTCGATATTTTATCCATCACATGCTCGTCCGTTGAAAATAAGTTGTTACTTTTCTGTAGGGATCTCAGAAGCAAGATAGGAATGAATTGCTTTACCAGTGCTTTAACATCAATTACAAGAAAGACATTCCAGAAATCTTTCGCCAAGGGACATGTACTCTCAAGACAGAGGTAGTTGCTTTTTGTCTTTTTCTTTTCTCCTCTCCTCCTCTCACTGCCTTTGTCTCACTAGGTGTCTGTGTGTGTAAACTGAAAGAACGTTATTGAATTTCTGGACATACTTTGGGATTGTAGCTGTTAACTGACTGCTTGACATTGCTTCTGAGCATAAACTTGTGAATCTGCTAACGAGCTGGCTTGACTCCTTACTCTTATATGTTTTGATTTAGAATCTAAGCTGATTGATTTTGGTTATCAAGTAGTGTAATGAAACATCAAGTGGTTAAAATTTCTATTTGTTGAGACTAGGTTGAAGATATCGTGAAGTACAAAGATGATGGCTGTCCTGTCAAAAGACCAAGAAGGAAGGTCATAACAGTTCATTCAGAAAATATTGCATCGAGAAGGTTCTGGAATGACCATTTGTGCCTTCTGAAGGAACTGGGTCCATTTACTGAAGATTTAAACAAAACAAAGCCCGAGTATCTTAAGTCTTTCCAATATGAGAACAAGTTGATGCCATCCACTTGGATAGTTATCCGGATTGATGGTTGTCATTTTCACAGGTAACTTGCTGATCCTGAGCTCTATAATATTTTCTCTCAAGAGGTTATTCGTAGTAAACTTATAAGTTGCAGTTAGATGTTGTTGATTGACTTGTCTTGAGCTCCATTGTAAAATGTAAATTTATTTGTTACACAACTTCAGATGCCCGCTGCAATTCAGTGCTTGAATTGACATGGCTGAATACTGGGCTTTCTAAGCTATATCCTATGATTAGTGACATTTTGGCGCTGGGTCATTCATTGTAATTAACTTTTGTTGACTTCGCGGAGACAAGAAAGCATAATTAATACGACATAATCTTAAGCCTGTTACATCATCATTTCTAGTGGCTGTAGTTTTTACCACTTTTGCAAGTGAAAGTCTTTAGTGCCTTATCACCCACCTAGATGGGAATACATAAAATTTTCTCATTTGACTCTTTGATCACAAAGAATTGTGGGTAGGAAGTGTTAATTTTAGAACTCTGGAAAAAAATTTCATACGTTCTGCTTTTGGGAATGAAGCCATCCGCCTGGTACCTGAAATATATCCTTTTCAACTCACTCCTTTTCACTTGTCCTTTTTCTGATGGTTTCTCTTTTTGCCTTTTTGTTGGGAGAAGTAAGGCATGAACTCTTGGAAGTTAAATTCCTCTTGGTGGTTTATCCTTGCTTTATTTATGATCTCCATAAGTTTTTCTTTAACCCTATATTTTGGTATGGCATGCATCTTGACAATCAAAATTGAATTGGCAACCTTAGACAAGATTACTAAGACTTTTCCTAATTGAGCTAAAGTTGGAGGTCTCTCATTGCCCTCAGATGTATGCTGTCACTGCTTCATCCTGAAAAGTTTAGTATTTGGATGAAATAAGGACTTGTATGTCTTGTGGCATTAGCTATAACATTTTTCACATTGGCTGTGACTACACAGGAACCAAAATTAACCAATTTAAGCTAACCTGATTCTTTGAGTTTATTCTTCTTGTGAATTATTGAAGCATGTATATAAATTATCTATTATCATCTGAAACCAAGGAACTGACAGTAGTCAACACCATATTGGTCTCCATGAAGAAGCAATGTGGCTTTTGAATACAATTGCCTTTACTACAAAATGAAAGATCTACTTAAATTTTAGAAATTGCCAGGTTTATATTCATGAGAAATATTACCCAGATTGAGTTGTGTCTTCTGGTGCTATCCTTAGTGAGTGAATATTTGTGCCTTTGCTTGTTACGACATTAGAAAGAGCACTCAGTGGCTGTGTTTTTTCTGGGATTCTGGTAGATTTTCTGAAGTTCATGAATTTGAGAAGCCAAATGATGCACAAGCTCTCAACCTAATGAATTCATGTGCAGCTGGTGTACTAGAAGAATTCAAGGATATTGTCTTTGCTTATGGGGTTAGTGATGAGTACAGGTAAATATATCAGTTTCACCTATTAGGGCTTTCACTACATTAAATTTCTAAACTTGTATTTTGACAAGTTTCTTGGTACTTTCAGCTTTGTGCTGAAGAAAGAGTCTCAGCTCTACAGAAGGCATGCCAGGTATCTCTTCTACGCATTCATAACTTTTAGCAGCTGATGGTGAATTTGTATGACGACAATCTCTCTGGGCTATTATTACATATATAGTAACTGAATCTAATGTACTATGTAAATTTCTAGTTTAGATTACAGAAAATTTTGATTAGCGTTATTTGTATAATTGCGTTTTCTCTGCTTTATTCTTTTTATCATGTTGTAGTGAAATAGTTTCTGCGGTTGTATCTTTCTTCTCTTCGATGTACGCAATAAAGTGGAATGAATTTTGCCCACATAAAGAGATGAAGTACCCACCATATTTCGATGCTCGTGCTGTTTGCTACCCGTCATGTGAGATTCTTCTAGATTATCTAGCATGGAGGCAAGTTGATTGTAAGTTTTCTATTTTCTTTTTCCCTTGTTATGACATTGCTTTAATTTTTAATCGCATGGAAGATGGAATCCACGGGAATGTAGTCATCCTTTTTTTCTTGCCCCCCTCTTTTTTTATGAGTAGCAGTTGTTGTTAGTACCCCATATATCTGAAGTTTGTTCTTATTTCTTGTTTGCCTTAACAAGTTTTATCTTTGCAATTCTCTCCTTACTTATTTCGGATTTGTAGGCCACATCAACAATCAGTACAATACTTGTTTCTGGATGCTTGTAAAGTCTGGAAAGAGCAAGAGTGAAGCACAGCATTACTTGAAGGTACGCATTGAGTTTATATGGCATCACACGCCTCACATGTGATATAGATTGACTAACCATTTGAGAATTTTTTACTTGAGATAATTATTAGGCATGCATAAATTTATTTTGTGCTGCTACTATATACTCCTACTCTGTTGTGTCTCAATCCCTCAGATAAGGAATATTTGATTTCTTTTTCATCTTAATCTCATCTTCATTTACTAAAAAATTAGTTCCAAAAGTTGGAAATTGAGTTCCTTAAAGTTGTGAAACTAGAAGTATGTTTGGATTATTTGATCTGGAAATGGAGAAGTATTTGGGTTGGTTAATGCGAAAAGTTAAAGGGATAGTCTAAAAACAGAAAAATATGTTGGTTACACATTTTGAACTCAAAGTATCCTTGAAACTGGATTTCTCTTTTCTGAAATTGGGGATAGTGTTGTAAGGTACAAAATGGTGTTGTGCATATTGCAAGAAGATTTTCAGGATGAGCCATTTGAAGTGAGGTAAAACAAACACATTTTCAAATATTTTGGTTTATGTGAACCTGAAAAACAGACAAGGAAACAAGATTAGGCTAACTGTCTATCAAATGGAGTACATATGCTGTGTGTATGGATATTTGATTGAAGTATGCATATCCGTAAAGTTGGAGGTTTAGGTGCAAGTATCTGAACCATTGATTTCCTACCATTGACATTGATTATCTGAGTGCTACATTTTACCAGTAATGTCAAAAGCCAGTCTAAGGTGTAGCTGAATTTGATTAATAAATTGAGAGGAGAGCTACTTGGACAAAGGTATGCCCTAATGGACTCTGAATGATTGTAAAGTGCTAATGTTTAGTGTTTCCCTTTAGGCAAGAATTTGCATTTCTCAAATTTTCATTGAACTACTAAATGAGTAAGTAGTTCTAGTGAATTTTAAGGACACTTTTCTTACATGTATTCTTTGTGAAGGAATGCTCTGAAAAAATTGAATTTCAGCCGCTAGGGGTGATAGACATTATACAAATGCACTAGTAATTATACCGTTGTCCCAGTATCAGATTATGCTTCTTGTCTTTGAGTTCATAAGAAAATATTTACCAGATGAGAGAATTTACAGTCATGTTCACACCGGATAGGGTAATGTCGCCCACGGCTTTGTGCTTAATGCTAGGGTTGATTCAAATCCCTTTGAACTTAGATTATTTTCCATTTATTAGTGAAGATGGCAACGTTGCATATTCACTGCTCAGCTAGACTGGCAACCTGATTTGAATATTTTTGAAATGTCACTAAGTTGATGGATTGTTTATTCCAGCTCTTTCTTATCATTCCCGGTCACGTCTTTCTTCTCATTCCAGGTCGCTTTTCTTGTTTGCTAATTCACAGGGTACCCAAGCTCAGGAGAAAAATGAACTTCTGGATCAGCTCTCTGGTACTATCAATTATTATAACACATTACCACTCATGTTCCGCCAGGGATCATCTGTTTATTGGGACAAGGTTACCTCCTCCCTCCTCTCCCACCCAGCACCACATCCATCACCTAGTAAAAGGAAATTTAACAATATATATATATATATATATATGCACGCAAATTAATGGTGTGAGTTTTGTCTTTATGATTTAACATGCATAGATCTTCCAAATGCCTGTCTGACTATCTTGTGAACATCTGTGGATGACCACTTTTGTTGTCTTCTCCTCGTGGCATTCTTCTATTGTTTCCAGAATTGGTGATTTTATCTACTTAAAAAAATTCAGTTGATTGTTTAGTTTCTGGTGTTTCAAGGCTGTCCTAGAAGTTTGGTGAATATTTTCTTCTACAGATCCAACACTTTCCGATAATGGTTGCAACTATTTCACAAAGTAATGTCCCCTGATTGTCATTCTGCTTTATTGATCAATCCTTTAAGTGACTATTTAATTTTGGAGCTGAGAAAATTTGAACAGCATTGAGAAACTATTAAGCCTAGGGTTATCGTATGAAGGCTATTGAACGTTAGTACGACATTTTTGGATGAAGACTATAAAACAGTGCTTTATAATTGCATAATGCATCAAAGACTAAATAAAAATGTTGTGGAGGAAGAAAATAGGCTCCAAGTGCCATTATAAGTCATCCAACTACTTCCTCTCAACTATTTTTGTTGGGCTGAAATTGTGGAATCTAATTTTTGCAGGAAACAAAGATGGTGGACAATGAAGGAGGTGGTGCCGGTAAATCACGCAAGATAGTCGTAGTCAAACATTGCAATATAATTGAGACAAGCTTCTGGGAAGCACACCCTGGGATACTCGATGAGAAGCACAATGACTTTAGATTATAGTTGCAGTAGTTCTGTCCGAGGGGTCAAAGATTAATCCAACCCAGCCATTGGTGGAGGCAAACTGAACTGCAGCCCTCAGTTTCTCCACCTTTGACAACCTCACTCCACTAGAAACCACCACCTGTGTACTACTTACTGGTACGACTTCATCCGTCAATGGTGTATTTACTTGTTTCCTTACATGCTGTTTTCATTTGGTTGATGTGGAACTGGCTCTGTCTACTAAAACCGAAATTTGGAACTGGCTAATTTTATATGCTTCTTTGTTCATTTTTACTTTGAGATGTTGGAAACAGTAGAGATTTGGATGAACTGAATTTACAGGAAACTAAAATGTCCATGACCATTATTTAGTTATCAGAATATTTCGTAATTTCTTTATGGAGGGATGGAAACATGAATTTTGATTTTGCGGTTGCACTTTGCACTTCGTGATTCTTACTTTGTGCTATGGTAATCACATTCCCCTGCATCAGCCATTTGGGGGGGCCTAGTCAAGCCTTATTTAACTTGTGCATCGAGCAAATTGGTAATAATACCATTGAGTGGAGCGAATTGCATATATCTGGGATTGAACTTTTGGAAGTGTTTGATGAATCAAGCTAGACAAATCCCTTGGCAGCTTTCACTAACTCTGTTCTTTCTTTACTTGAATTCTGTGAGGTCGGAAGAGATATATCCATGTTGTGCATTTTACTTCTATCTTACACTGTGTTTGAAGAGTTTCAAACTTACTATTCTTTTGAAAATTGGTAGATTTAGATTTTTCAGGAGGTCTTTCGTTTGTCTTTTCTTCTTAGTGATTTCGAATACAACAAATATTCAGACGTAATAGACATGTATTGTCCATGTAAACCCCCTCTGGTGGCCAAGCATTTTGATTTAATGTTTGTTCATACCAAACTGTTATTACATAACTGCATTGCTATTAGGCTCTAGTTTTACTAGACCTTGGCATCTTGAAGAAACATGCATATTTTCTCGACTGTTGTTTCTTCTCTTCACTTCATTTATTTTTCAGTGTTGACCCGTCGACTACTTATATTAGCGAGGCCCAATGTTAAAATGCTGAATTATGCAGAATCTCCTGCTATGGCGTCCTAGGCAACAGCTGCTGTTAATTGTGGAAGGACTTATGAAAACGAGGACATCAAAGAACCGAGAATTTGCCTCCAAGAAAGGCAGGAACTGATGTTTTACTTCCGATGTTTCAGTCATTTGTCCTATGAGCTAGAGATGCAAAAGCTTCGACATCAAGGATGAAGCTTGGATCATCTTCTCTGTCAAAGATTAAGGTTTCATGTCCTTTTTGCTGAAACTTGTACTATATTGTTCTAACTTAGCAAAAGATGGTTTCTGTATCCAGCTTTTTGGCTATTTTATATTTTGTTTTCTTGAACTGTATGCTGGAATTTTTGCTGATTAATCAGTTTCAATGTGCCTTATTTTTCCTGGCAAGATGTGCAGATGTGATGTTAAGCAAGTTGAATTCAATGCACTAAAAACAGATAGATAAAGGGCTTTAGCAGCCAAAATGGATAAATTGGTCCAAGAATCCACTATTCTTTTTACCTGTTTTGAGGGAAACTTGCACTTTTGGTTGTAGGGTCCTTTTTAATTCAGTCTCATTTGTTAAATTATCTCATGATGCATCCCATAAATTGAAATTTTCTTAGTTTCAGTCTTTACGTGCATTTTCCGTCCAATAATTAATGGAGAATGACTAAAATGAGAAAAAATTCAAATTATAGGATGCATTGTGAAAAAATCGTAACAAATAAGATTAAATTGAAAAAAGTTGTAAAACATCCAATCCAAAATGTGATTTTCCCCTATTTTGAAGTTAGTGAAAAATCTTGTATATTTGGTAAAAAGTGGATGAAAATGATATCATTCATTTTCATTTTTCTGCATTAGAACGCAAAAGGTCATGGAAATTAGCATTTGAACATCTTCCATTAATAGTACTACACTAGACAAATTAGATAAGAAGTCAAGATGAACAGTGGGCCGAGTTGGTCCAGGATCGGCATGGACCAGCTAGGAAAAATCCAGTTCAGGACCAGCCCATTACTATTCATGATTGATCTTGGGGTGGTCCTGGGCCTTTAAATGGGCCCCAATTGGTCATTTATAAACCTAGGCCCAACCCATGAACCAACCTATTTGAGGCCCAGTCCAAAATCGAACCAACCCAGGAGGCCAGGACCAGCCCAGGATCGACCCAAGATCGTTTGGGCCTATTTAATTATTTTTTCCCTATATTGTACATGGTTGTTATATTATTTGTTATTATTTTCTTGATTAATTGTTATATTAGTTTTTTAAACATGAGTAGATTCAGACATTTTGAAAAAGATTCTTCTTCCTCTAATGTTAGTTCTACTTCTTCTCTTTCTTCTAGAAGGCCTTCCGATCCTTCTATTATGACTACTACAAAATCAAAACATGTTTTTAATACTGAAGAATAGAATATTTAAATAGACCACTGGAAACTTTTACAACACCATCACCTCAAACATCGATTTTGAAGGATTATATTGTCCACGCGGACAATATCAGTATGGAGAAGGGTCGTCAAATATGTATGAGTGGAAAACGATTCCCGAATATCTTTTGCAATATGCACTATATGTTCTTTAATATTTATAGTTAATTTTCTATTTATTTATTTTTCTTTTTTAATTCCACATGTAAATTTCTATATTCAATTTAATAATTTTGGGAGGTGTTATTTTTAACAATTACTTAAATTTATGGTTGTCATATGAATAGATAAATAGTAAATTAAATCTAACAAAAATTATAATAAAACTTATAACTAGAAAAAAGTAAAAATACACAAAGAACCTAAATAAAAAATTGACTCACAAGCTTACAAGTTACAATGAGAAATTTAAATAATAATAATAAGCCCAAAAAAATGCTTAAAATAAACTTTGAAAAAAATAAAGTGTATTAATGAATTAATGTAGGAAAAATATAGAAGTAGAACAATAAAAATAGAAGTTTGAAAGTTTAAAAAACCTAGTAATATCAACTAAGAGGAATAAAAATAAAAATTACCATGAATTGAAAAAAAAAAAAAAATTTAGCCCAATTGGGCCGGACCACTAACCCAGCCCGGTAGGCCCGACCTAAGTCCAGACTAGGACCGGGTGGTCCTGGGCCACTGGGCTGGGCCAGTCCCAAGTATTGGTAGCTGGGACCGGCCCAGGATTGGCCCGGTCCAAAATGGGCCTGGTCCAAACCAGCCCATTTTTTAATTAGGTTATTCCAATCCTGAGCTGGGTTGGCCCAGCTCGGCCCACTGTGCATCTTGAACAAGAAGGTTGCAGCCTTCATGCCATCAAGTCTAAGGAGTGTTCGCCGTGTTGGGCGGGCCAATTTAGGTAATTTTTTGTTTAATCCAATATTTGTGGTTTTTAAAATATTTAGTTTGAATCCAGTTCGATAATCATTAAGACCGCACTTTGTGGTTTAATTGAATTTGAACTGGTTTTGTGATCTTTAGTATAGAGTCCATTACCTATATAATCAAATAAATTTTAAAGTTCAACTATTCTAAATATAAAATCTACGTATTCTGAAGACACAAATAAAAGTTTACATACCAAACAAATTAATAATGGTCATTCTATGAGTCTCTCTCAAGTTTCAAGAAACATTCTAAAATATAAATTATATAAGTATCAACTATTCACTATTTTACGAGCTTTCGATGTATTATAGCTTTTTGAGCTCCAAACCTACAAAATAAAAAATAAGTATTACAAAAAGTTTATATTTCAACTAATTATAAAAGAACATAAGAATACTACTGCCACTATTATTATAATTATTATGTCTAGTGCGGTTCACATAAGTATAAAACCAAAATTGAATACTAAATTGCATTTTTTTTTTTTTTTTTTTTTCTTTTTTTAACTAGTTCAAAATCAATCCAACCCACCCGTAGCCTACTAATTATGTCCGATTTAGGTTGAGTCAGTCAATTGGGCGGCACGACGGCGATTCTATTGAACACCCCTAATCAAGCCAGCAAATTTGCACATTTGCATTTACAACATTCTTGGTATGAACTACGAAATAGCTCATTTGTTATGAATTTACGCAAGATGATGTGATATAATGATTGCATCAACCTAAAGATTTTACAAATTTTGTTGTTGAAAGATCAAACCTTTCTCCCCAGTTCCAAAGAGAAGTGCAGAAGTTGGAGCAACAAAAACAATTCGAAAGATCCGACCAGCACCTTGATGCACAACACTTGTACGATGATTTGCAGCATCGACGAGCTTTCACAGTATTTACATCGAAGAATTCTGGGTTGTGAAATTCAGACATTGTCTTCAAACGTTAACAGACGAACCTTCGGAATCTTCAACTTTGATCTTACGATGCAAACTTGAACCCTCCGGCAGACCTAAAGGCGGATTCTGGCACGAACAATTATCAACGACAAATAGCTCCCACTCCTTGATGCTACATCTATCTAGAGCAGCTGCCAATCTCTGGTTCTGGCTCTCGTCCGGATACAACCCGTCTGCACTAACAAGTACTGCACCGGTATACGACTGTCCTGCAGCTCGAGCAGCTCCATGGTAATGGAACAAACCCCAACTAAAATCATCAGACACATCAACAATCGTCCAGAACTCATTTGAAACGACTCCATTATCCAAGACACTGAAGTGAAACGTTCCTGGAATCTTTCCTCTTTTTACACGATATTTTCTTCGTCTCCACACTAGATCCCCGTCCAGCGTTCTTACCTGGAAAACTGGCTCATACCAAAACGACCCTTTTGCCTTTCCTCTATAGAACAGCTGGTACTGGCACGGGAACTGATCGTAAGCTGGGTTCTGCCCGGCCACGACACGCCAACTCCAGTCCAAACTCCCCAACCATCCCACAAAAAGATCCTCAGCCATTTCATAGTCCAAATCCCGTCCCCGGAACTCGACCATTGGGGTAACAAGAGGTTTCTCTGGAATCTTAGCATCCAATTCAAGACAGTTATGTTTTTGCAGTACACATAAAGAAAACTCTTCTAGTTGTCGACTCTCATACGAGGCGATGCATCGATAGTTGCATACCTGGTCGACAGGACTGCACTTGTTTCAAGCATTGAAGAAGCTTTCCGACAATTTGGATCCAGCAGACAGTTCAAGATTTGAGTCCCACAATTTCTTACCATGCAGTTCAATGTTGAAAAGCCCTTTGCCCTTAGGTTCTTTAGTATAGGAACTGGTCTGATGTAAGCATTTATTACAACTAACAAACAGAACCTTATATCATCAGAGTTTTGTCTGTCCCAAGCCTCAAACACAGAGCGAACTACTTCCTCCGATTCCTTTACTTGCTTCGGCTGAGGCAACGGTAGTTTGCTAAATATACTTCCCGTGGTTTTGGTTGGGATGAGGGATCCCCCTAATTTGTTTGCTAAAGCTGGAGACGAGTCGAAGCATATGACGTTTGAGACGTCCTGACAATTGGCCTGAATCCATCTGACTGATTCTTGATTCGTAACAGCAACAATCATCAAGATATTTGCTTGTTCTAGTGACTCCCTGAGCTGCACTGTGGTCTTATCATCAGCTTCATAAAAATTGTCGGAAAAAACCAGCATTTCATACTCGTCATCAACCCATTTCAATTTTTTCGCCTGGTTACACAGAAAGATAATTAGAAATAGTCACGGATAGCAGGACCGTCGTGCGTACCAATCCAAAGAAATAAACTTATGTACCTGAAGGATAAACCAAACAATTTAAATACACCAAGTAGTCGAGGAAATAAATCACCACTAGTGTATGCTGGCATTAGAAGACATAACCGATTGACGCGTATTCGACAATATGAAATGAATGGAAAGACGAGACAAGCACCCAATGTAAATGGTAGACATCGTCAAAAGTTTATATTTACTGTTCCATTGATGTACTCATGTACACAATCCGAAAGGAGAATGGTGAAAATTCTAGCTATTACAAAATTTGAAATGCAAACTCACTGAAAAGACCGGTGTATCTGATAATCACATAGCTGGAAACTGAGGTGCTCTAAAATTCAAAACCCATACACCTTCAAAGTAAAGAATCAATATTGCTACACAGGTAAAATACTGAAATTTGAGAATAATATATCTTAAGGCAAAATTCAGAGAAACAGGACTTCAAACATGTCATATGACAAAAGCAAGGTTGGATTTTAGTCATGCTAATAAAACGTTGATTTTTTAATATGTGATCATACAAAAATTGGAAAGATAGGAGGTTATCAAGAACTCAACTGAGCGTTCATTTTGTTTGATCCATTTGGATTTAGGAGGATTTCAAGAATTCGTTATTATGGATTTGAAATTCATAATTTCAAATACTTCAATCCGAATGCAACCTAGAATTCAACCAGCATTTTCTTCCAAATATCAAATAATAAGCTAGAAAACGAAAAGGAAACACACACACACACACACATTTGGAGTTCAGTTTATCTACTTACAGTGTGGAGCATAACGTCATACCAAGGTGTGGACATAAGCGGGCTGACGCTACCTTCCCCAACAAGGGCCACTATCCTCACCGGCACTGCACCTTCCACCGGCGCCGGCGCCGAGGCCGCGCCATTTTCCGCCTTCTTATTCTCACTGCCCATGGCGCTTCTGCAACAATACGACGAGCGACGCAGCAGCGGTGAAGAACCCATTAGACGGGAGAATTTACCGGTGTCTGAGGACAGTAGCTGGAGGTGGGTTCTGCCGAAAACGGCGGAGATCTTTGTGGATGAAGGAGGAAGACGGTGGCGCTGTGCAGCTGTAGAGAGTAGCCATGGTGACGGTGTTCTCCGGACAGTAGAGAAAACAATCTACGTTTGCGGAAAATTGGTAATTCAAGAAACGTGACAGTTTGAGAGCCATTGAAGCTGGGTTCAGGGACATGGTGGGGGGTTGGGTTCTAAAGGAATTTTCTAGGATTTTCTTTGAATGGATAATTATATTTACATCCCTAGCATATAATTTATTTATACAAATCACCTCATATTTTTTTGTATAATTACATACATGTGTACTACTAATATAAAAAAAAATATCTTTATTACTCACTAATGGCTGTTTTTGATACCGCACTATCAATATTTTATTATGCTGATAATAACCCTAAGTTAGTTTTTATTTATTTTCTTTTTTTTTTCAAATGTAATGTGTTGGTTTATATATATATATTTCTTATTTATGATAATTTTAAAGTGTGCAATATTATTTTACATGCGTGCCACGATGGTTAGTTTATCAAAAACCAACATTATTTACACAAATCGTTCATACTATTTGAAAAGGGTAAATTACAACCACCTTTCCTGAGGTTTGACCTAATTATAAATACCCCCTCGTTGTTTGAGAAATTACAAATACCCCTGAGGTTTGTAATTTTTAGCCAAATGCCTGAAATTGACTATTTTGCTCTTGAATTTATTTAAAAATTGTAGAAAAATTAATCGAGACAAATTTGCATTATTGCTCATCTGTGTTAAAAACTTAAGAAACCTCTCCCTGCGCATTATAGTCTAAAAAAATTCAAAAAAAAAAAAGAATTAAATAAAAAAAATTCAATTTGCCTAAGAGCATTTTGGTCAGTTCAGCCATAAAATTGGATGTAAATGGGTTAGAGAAAATTGCATTTCTGGTACCACACTATAGGTGCCTATGCAAGTTTGGTACCATACTTTTTAAAATGGACAATTTTTGATACTGTAGTTTACAGAGACTTGCGAATAAAGTATTTTTCTTTCATTTTAGCCCTTCAACCTTTAGAAAGTATCAGATTTGGTCCCAAACCTTTTTTTTTCTTCAGAAATAGCACTCATGTAATTCTTTTCTGATCAGGCCCAACATGCTTACGAAAATAAAATTAAGCCTCCATAAATTCATACCTTGGTTTGACCGCTTTGCCACCGGGTATTTCAAATCCTCATTTTTACGGTTCTTTCTCCAACCACACTACCGCAGCAGATGGTTCACAGGTACTTGGCTCCTTTAGCAACAAACAACACAGCCCCACTTCGTTTCCTACTTTAGGGCGTAAAAGTACTCAAAATGGAGACTTAATAAAATTTTGAACAAACAAATTGGACAAAAGCCTTTACTTTATTGAAGAAATACTTGATATATTACATAGATATTTTATTCCTCTATCGGAGGAGAAAACTATTTAGCCTCTCATGCATAAGAGGACTTGGCTCGTTGGGGATAACCCCATACACTAGATATTCTAATACTTAGAGAATTTAAAGACACAATTTATTTTTTTTGAAGAGTTGGAGAAGTTTTTGATGTTTTTCCATCTGCTTCCTAGCTCTCTATTTATAATAGTCCGCGGACTTCAAACCCGGACTTCAATCTTGTTTTTGGGTGACGTCATTGCGTTCGTCACCAACTTTGTCTTTCAACTTTCCAGTTGTGGTCATTATGCCTTGTCGGCCATGTGTTTGCTAGCTGGTGTTCTTTGTCTTTCTGACTGTTGGCCCTTTTTCTTCTTCTGCCGACAGTCTCCCTTTTGATTTTTTACATCTTGAGGGTTTGTACCTCCTTTTGTAAAAATCCTTTCTTTTACCCTTCTCTGGTCTTGGTTCGGGTTTATTTTGAGTTACCCGAATCTTTATTCCGAACAAGGGCTTTTCCTGTTTTTCACAACAAGGGCATAAGTGGTTATGCCATTGTCCTACGTGCATCATGTTGCATGCCTTCTTCCTTGTGTTCTGTGTTGCATGCAGCTTATTTTCCCATATAATCATTCTTTTCTTTTCAAACAAGCTTTCTGCAAACTCGGTGCTTTTTCCTGTCATGGAGTTTAATAGGAATGATCCATTTAATTTATTGGAAAATATTTTAAATGGATATTTGACTTTATCCATCTCTTTGAGACAGACCCAATAACCCCATGCTCTCCTGGTGGATATGTCATCTTCACTAAGGGAAGATACTAGGGGAGCCTCTCCTGTGGCAGCCTTGACTCTGTTGAATGCTACCATGTCTGGTCTCTGCAATTTGATGAAATGGAATGCTGGGTGAGACCCCTTTCCTACGATTTCTGGAGCTATGGAAATGAACTTGAGCTCCAAAATATCTCCTCGTTTAAGGTGGGGATTGTTTTTGCCATGCGTCATATACCGCCCCACTAATCCATTTCGGAAGCTTTGAGATTTTCGGAAAGCTTGGTGACGTAGTATGAACTGAAGCAAGGGCTCCAAAATCATACCACTCTCGTACCTCTTCTGGTTTAGACCCTTCGATCATCCAGATTTTATTATATTTTCTGGATGTGTCTATGATGGTCTTGCCTGGACTTATGCCTTTACGGGAAACAAGTTTTTCCCATGATCTCTGATAATCCTGCCAAGCGGAAACAAAAGATAAAGCTTCATTAGTATTAACCTTAGAGGTGCCCGTCATTGGCCTAAGGTTAATCTCTTCCTCTTTTACCTCAGAGGTGTTGGGTTGACTTGAATTATCAGGAGTTTGCACTTCCTGTAACTCAACTTTTTCCTGTTCACCAGAGTCTGGCGATGGCCTTATGCAAGCAGTACTTGAATCTGCCGCTACAGGTTTAGAGCCATGTTCTCTAGGTTTAGAGCCCTGCTCTCTTAATTCTCGGGCTATCACCGAAGATGATGCCTTTCGAATTGGTTCCAGTAAGTCATCCCATAACGAGCTTGCAACAAGTTTGGTACTCCTGATGGCGGTCTGGACAGTGTCCAGATCAGTTCGTTGAACTTGGCCAGCTATTTGGGCTTTAACCGTTAGCTGTCCAAATCTTTTATCAATCTCCTCAAGGTTTTCCCTAAGGTGTCTGGCCTGATGATGACGGAGTCCACTTCAGCTGCCTCCATCTCTTGTCAAGAAATCTGCAAGAACATTTTCATGAGATTTGATAATGACAATATTATAACAATAATATTGGCATTCTGCTTGCTATCTAATAATAAGGGCTTTCTCAATCTTTGATTCAAGTTTATTTTTAAGAAAGCTTTAACATTCGTATTATCAACTTTTAATGTAAATTCTTTGGCTAGTAAGAACAAAGGCCATTTCTTGAAAGCCTTCCAAACCGCAAAGAAATTCCTTCTCGTTGATATGCCATAGCTTGGCTTGTTGCTCAGTGAACAACCCTCCTGTGTATCTACAAGGTTCTTCACCCGTAGTTGTCTTTTTCATGAGCACTGCTGCCCATCTGTAATCATTGGCGTCCGTATATACTACCAGCTCATCCTCATCTTGTGGGATTGCAAGTTTTGGCAAGTTATTGCAAACCTGTTTTAACTCACGAACCCTTTGTGTATGAATTTCCTCTCATTTCCACTTTGAACTCTCTGTTTCTTTCAAAAGTGGATGAAAATCCTTTCTGTATTTTGCAAGGTCCTTTATAAAGATTCCTGCAAAATTGACAACTCCCAAGAAGCTTTGAAGTTGCTTCTTATCCTTAAGAATGTCAGGAAAATTGCGAATTTTTTCTACAATGTGTTCCTGCAACTCAATGCCTGTTTCGTCAATAAGAATTCTTAGAAATTCAATTTTATTGACAGCTATAATGGCTTTCTTTTCGGAGAGCACAAGTCCCTCCTTATGGCATGCATCAAAAAATATTTCAAGATGTCTAATATAATCCTGTATATTTTTAGATGCAATCAAGATATCGTCTATGTAAACAAACATAAACTCTAGATAGTATTTGAAAAGATTATCCATCTTTCTTTGAAATATCTGGGGTGCATTGGCAAGTCCCATTGGAAGTACATTCCAGATATATTGTCCATGAGGTGTGAAAAATGCAGTATATTTCTTTGAATCATTTTCCATCTTAATCTGATAGAATCCAGATTTGCAATCAAACTTAGAAAACACTTTAGCACCTTTAATGCAATCAATTAAGTGTTCTCTACTTGGGATGTAATAACCATCAAATTGTAATATTCTATTGATGCCTTGATAGTTAATAACCAACCGGGGTTTACCTCTTTTTATCTCACCATGATTTCTTACCAGAAAACCAGGGCTACTATAGGCAGAGACTCCAGGCTCAATGAGTCTAAGATTGATATGCTCTTTGATGATCTCCTGCATATCTCTCTTATCCTCCATGTTCATTTGGTTGGGCTTGTATCGGACATACTCGTACTTGCATTCCTCTTTGACCTTTAGAGTAGCTTCGATCTTGTTTTATCCCACCATGCCAAATGATTTTCACTGAAGTTCCTCTGGATAAGCCTTTTGACATTCTCGAGAGAAATTTTACTTTCTCCGACTATGTCGAATGACTTGCACTCTTGTATAGCTTCCTTCAAGATCCTAAGATCCTCTTCAGAAGCATCACTGAAGCCCTGTTGCCTGAAAGACAAAAGAGCCTTACCAAATTTTCTTTTATCTCGCATTTTTGGATGAGTCAATTTGGCATCATCACCACGTTTGCTGCGAATGCCTTTTTCTTTGCAAAACCTGTATCTTACTACCACAGTTAGTAGTAAAAAATCAACAGATTTTTGTGGTTATCCTGGACATATTTTGCAAAGGTCTGGATGAAATTATTACATAGCAAAATATCTGCTCCCGTATCATGAAAGTAAATAGGAGGCGTTTTTACCTTGAACCAAGGTGTTCCAAATGCCCCTCCAATCATGATTTTTGCTTCTCGTATACTCTTAATGAGTACTAGAATTTTTTGTGAAAAAATCCCTTCCTGCAATAATGGGTAAGGATTCCATAGTTTTTGCTAGGGAACACACCGGGTTTGTCGTGCAAATCCCTGATCCTGAGTCAATATAAGCTGCAAAAATATTCTTGACTTATATTGTTCATACAACATACCAACAGATATGTATATAGAAAAGGGGCTCGTCATTCAATTCTAATGGTATAACCATCTAAACTGAATTCCATACCATTACCTTTTCTTCCCCATGGTTTATAATCTTCAAGGAAATTTATTCCTAGAGTCATTATCCCATTTTCTTGTCCTGCAATACCTGTAACAATAATCTCATGGCCCGCTATTTCTAGCATAACCTTCATATATTCCCACAACAGGTTGCTGTAGATGGTATAAGTCATCACAAGGAAAATAATTTTCTGTTCTAGTGATGTCAAATATAACTTGGATTTGTTTCCAGCCTTCAGGGCATCTAAGCTTTACATTATCCACCCTAATAGCTCGAGGCTTTAACAACTCTGGTTCCTTTCCTTTATAGGCCATAATCCTATCTTTCTGAAAAGGACATCCTGCTACTAAAATCAGTTTTTAGAACTAAGGGTTCGATCTAAAACCGGGTGATCTTTTATCAAGATATCAAACACCACCTATTCTAGGTATTTCTAATAGGATCTGGTGTCATTACCTTAGCGAATTCCTTGAAAATTCTAGGAATTTCAATATACTCTTTCCTAAGAAATAAATCAGAATGATGTGTGTTGGAAAGGGCGTAAGCTATTTCTATATGTTATAGAATATGGTCTATTCCCATCTTTCATAAGATCCTTTTTTTTTAAAATCCTGATGAAGGGTTAAGACTCTACTGAAATTTTGGTCTGCTAGGTTGTATGCTATCCTAGATGAATATCAAACATCAATTTTTCCTGCATACAAATTTTCTATCATTGTCCAAGACAACCATCTCTTAAGTTATTGATTCTTCTATCCATTATTGACAAATGTATTTCTGAATCAATTCCTTCCTTAAAAGTTGCTTTTATTACTACTTCAATAGCTCCTATGTGGATCCATTTCATAGTAACCGCTACTTCCGCTCTCAGTTTACTTAATTCTTCAAGAATTTTCTTCCTTAGGAATAAGCTGGCATTTCCATCACATTACCAGTAAGTTCCATAGGAATTGCAAACTCACCTGAACTTACTTTGTAGATGATATGATGTTTCCTCTGGTTCAGTCCTATCTGGTTAAGAACTCTTCCAATCCCTCCAATCCTAAATCTGTTGTATGGGCTGAGATTAGAGTCTTGTCTCATGATTCTTTCCATGGTTTTGTTTGACACCGTCAACTTTGAAAAGAATCCTGATAGGCTATCTGAGGTTTGGAGCCTATCTCCTTCGTTGTAATTATTCTGATTCGGTTGAAGATCCATCGAATAACTTTCTATTTCTTCCTCGTAGATACTTTCATCTGAGGGAAGATCTTCGAATTGGTAGATTGGTACCAAATCGCCGTAGTAGACTGCATCTAGGATGGCGTTTGTGGCTTCAAATTGGCGTAATTCACCACGTTTCTGCGGGCAATCTGGAGAGATATGTCCTTTTGCTCCGCATGTCCAACAGTTTCAATCCTTAAAACTTTCATTGGCTCGGGTATGGGCTCGTCTGAAAGTTCTCCGTGTAGGAGCTCGTCCTGTTGATTTTCGCCCTCTGATCGTCTAGATCCTTGGGATGAAGCCTTGTTGGTCCTGTTCTCTGTCCAGATTTTTATGATCTGGCTTTTGATTTAGACCACCACGATCTTCTTTCTAAAAGAGGATTTTCTGGAACTCCCTGGAATAAGAGTCACCACCTTTGCTTTCTCCTCTTCTTTTGCTCGCTTGATTCTCCTATAATAGTTGGAAAATCATTATTATCACAACAGAGAGAGGTTCTTTTGATTTTACCTCTCAGTCTCTTCATGTTCTTTTTGGACGGATGCTTGGTAACACCAATCCTTCAGTTTGTCTTTAAGGAAAGACATCCTCCTTACAACTGAATCCAGCTGCCCTGCAGGTACTTTGTATGATTGTATCAACATTTCCCTCCATGGGCTGCAAATCTTTGCAAAGAACATTGGGGCGGCTACTTCGGTTGTTACCCCACTCTGGAAGAAGTATTTGCGGAACCAATCGATATATTCATCTACAGCACAAATACTTCTTAACTCGAGGCCAAAGAGAGCTTGTGCATACTCCCTAGCCTTTTCTGTTCTGCTTCCTTTGAAGTATCCATCTCCTATGAAGTGAATCTTGATTAACCTTCTCAGTCTATCCACGATTGCACTTTTAGACTCTCCTTCAAGGATGCTTGCTTTGGTCTCTTCTAGGGTATTATCCCATCCGATCTTCACCGATCCTTCCAAGCTTAACTCTAAAAGCTTTATGAAGTTATCCTTGTCCAGTTCCAATGTAGTTGCTGCAATTTTCATGGCTGCAACCCATTTATCTATCAACTTCTCGATATTTCGGAAGTCGATAACATCCAAGTTGAGAACCGTGCCATATGGATGTAAGGGCTGGAGCATGGTCCTTGCCCATGGTGTGTTTTCAGGCACTCGTCTTGGATTCCTTCCTGGATTTTCTCGCAAATCTTGTCCCCACGAAGGTAGGGGTAGCATTGGTGTGAAAATCTGTACCTTCTCTCATTGGATGATCCTGCGGTGGATCATTTGAGCCTGTGCTTCCCTCCGGCGGTGGTAAACCTGGAGCGACCTCATTGGTTTGGATATTAACTAAATCCACAATCCCTAGTTGGGAAAAGGATTCAGCTAACTCTTGTAGATCCGATAGATCCACTCTAGATATCTCCATTATTTAATGGATTTGATGATCTCGATGATTTGTTCCTCTTGTGTCTTTGGCTTCGAGATCTCCTTCGCCTTTCCTTTCTGATGTAGGAAAGATACTGGTCCAAGGGCGTCCCTAATGCGTTCCTGATGAGATCTGGATGTCTCAGGGGTATTCCTTTGTTTTTCTTCTCAGATCTATAACCTCATTCTTCAGATCTGTGAGATCCTTTTGTAGATCTGGTAGGATTTTTAAGATCTCATTCATCTTTTTGTTCAAGAGGTCTATTTTCATAGGTATATGGATTAGCCTATATCCATAGTCTTGAACTGTCTTTTTGTACTCTCTAAGGTCCTGAGAGTACTTCGAGGTATCCGGTTCGAGTTCCTTCCAATCAGTTCCTTTAATCATTATTTTTAGAACTGTATTTTTTCAGGAATCTACCTGTTTTCGGATCTCCTGGCTGGGATTCTTCCATGGATCTTAGCTCCCTGTAGACGTCTCACTGCATTCCCTAGTAACGTCTCTCGAACATGGCGATTTCTGTGCCATTCCTCTCTTTCTTCCTTTGGAAGAAATGACGCATTGACCAACCTCGACTGTTGCAATATTTCTAAGAATTTCCATAAGAAATTCTGTTCTCTGTATTTTCAGAATCTGAAAATACTCCCTGTTTTCAGTGTAACTCGAACTTTCATTCGGTTCCATGCTTTTAAAGATCTCCTCCGTTAGGGATAAAATATTAATATGTAAGATAAACAAACATTTCTTCAATACCTAGGTTCTGATATCATTTTCATGCATAGGGTACTAAAATCCGAAAATCTGGGCAAAAACGAACAAAATCTATGCGAAAAAATAAATTTAGGGACTAGAAACGATATTATCAAAAGATGAGGGTTGGTACTAAAACTGTCAGTTTTAAAACTAAGGTACTATATTTGCAACTTTCATAAACTGCGGTATCAAACTTGTCTGACGTTCATAAAATGCGGTATCAAACTTGCCAGACTCTTCATTGTGTGGTACTAAATTGGCTTTTTTTCGAAAAAGTACGGTATCGAAATTGCATAGGGGCCTATACTATGGTACCTTCTTTGCATTTATCTCTTAAAACTTTCATTGGCTCGGGTATGGCTCTTCTAAAAGTTCTCCGTGTAGGGGTTCGTCCTGTGGATTTCGCCTCTGATCGTCTAGATCCTTGGGATGAAGCCCTTGTTGGTCCTGTTCTCTGTCCAGATTTTTATGATCTGGCTTTTGATTTAGACCACCACGATCTTCTTCTAAAAGAGGATTTTCTGGAACTCCTGGAATAAGAGTCACCACCTTGCTTTCTCCTCTTCTTTTGCTCGCTTGATTCTCCTATAATAGTTGGAAAATCATTATTATCACAACAGAGAGAGGTTCTTTTGATTTTACCTCTCAGTCTCTTCATGTTCTTTTTTGGACGGATGCTTGGTAACACCAATCCTTCAGTTTGTCTTTAAGGAAAGACATCCTCCTTGCAACTGAATCCAGCTGCCCTGCAGGTACTTTGTATGATTGTATCAACATTTCCCTCCATGGGCTGCAGATCTTTTGCAAAGAACATTGGGGCGGCTACTTCGGTTGTTACCCCACTCTGGAAGAAGTATTTTGCGGAACCAATCGATATATTCATCTACAGCACAAATACTTCTTAACTCGAGGCCAAAGAGAGCTTGTGCATACTCCCTAGCCTTTTCTGTTCTGCTTCCTTTGAAGTATCCATCTCCGATCAAGTGAATCTTGATTAACCTTCCCAGTCTATCTGCAATTGCACTTTTAGACTCTCCTTCAAGGATGCTTGCTTTGGTCTCTTCTGGGATATTATCCCATCCGATCTTCACCGACCCTTCCAAGCTTAACTCCAAAAAGCTTTATGAAGTTATCCTTGTCCAGTTCCAACGTAGTTGCTGCAATTTTCATGGTTGCAATCCATTCATCTATCAGCTTCTCGATATTTCGAAAGTCGATAACATCCAGGTTGAGAATTGTGCCATATGGATGTAAGGGCTGGAGCATGGTCCTTGCCCATGGTGTGTTTTCAGGCACTCGTCTTGGATTCCTCCCTGGATTTTCCCACAATCTTGTCCCCACGAAGGTAGGGGTAGCATTGGTGTGAAAATCTGTACCTTCTCTCATTGGATGATCCTGCGGTGGATCATTTGAGCCTGTGCTTCCCTCCGGCGGTGGTAAACCTGGAGCGACCTCATTGGTTTGGATATTAACTAAATCCACAATCCCTAGTTGGGAAAAGGATTCAGCTAACTCTTGTAGATCCGATAGATCCACTCTGGATATCTCCATTATTTAATGGATTTGATGATCTCGATGATTGTTTCTCTTGTGTCTTTGGCTTCGAGATCTCCTTCGCCTTTCCTTTTTGATGTAGGAAAGATACTGGTCCAAGGGTGTCCCTAATGCGTTCCTGATGAGATCTGGATGTCTCAGGGGTATTCTTTTGATTTATTCTCAGATCTGTAACCTCAATCTTCAGATCTGTGAGATCCCTTTGTAGATCTGGTAGGATTTTTAAGATCTCATCCATCTTTTGGTTCAAGAGGTCTATTTTCATAGGTATATGGATTAGCCTATGTCCATAGTCTTGAACTGTCTTTTGTACCTCTGTAAGGTCCTGAGAGTACTTCGAGGTATCCGGTTCGAGTTCCTTCCAATCAGTTCCTTTAATCATTATTTTTAGAACTTTATTTTTTCAGGAATCTACCTGTTCCGGATCTCAGCTCCCTGTAGACGTCTCACTGCATTTCCTGGTAATGTCTCTCGAACATGGCGATTTCGGTGCCATTCCTCTCTTTCTTCCTTTGGAAGAAGTGACGCATCGACCAACCTCGGACTGTTGGCGATATTTCTAAGAATTTCCATAAGAAATTCTGTTTTCTGTATTTTCAGAATCTGAAAATACTCCCTGTTTTCAGTGTAACTCGAACTTTCGTTCGGTTCCATGCTTTTAAAGATTTCCTCCGTTAGGGATAAAATATCAATATGTAATATGAACAAATATTTTTTCAATAAACCTAGGCTCTGATACCATTTTCATGGATAAGGTACTATATCTGAAAATCTGGAAAAAAATGGACGAAAACTGTGCGCAAAATAAATTTAGGGGACTAGAAATGATATTATCAAAAGATGGGGATTGGTACTAAAACTGTCAGTTTCAAAATTAAGGTACTATATTTGCAACTTTCATAAACTGCGGTATCAAACTTGCCAGTGTGGTACTGAAATTGGCCTTTTTGAAAAGTTCGGTATTAAAATTGCAAAGGGGCCTATAGTATGGTACCTTCTTTGCATTTATCCCAAATGGGTTATTTGTTAGACAATTACAAATCTGAAAGAGGTATTTGTAAATTTTCAAACAACAAGAGGGTATTTGTAATTAGGGTTAAAAGCAAACACCCCCCAACCTTTGGGTCATTTTGCACTTTGCCCCCCAACCGTTTGTTTTTTACACTCGACCACCCAACCTTTTCTTTTTGTAGCACTTTGCCTTTTTCTTACACTTTTCGGTGAATCAAAAGGGAATATTCTATTTGCGTGATTACACGTGCCCCAAGTTAATTTAGTGCTGGGTGTAAAATATGCTGGGTAAAATTGTAATTTTACACCCCCAATTTAAAAAAAAATAAAGACAAAAAAAGTAAAAAAGAAGAAGGCCTTCTTCTTCATCAAGCCATTGCCTCTGCCACCCATTTTCATCTTTACCCACCATTGCAAATCTTCCTCTAATTTCTCCAACCTATTCAACAAATTAACCCCAATATTGCCAACAAAGAAATTATCATACTACAAATTCCTCTAATTTCATCTCAAATTACTCTCTCTCCCTCTCTAGATATGGCACCAAAGGCAGAGAAGAAGCCCGCCGAGAAAGCTCCGGCAATGGAGAAAGCCCCGGCAATGGAGAAAGCCCCGGCGGAGAAGAAGCCCAAGGTCGGTAAGAAGCTCAAGAACGAGAGAGGTGTGGCCGCCGACGATAAGCAAAAGGAGCGGGTGAAGAGGAGCACCAAGACATCTTCAAAAAACAACTTTTGGGCATCATGAACAGCTTCATCAACGACATCTTTGAGAAATTGGTGCAGAAGACGTCGCAGTTGCCTTGCTGCAACAATAGGCCGACCATCACTGATGTAAAGAGCACTAAATTTGGTGAAATTGAAGACTAATTGTAGTACTGATTTGTATATATTATGATTTCTTCATTTGGTTTTTTTATTCATTATTTATTTATTTATTGAAATTGGGTATAAAATTATAATTTTATCCAATACAAAATCGATTTTAGGCCCGTGTTTTTACGCAAAAAGGAAATATTCCTCCTTGATTCGCCGAAAAGTGTAAAAAAGGCAAAGTGCTACAAAAAGAAAAGGTTGGGTGGTAGAGTGTAAAAAAAAAAGACGTTTGGAGGGCAAAGTGCAAAACGACCTAAAGGTTGGGGGAGTGTCTGCTTTTAACCCTTGTAATTATGTCAAACTTTAGGGAAAATAATTGTAATTTACCCATTTGAAAAAGTACAAAAATCATAAATGATTTATATAACACTGACCATAAACTAAGAATATAAATGTAATTATCTCTTCTTTTAAAACAGTATATTGTTTCTTTATTTGATTTAAAAATAACCATACACTAAATTAGTTTTTGAGGCTGAATATAATAAATAATATAGTAATAAATTGAATTTTATTTTGAAAAAAAATTAGTTCAAAATCTTTATTTTTATTTGATTATTAATTTTGGGACATTAGGTCCGTCTTCGGATGATTGAAAATTCTTATTCATTAATCTTGAAAATTTTGAAAATAGTAAACTTAATCTTTTGTATACGATGTCGTGATCTCATGACACAACAAGTATTTAATTTTAAAGTAAATTATGATAAGCTTTCTTGAGATTTAACATAATTACAAATACATCATCGTTGTTTGAGAAATTACCAATACTCCCCTGATTGTAACAATCGTAAAACAACTAGACTAATTTGTTCGTCTCCATAGGTTTTTGTCAAGTTTTCTTTGTGATGAACTGACCAAATTGTCCTTATGGATTATAAATTATAATTTTACTTATTTTTAAAAAATTTATGAACTTTTTTACGGATTAAGTGGACCATGTTTTTTTTTTTAAATTTTTTTCTAAATTTTCAATCCTCCTCGTCCGATTTGTTTGTAAAATTTTATTTTTTAAAAAGAAAACCACAATAAAAAGCAAAGTTGACAATTTCAGGCCCCATCCAAGTATTACATAATTTCATCAAATATCAGGGAGTCTGGTAAATTTTCAAACAATAATAGAGTATACATAATTGTGCCAAACATCAGGGAAATTCATTAGTTTACCCTTAATTTTACTATGAATTCCAGGTTTAAACGCCGAATCTAGCAAGTAACACGATCATTTACATTTGGGTAAATTACAGCCACCTCCATCGAGATTTGACATAATTACAAATACCCTCTCGTTGTTTGAAAAATTACAAATACCCCCATGAGGTTTGTAATTTTTAACCAAAGGCCTGAAATTGACTATTTTGCCATTAAATTTTGTATTAAAATTGTAGAAAAATCAGTCAAGGCAACTTGCATTATTGCTCCTCTGTGTAAAAAACTTAAAAGACCTCTCCCTACGCATTGTAGTCCAAATTTTTTTTTAAGAATTGAATAAAAAATAACTTAGTGCATAAGGGCATTTTGGTCGTTCACCTATAAAATGAATGAAAATGAGTTATTTATTAGATGATTATAAATCTCAGAGAGTATTTGTAGTTTCTCAAACAATAAGAAGGTATTTGCAATTATGCCAAACCTCATGGTAGGTAGCTATAATTTACCCTTTATATTTTGACATGTAAGTGAAAAAACTGAACTATATATTTGCTAAATTGTAAGATAATTACAATTATTCATATAAATGAGATCAACAAATTGAAATTCACTGATTCTAGTAGTGTGGTATTGTGAGTTTAAATTCCCACCATACATCAATCTTGATCTTGTTTTACACGATTTTTTTATTAATAAATTTTTTACATAATAATATAATTGTTTCTAAATAAAGAAAAAGAAGAATAAGACAATCCACCAGTACAAATCTAGAATTTCCACAAGGGCCTGCTTTTTTTAAAAAAAAAAAAAAATCGTTCATCGGTTCATCATAACCCAAAATCTTGATAATTCGGATAATTATATTTACATATCCTGATCTATAATTTATTTACAAAAACTACCCATACCTTTTAAAGACTATATATACATCCATCTGAATCGTCGACCTTATTTATATAAACCACTCATGCTACGACAACATCATTACACAAACTACATTTATTTTTTAGTTGCTATGAATGGTTTATGTGATTATGCAAAGTCATAAATAATTTGTATAAATAGACTATAAATCTAGGAGTGTAAAATGTAATTATCCCTAATTCATAACACTCAACCCAATATTAACAGGATGCAACTAGAATCAGAAAATTTCATACGGGGCAGATGGAACGGCCCTGTTTCAACTCATATTGCATTTTCTATTCTATTTAATATATACACGTTGTGTATACAAATCTTTCCCTAAAATAAAAGGAATGACACAATCTAGTTTACGTGCCGTGTGTATATTGAAAATAGAAAATCCAATCCCCATAGAATAAAGAACCATGAGCATGGGCTGAAGACTTACAGTAAGATAGCTATATGCACTTCTTCATTATCAATAGACATTCAGTTCCAAGAAACAGTAAACTGTTCTGCATCATTCATATCAATTTTCTTGGTAAAAATCTTTACACAACAACGCAGAGAACTGATATGAGATAAGGTACTGTCTTTACCTGTTTCAAAATTATGCTCCAGAAAATCAGCAAGTTCTTAGGATGAATAATCACAACGGCGCTTCCTATAAAGCGTCTGGACAACCTTGTGCTCTGTACAGATTTGTTCATACATCAGTTTGAAGTTAGTTTTGGAAACTATTTGTATTTCTCAAGGATTATCCTTGCAGCTCCTTCCGTAGCTGTTGCTTAGATTCTGTTTTTGCTGCCAAGACGACGTCGTCTAGGAACCCCCTCTGTGGAAACTCTTCAGGAACAAGACTCCGGTAGATCTCAAAGTTTTTGTCTGCTTCCTTTCTTTTGTCCAGTAGGCTGTAGACGATCCCCTGAGACACATTTCACCAAGTGACTAATAAAGATTTTTTCCAGATTTCGAACTTATTCAGAATCCTCTTCTTTCCCATGAACTCATATTGGTACTACAAGAATGTTATCACCGAACTATATGCACTTGATTGATCAATTTTGTTATTACCAATGCTTTATGCCCCTAAGGGGGAGAGGCTAGAGATAGAGAGACGATACATGAACCTTCAAAGTAAATGCCCAACGTTAAGAGTTTTCGCTATAATCTGCAAATATTTCCAGTGTATACTTTACCTTTCAAGAAATATAATATATTGTTAGCATATGTGTCCTAGAGAGAAATTACTATAACGAAAACCATGGCATCGATCCAAAAAAGAAAAATAAGAGGCAATGTACATGCACCAATGAGGCCTAACTCAATTGGCGAAACTGAGGCCCATGGGTTCGAACCCCGCCAACGCGTGGGATGTTCTACTTTAAGAATAGGTGTCATTCTACTGTCGTAGTAGGTGTTGATTAGATGTAGTTATCTGATATTGTTGATTAGTATATGATTGTTATAGTTGTCGTTGTTAGATATAGATATTTGACATGAATGATTGTAATCGATTTATTTCAAAAGAAAAAGAAGCAATGTACAGGAGCTGCTACTCGACTAACCTGACATAGATAAGGGCGAAAATCCCTTGGATTCTCATCAATAAGAGCTTGAAACTTCTCCAAGGCCTCCTTGAAGTCTCCCTGCAAGGAAAAGGGCAAAAAAATTCAAAATCCCTGAGATGCAACCATAGTAAAGACAGCCTGCATGTAGTATCAGTACTACTTTTTCTTGTTTTGCAGGTTGAAAAAATCTCTTTTGTTTCTTTATTTGATTTGAACTTTTTTAGATGGGAGAGTTGTATTTCACAAATCTTAATGTTTAATGATCTAAAAGTTCCTATTTAAGCTATAGCACTTGAAATCAGTTTACCAGGATGGAACAATTTTTACCTTTATGATATGCATTTGTGCTACTAAAATTCTTATGTTTCGCTCCTCATTAACCTTTTTTTGCCGGCGAGCAACCTCTAAAGCTCTTTCTAGCATCTCAAAAACGGCTGGCCCTTCATGGTTCTTATGCATCACCATTGCCAGACCCTATCAAAGAGAAGGAGAATCTGATGATCAGTCTCACTATCCATAACCAGTATGCAGCAACTAATAAGGTCATGGAGCATAAATCAAGTTTTTTATTACAGCATAAAGCACAAAAGACATAAAACAAGCGGGTTCATCAAAATGAATTGCGGGTGTGGAAAAGTTAGTAGATGCACAATGATAATCTGTTGCTTTGAAATTGACATGGATAGTCCACATCAATGAGGAACAATATGAGAAATTTCAATTCATTTTGACAGCATATCAGATATACTGCTAATGAACAACTCTTCTAATATGAGGACAACAAGCAACGTATTTAGCCTCACAAATGAGATGATTCTCAGTATGCCACAAGGGGAACAACAGATAAAGTGCAAGAACGTCCATAGGAAAATTCCAAATGAGACAAGCAAACAGCAGAGCCTGCAATAATTGTTAAATATTCATCAAGAAGTTTTATCGAAGGGGGTATGGAGAGAAATGAGACATTTATGGTTTATTGATGGTCCAGCTACATAGCTTGTCTAGCCTCACACACAGACGATGAAGGCCATGGCTTGTTCACGGATGATGCGATTAAAAAACCGGCTTGATTCATGATCTTGCCATTAGAAGGATTAAAAGTTTTTACCAGTGAGTCCTCCGGACAACGCAGTAGTATACATCAGCACAAAAAACTGAGAATTCATCCCCCTGGATAAGCAAATGAGCATATAGTAGTACAATATTTATATAAATCAAATTAGTAGAGCAATTGACCAAATCAGCCAGAAGAAGCGAAGCACAAAGACTGGACATCTTCTAACTGTTTTTTGTCAATGAAAATTTTAATAGAAAAAGAAGGGAGCTAATGGCAAGTACTTCCTATTGCGAGCGGTGTGCTCATGCTATGCATTATTATGCTTGTAGTAATTAGAAAGCAGGTACTCAATTGACCACTAGAATTCTCCGGCTCAACCCCTACACAAGTAACAAATTGATATGCATCAACGAGTTGTTCAACAAAAACCATGGCACCTAATCAAAACCATTTTGACCACACCATGAACGGAAGATTCTCAAATTAAACTTGGCAAACAATATTAGCAAGCAGCACATAGAGGTGTAGAACTCAACCTATGCAAAAGCATACGGGAACATGGCCAATACTTATGTCAGTTCTGAACACCAACACAAAACATGGCTCAGCACAACTTAGAATCAGGAATAATGAAATGCACATCAACAAAGCTAAGACATCATACATGCAAAGCTCTGAGCAAGAGAGGTTTCTGCTTGAGTATATTCTTGAACAAGCTCCTGGCCTTGCTCAAATGCCCCATCATCTCATAACAAAGAGCCTGCAAAAGCCTCCACTCCATCTCATTAGGCTGCAACTCAATCAACCTCTCCACACACTCCAAAGCCTCACTAGTTTTTCCCCTCTTCATCTTCACATTCACAACCATCTTCAAGGCTCGATATCTCTCGGATTTTCTTGCAACAACTTCACACACATCACCTCTTCTTCACTATCACTACTTCCACCGAAACGGGAGCCTCTCTTTTCCTCAACGCTCTCACTTTCTTGAAGAGGCTGAGCTAAAACTGGCCTTGACTTCAAACAGCCCACAAAAACGAGTGACCCCAACAGTACAGTTGCGATGCTTTCTGCAAAAAACTTGGAAATACTCTTCTGGGGCGGTGAGAAAAACGCTGAAACCGAAGGTTTCAATGTGGGTTTCGACGAAACGAGAAGTTCTCTGACGGGCTGCCGGAGCTTGGGAAGGTAAAAAAGAGAGGATGATGAGCTGAGAATGTGGGTATTAACAGGGTTCTGGGTTGTGGGTAACGAAAATTTATGGCTGTGATTCATGTAACAATGAGAAGAGAGGGTGAAATTGGCGAGAGATGAAGCAGCCATTTTTCTCCGAGGAAAACGATCGAACACTTGGCAGGTTGGGAGCTCAGAGAAGAAGAGAAGCAGAGTATGAGGGTTTTGGAGAAAACGGCCGTTTGAGGGGTTTAGCAGAAATGGCTTCTCCATATCAATCAGTACAATTAAAAAAAAAAACGATATTTTTAGAGTTAAATTTTATATTGATAAATGTTATAATTTTGTATTTTTTAGTTCAATTATAATTATTATTTTTATCTAATTATGTCTATTAAATAATTTTTTAATTCATTCTTTGATCTTAAAAATAAAATAAATTCTAAAATTTAATAATAATAATAATAATAATATAATAATAATAATAATATATAGTTTTATAATCAATTATTATAAAATCCTGAATTTTAAACATCGTAATCACTTTTTAAATTAATTATATGAAACTTGATTATTTTATAATCAATTATGCAAGAATAAGGTCAAATTGAATTTCAACTCATTATTAGCATTACTTTTTCTCTACTTTCTAAAATTGATTTTTTTTTTTTATAAAAAAAATATCAATTTAATTAAATTAATAATGGATGAAAAAGTAACTTTAATCCATTACTTTAAACGCTATTATGTAAAAACAAATACGCAAGTATTATGGAGTAGGAGGCATTGTTCTTAGAATATTATTTTTAAAACCTACTAGTATTATTAAGTTAGAAGAATTAAATAAAAGTTACATGCAATGCATTATTTAAATAAAAAAATTAAAAAAAGAGTAGCCCTATTATTCATCCGGGCTACTAGCCCGAACTAGTAGGCTGGACCAGCCTAACCCAATCGGGGGTGAGGGTGTTTGACTAATTTGTTCTTTTATTGGGTTAATCCGATTCTAGATCAGCCCAACTAATTGTATATCTTGAATTCTATGCGGGTTTCGAGTGAGTCTTGAACAAGACCCGAGACGTAAAATAGATACACGTGTGTCCACAAATAAAAGGGAAAATTACAAAAAATCCGCCCCCCCCCCCTCCCCATATTTTTTTTATCTGCAAAAAAACTCTATTGTGTTTTAAAAATATGTAACAAACCCCTATGTTTTGTAAAATACTACATAAAACCCCCATTCCGTTAGTTTCTAATGGAAGGTGGTTACACACGCGGTTTGTACGAAAATACATCTTTATATATATATATATATATATATATTGACTTATAATGACCTAAATACCCCTCTTTATCTTATTTGAATCATTGTTTTTTAAGCTTGTTTTTTTTTATGTTATTTAATTTAATTGTATTTCAATAAAGTATATTCATTTATTAAATATATTAATTAGATAATAAAGTACCTAAAAATACATGAAAAAAGTAAATTTAAATTCACAAATTACAATACAAAAAATAATAACATTATATCAAATTTAAGTTATATTATTTACTATAAATAACATTTAAATTAAAATATTAATATATTTAACATAAAAATTTAATATTACTAATTTTTCATTTTTAAAAATAATTATTTTTAGTTAATTTTTTTAAAAAATTACAAAATAATTACTATTCTCCTCTTACTATGTTTTCCTTTTTTTTTTCTCGCCGCTCATCGCTAGCCACCACCACCATCGACGGTGTTTGGGTGATGACAGTCTCCCACTCTTCAGGCCACCACTGTCACCCAGATCATAAAGGGGCAACAGCATAGCGCCTAGATTCAAGATGAAGGCATCGCGGTGTTGCCCCTTCGAACTCTGGGCGACGATGGTCGCCCAAAGAAGTGAGTGACCACCTTCGCCTAGGTCTGAAGGGAAGATCGCGGCGGTCGCGGTTGCCCACATCTGAAGGGGGTGACTGAGGCGGTCGCCCCCTTCAGATGTAGACGTGGGCGACGGTGCCGTCAACGTCGCCGTCCACAGCAACCGGCCACCGCCGCCGCCAATTTATAACATATTATATATAAGGTATATTTATATATATAATTGTATATATATAATTATTTTTTTTTTAAATTTGGACTATTCGTTTTTAGACTATTTGAAGATCAATGGTCATTATAATAAGGGGATAACGGGCAATTCAAAAAAACTTTAACGCCGTTAAGTACAACTAACAGAAGGAGACGATGTGCATAATTTTGAAAAACACAAGATGTTTTTTGTTTATTTCTAAAACACAAGGATCTTTTTGCAGATGAATAAAAACACATGGTTTTTTTTTTTTTTTGTAATTATTGTTAGCTTTGTATAAGCCCCGAGATGTTAAACGCAATGAAAATTAAGATTATAATTACAAAATAATATTCTAATTAACGATCAAATCGCCCGTCTCGTTGCTATTACGACGTAGAGCTCATGCATAAAGGATGTCCATAGAATGGTAAGAAAAACCAACCTTTGTTGCTCTCCGATTGGTGTTGATTACTTGAAATTTCTCAAGAACGGCCTTACCTTAAAAATGGTGGAACGTCAAAACGGAATTATTTTTTATTGTTGTTCACGGTAGGAATACAAGTGTCTTCCCTCTAAAGCTAGTCCACACCACTTATGATGGAATCACCCTCAAACCTATACTAGTAGGTATTGGAGGAATAAGGGTAGATCAACTATTAATCTATAGAGAAATCAAGGGAATTCTTTTCTTTTGGAGATGAGAAATGAACATAAGACCAAGGCTAAAGTGAAAGCTAGACTTTCTAGCTTTGACGGAAAGAAAGTCTAAGAGATAGAGAGCAAAAGGAAAGCAAGAGTTTTTGTATCTTGGTATGTAAAAATGGTATATGAATCTCTTGCCTTCTACCCCTTTTTATGGCAATTCTTTGCACTAGATACAATGAATGTAGACAAGCTCCTTTGTCTTGCTCTTAGATAACACTTGTCTTCTTCATAGACAATTCTAGCATGGCTCATCTTTTCCCCCTTTATACTTGTCTTCTTTATAGACAAGATTTAGCATGACTCATATTTTCTTCTTCATCTAAAGATGAAAACAAATCGTGTCTATGTTCAATGAATCTTGTCTTGTGGGCTCGTAGACTTGGGCTAAGGTCTTGGACTTTATCTTAATTCTCAATTGGACTAAGTCCAATTTTAATTAATTCCCAACTAATTGAGTTCAATTATTTAGCCCATGATATTTAATTCTTAATTAAACATAAGCCCAAGTCAATTAATCTAATTAATTAATTTTCAAGCCCAAATAGATTATCTCAATTAATCTATCACAAGTCTTACTTGATCAAACTAATGATTCTGAATTTAGACTCCAAATTAAATAATCATATTATTTAGTATTCACGAATTGATTTCATAAATTATTTCAATTAATTAATTTAAGTCCTTAAATTAATTAATTATTCTCCATAATTAATTCTATAAATTAATTCCAATAATTCCATTATGGATTTGTGTGTGACCCGTTAGGTTCACTACTCAGCTAGACTTGTACTTGTATCACATATACAATTTCATTAGCCACTTACTTGCATTAGATTAATTAGATCTTATCATAATTAATCACTCTCAATTAACTCCTCAATTGGAGGGTACCCGTCACTATGGGTGGCCATCTAGCAATGGTCCATGGCACTAGAGAATAGGTGAATTATTGGATGAACCTGTGAGCTATGCGTACCATGCGGATACGGTCCCTCCGCTACTAATCTCCCAATTAAAGTTTAGGGCATGGAATTAGTTATCGGTTCCCATTATCGACTTTGATATCTATGTATCAACTCTTCAAGTTATGCTTCCAATTTATCAATATAGGAAAAATCTTTTCTCCTATTTGATCAACAGCCATGGCCATAGGCTTCAAGGAACGCATACTGTAGAGAACATAGGAGGTTCGTTATCATCTCATGATAAGTATCATATCCTATCTTGAAACTCACCAACCTCCATGCATGCTTCAACGATGTCTGAAACATGACCGTATAGTGATCCAGGATGAAACCTGAGACCACATTGGACATGATCAAGTCATAGTCGTCCTATGCACAAGGTTACTGTGGAACCTCAAGTCCAAGGACTAGTTAGTGCACTATCGTAGTCATACCGATCATGCCATAAAGGGCTTTCACATGACAACTCTTACGAGTCAATTCAATGAACTTGATAACTCTTTATCAAGCACCCACTAAAGTGCGCAGATGTCATACGTATCTGTCTATGAAACTCGACATTCATCATACGAACGCATCACTTAGTGCAAGTCTTTAAGGAATGGCCGATGCACTGTCTCGATCAATTCATCGACTTGGAATATCTTAGATCAAACCATAGAGGTTGGTTTCATGATCGCCATCATATGCGCGAGCCAACACCGTAGTATAATTGATCTAAGGACTTCAACCAAATGCACACATAAATATAATGTTTAAAACATATGATGAAGATGGCCAAAAGACATTTCTTAAATTAACATATTATTGGAAAAGATCGTCTAGAATAGTTTACAAAGAGACAATCAATTGGCTTGACGGTCACCTATTCTAACAATTATCCCCAAATAAAACCCCCTAGATTGGAACCCAGCTCGCGGGGCAGTGTTCCACTCTACCTACCCTATTTGTCATTCCTACATAGTCTAGCTTAAGCAAATCAAATACATTGCGAACATTTTACTAATTTAATAATACTTTGTAGGCATACTAATTATGTATATTAAATGGATAATAGTCTATTTAAAGGTAACACTATATCTTTTTTTCTTTTTTTTTTTCTTAATCAGAAAAAAGATTAGGTCAGGATGAATCCATTATATTACTCCAACTAGCGTAACATTACCGCTATGGAGTATTTCTTTTACCTTTCGATGACTTAGAACTCTTTATAACTAGTCTAACTAAAGAAACCCAACTACCATGTGACTATCTCAGAATGTTCCTTCAATGTATATTCCTTTCGATGAGCTCCAAAATCATTACAATTGTCCAAACCAAAGGGACCTAACTGGCACAAAATATTCCTTCCGACGAACTCCGAATCCATTGTGGCTACCTTAGAATGTTTCTTCCGCCAAAGCTCGTTAAGACATTATCAACTTGGGTATCGTAGCACCACCAACACACTAGTAATTCAAATACAATATTTACTATTTCAAGCATTGTGGTAGTCCACGACATCCCATCATGCACCAATGGCGAGTTCTATATCCTCATCGAGGTTCAAAATTTTTTCTATCTGATGCATAGAAATATGTATGTATTGATGCCACTAAAAAATACCAGTTATTGCTTTAGTTTGAACAAATTACAAATGACAATTTTTTTCAATTTGAACATTACAATTTGATGGAATACGCACAATTTGATGAAAATTACAGGATATTTCTTTTGCCAAAAATTTGAAAATGGGTAGATGAGCCATGTTTTGCTTTACCCATAACTTCCCTCCAAACTCAACCACCATTAGTTTTTAGTGAAATGTTAACAACGATGACCACATTTGATGGAATCTTCAAACGTTTGGGGGTTAAATGTAATGAATGTGAACTTGGGACTAAATAGGAATAAATGACATAGTTAGAGTATCAAAAGTGATATTTACCCTAAAAATATATAACCAAAAATATGAAAATTATTTTTGCGTATAATAATATAAATAAAAATAAAACGAGGATGTTTTATCTTTTGAGTCTTATACTTTCATTTTCTTGTCATTTTCAAACGAATAAAAAATTAACTTCAGAGGAATTAATGACATATACATCTTCACTACACAAACTATAATATTAGTGCTAATATATTAAATTACAATAATGTCGTGAATATAATTATTAGGGATAAGAACTGTTTAAGTTATAATCACTATATCTACACTATTTATTAAAGGGGGAACCCGCATAGTGGCTACCTTGACTGGCATAAAGTGCACGGACTAAAATGCCCCCTGATATTGCACAAATGTCAATTCATGTAATAATGAACAAAATTGAATAAAAATAACTTTATATATAAAAGATGTATAATCATCGATACGTTACAATCAATTCACGGTAGTTAAAATCTCCTTTTCATAAAGGTTTCTATGAATTAGAAATTGTTCAACAATGCCCCCCTCCTAAAGTGAGGAGATGGGCTCCTTTTTATACTATCAACTTGAATAAGGTAAGTGTCGACTTTTGACTATCTTGCTCCTTTTCTCTTTGAAGATGGATATAAATGGAAACCCCCTTGAGGGGGCTAAGTGACCTTTTCCTTGGGTCCTCTTTAACGCTTGAGTTCCATGGATGGAGCTCCAATTCCAAGAATCACTCCTCTATTCCAAGAACACTCCTCTATTCCTTGAATTATTCCTTGACTAGCCAAAATGGTGGGATGCATATCAAAGCTTCCAATAAATGTTGTTTGACTAATTGTGCTTTCCATATAAATTGGCCCCCAAGTTCCAAATATTTAAGAAGGAAATAATTGGAACTTGGTAAGTGGTATCTGCGTTGTTTTGGAAAGTGACCTTCCACATTGTATATACATGTGAATCATTTGAATAGTTGGAACTTTTTAGCTCATACGCCATTGAATTCATCATGTCTCGTGCGTTCTCTTAGAGTCAACGAACTTCGTTCCTCGATCGTCCTTAGAATGTATGACCAGAGAGGTACTTTTTAATGAAAGTGTGCGTTGGATTTCGTTTTTTCCGTTCTAGTGTTGCTCCATTCGTTATTTTTGTTGTTTGCTTCTTTTAATTTCGGCCGTAGTATCAATATCTACAAATGTGATTGGATCGCTCTCTAGGTCTAGTGAAGTCCGCCTTGGCCAAAGGGGGAGGGGGGAGGGGGTGAGGCGACCACGGCGTTGTTGGCAGAGATGGCCTCGGACAACAAGCCGATCGAAGCTTGGGCCTCAGTTGTCCTGCTGGTCGAGGCTCGATCCTCGGCTGACTTGCTAGCCAAGGCTCTGTCCTTGACCACGGGGGCCGAAGCGGTATGCCTCGGCTTGGCGGTCGTGGGTTCTCCTCTCACCTTGCTTTTCTTCTTTCGGGTGAGGGATCATCATGCGTCCTCCCTCCAACCTCCCTCGTTCTTCTGATTAAATAGTTTTAGATGGGGGCGATGACAGTTTGGCCTTAGAGGTCATTGAAGTTATACGCAATCTTCTCGAATGCCCGACCGATTCCTTAGATGTTTCTTTTGAGCCTACCTGTCTTCCTCGAAGGGGGTAGGTTCCAAGGTTCCCCTCTTGCTCCTAATGATGTTGGGGGAAGTATTCTTCGACTCCTAAGTCTCGATGTAGGGTCTTGGATGTTGATGTATGTAATAGCGTCTTAAGTTTGGATGAGCTTCGCTATTTGGAGGAGAATTACAATTCTTTTCCCTCTGTAGAGTTCCATCTTCCTACTTCTGGGGATCGAGTCAGATACCCCCCATTCGGGTTCTTCAAGTCTACTCCGTATATTTTTCCTCGGGCTTCACTCTTCCTCCCATTCCTTTGTTAGTCAAGATTGTCCGAAGTGTTGGTCTTAGCGTGAGCCAACTTATTCCCAATGCTTTTATGTTCTTTATAGGTTTCTTCACCGCTTTGGTGAGCTAGACTTATCTCCTTTGGTGGAAGCCTTCCACACTCTTTTTACAGTCAAGAAAGTCGTGAATGATTTGTTTTTCTTTTTTTATCCTCATAACGGCTGTAAGTTTCTGGTGGGTTGTACCTCGTCTTGGGGTACATGGAAGAACGGTTCCATTATGTTTGGGATTCCGACTGGGGTGTGTGTGCTCCATGGGTTGATTCTCCTCTTGATTTCCCCTAGAGCCATGACCTCACGATGTCTTTTATTGGGGCTGGTCTGTTTGATCAAGTTTTCAACGTGACTAGTTTATTCTCCGATGGTATTTCCCTTAACTTGTATTTATCTTGTTTATTCTTTCATATTCCTATCCTGTGGGTGCTTATATGCTTTTTATTGTGTGTAGGAAAGAAGTTGTCTTTGGAAGACGTCTGTCGGTTCAAAGCTTATCAGGAGAGTGGGCGGATTTAAGGGGATTCGAGGAAGGTGGCGAGGGCGTCGCTCATTTGAACGAGGAGAATGTGGTTGTGCAAGACAATGCGTCGGCCACTGTTGGGCCATAGTTGATAGGATTTCATATATTTTACCTTGTTTTATCCTCTTATGATTTTGAGTTCTGTATTGCAAACAACGTGGAGATTTTTCACCTTTATGTTTGTTCTTGCATGTTTTCGTTCGTATTATCCTTTATTATAAATTCATTTTTGTTTTTGCTTATTGCATGAGGAATTCCCATACTATGGAATTCTCCTTTATATGATGAATTTCTAGCCTTTCACTCTTTGGGGGGGAGGGGGTACCTCCCGCCAAGGTAGTATTTTTGCGTTATTTTCGGGCTAATGTATTATAATCAACCTTTTAAAATTTTTGTTTGTGTATTAACATTATGAAACAACAATTGATAAATTTTGTCTCAAGATATATTACAATTATTTCAAGAATAAATAGAGCTTTTATTCAGAGGAAATGAAACGATTACACATAGGACTTCTATAGGTTCTTGACATTCCAAGTCCGGAGGAGTGGCTTTCCATCTCCCCTCCTCAACCTATACGTGCCCGCCCTACTACCTCAGTCACTATGTAAGGACCATCCCACTTAGCGTCTAATTTCCCTATGAGCCCTGCAGCTTCCGTCTTTCGCAATACTAATTCTCCTTCTTGAAAACCAAAGGGGTGTATTTTGTTGCCGTATGCTTTTATCATCATACGCTTGTATGCTTGAATTCTCCTTTCAGCCGCATTGGTTGTTTCTTCAATCAAGTCCAACCCCTCCTTTCTGGCTTGGGAATTCACCTCTGTTAAATGGAGATTTCACCTCCGAGTTTCCTCTCCTATTTCCGCCGGGAGTATAGCTTCTGTTCCATATACCAAGTTAAATGGAGATTCTTAGGTTGACCGTATTGGGGTGGTGCGATATGCCCATAAAACTCCCAGAAGTTCATGCACCAAATTTTCTTTGGCATCTCCCGAGCGTGTTTTCAGCTGATGAAGGATTGCCCGATTGGTTACTTCTACTTGTCCGTTTGCCTGAGGATTTCATTCACGGATGTGAACAGTTGCTTTATCTTCAGTTCCTCTTAACCAACTCCTCATTTTGCTCTCTTCGAACTGAGTTCTGCTATCTATGACTAGTGATCTCGGAATACCGAATTGACAGATGATATTTTTCCAGATAAATTTGATTACTTCCTTCTGGTTGATTTTTTCTAATGGCTCCCCCTCCACCCACTTGGTAAAATAGTCAACAACAACGATCCGGTATTCCTTCTGCCTGATTACGCAAGGTAACTTTCCCACTATGTTCATCCCCACATGTCCAATGGGTATGGACTTTACAAGCTCATCATGAACGCGGCGGGATTTTGCAAATGGTTTGCGTGCCTTTGGCAGGGAGAGCATTTTCATACTAAGGTGGACACGTCTTTTAACAAAGCTGGTCAGTAGTATCCCTACCTTAAGACCTTCTTGGCTAAGAAACGGGCTTCCGAATGGTTGCTGCAACTGTCTTCATGTAATTTGTGGAGGACATATTCTGCCTGTTCATGGCCTAAGCATTTTAGTAGCGGGGTAGAGAACCCTCTCTTGTAAAGTTCGCCCTCTATCAAGACGAATATAGCGAACCTTATCTTTATCTTCCTAGCTTCTCTCTGGTCCTGTGGTAGAATTTCGTCTTTGAGGAATTGAATGATTAGGGTTCTTCATTAAGTAGTCACATTATCTCTGCGAAAACCTCTTTGCTTCATGCCTTCTTTTTTTCTTCTTGACTAATTGTTCATTCAGCGGCTGACAACAGGGTTATGCTTCTTCCTTTTATGAAGTGAATTGAACTAGAAAATTTGGCTAATTGATCAGCAGTCGAACTCTCATATTTGGGAATTTGTCTTATGCTGAATTCTTGAAATTTCTCATTTCTTCTTGTAGTTTTGACAAGTATTTATTCATCTTTTCTTGACGTGCCTTGTACTCTCGTTTTGCTTGGTCCCTGCCACGTGGATCAACTTGATTCCGGCAAGACAACCTCATATTCGGCTTCATTATTTGAAGCAAGAAAGTCGAGGGTGACGGTGTATTCTATGATGTTTGCTTTGGAGCTTCTGATGACTATTCTGATCCAACTCCCTGTCGAAGTAGACGATGCATCTACAAACATTTTACACACTTTTGTTTCTCCTCGTCTTCTGCCCCCGCAAGTTCTGAGATGAAATCTGCCAAGACTTGCGCCTTTATAGCGGATTGTGGTTGGAATTTGATTCCATGTTTGCTTATCTCTAGAGGCCATTTAATCATCCTTCTAGAGGTGTTTGGGCTTGCCAGAATATGCTTCAAAGGTTGACTTGTTAGCACCACCACCTGGTGGGATTGAGAGTACGGGTGAAACTTCCTTGAAGTCACTACTACAGCCAATGCTAATTTCTCGATGGGGGGTACTTTGGCTCCGCTCTTTGTAAGACTCTGTTGATGTAATAAACAGGCTGGTGTTCTCTTCCTTCTATCCTCACCAATACACCACTCACTGCATCATCAGATGCTGCAAGATATATGTACAATCTTTCTTCCTGTTGTGGTTTGGTTAACAATGAGGGGGCAAACAAATACTTCTTCAGATTATCGAACGTTTCTTGGCATTCTTGATTCCAAGAAAAACCTTCTATCTTATGAGGATCTTGAAAAATGGAGTCCCTACTCGGTCCCCTGCGAAGTGAATTTGATTAGGGCTGCCATTCTTCCTGTCAAGCCTTTGGACTTCTTTCTTGGTTCTTGGGGGGTTCATTTCTTGTATCGCCTTTATTTTTTCGGGGTTTGCTTCAATTCCTCTGTGTGGGACCAGTTATCCTAGCAATTTTTCTCCTTGTACTCCAAAAGTGCATTTGGAGGGGTTATGTTTCATCCTCAATTACTTTATGATGTCGAAGCACTCTTGCAGGTCTCAAACATGGCTTTCTTTACGGTGACTTTTTACTAGCATATCGTCAATGTAGACTTCTATATTCCGACCTATTATTTGCTTGAAGGCTTTGTTCACCATTGTTTGATAGGTTGCCCCAACGTTCTTTAATCCAAACGGCATCACTCAGTAGTAGAAGATGCCTTGTTTCGTAACAACTCATTCTTTTCTGGTCTTTGGGTTCGAGGGCAATTTGATTATATCCTTGAAAGGCATCCAAGAAGCCCATCATCTCACATCCTGCTGTCGAGTCGACTAATGCATCAATTTTTTGAACGGGGTATGAATTCTTAGGCGTGCCCGATTCAAGTCTGTAAAGTCGATGCACATCCTCCACTTCTTATTTGGCTTGGGGACAAGCACCACGTTGGCTAACGATTTAGAATATTGCACCAGGCGAATGTACTCAACTACAAGCAATTTCTCTACTTTTTCTTTTATTATTTCGTTTCTTTCAGGGCCGAAATTCTGCTTCTTTTGTTTTATTGGGTGAAATTTTGGGTCAACATTCAATAGATGGACCATGACTTTTGGGTCTATGCCAACTAAGTCATGGACACTCCAGGCATACGTGTAAGAATGGTCTCGGAGGAATTGTACTAATTTATCTTCCTGACATGACTCCAAG
This sequence comes from Sesamum alatum, assembly GCA_034509735.1. NCBI lineage: Eukaryota > Viridiplantae > Streptophyta > Magnoliopsida > Lamiales > Pedaliaceae > Sesamum > Sesamum alatum. The sequence goes on along the minus strand of JACGWO010000010.1, from coordinate 26,566,604 downwards.
GACGTTCCTATTGACGTGACTTTTTCAGGGTCGTCATCTACTAGTTGGACATTTTTCACTTTCTCCGCAGGACCAACTTTTCTTCCTCCATCTTTCTTTTCTTTTGTTTTTGTTCGGGCTTCTCCAACAAGGGATGTGTCGGTGAGAATTTGAGGACTATCCTTTTCACATTGTTTTCTTTTCGAGAAGGTTGAACGTTTGTTCCTTTCATTGGATTCATTCCTTTTCTGAGGATGTTGGCATGGTATTCTCTTGTCAGACGATGGCCTCCTTTCTTTTCTCATATTCCTCTGTAAGTGGGAAACTTCAGTTTCATATGGAACGTTGATGCCATGGCTCTAAAAGAATTTAGGCTCAAGCGCCCCATTGTTATGTTGTAAGATGACGGAGAGTCTACTACTAAGAACTTTATCATCCTCGTAGCTTTGTGGGGAGTGATTACTATCGAGATGGGTAATGCTATTTCACCAAGGGGCTCCACCACACTTCCATTGAATCCTACCAATGGCGTGTTGTCCTTAGTCAACATGTTGGTCTCGGTTCCTATTTGTGAAAATGCTCTAAAGAATAGGATGTCAGCAACGCTTCCACTGCCGACCAAAACTTTCTTGACCAAAAAATTGGATACGGTGGCGGAGATCACCAAGGCGTCGTTGTGTGGAGGTATCCCCTTCTCCAAGTCATTCGAGCTGAATATGATTTCTTCCTCGGGCGTTCTAGTGAGGGTTACATCTTCACATACGTAAACGTCATGGGATGGAGTGGCTGCTCTGATTAGTGCTTTTCGTTCCTAGGCTGAATCTCCTCCAATTGGTCCCCTTGTTACTACTCCTATTACTCTCGCAATTGGGAGGTTTTTCTTCCCTTTTCCTTTTAGCCTAGAGCTCTTTGCTTGTTTGAAATCTTGATCGAGCCTTTGGGGCGCGGGGATTAGTCCTTGTTGATGAGAGCGTCCTTCCATGTACTCATTCAGATACCCTCTTTGAATTAACTCTATATTTCATTTTTTATGTGGTAGCAGTCTTCAGTGTTGTGTCCTCTATCTTTATGAAATCGACAGTACTTATCCGACTTTAATCATTTCGGGTTGTCTTTCATCTTTCTTGGCCATTGCACTATTCCTTGTTGTTCAGCTACGGCCAGGATTTCAGCTCTCGGTGCTCTGAGAGGGGTGGCCTCTCCTTGTCCTTGTCTTCGGGGGTCTTTCTTTTCCCCTTCCCGGACCTTTTTCTTGCCCGTGGTTCCAACTCTTGGTTTTCCGGCTTCCTCATTTCGTATGTACTTGGCGGCTCTCTTCATTAACTTGTCTAATGTTGATGGCGGTTTTCCCGCAATAGATTCTTTGAACCACCCCCTACGCAGTCCTTGTTGTAGTATGCTAGCTAACAATTCGTGGTTCAGGTATGGGACTTCGAGGACCGCCCCTGAAAATCTATGCACATAATCTATCAGACTTTCTTGTTCTTGTTGTATTATGATGAAAAGGTAAGCAACGGTCTTTAGATTACTCTTATTGATAGAAAAATCGCTGTTCAAAATTCTCGATGGTGTATGCTGGCAGTTGGTTAAACCACGCCATAGCCTTCCTCACCAAAGTAGTGTGAAACACATTGCAATATCCTGCGTCGCTCATGTTGAGCAAGTCAGCTTTAGGCAAAAAGTTGTCCAAATGGTCTTCGGGGTCACCTGTTCCATCAGATTCCGCTAGATGAGGTATTCTCAACCCTTGAGGCAGGGCATAGTCTAGTATTTGATCGAAAATGGACTCCTTCTGGCAGGTGCAACGGCCAGTGGAATTGGGTCATAGATGGCGCTCTGTAGATGCAAAGCATTTTGGAGGCAAGAATTGTTCTCCCTCTGGCTATTCGCTACGCCCTCTTCTATTGTTTCTCTTCTATCTTTTCTCTCCTCAGCTTCTTTTCTTCGATAGGGGTGATCAGTTGGTTGTGAAGCTTGAAAATGCTCCTATCTTCTTCTTCTAGGGACATGTCTTGGGGCCCACCTCCCTCGACTTGTTGTCCTCAGGGGCGGAGGGTGTACCTCGGCCTCGGCAGGGAGAATGGAGGGGAGAAGGTTCCCTAGGACGATTTTCCATGAAATGCACAATTGCTCTTTCAGCAGCTCGGGCCGACGCATCTTCTATCAATTGTTGGAGCGCCTCCGGTGTCATTTGGACCACAGAAGGTTGTGGAGTGGGAGGTGGCAACTCATTCACTTCTTCTTTTCTCTCTTTCTCGCCCCCTCCTTTGGTGGGGACCCAAATTCATGTTCTCCAGGGATGGGAGTTCCATTTCATCAGGTTGATGTTCCTCCTGTCCTCTTTCTTCGTTCATTCAGAGATCTCTGGCCTTGGATCGAGTTTGCATTCTCAATATCGTGATTGTGGTTCCCACAGATTGTGCCAAGTTGATATTGCAAAAATGTCAATTTATGTAATAATCAACAACATTGAATAAAAATAATTTTACTTTTATAAAAGATGTTGGGTATAATCACCGATACGCTACAATCGATCCACAGTAGTTACAATCTCCTTTTCGTGTAGGTTTCTATGAATTAGAAATAGTTCAACAATGCCCCCTCCCCTCTAAAGTGAGGAGATGAGCTCCTTTTTGTACTATCGACTTAAATAAGGTAAGTGTCGGCTTTTGACTATCTTGCCCCTTTTCTTTTTGAAGATGGATATAAATAAAAACCCCTTGAGGCGCCTAAGTGGCATTTTCCTTGGGTGCTCTTTAATGCTTGAGTTCCATGGATGGAGCTCCAATTTCAAGGATCACTCCTCCATTCCTTGAATTATTCCTTGACTAGCCAAAATAGTGGGATGCATATCAAAACTTCCAATAAATATTGTTTGACTAAATGTGCTTTACATATCACCCCCAAATACATTTATTTCTTTAATATAATACCATCTCTTTATCGAATTGGTTTTATGAATAATTTTTACTTAATACACATTTAAAATTAATTTATTATTATCGATTTTGATCAATAATTGATCATTCTCTCTTCCTTCATTTTTCATTTACGAACATAAATATAATAAAGATTTAGATATAACACCTTAGATTGTGTTGTGATTGCTAATAAGATAATTAATGGCACAATTATAGCGACAAACATAAATATAGTGACTAGTATATTTTTCTCACTATTTGTCACTATATTTATACATAATTTCTTTCACCAATTATTCTTATTTCACAAAATTTATTTAAATAATGTCACTGTTAGAATTATGAAAATCATTATATTGACAAAATAAAAAAAATTTACTTTTTATTTAATACATATAACTAATGATAATTTTAATAGTCACTTATTTTTTTCTATCGTTAATATTTTATTTTTTTGTGAGGCTTGTTTTACTTAGTGGTGTAAATGAGACGAGCTCGACAAAAAATTCAAGCTCGAGCTCGACGAGCTCAAAATTTTGAGGCTTGAGCTCGAGCTTGTTCAATTTTTTAGTTAATAATTAAAATTAAAATTAAAAGAATAATTATTTTAGAATATTTATTAACTTTTTTTTTATTAAAATATATTATAAATATTATAAATTAAAATATATTTATATTTTGTTTGTTAACTTGATATACTATTATATTTATAGTTAAGTAAACAAAAATATTCAAAAAAAAAAAAAAAAACTTGTAAGCTCGAACAAAAATATATATATTGACCAGAACTCAGCTCATCAAGGAGCTCGAACTAAGTTTTAATCGAGCTAACTTGCCGAGCTTGACTCATCTGCCACCACTAATTTTATTAGCAACTAACTTGGGCATAATAAGTTAACATGGTTCATGGAGGTGCAACATTGACCAAAGTAAACGGAACTGATGATAGAATTGACAAATATTTTGCCTTTTTGTTTTTTTTAACAAAAAGGAATAAGAAAAGGCAAAAGACAACTTTTCCATTATCTCTCGAGGGAAGCTTCTTGGGATGTGAGGGAAGGACCAAAAATTATAATTATTAATTAGGTGGAATTGGAAGAAAAAATCTATATTTGGGGGTTAGGTCAATCATAGCACCCACCACATTCCATGCACCTTCTCTTCACAACAATTTATCACTAATTCCTAAATAAGACAACCTTAATGGATAGACATTGAATTGGATTTGTTATTTAATTCTCAGCAATATAGGGTTTCTTGGGAAAATTGCATTTTACATTCCATAACTTACATCGTTTTTTATTTTGATTTTATTAATTTTTGACGTAGTAATTTTAATCTCACAAGTCCACAAATATTGTAATTTTAGTCCCATCGAAAAAATCCGTTAAAAAATGTTGCAATTTTAATCCCATAAATCCACAAATATTGAAATTTTAATCTCATAAGTCCACAAAACGTTGCAATTTTAGTCCTATGCACGTGCTCCTTCCGTTAACATTTTAACGAATTCCATCAATGGGACTAAAATTGCAACATGTGTGGACTTATGAGACTAAAATTGCTACGTCAAAAATTAATGGGACGAAAATCACACACAGTGTAAGTTATGAAATGTAAAATACAATTTTCTCGGATTTCTTCATACTACTAATATCTCAAAGTTTACCTTTTTTGTTTCTTGGTTTTAATCACAGGCCAGTATTCATATACAATCATTACAAAAAAAAAAAAAAAAAAGTTCTCCAACTTATATATTATATAAGATAAATTAATACTATTTATCACGGTCAAAGAAAATTAATACAAAAATTTACCTCATGTTTAATTTGGTTGTGTTTTTATGTTCAATATTTCAATTTTCATTGGGAAATGTGTGTTTTCAATTATGTATATATTTTCGAAAAAAAAGTGAGAACTATTTGAATTAGTAGATTAGATTGTAAGTTCTTTATATTGTTAACGGTGTCAAACCGATATAAATCTTTTATTGATAAAAAATAATAGTTTTATTTTTATTATTAGTGGTATCAAATCAAGTAGATTTTTATTTAAATGAAATTGATAGTTTTATGTTTTTAGTGATTTAGAATTGTGTGTGATGTCAAATCAAAGTATTATAAAAAAAAGAAGATGTTATAAGTTTATAAAATTAATGATTATTTTTTTTATATGTATGTCAATATATAAAAAAGTAATGATTGAGATGAACATATATGATAGTAAAATATTTTCAGCGCGAAAATATATAAATTAACAAACATGTTTTCACTTTGATTACTGTCTTAAAAATTAAAAATAAAAACATACAAGTCATAGACCACGATTAATCAATATTTTTCATGGTTTTATTTATGACTAAAATATTCGACGCAATAATTTTTAATTACAACTAATATTTTGACATAATTTATAGAAATTAACAATGATTAATAATTGTTTTGCATACTTATTAATTAATATTCACTATGATTTTTACTTTCGATCATGATATAATTATGATAATGTTTCTAATAATCATTGAAAACGAGATTGTTCTTGTTCGAGGTGAGAGAGCGATTAGATTAAACTCCTACGGACAAGTAAGATTAATATTTTTGAACCTTGATGAATAATCTATTGCTTCAAACTTTTATTTGACAAAAATTTCAAAGTTCAACCCCAACCCCTTTTACCACCAAGAAGTAGTAGTAATAATAATTACATAATATTTTTAAACAGAGATATATAGAGTGGAGGAAAAAAAAAAAAAAAGGAAAGATAAGTTGAATTGGAAAAAGAAAATAAAAAGGGCTAACTAAAAAAATTAAAAAGTTGCCATTTTTAATTATATGATAATAGTAATATTGATGTGGGGCTAAGGGAATTTCAACAAATTCCCCAACTTTTTTATTATAAAAAAATAGCTAAATTGCAATTCCCTACATATATCATAAGCTGATAGGTGGTCCAATATTTATAATTATTTTTCATTTCTTCTAGATAAATGTGTATGTTTGTCCATTATTCATTCTATTGCCCACACAAAAACCATCTGACATCAGCATGATGACGCAATCATTCTTGTCCAACCTCTTAATGCCACGTGGGTTGGAGCACCTTCATTGCGTAGCTCTTGGAAATGGCCATGAAGCTTCATGCATGTTAAAGACAAAAATACAAACAAAAATTAAAAAATTAAAAAAAAAAAGTAATTTATAAAAGGAATTGATGAAGATCAATTTTACACAAGCCAAGCTCGACCCTCTTTCCACTCTATACCAACAATCTTCAACTTCAACCCCAAAATGAACACTACTCCCCAATTCCAAGACTTTCCTAACCCTAACCCTAACCCTAATTTTGAAGATCAATTTGCATATACAACTCATCATCATGATCAACTCAACAATTTGATGTATTTCCGTGATATCTCGAATTATCTCATGTCCGACGAGGGTTCAGAGGGATTAACTACAGAACTGCATAGCAAGATTATTTCTGAGAATACTGTAGATTTTTTCGATAAGTCTTCGAGCTCAGCTCCGTTTACACATAACATGTAAGTCTTGTCTTACTGCAGGCACTTGATGTATATATCGACCACTAGGTTTTGTGTTTGGGTTCTGTTAATTTGACGTGAATTCTTTGTTTGTGTTTCTGCAGAAAACGTACAAGAAAAGTGAAGATATACAAAGCCCAAGAGGAGTTTAGGCTTGCGTTCAGAACGAGATCCGATCTTGATGTCATGGATGATGGATTTAAATGGAGAAAGTATGGGAAAAAGAAGGTCAAGAACAGCCCTAATCCTAGGTAAGACCATGATAGAATTTATTTTTTTTGTTTGATGTCTAAGCCAAAATATATATATGTGTAAGAGAAGTAAGAAAATTAAGACAAAAATATAGCTGGCACTATAGTAATTAACATTCCCTAGCTATCTACTCTTTCAAGTTAAATTAGAAATATATAATACCATGTATATATGGAATTACACACACAATCCCCTACATGTGTGTGAGAATACATAGATATATACACATATAGATATAGACAGAACTACGCACATATACTCACGCACATATATATATATTTTTTGCAAAATAGAGAAATTCATTACTAATGTAGATTAGTAATGGATTTAATAAGTACATGCTAATTAACTTAACGTTGATTCTAGTATTAAATTTTTCATAACTATTGAGTGATTTAATTTTTTTTTGTACTGATTCTAATTTTCATTTCAAATAATTTGATGTATGTACAGTTCTTGGATTACTAATAAACGGGCACATGACTTATATAATCTAATCTTTATCTAGCATAGACGGGTTTTGAAATATATATATATATATATATATATTGTACGATCTTTTTTATTCGTTTCAGCCAGAGGTTAGGGTTTTAGAGCTTTTATTCACTAAAAAAAGTATTGTGTCATAGTCACGGATTTTTGTCATAGATTTTGCATAAAATCTATTGTAATAGAGTGTTGTCACGAAAATTTGCAATGAAAAAAATTCGATTGCTATAAGTACCAATGCTAAAGTTGCATCAATTTTTTCCGTCCGTGGCAAATTCTGCTATAGATATATAATTGCGTTGCAATTTATGTTGCCAAAACTTTGACTTTAAACAAATTTTGAAATGAATTTTGCAACGAAATTTGCAAAATATTTTACAACGTTTTTACAAAGACTTTATGATAATATTTTCATGGCAATTTTGTTGCAATATCTTATTTTTATTGCGACAAAATTTTATGATACCCTCTCATTATATCAAAAATTATAAACACCCTCCTTTCCCTCGAGATTTGTAATTTTTAACCAAGGGCATGAAATAGTCCATTTTGCCCTTAATTTTTTTTAAGAAAAAAATTATAGAAAAATCAGTCAAGACAAATTACATTATTGCTCCTTTGTGTAAAAGACATAAGATACCTCTCCCTGCATATTTTTGTCCAAAAAAAATTAGAAAATTTTAAAAAAATAATTCAATTTATATAAAGCTATTTTGGTCAGTTCACCCATAAAAATTACGAAAATGGTTATTTGTATAACAACGAAGGAGTATCCGTAATTATGTCAAATTTTAGGGATATCATTGTAATTTACCTTATTTTTTTTCGTACATCTTAAGATCAGCTCCTTTTTATTTACTGTTGTAATTCTATTCATTCATTAATCATTCATTCTATTACAATTTACACTCACACACATACATGTGTGTCTGTGTGTGCAAATGTGTGGCTTCCATCAAATTTATCCATCAAGTACCATTACAAAGCCGACAATTCTAATGATTGAATTCTACAGGCTGGTTGTTTTTATTTTCATTTTCGATTTTCAGCGTAAAATATATTTTCTCAATTTCGTATAAATTTTTTTCTAAAATAAAAATATATTTTGATTAATTAATAATTGTATTTTATATTGAATTGTATTATTAAATTAATCAATTTTTAATAAAAATATGTATAAATAAATATATTTTTACTTTAATATTATTTCAAAAACTGAAATCTGAAAATTAAAACATAAACAAACATGCTATACATGCCAACCAGATATGCTCAATTAATAAGAACTAGTATATGTAGCACACTCAAAAGTGTGTGCATAATTAAGTTAGATTAGAAAAGAGTATTATTATTTTAAAAAATATATATTACTTAAATAAATAAAAAATACTAAAAATATAAGAAAATTTTGGAAAATTATTAAAAAAATTAGAGAAAAGGGAACGGGTAGTTGAGTAGAGAAAATAGAAAGTTGAAAAGATAGAGGGAGAGAGAGAGAGAGAGGGAGATTTTGAGATTAATAAAATAATTAAAAAAAATGATAGATCAAATAATTGGAGACACAAAAAATGCGCTCCCCAATTATATAAAGGTATAGATATTGAAACTTTATAATAAAAAGGTTATGAATGTTTGTTCCATCACAAACATTTATATGTAATCATGCATGTCATTACAAAATTATTTTTCATATTATAAATTATCATGGTTTAGAAATTACGGTAAATTAATCCTTTCTACCACGGCCAAGTAAAACCAATTCGAAAACTTAAATTTCCGCAATTAATTGACATTTGTCATTGTTCTAGTAATGTTCAAAATAATATTTTCCAAGGTTTTTAACTACGGCTAATATTTTGACCTCACCTGCATAGACGACGATTAATAGTTATTACACAACTATAATTAATTGATTAGTATTTACAATGATTTTTTACTTTTAATCATAATAATCAATTATGATAAAAAAAAAAATTCCTTTTAGTAATCATGTAACCTAGTGTCCTCCTAGTTCGTCACTAGAAAGTAGCTTTATTCGATGGGTGCTCATGGTGCGAGTTGGATATATTTTGTTAATTTAGGATCTATTTTGCACAATATTCATCAAATCACAAATCGAAATGGTACTAGGTGAGCCAAAATTACATTTTTAGTCTTGTAATTATAGGTCTTTAGCATTTTAGTCCTGTAATTTACTCCATTTACACATTTAATCCTTTTTTTTTTACGAATTTGGTTCTGAACATCTCACATTTGGTCTTTTTTGGAAAATTTAGTCATGTATTTATAATTTTAGTCCTATTCTCACTCGAGTAAATCTCATTCTTGGTCCTGTAATTATATGTCACCAGGACCAAATTTGTCAATACAGGACTAAATTTTCCAAAAAAGGACCAAATCTGATATGTGTTAGACTAAATTTATAAATGGAGTAAGTTTCAGAACTAAAAATACTAACGACCTAAAGTTATAAAACTAAAAATGTAATTTTACCACTAGGTGATTTGGGGACGTTTGAGTCTTTATAGATTGATATTAAGTGCTCGTTTGGCTCTGTAATTGGGTAGGCGAGTCATGCGTTTTTGAGTGAAAATACAATTTCTTGTATCATTTGGCCTATTTTTGAAACTATCACTTTTGAATTAAAGTCGATCACAACCACAATTTGATGAAAGCTATAATTTGTAACTTTGGTCTCACTGCATTTTTGTTTCATCTAATTACATCTTATGCCACATTAAATATTTTCTTAATTCCTTTAGTAATCTTTAGAATGAGATTAGTTTTAAAATTTAACTACATTAATCTGCATCTGTACAATGCTTAGGTTTGTCACGGGAAAATTATTTTTCTGGTCCGTTAAGTTTATTTAATATTAGATTTAGTCCTATAATTATGCACTTTCTTTATTTAGTTCAGTAAGTTACAAAATTGATAACATTTAGTCCGATTAGAATTTTTAATAAATTTTCCGGAATGTATTGCCATAATTTCCAACTGAGCGAGGAATTGATGATGAGTGATTAAAACTTTTTGTTGCTCATGAATTTGAACTTGGGTCTCTTAAAACAACAAATGCTTCTTTTACCACTTGGGCAACAACCAATATATACTATTTGCTCAACCATCTTGTATAACCTATATATCTGAGAATACTTTAATATAAAATTGATATTAATATTACTAAAAAATTTAGAAAAAATTAAACCTAAAAATTTTGATATTTAATAATATAGTTTATTTTTTTATTCAATAAAAATATAAGTAATATTGATATTATATGTATAAATTATATATTAATTTTTATATGTTAAATTATATAATTTTACATAATTATTTCTTATTTTTAAAATTTATTATAATATATTATATGTTTATGAAAGATTTATAAATTCTTATTAAATTAATAAATATGTTATGATATATACACTTAAAACTGCTTATATATTAATTTTAATGTAATAATATTTTAAATATTATATATAAGCATTTTTATATATAAGCTAGTTTGTAAAATATATATAAATTAGCATATGAAAATAAATATGCAATTTGTTTTTTAATATATATATATATTTCTTGTTAATATTCCACTATTAAGGTAAATATCAATACTAAATATATTTTTTTTGAATAACAAAATAAACTATATCATTCAATATCAGTATTTTTAGGTTTATTTTTTTAATTTTTAGTAATATTAATATCAATTTTATATTAAAGTATTTCCAGATATCTAGGTTATATAAGATGATTGAGCAAATACTATATATATTGGTTGTTGCTCAAGTGGTAAAAGAAGCATTTGTTGTTTACAGAGACCCAAGTTCAAATCCCATGAGCAATAAAAAAATTTTAATCACTCATGTGTGTGCCAAGTCACCACCACATCATCAATTCCTCGCCTAGTTGGAAATTCCGGTGCACACGTGGCAAATTCCGGCAATACATGCTGGAAAATTTATTAAAAACCCTAAATCGGACTAAATGTCATCAATTTTGTAACTTACTGGACTAAATAAACAAAGAGCATAGTTACAGGACTAAATCTAATATTGGATAAACTTAGCGGACCAAAAAAATAATTTTCCCGATTTGTCACTATATATGTTTCATTTGTTGTCTTCAATAACGATTTTATGCATAATTTTTTTTTATCATTAATTCTTACTAATAATAACTTTCACAAAATAATAATTATTGTTAAAACCATGAATTTCATTATTGTCCCAAAATAAAAAAAAAATTATCACCAAATATACATAGGGTAAATTACAACGAACTCCCCTAAAGTTTGGTAAAATTACGAATACCCCCTCGTTGTTTTGAATATGAAAAATACACCCCCCCCCCCACCCACCCCCCACTGATATTTTGATGTAATTATGTAATCCTTGGATAGAAATATAAAATTATCAACTTTGCCTTGTTGTATTTCTTTCTTTTTTCTAGAAAAAAATTGAAAATTTATAAACAAATCGGATGAGTTGGATTTTGAAAATTTTGAAAAATTATCCACTTAATCCATAAAAAAATTCATAAAATTTCTAAAAAACAAGTAAATTTATAATTTATGATCCATAAGAACATTTTTGTTGAGTTCACCACAAAATACATAAAAATCTAACAAAGACTAATGCATTGGGTTAATTGTTAGACGACCGTTAAAACCACGGGGTATCGATAAAATTCCAAACAATGAGGGGGCATTTATAATTATACAACACTTCAAGGATCTAGTTGTAATTTACCTATATATATAATCAATGGCGCTATTGAACTCATCCTTTGATTTTCTTTGTCGCTAATCTTTTCTTTCTTTGTAGTGTATGCAATTTACTCATATATTATACATACTAACATTGCATGCAGAAATTTCAAATTAATATATTATATCGGAGTACAATTATAAATAGAGAATTCTTAAGATGGGTGCAAATGTAATTTTGATTTCTTATGGGAAAATATAATTTTCATTTGCAAGGGGTGTAAATGTAATTAATCCTATTATATATGCAAACTTTAGACCCTTTTGCATACATAATTTTTTTTATATGTTAAATGATTTTCAACTTGAATTCCTTGTCATTTTTAAGGGTAAATTACAGCCACACCTCCCTTGAGGTTTAACATAATTATGAATATCTCCTCATTATTTGAAAAATTACAAATACCCCCCTCAAGTTTGTAAATTTTAATCAAATGCTTGAAATTGACCTGCCCTTGAACTTTTTATTTAAATTATAAAAAAATCAATCAAGGCAAATTGCATTATTATTCCTCTATGGAAAAAACTTAAGAAATCTCTTCCTGCGCATTTAGTCCAATTTTTTTTTAAGAATTAAATAAAAAATAATTCAATGTATAAGGGCATTTTGGTCAGTTCACCTATAAAAATGGACGAAAATGAGTTATTTGTTAAATGGTTACAAACATCAGGGGGTATTTATAATTTTTTAAACAACGAAAAAGTATTTGTAATTATGTATAACGTGAGAAGAAGTAGATATAATTTATTCTTTTTTTAATGTAATAACCGATTAATGATGCATGAGACAGGAATTATTTCAAATGTACAAGAGAAGGATGCAGTGTGAAGAAAAGGGTGGAAAGGGATAGAGAGGACTCAAGCTATGTGATTACAACATATGAAGGAGTGCACAACCATGACACCCCTAACCCTACTTGTGTCCTCTATTCCACCCCACAACCATCTTCCCTTAATATTCATACCTCTTCTCTATAAATCCCTCTTTTTTTTTAAAAAAAAAAAAAAAGAAATTATTTTTGTACAAAAACCTAATTAATTACTCTACCCAATTCAAACATGGTGTTATTTATGTAATATTTTTATAATAAAAATACGATAAAGTAACTATAAACGATTTGTTCTGTCAAATAATTCATACTATATGGATTGTGGTTGAAAATGTAATTAGGGCTTCTTGAATATATGGTATTTGGGCTAGAATGCAGTGTTATTATTAATTGTTGGGTAAATTCAGTTACCTTTCCTGTAGTTTTTCATAATTATAAATACTTTCTCGTTATTTGAAAAATTACAAATAGTCCTGATTTTAGCATCCATCAAACAACGACCTCATTTCGTTTGTCTCCGCTATGTTTCATCAAAATTTTATGGTAAACTGGTCAATATGCCCTTTTAGATTATGAATTATAATTTTACATACTTTTTAGAAAAATATTTTTATGAACTAATATGTCATATGGATTATTTATTTCACCCACCACTTCAATTTTTTTAACATTTTTTTCAAACTTTCTTTTTTATAAAAAATTTAAGCAAAGATAAGTAGTAATTTTACATCACCACCTAGAGACCACATAACTATTTTTTATTTGAATGGGGTATTTATAATTTTCCAAACAACAATGAGATATCTATACTATCTATACTATTATATTAAGGGAGAGCACCTCTTTGGTGTCTCTCCCAAATTTGGTATGCGAATTTATTGTTTAAATATTGATTTATTTAATATTTGTTTATTATTATTCTCTTTTATCAACTTCTTATTTGTCTCTCACTTCTCAACTTCCCATTTTCTCTCTTATCAACTTCCACATTCCGTTTTCTTCACTCATTTTCTTTCATTAATTTCTTATGTTTTTTTTTCATACTTTTAATATTTTAGAATCTAATTTATTTAGTTTTATAAAAATTTAAATTAATTGTGCACACACATTTGAGTGTGCCATATTTACTTAGTATAGATAAATTTACGTCAAAGATTGAAAAAAACAGTTCAAACTAAATGGATGTCAAATAATGAAAAAAATGAAAATTAATAACCCAAAAGTGTCCAAATAAATAGAATAGATCTAATAGTAAATTATACTAACATTCCTTGAGTTAGGCCTAGATACACAAATGATTTTTGTCTTTTGTAAAATTATAGATAAATTCCGTTAGGGGATGTTAGTATAACGTACTTTAATAAGGGGTATTTGTGTAAATTTTTGTCATTGAATATGAGATGCGCTTGTAATTCAGTTATAACCTCGATAAGTGTATTGCAATTCTACAAAAGACATGAAGTGTTTGTGTATTTGGATCTAATATCAAGGAGTGCCAATATAATGTACCTAAATTTAAAGTTCTTGACTCCCGGTGTTCTCAATCCAAATCCGATCTGACTAAACTTAATGGTTGGATAACTTAAAATTATCGAAATAAACAGTTACGGAGACAAAAAAAAGAGATATTTGCAAAAGGTTAGATACCTCCCGTTTGCGTATTGTATACGTATTTTTTATAAATCACTAGTCGTCATAGCACACCACACCTGTGTGCATAAAAAGTATATATATATATATATATATTCATTTATGTTTTTAAAATATATTAAAAATAAAAATAAAATTTGTAAACTAATACATACATTTCAAAGAAAGAAAATGAAAGAAATATAGAAAAGAAAACCAACTTAAGGTCATTATTGGTACAATAAAAAATTGGTGTGATGGTGTCACAAACCGCATTTGTTAGTGTAAAATATCTTTTTTTTATATATACTAGCTGTTGTGGCACGCCGTCCCTGCGTGCATATAATAAATATTATTTTGCACTTTAAAATATATTGTTATTATAAATAAGAGCAAAATATAAATTATTACGTCACATTAAAAAATAAAAGAAAGAAAAAAATTAATTTATTAATTAGTGAAATTTTGGAAGTTAAATAAGTTGGTTATAGTATCGGTTGAAGGGCATATTTGGCCTCGTAAAAAATGGTGCAGCGGTGTAAGTAACCGCCACTTGTGAGTATGGAGAGGGTTTTCTTTATATAATAGTATAGATACTAGCTGATGTAGCACGCCGTCCCTGCGTGCATATAATACATATTTTTTTTATTTTAAAATATATTATTATTATTATTATAAATAAGAGCAAAATATAAACCTCTCAAATAAAACTTTGGAAGTTAAATAAGTTGGTTATATTATCGGTTGAAGGACATTTTTGACCTCACAAAAAATGGTGCAACAGTGTAAGTAATTGCCGTTTATGAGTGTAGAGGGAATTTTCTTTATATAATAGTATAGATTAGTATAGATTAGATCATACATGATAATACTATTATTTTATTTATGACATCATTGTTTGCACATCCATGAGCACGAGAAAAAGTTAGACTAAAGAGTTCAGCCCATTGAGCTAAGCCCAGTTTAACTGTTGGGCTGGGCCATACTGGTTTTGGGTTGCAGAAATATCCATCTTCTCGAAGGCCTAAACTTGCTATATCTGAACCAATTATACGTGACTATTTATTCTTGAAAATGGGCCTAAATAAAGTTTAGGCACACTTAAAAAATTTCAAGTTCAGATTGAGTTCAGTCAGTATAATTTAGAATTAATTATACTTAGATCCCCTTTAAGAATATAAAATTATATTTTTCCTTTGAAGAGTTTCAGGAGAATTACAATTTTTGGTCTTCATACTTGACCACTTATTCAATTTTGATCCTCATACTATAGCCCTCGACAATTTTAGCCCTCAAACTTGTCATTTTTTAACAATTTTAGTCCCTGCCATTACTTTGGACGTGAAACTTGACGGAAGTTGGAATTGGAGGGGAAAAAAAACCTCCCTTTCCCTCCAATTCCTTGCCTTCTTCATTATATATCTTCAATAATTCATTTTTCACTATTTTTGTTTGAGTAGAAGCTTTAGGAGAGAGAGATTTGAAGGAAAAAATGAGTTCAAGCTACAACAACTTTTCTTCTCAGTCTCAAAAACTCCTCAACAAATCAGCTTCCATTATTTTGCCACTATGGGTTTAAGCTTCTACTGTTAACATCATGTACTCCTCATAATCCAGATAGAAGATACCATGCTTGCCCAAATTATGGTGTAAGTTTTTTAAAATGCTCAACTTATTATATTAGACTTAATTTTGATTTTTCTGGTGATGTTTGTTTTATTTTTTTTTTATTTCAAAAAAGGGATATTGTGGATTTTTCGAATGGTGATATGATGAAAATTTATTAGGGTTTGGATGAAAAATTGTTGATGTTAACAAAATTTTTACATATTTTTTCTATTTATCCATCTTTCAACATTCTCCAAGTAATATTTTTTATATTTGTAAGTGGACAAATTTAATATATATTAAGTCAAAAGGGTGCAATTATAATAAAATATTATTGTCCCAAATTTTAGTTGATATGCACTAAAATATTGGTCTAAGCACAAAGTGCAAGGACTGAGGAAAGTCCATCGGAGTCTCAACCCAACATGAACGCCCAACAAGGCCCAAGAGAAACTTTGATCCAACCATGAAGAAGGGTCGGCTCAGCCCCTCCCCCCGAAGGAACTCCAAATCATGACCAAAACCAAGAGAAGGGTCCCAGTCAGGGCCCCTGATAGAAGACCCATAAATGGAGGCCAGACCACGTTGAGAAGTCCGGATAAAGGTCATCCGACCCTATCCTATTCAGGCAAGATCTCCTCAACTGTCTCCTACCTTTTAGGAGGCTTTCCCCTGTAGGACTCTAGGAGGATCGACAACGGACCCTCCAAGAGTCCTAAGCCTTTAAGAGTCCCTCCTGCCAGTGGATTCCTCCCTATAAATACCAACCTTCTTGGCTGGATTGGTAACGTTTTTTGTATTCTCTAAGCTCACGAATTCTTCTCTCAATCTACACTAAGCACACCTTATGCTCGTTTTACACAAATTCTTATTATTCGCTAATTTTGTTCTAGTTTATTCTCTCATAATTGCTTCCTGACTTGAGTGTCGGAGTGCTAGTATAGTTCTTGCAGGTCCTTTTTTCCGAACTTGCAGAAATCGAAGCCCGCTCTACTCAAGTTCAAGTAATCAACCGGACTGTTCTCTTTTAGCTCAAATCAATTAGCTCCTTCAATGGGAACACAGAACTAAGGCATGAGGATAATGAAAACCCCCAACAGCGGACTAGATAAGCAGAAGGCAACGAATGCCGCAGCTGACCCCAAGCGTTGTAGGTGGTGGCGGGAGTCCCTTTGCCACCTCTCCCGGACGGGGCGAGGTGGGACCTTCTGGTCCCTCTGACCCACTGTTAGACCCTCATCGTGACAACACCTCTTCGGACACCTCCTCGGATAGGTTGTCCCTAGGATTGATGGCGACCATCCACCAAATGATTACCTCGGCCATACGGACGCAACTAGCAGCAGTAACCTTAGCAATGGCTCAGACACCCTTGGTGGCCCCTCTGGCGGCCGAGGCTCTTAAGGGTAGCGACGAAGTACCCCCGGTCGAAGTTCCCTCTGAACCCCTTGTGGAGGACCTTGCTCCGCCTCCTCAGGTGCGGAATGAGGCTCCCCTTCCCATTGGGAGGCCCAGTTTAAGCATCTGCTGAAGAGCGTATAGGATGTCCAACGCCGGATGATGGGAGTCCCTCTTGAGGAGCAATGGAGCATTCCTTTTAGTGAGGAGGTTATGGCGGACGACCTTCCTCCAAACTATCGCACACCAACCATCGCGGATTACAATGGCATCACTGATCCACAAGAGCACCTATCTCGATTCGAGAATGCAACCCTTCTTCACAGGCACACAGACGGAATTAAATGCCAAATGTTTGTCATCACGTTCGTCCAGGCGGCACAAAAATGGTTCAATCAACTGCCGGCAGGCTCGGTGGAAAGCTTCCAGGAGTTTCAGTCACTGTTTCTCCACTAGTTCACCAATAGCCAGAAGCACTGCAAGACTCCCTCAATCTCTTTACTGTCCATGAGAAGGACTTTAAGTCTCTGAGGGACTATCTGCATTGGTTCAATACTACGGCCCTGGAGGTCCCCGCGACCACACAGGAGTCAAGGCGAGTGCCTTTTCTCAAGGACTTCGGGACAGGGACTTTTAAAGTCCCTGGCCAAGAAGCCGGTGCCAGATTTCGGTAGCCTTTTGGATAGAGCAACTAAGTACATCAACACGGAGGAGGCGCAAGCTTCCAAAAAGGAAAGTCGATGAGAAAAGAGAAAAGAAACCCGCAAAAAGGGGGCTATCAAGAAGGGCCACACTAAGGGGTGGGACCGGAAGCTCCTTTTCCAAAGGAGCCATCCTGTTTACACCCCTCTCAACGCTCTAATTACCCAGCCGCTTATGACGGTAGAAGGAAAGGTCTGCTTATGCGACCCCGGGGTGCCCGGAAGGGCCTACACGACCTAAATCCAACAAGTTTTGTCGATTTCATAATGACTAAGGACACACTACGAAAGAGTGTCGTCATTTGAAGTACGAAATTGAACAGGTTATCCAAAATGGATATCTATAGGATTTTGTATGCAGAGAAATTCTCAAGACACCGGTCGCTACAAAAAGAAGGATCAACCCCAGGGAAAAGTTTCGGTGGAGTCCAGCCCTGAGCCCCCCAGGGTTGAAGGGCGAAAACACGCCTCTTCAGGACATGGAGAGGACCCTAACCTCCCCCGAACGGTGGTCATTCGTATGATCGTGGGAGGGCTTATGGGATGAGACTTCTAGAGGGCCCGGAGGACATTGATTCAGGAGGTAATCAACGTGCCTCCCGACTAGGCACACCTGTCGGGCGCGCGCGCGCAGGCACCTCTGTCTGTGTGCGCGCGCGCCTAGCGGCGCTGCCTAGTGTCCGTCCGCGTGCGGACTCTCTGCCCGCATCCGTGCGCGCGCGCACGCAGACGAAGGAGGCGCCGCCCTGCGCGCGGCCACCCTGGCCGCGCGACCGGGCTCGCAGACTGCCTGCACGCTGGCCGTGGCGTGCGCACGCGGGCTCCCCTGCCCGTCTGCGTGCGCACCAGGCCAGCGGCCTGTCTAAGGCCCGGCCGCGCTGCCTGCCTAGATAGCAGCGCGCGGCCCTGCGCGTCCAGCTGGGCGGCCGCGCGCAGGCTTCCCTTGCCTACGCGCGTCTGCCCTGCCTGCAGCGAACGACTGCGCGCGGCCAGCCTCTGGCTGGTCGGCTGCGGCGTTCCTTCGTTTTTTCCGTTCAATTTCCACCCCGTTTCCAAGAAAAATAGAAGATACCAAATATGCAAAAATCACACAAATTAAAAGCAATAAAACGACATGCTTCAATAATCAAGAATTAATTAAAACATGCCAAAACACGTTTCATGCTTAAAACGCACATAAAATCCTAGGCCTATACACCGAACCGGGCTCTGATACCACTGAAAGATTGTGGATCGTCCCGAGAAAATAGCGCGAATGCGGAAGCGCGGTATAAAATAAAATTGTGGAATTAAAACATGCTTTAATAGAAATTAAAGAACACGCTCAAGGGGTGTGCCCTTGAGATTCCCGGGTGTTCGGTGTATCTCATGACATAAACAACATACAATAATCATGGAGGCCATAGGATTGAAAAATAAAGAGGGACGAAAATCTTAAAACGAGACCTACCCGTTGTCGTTTTCGTCTTCAACGCCTACTCGCGTTGTTCCCCGTTTTGCACCAAGACCTCGTTCTTGAGATCCTCCAAATCGTGACACACGATCCACCCACGTATTCTTGCACGTTGTGCTAGCAACGAACAAGTATTATTTTGGAGAGGATAGATCGACCACGCGTTATGAATTAACGGGATCGATCTTCCTTAGTTCAATTGTTCCAAGAACAAAAGAACAAGAAAAATAATATTTTCTTGGTGAGAGAGAGAGAGGGGCGGACGAGAGAGGTGAGGAGAGAGTGTGTGTTGTGTGTGTGTTTTCAAGAATCATCATCCTCCAATTGTAGGAGGCTAGGGGTTAATATATAGGGGAGGAGTTTAATCCTCTTCAAACTCCAACTCTAAGAACTCTATTTTGACTAGGATTTTGACCTAGTCAAAGTCCTCGTCAAAGTAGCATTTGACCAAGTCAAATCAATACTAGCCATCCATCTCTCCTTTCCATCTCAACCGTTGATTTAATTTAATGGAATATTTAAAACCTATTTAAATATTTCAAGAGGCCAAATAAATATAAATATTTATTTTAAGCCCATTAAATAAATTCCCTTAATAAATCTAATTTATTAATTTAATTCCTTTTATCAAATAGAAGGAATTAATTCTCCAAGAAAATAAAGGACCCGATTAAATCCAATTTAATCATTCCTATTCTCCAATATTTAATTCTAAATTAAATACTAAATGTGTGTGTGGATAGTGTGTGACTCTTTAGGTTCACATGTCAGCTAGACTTGGTCGGATTTCTAGAATCCGTCCGTTACCATGGGTGGCCATCTAGCAATGGTCCATGGCACTAGGACTAGGTGAAATATTCGGGGATGAACATTTAGGTTATAACAGTACACTTGTCCTTCTATCTACGGTCTCACCACTTAGGGTCTAGGGCACGGAAAATGTAGGTACCCATTTTGGACCTAAGTGTCGGTCTGTTCTTACTAAACGCCGCAAGGGAATCCTTCCCTTCTGTTCAGTTACTCTAGCCACAGATTTTAGGGACAAGACACAGAGCATACGTGAGACTCAACTGTCAATGCCTTTTGACAGGAGACAGATCATTTCTTTGAAACTACTGTCACTCTGTATATCAGAGCTGCACTAGACATGGCTTATGACTACTCAAGTGCTTCTTGGCAATCTCTCACCATATCTAAGATACAGACCTGACATACAGGTAAACTCAGCAGTTCCTCAAGTCAAAGGACTTGACCTGTACCGTTGGAACCGGGAACACACGTCATACCTTGCTAACCCTCAGTCAGCTGCTTCCTAAGAGGCTAACCCACTAACACTGCTTAGACGACCTTCGTCACCCGTCGATGAAACACGACAACAGATGCTTAGTGCAAGTCTCAAAGGGAATCTCGATACCCATTTTCGAGATTCCTTGACTTGGAGATTTCCGGACTGATTCAGCAAGACTGATTTCATGGACCTACCTCCAAGCGTAGTCCCAGTCCCCGAAATAGATTCTCAGTCCGTGGGTTTTGTTTGCGTAGCGAACAGATATGTAAAAAGCAAGTAGAAGTGAACGCAAACAAAGTAATGCCATATGAATTTCACTTCTTTATTCATAAATGATTTATCAAAACACACTGAAATTGTCTAGACATAGGTTACATTTTCTTGCCAAGATTGGCTACATGGTCACCTATTCTAACAAATGCTATGTGGAGGCCATACACACAGGTCAAAAGCGGGGGGGAGGGGGGCATAGATTGCCCCCAGAAGAGTCTCGTAAGAGACAAAGAAGAGACCCCTCCGAGGAGAGAGAGGAAAGGGAGCGCGGATCCCCCTAGGGGAGATTGCTCATGATAAAGAAGATCACCCCAAGGTCCAACGTGCAGAAGAATTGCTCGCCGTTGAGCTATGCCCGGAAAATCCTGGCAAGAAAGCTCGAATAGGGTTCTAGTTAAAGGATCTCTCAAGGAGGACTTGATACAATTCCTCCAGCGTAACATGAATATATATGCTTGGTCCCCTCAGGACTTGCAAGGGATAAACTTAAAAGTCATAATGTACCACCTCAATATTGATTAATCCCTCTATGAAGCCGGTGAAACAAAAGAAGAGACACTTCCGCCAGGATAAAGACAAGATCATGGAAGCTGAGATAGAAAAGTTGGTAGAGGCCGGCCACATATGGGAAGTTCAATTCCCAAAATGGCACTCCAACGTAGTACTTGTCCTAAATCTAGGGGAAAGTGGAGGATGTGCGTTGACTTTTGTCATTTCGATAAGGATTGCTCGGAGGATTTCTACCCTCTCCCTTGCATTGCCAACTAGTGGATTCCACCTCAGGGTGTGAACTCCTAAGCATGATGGATGCATCGTAGGGGTATGACCCGATCATTTTGGCTTCGAAAGACCATAAGAGAATTAGCTTCATTACATTAGCAGGAACCTTCTGCTAGGTAGTCATGTTGTTTGGCCTAAAAAAATGCGGGGGGCACATAGCAATGCCTAGTGGACAAGATATTATGTCCCCAACTAAGAAATATTGAAGTATATGTATACGATATGCTTGTAAAAAGCAAAAAAGCAAGTGATCACATAGAAACATTTGTAGTCTTTTGGAAGTATCTCTTAAAGCTCAACCCCTCCAAATACGCATTTGGCGTATTGGGAGGACGTTTTCTGGGATTCATGCTGACCGAGAGGGGGATAGAAACTAATCCCCAAAATCACATCAGTCTTGGATATGAAGGTTCTTACCTACGTCAACAAGGCACAACGCCTCACCGGGAGAATAGGCCCACTTAGTTGCTTCATAGCTAAGTCAACGAAGAAAAGGTTACCCTTTTTTAAAGTATTGAGAAAGGCCAGAAATTTCGAGTAGGGAGAAGAGTGCTATAAAGCCTTTGAAAACTCACAAAATACTTGGTCGGCCTCCCTCTACTGGTAAAACCTTCACTATGAGACACATTATACGTCTACCTGACGGCCATACCTCGGGCGGTGTTTCGTCCTCCTTCGGGAGGAAAATGGGCATTAATTGACCATTTACTATGTCAGCAAAGTTCTTAATGAAACGAAAGGCCGGTACAACTTTATTGAGAAGATAGCTTTCGCGGTGGTGGTAACTGCTTGGAGGCTGCGCCCTTACTTTTGGTTTTACCCAGTAGGGGTTCGCACCAATCACCCCCTCAAGCAAGTCCTTGGAAAGACGGACACATCAGGATGGCTAATCAAGTGGGCCACACAGCTCAGCGAGTATGATATCTCGTACCTTCCTCGAACAGCTATCAGGGCTCAAGCCTTTATTGATTTCATGTCAGAAACTATGTCTTCTCCCCCTAGCATGGAGACATGTTGTTGCACGTGGATGGATACTCCATGGCCCAATGAAGTGGAGCAGGGGTGGTCATCACCTTTCTCGAAGGGGTATATCTAGAGTTTACAATCAAATTTGGATCCAAAGCTTCTAACAACAAAGCAGAATACGAAACCGTCGCTTTGGGCATGCGAATGACTTGGGAAGCCGAGGCCCGACGCTTGGTGGCCTACTCTGGTTCCCAACTTATTTTTAAACAAACTGAAGGAGTCTACAAAGCCAAGGAGGATCGCATGATACCTCCAAAGGATAGAGGAATGGAAGGCAAAGTTTGACACCTTCCAGCTCATCCAAATCCCTCAAGAAGAAAATAACAAGTTTAATTATCTGTCGAAGTTGGCCAAGACCATGGACGATTATCGAACTAGGCAGATAACAATACAACATTCATCGAAGCCCGGCTCCTCTCTAGAGGTACAAGCTATATTCCTCTAGGGGTATTGAAGGCAACTGATCCTAGACTGGTTGAAGGAAGGCCGTCTTCCCCCAGACGGGTGGGAGGTTGTCCGTTTAAGCAAGCGAGTCGTTCGATTTCTCATAATGGGCGATACACTTTACAAGAAGTCTTTTACACACCCTTTTTGAGATGTCTATCATGAGAATAGGGGACACACGTCCTCAAAGAAATCCATGGGGGATGTTGTGGGATCACACATAGGGGCGTTGGCCCTGACCAATAAAGCCCTACGAGCTTGTTACTTTTGGCCCATGATGAAACAAGATGCCAAGACATTAGTGAGATAATGTGTGAGGTGCCAAAAGCATGCCTCCTTAATATATCAGCCTGCCGAGCCACTAACTACACTAGTAGCTCCATGTCCCTTTGCCCAATGGGTAATGGATATTGTGGGGCTATTTTCCATGGCACCCTGGGAAAGGAGATTCTTGTTGGTAGCCATTGATTATTTCACAAAATGGGTGAAAAGTGAACCTCTATCCCGTATCACTGAGGGGGGAAGTCATGAAGTTCCTCTAGAAAAATATGATCGCTTTGGGCTCCCCAAAAAAATCATCTCAGAAAACGGACAATAATTCCAAGGAAACAGAATTCAAAACTGGTGCAAAGGGTTGCGGATCAAGCAGAGATTTATCTCTGTAGCACACCCTCAAGACAACGGTCAAGTCGAGGTCACTAATTACACCCTCTTATAAATTATCAAGAGAAGGGTCAATAAGGATGATGGAAATTGGGCCGAAAAACTTACCAGTGTCCTCTGGGCCTATCAAACTACACCTAGAAACTCCACAGGCGAAAGCCCTTTCTTTCTAGTATACGACACTGATGCTGTAATACCGGCCGAAATATGCATGCCCTCTCACCGGGTAGTGTGTTATACAGATGACAACAATAACAATTTGCTCAAAGAGAACCTCGATTTCATTGAGGAACTCCGGGAAAAAGCTTTCCTTCACACGCAATGATATAAAAGCATAGTGATTAATGTATATAACAAGAGAGTAAAGCCTTGCGAATTTCAAGTTGGGGACTTGGTACTCTGGAAGGTGGAAGCATCAAAATCGGTGGGCAAGCTATATCCCACTTGGGAAGGACCCTACAAAATTAGGGAAATATTGGGCAACGGAGCCTCGCGCATGGAATATACACAACTTTAACAGTTTCTTCACTTAATTCCTGCTCTCTCCAAGCAGGACTTCTCAGAAAGATATTTTTCTGCCCCCTGACACGCACCTTTTGAAGAATAACTCCTGTCCCTCTAGGCAAAACTCCTCAAAAGGGCATCTTCCTGCCCCCTGATAGGCACCTTCACAAAAATGAGTCCGACCTCCCAGACAGGACTCCTCATAAAGAAATTCTTATATCCCGCTGAGCCCAAAACCTTCTCAGAAATAAACCCTACTTCCGAGTAGGATAAAAAGGTAAGATCCTTCTTACAAAAGGTTACTTTCACAAATTACTCCCTTTAAGGGAAGTTTTAAGTGTTTACTTCTTGCTCTTAGCAAGGAGGCGTTCAAAGAAGCCCTGTTTCCTAACAGGCATTCTCAAACTCAGGCCCTGTTCCTTTGCACACACTCTCTTAAGAAACAAGCCCTGCTACACTATAGGCATTCTCTAAAGAAATAAACCCTATTTTTAACAAGCATCATTCTCAAAGAAAAGAAATAAAGCCCTGTTCACATTCAGGCACCTCCATAGCTCTTCCTGGAGATTGGAAGTCAAAGTCCTAGAAAAGGTATTCTTAAACTTATTCCCTCCAAAAAATCATCATACATTCGCAGGTTCATAAGAAACACATATAGGGCAGCAAGCCCTCATCACCAAACAAACATGGAAGCACAACATGAAGAAAGCAAAGCATATTATAAAAGACCCCCTCTGGGCAAACGGGTCCATAGAGAGGGGGAGGTAGAAGCATCATTCAAAAAGTAGAAAAATAAAATTGTTTAATACCCGTATATTAGGGGGGAAAGCAGGAAAAAACATAAAATCATTTTAGGAAAGGGAGGTTACAATTAGTCATCATTCCCCACAACGGGTCTTCTCTCACTCCTTTTGCGGCTTCAACTCAGGGGGAAGGGGGACATCAGCAACAGGCTCATCAGAAGGAGTCAAGGTTTGCTCCGGGGCTGGCCCTCCGAGGCCTTCACTATTGGTTCCATTGGCTAAAGGGCTTAGACTTCTTCCATCACTGTCCCTAGCAGATGATCTAGCTCTTCATCTAAAATGAATTTACCGACTATGTCATTTAACATCTGAAAATTTCAGTCAAGAGAGCAATTGAGTAGCCTTTTTACCTAGATCAACTGAGGGAGACTCGACTTTTAGCGAGGGAGGCGCAAAAGGATTTGGGGCGTTTTTTAGAACCACCTCAAAATCCAGAAAGGAAGAATCTGCCGCCTCTGGAGGATACCCCTGGGCCGCAAACAGTACCTGGCAGGACTGGAAGTTATACCACATAAATGGCCCCGCGATCCTAGCCACCTCTAATCCTTGAACTTTTTGTACTCTCAGAGGCGGCTCTCCTAATAGGAAGCCAAGAGTTGCTTCCCTTATTGAGAATGGGGAAGTCTAGGCGAGCCTGGTCTGTTGTCTTCCTTAAGGCATCCGACTGTTCCTTCGTTAGGGCTAGAAAATCCTGCTGGATCCTCTTCCTGTCCTTCTCAGCCTACTGGTACTTCCCCGAGGAATCCTTCCTATCATCCTTCATTTTCACCAAGTCAGAGGCCAGCCGCTCCACATGCTCCTCAAGCCTCTTCCTCTGTCCATTAACAAGAGGGGGAGGGGCATCTCCATGGGACGACTTAGCAGCTCCCCAACTATGGTGGCCACCTATAAAAAAGTGGCAAAGAGCTCAGAACAGGAAACAGAATCGCACCGCACACCCCGGAAGTGGTACAAGCAATCGTACCCTGGAAGTATAGCAGGAAAGTGTGCCAGCTAAGTGCTCCTTAGAAGCAGAGGCCAGCGTACGCCTGTCATTGGGAAGCACCATTCCCCTCAAAAGTTCCGGGAAGAGCCTTGGCTCTACCTCATTCTCCTTCATCACAGACTGGTGGGTGTACACTCCCCAATCAGGAATGAATCATTGGCGACGGGGAGAAGAGCCCCCAGGAGCAGGAGGAGAGGGCACTGCAGTGGAACAAGTGACCACCCTCAAGGAGTTCCCAGAAGGAGGCTGGCTAGGTTAGACTAGGGAGCTCCCCTTTACCCTCTTAGAAGACCTTCCTTGGTGGTGGTGGGGGGGGGGGGGGCAGTTCTCTTCCTTTTTGAGTCGCCTGGAGTCCCTCGGGGTCCGGGCCGCCAATGGATTCCCCTCTAGACTGCCTTGAGCGTTGTCCCACAAAAGCTTGTCAAACATGATTTTGTTTTATGAAAAGAACATATTGGGATCAGTTGCACAGAAATACCAAAGAATAAATCATTAAAGCTCTAAGAAGAAAAGCAAAGAGTACCTAGGGGCTCCTCCAGAAAGACCTCTTTGGGAGTCAACTCAAACCAAAAGAGAAGCCTCTTCTCTACCAGATCTCGGATGTCGTAGGGGTTGCTGCTATTCACGTCCTCTAAAAGGGATAAGAAGGCATCCAATATGTCTTTCGTTGAGAAGGAGCTAGCAGGGGAAGCTCATTGACCCACTTACAAGGGAAGGACCAGGGTGTAGGAAGACGAACAAAGAAGAAGGTGCCCCTTCAATATTTGGGGGCTCTAGAGGCAGGCAAAAAAACGAACTCCCTATCAGAAGAAGAAGTGGAAAACCATAGGCTCAGACTTTTTCAGTTGAAAGCAAAAGAAAAATCTTTTTTCAGTGGCAGACGCATTGTTATACATCAGAACCATGACAACGCTGGCAAGAAGACAGAAGGAGTTGGGTGAAAACTGATTCAAAGGAATCATAAATAACCTAGACATGACCTGGTAAAAGGGAGGAATAGGAAAGCGAACGTCGAACTTCAATTGGGCCAGAAAAAAACACAAACACCCCTGCGAAGGGCATTCCGACAAACTGTTCGGACAAGGCACATAAATAATGAAGTCGAGAGGAATCCCATATTCCTCCCCCCACCTACGGACGTCAGCAGCCTGGGAGAAGGAGGGATTCTCCACCAGGGCTGGGCTCGCCCTATCTCCTCCTCTTCCTCCTCTGAGGGTTCGTCCTTCTCCCTGCCAGGAGAAGATCCATCCTCCTCATTTTCCTCAGACAAACTTTCTCCCTTAACTCCCGCCGGTAAACCCTCATCCTCCTCTTCTTATCCCTCAACTCCCTTTGAAAAACCTTCGTCCTCTTCTTCCTTATCGATTAATCGTCGGGAAGCTCGATAAAAATTTCTTAATCTCCACCTCCGGCCACTTCAAAAGGACGATGAGCCAGGGCCCACGCCCAGGAGGCCTCTAAGGGATCATCCCTCATAGCCCTCTCGCCCATACAATGAATAGGTTCATCCGAAGGATTAAAAAAAATATATTGGTTGAAAAACTCAACAGAAAGCCCAAAGAAAAAGGAGGTCAGACTTGTGAAGGTGGTAGAAGATGAATGAAGAGTGTATAAGCACCAGTTCCTCAGAAGACGTGTGAAGGGGAAGAATGGAGTGAGGAGAGGGTAACAATGCAGTTGAGGGAGAAAGAAGGAGAAAAACTGCAGTTATCTCAAAAGCGTGCCCGTAACCGTCCGTTATTGGGCGATTACCAAAAAATAGGAGTAATCGACGAGGACGGTTATCAATAACCACCCCCCACGTCAGGCGAGTGGGCTTCACGTGCCCAATCCCCGAGAGAGCTTATCTCTAATCCTGCCATAATGACAGCCCTAGCCATTATGACAAGTCTGACACGAGGCTTTCGTAGCCTAAGAAGTTTGTTTCACTTGCCGTCGTGCCGAAGGATGAGTGTTCCAGACCTTCTACATAAGACAGAAAGACACGCTCCGACTCCCCCAAGGATTTCTACTATAAGGGGGAGTGAAGATGCTCCCTCCTCCTTAGAGTGGGGGGGACTGATTGATATGAACTAAAATAGTGACCCAAGCACACAGCCCAGAGACTGAGGAAAGTCCATCGAAGCCTTAGCCTAACATGAAGGCCGAACTACCCTAGGACAAGGCCTAAGAAAAACTTTGATTCAACCCAGAAGAAGGACCAGATCAGCACCTCCTCCTCCAGAGGAAGTCTAGACCATGCTCAAAATCGGGAGAAAGGGCCTAGTCGGGTCCATTGACGATAGGTCCATAAAGGGAGGTGCGGCTCCGCTGAAATGTCCAAATAAGGGTCATCGTCTTATCCTTATTCAGACCAGATCTCCTCAACTGCCTCCTACCTTTTAGGAGGCCTTGCCTTGTAGGACTCTAGGAGGGTCGGCAACTGACCTCCGAGAGCCCCAAGCCTTCAAGAGTCCCTCATGCCAGTGGATTCCCCATATAAATACCAGCCTTCTTGGCTGGATTGGTAATATTTTTCTACTCTCTAAGCTCATGAATTCTTATCTCAATCTACACTAAGCACACTTTATGCTCGTTTTACACAATTCTTATTATTCTCTCATTTTGTTCAAGTTTATTCTTTTTCTTCCTTTAAGGCCTAGTTCTATGCTCGTGGCCTAGTTCTATGCTCGTTCTCACTGAGAATGAGAAAGATTTTTTATATAGTATAGGACAGATGATAGGCAGGGATCACAGACGAGATCTATAACAGTTAATTCGCAGAAAGTTAAATTCGTCCCTCTAAGAATCAAGGCATCTATGTTGGACATCCCCACTTACGATAAAAAATTGGAAATGCTCGACCATAGGGATAAGAGTTTCCTCCGGATTGAGCAAAGGAATGGAAGCAAGAACATCCATCCTAAGGTCACAAGGAAGAATCTTAAGTAGCGGTATCTCACATTGTTTACTGACTTGAGCGTCGGAGTGCTAACGTTGTTTTTGCAGGTCTCTCTTTCCAAATTTGCAGAAAGCGAAGCCCACTCTAATCAAGTCCAAGTAATCAACTGGACTGAGCTCTTTTAGTTCACATCAATAACCATCGGATAGAAAATAGTCTTTGATAAATGAAAAGCACTAGATAATTTTTAGGGAAAAATGCAATTTTGGTCTAGCAACTTAAGGGCGGTGGCACTCTTGGTCCAGGGCTATTTAGAAATAGCATTTGAGAACATTATGTTTTAAAAAATGGCAATTTACACCCAAATTGCCCTAATTTCTCCAGAATTTGGCATGTCCCACGCACGTGACCCCCAATAATTGGGGATTTTTATTTCTCCCGCCAACTTAGCCAACGTGGACGATTTATCTCTGGAAGAAGCAAGCTGACATGTTAAAATTAAACATGTCAGCTTGCCACATACCAAAATCCCTCCATGTCAGCATACTTTTGGGAGGAAAATCGCAGCCAAGCCCTAAATCACAAAAGTGCTCTCCTCAGTCAAAATCCCTAAATCCTAAAAGTGCCCTACCTGCGTTTTTTTGTCCGTAGCTTCAAGGAGAAGAAGATTGAAGTCAATACTGAAGGGAGTTGCGAGCTGAAGATGATGATTCATCGTAGTGACAACCCATACCGTACACAAATCCTTTTACCCTAAAACTCTCTGTATTGGTTTGCTTTGAAAAGAACTGGTATACAATGTTTTTGCTTTTGGACCACAAAAATCTCTTTTTATGTATTAGGTTATCTTTTGTTTATATTTTATTGATGGAGATCTGATGATTGTTGGTATTTGTTTAATGCTTTACTGGTCGCCCCATGTGAAGAATCTCACCTTTTTGACTGTTGTGTTGTATTTTTTTGTACGAGACATGTGGGGTAGTGGAATATATTTTATTGAGTGTTGTGTTGTTGTGTGTTATGAACTTATTAATTTAGTTTTTTTTTGTCTTTAATTCATTTCTTAACAAATCCTGATATTCCAAGCATTACGGTAGATTTTTACTATGGTGGTGCGGGTAGAAACATGCCTGTAGCTAACTACATTGGTGGGAAAGTTAAAAAATTTGACTATGTAAATGCAACTCTCATGAACAAGCAAAGTCTGGACCAAATGTCTGAAAAATGTAGATTATCTGGGGAGGGATTAAGGTACTATATTATTATGAATGGTGGCTTTAAGTTGTTGTTTAGTGATGAAGACATCAAAGAACAAGCTTTGAGGCATGTGGTCAGTAGGGAAATTAAGATATATGTTGAGAAAGATCATATAAGACCTGAGGAGATTGCTGTAGAATGTGATGAAAATGTGAATAATGTCAAGAAAAAATAAAAGAGGAATGGCAAGGGTAAAGGCAAGGGTAAAGGCAAGGGGTAAAGACAAAGGTAAAGGCAAGGGTAAGGGTAAGAAACTGGTGGATGAAGATGATGCAGATAAGCCTGAGGATGTCGATGAGCCTGAGGATGTGGGGTTAAATGCTACAGAAAATGAGGAAAACATGGATGTTGGGGTACATAATGTTGAGGAAAACAGGGATGTTGGGGTACGTAATGTTGAGGAAAACATGGATGTTGGGGTAGATGATGCCTTAGAGAGTGAGTATGACATGGGGGATGACATGCAATCTCCTGGACTTGAGCAGATACAATTGGATGCTCCATTTTCAAAGGTCAGTGTATCTCAAACCCCCTAAGTTATATATTTTGATAACATGTGTTAATTTATGATAACATGTGTACTTTGCATCTATTTTTTACTAAACCAGGATCAACAAGGATCATCATCCTCCAACAATCCTAGAAAAAGAAAACATTGCATCTATGAAGACCCAAATAGAGTAAGTTACCATGTTTTAATGTTTATGTTTGTTGTACTATTCATATAATGAGAACATAATATATTGTAGCTTTTGCAGGCTAATCTCAATGTTTCAGAATCTGAAGTAAATGGCCAACAACCTATTTTACCTCCAGTCAATCAGGGAGTACCTCATGAAGACATTGAAGTTGGTGCTGCAGCAGATATAATTACTGAACCTGGACCTTCAATTCTGACTCAACCAGGTTCATTGACTCAACCAACTGTCCAGGGGCCATCAATGTATGAACAGTTACAGATGGCCCACACAAACATGGCTGTCCAGCCACAAGTGGTATTGCAGCCAAGACTGAACATCAGGGCACCCCCTATGAGTGGAACAAGTTTCATGCCATGTTTCTCAATCAGACCAGCTCAACCAGTTCCCAAGGCCATCATTAAGGAGAATGGACAAGTTTGTGGCTCTTTCAGATTTTCCAAGGACTCAACCATCTGGAGCTCAAAAGAAAAAATAGATGTGTTTGTGACTGATAATGCTTTTGGTGTTTTGCACTTTCAAATTGTAGACTATTGCACTTTTAGTTCAAGCACTATTTCTGGGATGAAACATGAAGTTTGTAGTATGTTAGGTTTTGATGAAATGTTGTTCATTTCATATCCAGAAAACACTTATGGTGTAATGTGACTACAGTTGAATGTGATTAATGTGAAAGATCGGTCTTTTTTGTTTAATTCATGATGGATATTTTGAATTTTATTAAATTGCATCTTCCTTGTTGTAGTCATTTTATTTACCAGATATTAACTGCACTAGAAATAATAATTAAAACCAAATAATGTTCTGGGAATTATATTGCATTAAAACTTAAATACAAATTACATTTCAAACTGAAATTGCACAATGCAACACTTCAGTACTATATACATCTTCAGGCACAAATTACACTTCACCTACCCAACTAACAGATCACATTTCCAGCTTGCCACCAATCATCTTTATCTTCAAGCTTTTGTAACCATTTCCATCCTTTTTCAAGCAGCATCCAAAGCATCCCCAGAAGCAAAGTGAACATACACAAATTAAAAAAAAAAAAAAAAAACAGCTTCAATAATCTTCTTTTAGACCCTTTCAGCTTCAGAATTTCTTCTTCCATTTGATTTTCTTCCTCAATAATCCTAGAATCAGTGCTCGTGCCCTCTACACATAGGAGGGTCTTCCCAACCAAAAAATCCATACCCACCCCTCTACAACCACAAGAAAACTTCAAAACTTTGAAATATTTCAATCAAAAGGAAAAAAAAAAAAAAAAAGCAAAGTAAACTCACATTATAATTTCTGCATGAAAGAAATCGCCTTCCTGGATTCACATCAGTCCAAGAAGTGCGCAACATTGCCTTCTTCCCACAATCGCAATCAATGTTGCT
This sequence comes from Sesamum alatum, assembly GCA_034509735.1. Taxonomy (NCBI): domain Eukaryota; kingdom Viridiplantae; phylum Streptophyta; class Magnoliopsida; order Lamiales; family Pedaliaceae; genus Sesamum; species Sesamum alatum. Next base: position 26,534,045 of record JACGWO010000010.1, on the reverse strand, counting down.
AGTCACGGTGGACATCTTCCAAAAGTTGTAGAATTTCACCTTCGCCGATCTTCTGTTTGCTCTACAAATTAGGGTTCTTCATCATCTAATTTGGGATTAAATATAAAGCTGAGGGCTTGGCTGCGATTTTTCCCCCAAAAGTATGCTGACATGGAGGGCTTATTTTACATTTAATCCAACTTATATTGGCCATGTTGATGTGGCAAGCTGACATGTTTTATTTTAACATGTCAGCTTGCCACGTCATCTTCTTCCAAAGATAAATCGGCTACGTTGGCTAAGTTGGCCGGAGAAATAAAAATCCCCAATTTTTGGGGGTCACGTGCGTGGGGCATGCCAAATTCCGGCGAAATTAGGATAATTTCGGTGTAAATTGCCATTTTTTAAAACATAATATCCTGAAATGCTATTTCTAAATAGCCCTGGACCAAGAGTGTTACCACCCCTAAGTTGCTAGACCAAAATTGTATCTTTTTCCTATTTTTTATAATTTTTATTTTTATTTTCTATATATGAGATAAGGTCACCAATCCAAACATAACGTAATTGTATATTTAGTACGACATAAATAATATCGTTTTCCCTCAAATTATTTTCTTCAATTGTATTATTTCTCATATCTTTTCGCTGACCCCTTTTTTCTTTTTATTTTCTATTTGTTCTTCATCATATTATTTTATATAATAAATAAATAAATTCAATAATTTGGAATTGTTTTTGGAACAGAAACAATTTTGAAAAATATACTCAAACAGGTGAAATTACACTTTTAGTCATATAGGATAAGGAGTTCAATGTTTTTACTTTTTAGTCATATGTTTTGCGAAATATGGTCCCAAAACAAGCGAAACTTGATATATTTAGTCATATGCTTTACGAAATTTTCAAAATAATCCAAAAATTGAGAAAACTCAACACATTTAGTCTCATGTCTAAGTTTTCATAGAAAAAAAAATATAGGGCAATGACACGTACAATGTGCGTATCTATCAGCTGTATAGGCAGCCAAGTTAACGGGCATACGCATTGCATGTGTCCTTACCACTTTTTTGACAAAAATTTGAATATGTGACTAAATATGCCCGCTTTTTTCAATTTTGAGATCATTTTAAAAATCTCGTAAAATAGAGAACTAAATACGTCGAATTTTTTTAATTTTGAATGTTTTAAAATTCATTAAAATAAAGGACTTATAATAGTTCAACCCCTGTGCTAAGGCCCCATTTACTTTGAGGACATAATTAAACGAGTGATAGAATTATTTTGAACTAAATGAATGATAAAAAAGCCCTGTATAAATTGTACGGTGTTTACTTACATGTAGTACTAAATTTTGATAAAATATGTGAAGTGTTTACTTTGTTGTATTTACTTGTATTGGGTGGTAAAATTACCCATTAGCCCTTCATGGACTTTACCTCTTGTCTTATTTGAGGGTAACATAGACTTTTGCCACCTGCATTTATTGTTGTACAAATCACATGATAACTTATAACACCACCTTTGGTGGTATAAGTTATACAAGTGTAACAGTAATTAGTACAAGGCCCTGTAATTGTACAGGGCCCCCATATATGAAAGTAAACAATATATTATCCTATACTAATTTTCTTATTCAAGCTAATACCTCAAAGTAAACGGGCCCTAAAAGTATAATTTTACTTCATATTACATTTTCTACTCTTTTTCATTTGGATTAATCTCGTTTTGCGTACACGTCAGAATTTAGCAACTACTAAAGTCGCAATCCCAAATAGTAGCTGAACAGTCCGAACCCCAACCGTACAAACTGTCGATCGATCCTACAGCGCGTGCCATTGCTGTTCATGGCCTGAGCAATCCCATCTCAGATCACTCCTCTTGATCTCTGAGATTTTTCACATACTGAAAGCCGATAACCCGTCAGATTTCTCAAGGAAATAGAAGATTATCATCTGCCGAAGCTATATTCTTTCAGATCTTAGTTTGCCTGTTTGCGCACTTAAGAACACAAGCCAAATTTTGGACTGATTTCTTAGCAGTATTAAGTTGAAGAAGTGGGGAGTTTTGAACATATATTCAGATTTGATGTGATTCTTTTGAAATTTTTGCAAGACCGGCCCATTTCGATTCGTATGGAGGTTCGCAATGCTGGGTTCTTGGGATTGAATTTGTTCTTGGTGTGACATGGGTTTTGGGTTGGAATCTGAAAGACCCAATTTGAGGAAATGCTGTTTGTCGTGGAGATTTAGTTTATTTCTGGATGGGACTTGAGGTAGCACTGAGTTGAATAAATTTTGGGTATTTTCTAAATTCGTTTCTGTTGAAGGAGATAGTTTACTGTTCTGGAGGGGGAAGAAAAATGTTTTGGAGGGAAAGGGAAAAGGAGAGCAAAGAGCAGAATGGTGGCCCTCCAGTTGGGCAGATCAGGGTGCTTGTTGTTGGAGACTCAGGTAATTCAATGGTGTTTCACAGATCTTATGTTGTCCTTGTTCTTGTTCATTAATATTTTCTTGAGTGTCTAGTTGGCTTTTAAGATTATCTTGTCAATTATGTTATAGCTTGGTTAGGATACTTTTAAGTTGGTCGATGTATTAGTGGTAGCATTGAGAGTTGTTGCAATGAGGTTTATGTTAATGTGTTGTGGGTTTAAAGGAAAATTATGTGCCTTTTTCAAGAGCCGAAGTTCGTCAGTATTCTGGATGAAGTGAGCTTCAGGTTTTGCAATGGGATCTAGAACAATGAGATTTTGCGGCTTGTTATCCTTCCATGAATGTATATTAGAATCAAGGATACCAGATTTCAAAGAATGGTGCTTACGTAGTCTAAATGCTTTCCTTGTTCCCATGCATAACAGGGACATAGCAGTCATGGTCCTGTCGTGGACTTTTAGCAAAAAACTTAATGGTGGTGGACAACAAGGTGCTACGGGGTGGACCATTTAATGTAGAATTTTATATGGATAAACATAATCCAGGGCAGGAATGTGATAAGGGTAGATAATTTTAGAATTGACGAAATGCCTGTGGTTTTGAAGGTGACTTAGATTGGTTTTATGATGCCACAACACCCAGATAGTTGCGCTGGACCATCTGGGTCTAGTTTATCTAGCTCAGTTGCGGTGCTGAAGAGTTAGTTCGTAATACATTGAGGTATATACATTTGGAGCATTGGGGACACTCATTAACTAATTGGACAAAATTGATATGGAGTTCAACCATATATCAAATATATGCTTCAGATCTTCTACCCTTTCCCCTAAAGTCTGACTGTTTCATTTTACACTCATTAGTTGACTGCGATTAGGATATTAGAGAATTTCTAAGATCAAGTACTTAGTTATGTATGAAGCATTGATACATTGGAACAGCTCTGAGGCCTGCTCTGTGCAATTTCATACTTTAAACTTTATGCAGATGATTCTTTTGCGCGCTGCAAATGCTATGTCTATCTGGTTGTAAATCTGGATTTGCTGGAAATGAAGTACTTAGGACCTAAATTTTAATACTGGTGGTAGTAAAATTTAAATTTTTTCTTGTATTCAGTTGGTAATGATATAGTCAACAATGCTTTTAAAGTAGATTGTCAGCCCCATATTGATTGCAATTTGTTCAGGTGTGGGGAAAACTTCTCTTGTTCATCTGATTATGAAAGGTTCTTCCATTGCTCGCCCTCCTCAAACAGTTGGTTGTACTGTTAGTGTCAAGGCAAGACTTCTATTCATCTTCCAGAATTGATTTATAGCTAATCACGTGGATGAAGTTGATGAGTTTTGTTCTTCTTTGCAGCATACAAGTTATGGAAGCTCTGGTAGCTCATCAAGTAGCATGAAAGGTGACGCTGAGAGGGATTTTTTTATTGAACTGTGGGACATATCAGGACATGAACGTTATAAAGACTGCCGGTCTCTGTTTTATTCTCAAATCAATGGTATGAAACATCATTCTTTGCTTGTTTAGATTTTCTTATGACAGTGTAGCTCAGGACAAAGGATTGGCAATAAGGCCCTCTTCGTTAAGTAAAACTTTAGTCACAATGCAGGTTTTTTTCTATAAGCAAGTTCTGCCTGTGGTTTCAACCCATGTCAAGCTGACTTACGCAACTCTCATTAATTATTATTGAACAGAGTGTTTCTACTAATTTACTGTTGAGTTGGAGGTCTTTGATTTATTTTACATCGCCACGTTGGATGATGTGGAATTTGTTTTTCTTTAACTGTGAGGTTCTTCATTATAAGCCTTTTGTCTTCTTTTCTGCTGTGGTCTTTCATGTTAGGTGTTATGTTCGTTCATGATCTTTCTCAAAGAAGGACAAAGACCAGCTTGCAGAAGTGGGCTGCTGAGATTGCAGCAACTGGGACTTTCTCAGCTCCTTTGGGATCTGGAGGTCCTGGTGGGCTTCCTGTTCCCTATGTTGTTATTGGTAACAAAGCAGATATTGCTTCAAAAGAGGGCACTCGAGGGAGCAGTGGTAATCTTGTTGATATGGCTCGACTGTGGGTTGAGAAACAAGGATTACTTCCATCAAGTGAGGAACTTCCATTAACTGAGAGTTTCCCTAGTGGCGGAGGCCTTCTCGCTGTAAGTTTACTTCATATAGCATTCGTAAATTCTTTAAGGCGTCTGATGCTTGGGCTGCTTGCTTGATTGGCATATGAAAATTAAGATTTTAAAAAAAGCATATGTTGTATATAGGTGTTTGAAATTGGTATCATGCCATCTTAGAGTAGGTCTTTGATGATTTAGATAATTAAGCAGCATCTTTTGCAAGATTTCAACGTCTTATAACTTCTTTTGCGCCGACTCTTATTAAAACTAGTCAAAATATTTTAACGTTTCTTACGCACCATAATGTATTTGTCATTAGTGGTGTTCTTTCTCTTTTTATGTGAATTTTTAAATTTCCATGTACACTATAGCGAAACAAGGTTGCGGTTGGGTTTCAACTTATCATCAAAATCAGCTCGGTTGGGGTTAAACACTTGGTTAGGGAAGTACCATATGTATCAAATTTGGTTGTCTTTCAGATGGTAATGATAAAAAGCACTTCTATTACGATCCCGTAACGTCTGTTTTAGGCCACTATTGGCAGATTGATGGGTCTGACCATTATTCTCTCCCTCTTTGTGGCCAAAATTATTGCATGCGAAAACCTTATTGAGAGACTATGGCTTCAGTTCTTTCTGCTTACTTGAGGCAAATCTGATTCATGAATCTCAAGTTAAATGCTGATATATCTATTGTATGAGTAAATGGATTTGGCTCTCAACTCAGGCTGCCAAGGAAGCAAGATACGACAAGGAAGCTGTGATGAAATTTTTCAGAATGGTCCGTAATTTTTACATATTATTATCATGCTTTGTTTTTGTCGGCGCTACCTTTTAAATGAGCTGCATGTTGCTTGTAGTTGATCAGGAGGAGATACTTCTCCGATGAATTGCCTGGTGCAACCCCATGGTCTGCCCAAGTTAATCGGCCACTGCCACAATCGGGTGAAATAGTGAGTGACGATGATCAGCAGTACGGAAATCTGAGGTATGTTATGCAGAACACTGCCTAGAATAGTTTGTTCACATCAGATGCATGTTTCGGCTTTGTTTGGTTTCATCTTTTAGCTGAATGCTCACCTGTGTTTTTAAAGAACACACAGTTCAATACTTTTTATGGTTATTTATCCTGACTAAATCAAAACACAAAACCAAGTAATGCTTCAAGAAAAATTAAACCAAACAAAGCCTGACTTTCTGTGCCATGTTTTCATGGAACCATGAATGCTTTTAATTCGACTTCCAAGATCTTATCATCTGATAATAATGTACTTTTTCCGAACTAGCATTCTTTCCTCAAATTTTACTACCAAAGATTCTGAGTTCATCTTCCGTTGATTTTCAGTCTGAGTGGTGACCCATACAAGTACAACATTCTTCCTCCCCTTCCGGCTCAACGCAACCTGACACCACCACCGACGCTCTATCCACAGCAGCCCATGTTGACACCCGACAATTACAGCATCCCCAGATTTGTATACACAAACTCCCAGGAGACTAGTACTGCAAGATCAAAGCGTACAGATATAAACGTGTAATCTCAATCCACTCTTATAAGCTTGATTGAATACATATTCAACTGCAGGTTTATACGTCTTTATGGAATATAGTTGTTCTTTTTTCTTTGTGGGGTGCTGACGTTGTGCACTTCCAGCTCCTTGTACACAAGTCCATTCTTTCTGCTAATCTTGATTGTCAAGTTTACTTGTTCAGTTGTAATTCTTTCAGCTACTATTGGTAAAAAGGAACCTGACTTGCGAAAAACGCGAAAATGTATGGATTTCATCTTTAATTATGGATTCTCTCTAATTGAAATTGAGAATTTGCTTCAGCTATATAGCCAGTTGCACTGTTGCAGGGTTGAGGCCTTCAGTATTATAGGTCGCGAGATAATTATATAAATATCCCTGAAGTTTGAAATAATTATAGAATTGCTCAGGCATAAACTCTTAAACAATAAGATCATTACAGAAATACATTTGCTGGTTTATACGACAGGTATATACAAAATACAATATGAAATGTAATACAAATTCGCAATATAAAAAAATGGGCAAAATGCTTTCTTGGTCCCGTAAAATTAGGGTATTATTTGTTTTGGTACCACAACTTAGGTAGGTGGCTGTTTTAGTCCCGTAAAACACGTTTTTTAGTTTTTTTGGTCCCATAAAATACATTTTCAGTTTTTTTGTTCCAAAAAATGACATGATATTTTGGGACCAAAAAAATTAAAATTGGAACAAAAAAACTGAAAAACGTTACATTTTGCGACAGAAAAACTGAAAAATATATTTTATGAGACTAAAATAGCCACCTACTTAAGTTGTAATACCAAAACAAATATGCTCTAGTATTATGGGAAAAAAAAACATTTACCCCAAATGTTGTACCAACAAGCGGACCATTCCTAGAAAATGCCTCTACACCAAAAAGTACAACTAGTAATAAACAAAAAAGTACAACTAGTAATAACGAAGTAACTCAAAACACTAACTTTATATACATATATATATATATATCTATATATATAGCAAAATGAAGTTTGACCAAATTAGTTCAATTTTGATCAAATACTTTTTTCTGGTGTTTTTGAATTTTTTAATTCTCAAGAAAAAATCTTATTGGTTAGAAATATTATTTATTTTTAATATATTAATTATTTATTTTGTATTTATCTAGAATCTTATTTCCAAGATTATGAAAAAAAATTAATTATCAAGAAAAAATCTTATTGGTTAGAAACATCATCTATTTTAATATATTAAATATTTATTTTATATTTATCCAAAATCTTACATCCAAGATTATAATTAAATTTCTAATTATCAAGAAAAAAAATCTAATTGGTTGGAAATGTTATCTTTTAATACTAGCATACAACCCGTGCTATGCACGGTTATATAACTTTTTTTATTATTAAACAATTATTTTTATAATATATTTCATAATAAAGGAATCTTTTTCATAAAATAGAACTTTTCATTTTTAATGAGTGAAATATAGTAGTTTTGAATTTTTAATTTATTTTATATTTTCCTACACATACAATATATTTTACTAACCAAAATTTGTATTTTATGAGGATTATTTCAAATAACTATGATATTCTATTGAATATATAGATCACTGTTTTTCTTTTACAAATATCCAGCTTTAAGAAAAATATAAAAAATAAAGAATTTGTTAAATGTATTTTTTTGTTATAATTTATCTTTCATCAAAATCTATATCAAAGTAAATAAATCTAAAATGCTCTTACATTGTAAAAAATAAAATAAAATATAAATTAAGAATAAAAACTTACTTTTAATAAGTTATAAGAAAAATAAGTGCAAGAAAAAGAAAAGAAAAAAATAGAAAGATAGACCATAAAATAAATAATTTTAAATTCTCAATATCATTTCATCAATTTGAATAAGAAAAAAAATAAGGAGTAAGTTATCATGAAATGAGAAAATAAAATGAGTACAAATAAAAATAAAATAGCTACATTCAATTAAATCATAAATATAGCAACATTATCTTTGGTATGAAAGATGAAAAAGACTTTCATCGGTATAAAATAAGATTTTCTCGAATAAGATTTTGTTAAAAAGAAGCTCGAATTACACACACATGAAAATACATATATTTACATGTAAAGGTAAACAATTACAAAGCATATAATCTTAGATTTAGCTTAATCATATTCAAATAGTCCGAGAAACAAATTATATGTAAATTAAAATCAGGTGATTCGGTCCATCTTGTAAAACATCATCTGAAGGTAAATAATAATAATAATAATAATAATAATAATAATAATAATAATAATAATAATAATAATAATAATAATTAGAAAAGATTACAATTTTCGTCCTGTAACTTAGTGGGGGTGGCAATTTTAGTTCTGCACGAATTGATTTTCGCAATATAGTCCTGTAATTTTAAAAATTTATCAATTTTTGTCCTTTTTGGCCGAAAAAATGCATGTACCGGGCATATGACCTTCACAATTGGGGCTTTCCGGCGATTGGGGATCAAAATTGCCAAATTTTAGAAGTTACAGAACTAAATTGCGAAAATCAATTTGTACAGGACCAAAATTGCCACCCCCCTAAGTTACATGATGAAAGTTGCAATTTTTCCACTAAAAAACTCATATTGTTTTGCTGAAAAATTCCACATTGTTTTCTCCTCATAAAGAAGTAAATTAATAATAATGTCTACAATTAAAAATTAGAGTGTTAAAAATATATTTTTCAAGCTCTAGGTGAGGGTTGCGTTGAACAAATAGACTAATAAAAGTATTGATTTTACTAAAAAAATTAATTATTTTTTACGGGAGAATTACACTTTTGGTCCCTCCATAATACCAATAAAACAGTTTTGGTCCCTCTTCATTCGTGAGTTACACTTTTGGTCCTAATTAGACATATTTTTGAACACTTTTTGTCCTACTGTCAACTCTCCGTTAAGAGTTAACGGAAAACGCATGTGGTGCGCATGTGAGGCTGATCTTGAGGGGAAATTTGTTGCATTTTGGCGCCTAAATTGGTTGGCCTTGATTATAAAGCCATTTTGGCACCAAATCCTCTCTAAAAAAATTTCAACCCCATCCCTATTCTCACTTTCATAATTTGACCGCAATTTTGTTATTTAATAACTTTAAAATCAGATTTCTAGCCATGAGTAGAAGTTATTTATAAATGAGAGATCGTCAAAATCAACTGACTTCCAATTTTTTTGGAGAAAAATATCTCTTTGAATTTTTGGAAAATAAATTATATTATTATAAACACTTTTTACTTTTGTAATTGGCCGAACGAAACAAAATAATTAAATAAATGAAAACCTCAAAGTTTTCTAAGTTTGTAAAATTTTTGTAACATATATATATAGTGAGAAGAAAATTTATTTTGTAATTAAATAATAATAAATAAAATAATTTATAAATATAAAATACCAATGTTTTTTTATTGTCCTAAACTAAGGCAAGAATTAATAGTTGAAAATGAAATTTGATGAATGGACTTTCTGAATTTAAGAATAATTTAATAAGTTCTCAAAGTATAACAACATATTGCAGGGGGATTGTCGTAATTTCTTAGTTTTTAACTTGAATTTAGCTCATTCTTTTGATAAATGAAAGAAAATCTTATGTTGTTATTCACTTTAAAAAAAAGAAAAAAAGAATATAATCTACATATTAGTAAGTTATTGCATTTGGACTTTTTATTCACTTCATGCAAAATATGAATTATAGAATAATTAATTACTTGATTTTTTATGGAGATAAAGTTTCATATTTTATCCTTCAAAAGTCACTATGAGACATACTTCCGCCGTTTATACTTTACAGTGTTATATTGCTTTGAAAAATCCGAAAATTGAATAGGGAGTAGTATGGTTTGCAAATTGCTCGAAAGCTATAGCATATTAACACGACTCATTTGTTATTTTTTTTGGGTTAAAACTTAGTAGTTATAATTGCCTACTTATACATTTCAATACATTTTGTATTTTAAATTTTGGAATATTTTTTTATTATTATAGTTTTTTTCCCTCTTGCTAACCTTTATTATTAATATATTCAGGCTTCTAGAAAAATTTATGATAAATATTTGTTGCTTTAACTGTTGATTTATTTTTGTTCAACTCATTCTTTTGTTTTAAGATTAATCTTTCATCTTTTAGGATTTCTTTGAGCCGATGAAAGTGTTTTTATTATCAGGGTTGGTGATAATGTTGCTATATTTATTATTTAATTGAATTTAGTCATTTATGTTTATTTGTTCTTATTTTATTTTGTCATTCATGATAATTAATTTACTCCTTATCTTTTTCGTTCAAAATGATGAAATGATATTGGAATTTTAAAATTAATTTAAAATTATTTTTTCTTTTTATCTTCCACCTTTTCTTCTTTCTTTTACCATTTTATTTATCTTTCTTATAACTCATTAAAAGTAAGTTTTTATTTTTTTTATATTTTATTTCTTTAATATGGAAGATCATTTTCGATTTATGTATTTTAATATGATTTTTGATGGAAGATGAACTATATAATACAAACAATATATCTAACTAATTCTTTATTTTTTATATTTTTATATAGGGTTGAACGTATGAAAAAACATATATATTTAATAGAATGTCATAACTGTTTGAAAGTAATCCTCATATAATATAAATTTTAGTAAGTTGAAATATATTGTATATGTAGGAAAATATATTTGTCAATAATAATCAAATAGATTAAAAATTCAAAACTACTATGTTTTACCTATTAAAAATGAAAATTTTATTTTACGTAAGAAATCTTTATAGCATAATATATTATAAAAATATTATTAAATTGAAAAAAGAAAAAATATATAACCGTGAATAGCACGACGTCTACGCTAGTCTATATATATATAGAAAAACGATGGTTGACTACAATTAAGTCAATTTTGACCAAATACTAATTTTTGGTAATTTTGAATTTTTTAATTGTCAAGAAAATATCTTATTGGTTAGAAGATCTCATCTATTTTAAATTTAAATTAAATTTGTATTTAAGTAAAAAAGTTCCTATATTCAAGATTAGTGTTTATCTATACTAGATTCCACCTTCACCATTAGGATGCTCATCCAATCCCTATATATTTATTTTCATCCAAAATTTGTTTTGTATCTTATCGGCAATTATTTATTATCATTTTAATCACATACTTTTCAATCATGCACCAAAATTATATAAGTCTCTTACTATATGCAATAAATTTTTTAATTTAATCAGCTAAAATCGTTATTTTTAAATTGAGATATTCCATTAATATATTTGTTAGATATTTTTTTTTTATTACTTTTTACTAACAGTGATAAAGTAAGTTTTTCAATTTCATTCAAATTAATGCCTCTTTTTTTTTTTTGGTTCTTTCTCAGTTTTTTGGTATCGGATTTTATTTTAATCCCCATTGTTGCTTAGGATTAAAAACTTAAAGACCGCTACCCTATTAATTATTATATGGGTAAAATTCGTTTTGTTACCTGAGTTATGATAAGAGAAAATGGCCATTCCATAAAAACATAATACAAAAAATAAATGAAAAAATATACTAAAGAAGATTTTGAATGATTTTTAATCAATATATTTTGTCTGTTGAACCGTTTAACTTTTAATTTTTTGATATTGTAGTATTATGCTTGATAATAATATTTTATTAATTTATTATTTTTTACTCATTTTATCTATTAATATTTATAAGAAAACTCATTACTTAGTAATTAATTATATTACAAGTAAAATACAAAATGCATTGCAACCTCACAAAAATTCAATCTGCATTTTAATATTTGTGAATTTGTAATATAAAATTTAAACTTTTGAATAGAATTTAGGTTTTTCAATCAAACTTTAATATCCCGATTAAATGCAAAAGTATCTTTGACTATGAACAAATATTTAAGCCCTATATATTTATTATATTTTTTTTGGGGAAATAACAATTTTCATCTTGTAACTTAGGATCTTTTCACTTTTTATCCCATTGATTATGGGATTCTCACTTTTGATCCCATAACTTCTAAAAAATAGCACTTTTTGTCCCATGCCACCTCTCCGTAAGATTTTTTAACGGAAAACACCACGTACTTAGCACGTGGCTGTTAGGGTCTTTACACTTTTGGTCCCATATATTATGAGATTCTCACTTTTGGTCCCATATGTTATGCAATTTTTACTTTTGGTCCCATAACTTTCAAAAAGTAATACTTTTGGTCCCATGCACTTAACGGCCACGTGGCACTTTCCGTTAAATATTTAACGAAAAGTGCCATGGGATCGAAAGTGCTACTTTTTGAAAGTTACAGGATCAAAAGTGAGAACCCCGTAACCAATGGGACCAAAAGTGGAAAGGCCTTAAGTTATGGGATGAAAAATGCTATTTTTTCATTTTTTTCTACTCACTTTATCTATTAATATTTTTTTAGAAAACTCATTACTTTGTAATTAATTATATTACAAGTAACCTACAAAATGCATTGCAAACTCACAAAATTCAATATGCATTGTAATTTTTGAAAGTTTGTAATGTAAAATTTAAATTTTTGAATGTAAGTTTAAGTTTTTGCAATCAAACTTTCATTTCTCGATTAAATGCAACAATATCTTTGATGAACAACAAATATTTAAGTCCTATCTATATATATATATATAGCAAAACGATGGTTGACTACAACTAAGTCAATTTTGACCAAATACTAATTTTTGATAATTTTGAATTTTTTAATTGTCAAGAAAATATCTTATTGGTTAGAAGATCTCATCTATTTTAAATTTAAATTAAATTTGTATTTAAGTAAAAAAATTTCTATATTCAAGATTAGTGTTTATCTATACTAGATTCCACCTTCACCATTAGGATGCTCATCCAATCCCTATATATTTATTTTCATCCAAAATTTATTTTGTATCTTATCGGCAATTATTTATTATCATTTTAATCACATACTTTTCAATCATGCACCAAACTTATATAAGTCTCTTACTATGTGCAATAAATTTTTAATTTAATCAGCTAAAATCGTTGTTTTTTAAATTGAGATCTTCCATTAATATATTTGTTAGATATTTTTTTATTATTTTTTTACTAACAGTGATAAAGTAAGTTTTTCAATTTCATTCAAATTAATGCCTTTTTTTTTTTTGGTTCTTTCTCAATTTTTTGTTATCGGATATCATTTTAATCCCCATTGTCACTTAGGGTTAAAAACTTAAAGACCGCTACTCTATTAATTATTAAATGGGTAAAATTCATTTTGTTACTTGAGTTATGATAAGAGAAAATGGCCATTACATAAAAAGATAATACAAAAAATAAATAAAAAAATATACTAAAGAAGATATTGAATGATTTTTAATCAATATATTTAGTCTTTTGAACCGTTTAACTTTTATTTTTTTTTGATATTGTAGTATTTTGCTTGATAATAATATTTTATTAATTTATTACTTTTTACTCATTTTATCTATTAATATTTATAAAACAAATCATTAGTTAGTAATTAATTATATTACAAGTAAAATACAAAATGCATTGCAACCTCACAAAAATTCAATCTGCATTTTGATACTTGTGAACTTGTAAAATAAAATTTAAACTTTTGAATATAAATTTAGATTTTTCAATCAAACTTTAATATCTCGATTAAATGAAAAAGTATATTTGACTATGAACAAATATTTGAGCCCTATATATTTATTATATTTATTTTGTTTTCTACTCACTTTATCTATTAATATTGATAAGAAAATCCATTACTTTGTAATTAATTATATTACAAGTAACCTACAAAATGCAGTGCAAACTCACAAAATTCAGTATGCATTGTAATTTTTGAAAATTTGTAATGTAAAATTTAAATTTTTGAATGTAAGTTTTAGTTTTTGCAATCAAACTTTCATTTCTCGATTAAATACAACAGTATCTTTGATGAACAACAAATATTTGAGTCCTATTATTTATTATATTAGAACAAATTTCTACTTCAAATCTATTCGTTGATGGACTTGACTATTAATATAAGTTATTTAATAATGGTTTTTTTTTGCTAAATATTGGGCATGAAGATAGTAAAGATATCAAAATGAAATATAATAATTTTAATAACCAAATATGAAAATGAAAGTAAAGTGGTTTAAATAATGACAAAATTTACTGATAGAAATTTATGCAAGTTTTTATTTGCTATAATTATTATTTTTTTAATATCTAAGGGTAAAATGACAAATACATAAAAGGATGATAGAGAAAGTAAATGAAAAACATCAAGTGGGTACTAAAGGATATTAATGGTAAAATTGGGTACCAATTGAAAAATTTATAATTACCTAAGTACCAAAGTGATATTAGTAATATAACCAGGTATCAAAATGAATATTACCCGTTTAAAAATTGATAGACTGTCTTCTAACATTCTTAATTCGATTCCTCCTACTACCAAAATCTAATTATCTTGTTACAAAAGATATTTTGAAATATTCGCCCATATGAATATCGTTTCTTATTCAGTGAATAATTTTATTAATGTTGATCTATCAAAATAACATAAAATATATTTTGAGCTTCATAGGTTTGCTAACATTAAAGTAATAAAGGATTTCCATACTTGACAAATATGTGAATTTTTTAATTTTAATATTTGCTTATAATTGTTTTTAGAAAGTTACAAGGTTTCTCAATGTACGTACGTACACTAGAATAATTTTTTGTGTTTAGTTCAAATCAATTATTTTAAAAATTATAGTTATAATTTTTAAATGTTTCTTTACACTGAGATATTTCAATTTCTTTTAGTTATTCTTCATAATTATTTTGTCTTTTCTTTTGTCTTTTACATATATTTTATAGATAGTATATTTTTTATTAATGTAAAAGGCAACTTGATAGAGTAGTGTTGGCTTTTTTGTCTGATGCATTACCAAACAATTTTTCTATCTTGTTCGTTTTTGCGGACCAATTTCAAGACTCTTATGTATTTCCTATGTGTTGTGGTTAATCTTATTCATGATGTTTTATTCTGCGAAACTACCATGAAGTGTTCTTCTTTACTTCTTAAAAGTTTTATGATTTTACAATTTTTGTATTTGTTGTTATAACTAATTCCTAAGTATTTACGTGAACTTTTTTGAATTCTATTTTCCAGTTATCTTTTAGCCTTCATGTTCCATTAATTTCTTTTGTTTGTTTCATCGATTAATAATTTTTTTATTTAAATATATACCTTTAGCTACAATAATTCATTTGTATTATTTCAATTAAATATCATGGTTTCTCTACTTAATTGTAATCACTCATTACTCAACTTAAACTTTTATTGTGTATTTACTTTATAATTTGAACTATTTTACAGACTCAAAATAAGTAATGAATGAGTACAATAAACACACCAAAAATCTTTCATGTAATTTCTTTTTATTAATTTGGTAATAAAATTAAGTTATTACCTATTTAATATTTTAGATAAGAATGAGTAATTCCATATTTATTTTGTAAATATATTTTCTTTAAAAAAATGATAAAATATATTTATTAATCTTTTTTTTCTAAAAATGTTTAAATTTTGATTAAGCATATATATTGTCAATTTCTTTTAAAAAATATATATGAGTTATTGGGATATTATATTTGTTGTGTATCAATTATATATATTAACTTACTATACAATTCTTCACTTATTAAAAATTCTTTTTAGTTAAAAAATAATTTGGTGATGATTTAATGTGGAAAATACTAAAATATAGTCAAACTAATATATAATTAAAAAAAAGACCCAGTAATATAGAATTTTGTCGAATGGATTTCTCTCTCGACCAAAACCCTTCTCAAATAATATCAGTACAACAACAAAATTCTCCATTAAAGATCCCAAAACCACCGGATATATCGACAGGAACAAGCATAACGAAGGGATTCAATCTACAGAGTAAGCAAGTGAAGATAGTGGAAAGTAGAATTCCGGTAAATCAAGATCGGACTCAACAAACAATATCTTCAAGCATTGGTAATGGCGTAGATCCAAACAAGTATCCATCATACAAGACGAAGCTAATCAACAGTTCAAAACACATATACTTCGCCTACTTGGTTGCAGAATTGGGAAGAACAGTCCCTGGAGGTAAACACACAAGAAGACAAGGTCAGTTCCGAGGAACCTCTCTACCAGAACTATCACTGGACCCAGCTCTTATAAAAAAGATTAGATAGCTATGGAGAAAAGCTCTCATTATACAAACAGTGGGACTGAATTGCTCCAACCCACAAATAAGAATACATCTACAACGAATATGGAAACGACAGAGCCAATCACTCCCACGGATTTAGGACAAGGATACTACACAATAAATCTGAAAAATGAGGAAGATTATCATATGGAATTAGTAGGAGGACCATGGTTTTATCAAAACCACTCTATTGCAATTCAACAATGGATTCCAAATTTTAGAGCTTCAACAACGCAAAATAACCGGATGGTTATTTGGGTTCAATTACCAGAACTTCCATTGGAATATTACGATTTCCAAGTCTTATTTGAAATAGGAAAACTCATTGGAAGACCTATCAAGGTGGATAATCATACGAGCAAATTGACCCGAGGAAGATACGCACGTATATGCATAGAAATCGATACGAATAAGCCACTTCCAGCAGGAATCTATATTGGTAATATAAACTAGAAATTAGTATATGAGCTGAAAACCCATTTCTGTCACTCATGTGGTATTATAGGACATGTTCAATCTGCATGTATGGTAAGCATAACATCGCAGAAGAAGACGGGAGTTCAGAATAATACAACTCAGAGCCAGGATCAGCTATTACTACAAGACCCAACACAAGTAAGAGCATGGAAAGATAAGTTACTCAGTATCAACATGCAAGAAATCTGCAAAACAATTCGGGCGCAAGCACTTAACTATCTACCGTCAATCATCAACAAATTCAGACAAAAATATGGACACCCACGAAAGATAACTCACACAAGCTACCCCAATCACCTGAAGAGAAATCACGCAAACAACAAAGTAATGCAGAAGTTAGGATACACAAAGGAGACCTAATTAATGAAGAGATACGTCAGCAGGAGATAAATGATGCATCAGCCACAAACACAGACGTGCAAGAGTTGGCTATGGTAGACAGTAACAGTGGACAAGACCCGCAATTAACGCACGGCAAATTATGTAAGGAGAATAAACAGGAACAGGTGGAAGGCATGCAGGGTCTAGGCATGGACACATGTATGAATGAAGATACTAAAACCATGGTTAATGCTTCTACACCAGTTGAGAACACGGTATTAGAATTAAAAAAAAATATCAGGAATTAGGACCCAATATGGGCATTAGGGAGAGTAGTTCTTATAATATTTTAGTGGCACCCGGAAGGAATAGGTTAGAGGGTGTAGAGTCAACTCCTAGTGATAGCTGCAACCCACTAAATAGTCTTGTATCAGCAAGTACAAATAGACTAGAAATTTGTTCAGCCATCCTCACCTTCACACACATGCACCTCAGATCCAAAAGAACAATAAAAAAATGGCACCTACACCAAATCGCAGAAACATGCAGCAGGCCATGACTTCTCTTCAGTCTCATATAGGACCAACCAACAACACAGATCAACAAACACTACCATCTACAATTCTGACTCTGGCTCCACCATCACCGAACATACCACAAAGTCTGATCAGCCAGTTCTACCCCACGGTTCAAAACATGCAGACACCACCACCACATGTACAAGCTTCAACTCGGATGACAGTAGAATCTCAGATGAGGAATTCCCCCCAGGCTTTGAGCCCGGATTCGAGTTCCAATCCAACAATGTCACCAACACATGCTGCAAACCCAGGCGGCAGAGAGGAAGACCAAAACTCACCAAGCAATCTCCGAGCAAGAAACAACTTGATCAGTCTGGGTTAGTACGAGTACATTGTACAACCATTCCATGTAGCACCTCATGTTTTCAACAACCCACCAAGTTACACAAGAACCATAATAGAGGTGAACCAAGAGAGGGAAGCATTCGGACGAGGACGAGAACTGCAATACAGATTACTGGTTCTTCCCTTGCCAAACGCAGCACTTCACCACCACCACTCTGCAGTTCAGCCAAGAGAATCTGTTATGGCTCAGAATGCAACAGAGAACGGCTTCTTGTCCTTAACCTTTTCCCATCAACCAATAATGAAAATTCTAGCATGGAATTGTAGGGGAGCTACTAGGCCAGAGTTTATGACTGTAGCACGCTCATTACTATCACGTTACACACCACATGTCTTTATAGTAATGGACACTCGCATGCAAGCTGATCCAACTCAAAATGTTATTAGACGTCTACAATTTGATACTGAAACAGTTGTGTCTTCCACGGGGTTATCAGGAGGAATATGGGTTATGTGGCGCACAGAAGAGATAAATATGAATATGGTATATACATCAAGTAGAACAATTCACCTGGAAGTATCAATGAGACCGAGGCTACCACCATTCCTGATGTCTGCTATATACAATCACCCTCAGGCTCACATGCAAAACCAGGTGTGGTCTGAACTCAATAATTTAACTTCATTAAATTATGATAAATGGATCATGCTAGGAGATTTTAATAACATATTACATCATAATGAAAAATTGGGGGGTAATACCACATCATCTAGCAAAATGCATCAATTTAGGTCATGCATGCAGTTCCGCAACATGATAGATCTAGGCTATATTGGACATAAATATACCTGGAGCAACAGAAGATTTGGACCCTCTTTTATCACTGAAAGATTGGACCGTGTGATGGCTAACCCTAATTGGCTTAATGAATTCCCTAATGCAAGAGTATTTCATTTAATATCCAGTACATCAGATCACACACCAATACTACTAGATACTGAAGGACCTAGTAGAGGTAGATATCACACTTTTAGATATAATAATGCATGGGCGTTGCATGAGGACTTCGTGAACATTGTTAGAGATGCATGGAATAATAATAGCCTGTAACCCCTTTGGTTCTTTTTTACTAAATTATAAATCCCTAACAACCATGGCAAAAAAATGGAATAGACAAGTCTTCGGGTCTATTGATGAAAAAATTAGTAATGTTGCTAATAATCTTGAGAGAATTATAAAAAGCATTGAGAAAAATCTGACTGACTTGCTATTAAAAGAGGAAGAGAATGTTAGAAATGAATTATTTAAAGTAGAACAAATGAAAGAATCCTACTGGAGACAAAGAGCTCATTTTAAATGGAATATGGAGGGAGATAGAAATAGTAATTTTTTTCACGCTTATGCTTCACATAGACGTAGGATAAATCTGATTAAAGGAGTTCGAAGTAGTAATAGTGAATGGATTGTTGATTCTCCAAATATTATAAATGAATTCAGAAACTACTTCATATCAATATCTGGAATAAGTTGTAATCCTAATACTTCCATTAATGACAACACTAATTTACCAGCCCTCCAAGAGGATCATAGAAATAATATTCAACAACCGGTGTTGATTACTGAAATATGGGAAGCTCTAAAGAGAATTGGACCGTAAAAAGCACCAGGTCCCGATGGGTTAAACTCTCACTTTTATATTAATTATTGGATTATAGTAGAGAATAATATTATTGATATGGTTAAAAAATTCTTCCAAACAAGGACAATGCCGGATTATATAAACTCAACTGACATAATTGTTATTCCAAAGCGTGATAATCCCCAAAACACTAATCATTTTAGGCCTATTAGTTTATGTAATGTAATTTATAAAATAATGTCCAATGTTTTGGTAAACAGAATTAGGCCTATGTTACCATCATTAATTTCTCCATATCAAAATGCATTTGTTCCTAAGAGAAACGTTCAGGATAACATTATTCTTACACATGAAATTCTACACACCATGAAGTCAAAAGAATCAAAACAATGTTTTATGGCTATCAAACTTGACATTGAAAAAGCATATGACAAATTAGAATGGGCATTCGTTGAACATACCTTGAAAAAGTACAAATTTCCTAACTGGTTAGTGGATAGGATTATGAAATGTATAACATCTAATAAATTCAGGCTTAAAATAAATGGACATTATTCAGAGGAATGGTGTCCAAAAAGAGGATTAAGACAAGGGGACCCATTATCACCTTATCTATACATTCTTTGCATGAAATCTTTAGTATCGGATTTATTAAGTAGAGTAGAATAGCATAGGTTAGATCCAATCAGGACTAGTGCTAAAGGTCCTGTTATACCAATTCTTTGCTTTGCGGATGACTATATTATGTTTGTAAAAGCTAATCATAAAAATGCTTTGGAATTAAAAAATTGTCTTGATCAATTCAAAAATTGGTCAGGTCTATCGGTGAATTGGGAGAAATCTAAAGCCAGTTTCTCTCCTAATAATCCTAGAATGCGCCAAAAGGATATACTTAAAACTCTTAATTTGAAAAGAGGATCTAACGAGGACAAATATTTGGGCATTAAGTTTACTAGTAAAAAACTTACTAAGGCTGACCACCAAGATATCATTAACCAAATTCAATCTAAAATTCAGGGATGGTACACAAAATTTCTGTCAATGGCTGGTAGAGTAACCCTTGTCAAACATGTCCTTAACCATATACCTCAATATAGAATACAATCGACAGTGTTACCTATAAATGCGATTAAGAAAATTGACACATTATGCAAAAACTTTCTGTGGAATGATTCACCAACAAAGTCTAGGAAAGCCCTTGTACAATGGAAAACAGTATGTATGCCAGCTGCTAATGGAGGACTGGATATAAGAAACATTAAAATGCTTAACCAATCATTCATATGGAAACTTGAATGGAGTCTATTTATTAATAGTTCGAATTTATGGTGTAGAGTTTTAAAGTCCACGTACTTTAAATCATCAACATTCCTTAATGCTAAAAGATCTAATACTAACAGTGTTATATGGAAATCTATTTACAATTGTATCCCATTAACTAGAAAATCAATCATTTGGATTTTAGGTGATGGGAGGAATATATATTTTTGGACTGACAAATGGATCGGTAATTTTAGCTTGGTTGAAATATGTGATATTCCTTCTAACAACTTATTGAAGAAAAAGGTTTCTAACTATATCAACAGGCATAATAGAACGTGGAACATTGAACTTATTAAAAACAGAGTTCCTGGATACGTTGCTCAAAATATTTTATCAATTAACATTCCACTGTATATACAGGAAGATACACTAAAATGGGCATGGATTGAAACCGGAAACTTCACTATTAAAAGTGCGTATCAATACTTAATTAGGAAAAATCTGAAAAATCCAGATGTGCCATTGCCATGACACTCGATATGGAAAGTTCAATCGATTCCTAGAGTTAAATTGTTTACTTGGCTGGTAGCTTGGAATGCAATAAATACAAATGAAAAATTATTCCAAAAACAAATTCTAGCATCACCACTATGTCCAGTTTGCAATAATGAGCCAGAATCTATTAATTACATTTTATTTAAATGCCTTGCATTTTCCGATGTTAGAGATTTTGATACAACAAGATTTAAGAATTGGAATATGTGCACCATTATAAACCACTTAAAAATGATAAAGTACTACAAACACATACTTTGTATTCTATATGGAACATTTGGCTAGCTAGGATTGACATGGTTTTTAATTATGCTAATATTGATGCATATACTATACAGAAAAGAATAAAACAACTAGACAACGCATTCATGCATTATAAAATTAATACTAATTATAATACTTATAATATTAAATGGGATTTACCCCCAAAAATAGTTTTAAACTCAATATTGATGGAGCATCGAAAGGAAATCCTGATTTTGCGGGAGCAGGAGAAGTGATAAGAGATTGGAATGGGGACTTTGTGGCTGCATTCTCACATTATATTGGAAGCTCTTCAAATAACAAAGCAGAAATGCGGGCTTTATACAAAGGACTTCATCTAGCAAAGACATTGGATATCAAAGAAATAATTATTCATACTGACTCAATATATATTATGCACGCATTTGATAGGCCTCAACATCAGATACACCGATCCATGATAACACTGCTTCAGGACTGCCAAATGATCTTGACTAGCTTCCAATCGGCCTCAATGGAATTCTGCTACAGGGAGCTAAATGGACCAGCAAATTTTCTTGCACAACTTGCGGCTAGTAGTAAACTATGTAATGACTATGATACATGTCCACAAGCTTTATGTAAATTGTTGGACTCGGATAGGCTTAGTATAGTTACTAGAAAAACTACTAGGTTTTGTACTAAACACATTTCCCTTATATAATATATGATGCCTACTATTATATAAAAAATAATATATATATATATATATATATATAATTATTCAAGGCATGGGGGAAAATTTTGTCCAACCAGGGGGTAAGTGTTACGTGTGATATTTTAGAGGGGTAAATGTTACAACAAGGATAATTCAGGGGGGCAAAGTGTATTTAACCCTATTTTTTATTTGGATAACTCTACCTTTATTTAATGACAAAGTAGAGTTTATACAAAAACATTGTACTACTACTACTACTACATATAATAAAACAATCATTAAAATATAGCACAACTTTATATAACTCAAAATTTCTAAAAATGTATAGAGTTTATAAGTTTTCGTGCATAGCACGGGGTTCATGCTAGATGAGAACTTCTAACCAATCTATATATATATATATATATATATATATATAGCAAAACGAAGTTTGACCACAATTAAGTCAATTTTGACTCAATTCTCAATTCTTAGAATTTTGAGTTTTTTAATTACTAAGAAAAATTTTCATTGGTTAGAAATATTATCCAATTATCTATATTAAGTTTTACTTTGTATTTATCCAAAATCTTATCTCTAGGATTATAATTCAGTTTTTAAATTGTAAAAAAATTTTATTGGTTAGAAATATTATTTATTTAAGTATCTGAATTAAGCCAATTTTTACTCAATTCTTAGAATTTTGAGTTTTTTAATTACTAAGAAAAATTTTCATTTTAATTCCTATTCTTTATTATATTAGAACAAATTTCTACTTCAAATATATTCCTTGGTGGACTTGACTATTAATATAGTTTATTTAATAATGAGTTTTTTTTGGAAATATTGGGCATGAAAATAGTAAAAGATGTCAAAATAAACTATACTTATTTTGTCTTTTATTGTCTTTTCTTTTCTCTTTTATATATATTTCGAAGATAGTATACTTTTCATTAATGTAAAAGGCTTCTTTGCCTGATGCATTACCAAACAGTTTTTCTATCTTTTTCATTTTTGCGGCCCAATTTTAAGTCTCTTATGTATTTTCCTATGTGTTTGGTTAATCTTATTTTGATTTTTTTGCTAATCTACCGTGAAGTGTTCTTCTTTACTTCTTCAAAGTTTTATGATTTTATAATTTTTGTATTTGTTGTTATTAATAATTCCGAAGTTAGTTTCCAGTTATTTTAGCCTTCATATTCCATTAATTGTTTTTGTTTGTTTCATGAATTAATAATTTTTTATTTAAATATTTACCTTTAGCTACAATAATTCATTCGTATTATTGGAATTAAATAGTCATGGTTTCTCTACTTAATCACTATAGAATATATAATTTTATCTAATAATGATTCATAAACATCTACCTCTTCTCGCAATTACAATTAGAAAAATCAATTGAAATCTTGCATTTGTTGCCTTCTTTTCCAGTGTGGAATTTGGACCTGATTTTTTTTACTTAAATTAGTTTGTATGTTTTTATTTGTACTAAAGTTCTTCAATTTTTTAAGTTATCCAACAATATTTTGTTCATTAAATTTCATGTTTATTTATTTAAAACTCTTATTGAATGATATGTATAGATTTAGAAACTTTTGTGATATTTTCTCCACCAATTTTGTTCGCCCATTTTAGTATTCAACAATGTTTATAATAACTCCTAATAATTTTCCATTCCAAGTTAATACTCTATGATTATTTTCAAAATATTGAATTTATAAACTTAGTGACGAATTCAATATTGAGTTTGTACAAAAAAGTTGGTACTACAACTACTACGTATAGTAAAACAATCATTAAAATATGGTACAATTTTATATAATTCAAAATTTCTAAAAATATAGATGTATAAGTTTCTGTGCATAGCACGGGATTTATGCTAGTTTATATATATAGAACAAAGAAGAAATTTTAAGGTATCAACTATCTGGCAACATGAAGTTATATATGTGGAGAGTTCATCCCTCAAGTTCTAATGCATTTTTAATTAGAACATTGATTTTATTACAATGTAACAGCACAAGAGGATCCATTTCACTTACATTTTCCTCATCACAATAATACTTTTGATTTCAATAATACTTTTGATTTCATGACAGTGTACATTTTACATGTACCAATCCAATAAAGAAAGAATTAGACTACAAAGATAAAGACGAACAAAACAAAAAAATAGTAAGAAAATTAAGCAAGAAAATTCTTGTTTTCCTAATAATTAAACTATATATATACGAACTAATCTCGATTTATTATACCTTAACAATAAGGTGTTATATATATTTAGCCTGCTACAGTTATAATAAAAATTATTTCTTTTCTCTGCACAGCGCTTCAAAAACAGGCAATCGACTTTTTTCGGTGCCACAGAGGACGCTGTTTATGTACTCATCAACGGTATTCTTCACAAATTCCTCATTAATAGGTTTTGCTCGGGAAGAAACAAATATTATGCCATCTGATAAGGGCGACCATTTGCTGTTTGTTTCTGATATATTCTTAATGTGTTGAAGCCGTTTACCTGATGATGACATTGGCAGGACAAATGCTTTCTTTTACCTTACTGGTAGTGCCTGATGCTAACATTGGCAGTGTTGTTGATTTCTTTCCCTTGTTGGGAGTAACCCGTGATGCCATTATAATCTTTGTCGCAGACAGGCAAAAAGCAGAAACTAAGAAAAAGGTTTATCTATCAAATCAAGAATTAATACATACATAATATTATACATATGTATGTATATTTATTTCAAAATGAGAAGATTTCAACAATAAAATTATATTAATTCGATAATTATTAATTTCATAATTCAAACATCATTAACTTGTATTAATTATATACAAGAATAATTAATTTACGCTTATTCTTTTTATTTTCTTGACTTTTATGTTTCACCCCTCTATTTCTCTTTTGATTTAGTATTTAAATTCAACCATAGTATTGCTCAAAATAAATAAATAAGAGGAATTTAAAAAAAAAATCACATGAACAATAGTCTTGGACATTGTGCTCATAGAAATTACATATATACAAGAAAATACAAAATCCTTCTAATTTTTTCATCAAATGTAGTGTTTGTGAGTGAACCCTTCATCTCTCTCCACATATAAACATGTATATATGAACAATAATTTTAGACGTTTTGTGCTCATAAAATTATATATATACATGAAAAACAAAACCAGCACTTCTAATTTGTTCATCAGTGTTTGTGAGTGAACCCTTAATCTCTATCTATATGTAAACATGTATATATGAGTGTGTATATGTGTGACAGTGTGTGTTGGAAAGTTGAAGTTAGGATTTCCACATACCTTAGAAATTTACGAAGCTACTGTTGAAGTGCAAAGAAGAAAGTTGGCGGAAGAAGAAAGTAGGCAGAGTGATTAAATTTAGGTATTCTATTTCAATATTTATACAGAGAGCTGCTGTTGAAGTGCGAAGAAAAAAGTTGGCGGAAGAAGAAAGTAGGCGGAGTGATTAAATTTAGGTATTCTATTTCAATATTTATAGAGAGAGAAAGAGGAAAGATCTAAAAAAGATACATATGATTTTCAATTACGATTATAGTATATCTGTATAGATTTTTGTGATATGATACCCTTTTCAACTGCGATTCTAGTATATCTGTATATATTTTGTCTACCTTTTGAAGTGATTCTCCCTCCATAACTGCCGTATTTCTTGTATACTTGTTTATGATTTTTGTTTTTTTTTTGATTTTGTGATATAATATTATATATATAATTCGTATTTATAGTTTTTTTTCTTTTTTCCCCATCCTATAAAGTACAAATCTAAGAGGAAAATATATTGATGATAAAAACAATATTGATTAATATAACTTAAATAAATACACAAAATTTTTACTTCAAATTGAGCTATACATATATGTACAAATGTATATATATAAGTAATTTATGGAGACCTTACTCGAAAATATTATTTTCCTTACTAAGAAGTATTGCTGACCTAAAATGAATTAAAAAACTAACAAACAAACTCGTCGAATACTCTATTCTAAAAGAATTGAAAAACGTTTATGGGACTAAAACAACCACCTACCTAAGTTGCACATGATTTTTTGGGACCAAAAAAACTGAAAAACGTGTTTTATGGGACTAAAACAGCCACCTGCCTAAGTTGTGGTACCAAAACAAATAATGCCTTAATCTTATGGGACCAAAAAAGCATTTTACCCTATTATATATATATATTCTGATACACTTGTTTTACAATTTTTTTCTTAATTAACTGATTTGCTAATATTTACGTATGACAATAATTTGAATCAAAGAAAGAACGGAACAAATAATAAAGGATTTCAATGAGAAAATTTTAATTGAAAATATTGACGCTGAAACTTGATTATTAAAAATGAACACCGACCTCATATTTATATATTTGATCTCCTTAAGTGGATAGTGAGAATTAATCTTAATGGTGAGAAATTCTCAATATAGCTCACAAAAATATTTTTAAATACTATAAAAGCTTTACACTTGTTGTAGACAAATAAATTTTTTGCACCCATTTAAATGACGACAAATGGAAATATATATATTATTTATCAATTATATTCTATTTCTCTATTTATATTTTGAAATTTACTAAATTAATTTCAAATATAAATAGTTAATTTAATTGATATTTTAATATATATTTCGTCATCAAATCAACGGTCGACACATGTCAAATTGAGGTGTTCCGGCCAATCAAATCAAGACAAATATTTTTCGTATTATCTCTTCAAAAAAAATACAAGAACTAAAGAGATAATAATGAAATTGACCAATCATGTCTTCCCAAATGTTTAATGTATTTATCTCTTTAAATTAAAATAAAGAGATAATACAAAATAAGTGTTCAAGTTCACCACAACTCTACCTCTTTGACAACTATATAAAGGGGTCCTGGGAACTCATTCAAACACACACACACACACACACACATACAAGCAAGAGAGCATTCAAGAAGTCTCAAAATCCTCTCAAGCAAATCAAGGAAGATCCACGGCGTTCTAGGCAAGATTCAAGGCGTTCGTCGCGGAAATCGTCCAAAGTCAGCGTTTGATTCGACAAGAAGTCTGAAGACCGGCGAATTAACGTTATCAAGACAGAAGTCCACCTTGGTGGAAGATCAAAGTCTCAAATCCACCAAAAACATCCCAAATTCAAGTCAAATATCGTCAAGTTTATAGCGTTTGATCAGGGAACAAGTCAACGACCCCCGAATTAACGTTATTCAAAGTCAAAGTCAACGTCAAAGGAGATCAAACGTCACAGTTTCACCTCCGAAGTTGTCGAAGTCAAAAGATCACGTTCTTGAAGAGAAGAATCAGAGGTTTTCAAGTAGAGATTTCGCACCCACAAAATACTCAATTCAATTCAAGAATTTATTTGTAATATTTTCATATTTCGTTGAATTCAGGAACACGAAAATTTGTTTACAAATTTTGGCACGCCTGGTGGGACCGCTCTACCTCTCATCTCTTCCCTTCAACGAAGTCTGAAGTATTTCAATGGACACTCAAGGAAAAGCCATGAAGACGGTGAATTCTAAACTCGCCACATCAAAGTCTTCGAGTTCAAGCAGCAAGAGTCTCGGTGTTACTACGAGGAGCATGTCGAAGAAACTTAAGGAATCTTCCCAGATGACTCCTCCAATTGAATCCGCTCAAAAGGACATATTTGTGCCTAACCACGCAAGCGAAGACGACAAAGACAAATCTCCTCCGTCCTCTCCTCGCTCCGAGTCCAGCTACTCCTTCGCAACGAATGTGGCCCCAGTTATGGTGACGAATGCCACAACCTTAGAAGAGCAAATTGCAAATCTGACAAGAGCTATCGAGGGACTCGCCAAGCATGTCCTCAAGATGCCCAAATCGCTAGGTTAATCAACAAGCCGGACAATGTTGAGACAAGCCATACTCGGGGAAAGCAAGCCGAGGCTCATGATGAAGTAGAGATATCCACAAAGGAGAACTACGCCGAGAAAGATGAACCCGCAAAGGGGCTTCAAGTCTCATCCAATGGATTGATCCCTGTGGACCAATTGAAAGAATTCATCGAAGGGACCATTAGGAGCAAGATTGAGGGAAGCTCAAGGTCATCCTTTACCTACTCCAAGCCCTACACTCCAAGAATTGACAGCTTAAAGATGCCGATGCGCTACCAACCGCCGAAGTTCCAACAATTTGACGGAAAAGGCAATCCTAAGCAGCACGCCGCTCACTTCGTCAAAACGTGCAACAATGCCGAAACATATGGCGATCATCTAGTCAAACAGTTCGTCCGATCACTGAAAGGCAACGCTTTTGATTGGTATACTGATTTGGAAGCCGGTTCAATTGATGGATGGGACCAACTGGAGCAAGAATTCCTGAATCGCTTCTATAGCACTCGGCGCACTGTCAGCATGATTGAGCTTACGAATTCCCGCCAATGGAAGGATGAGCCAGTCATCGATTATATCAATAGGTGGAGGAATCAGAGCCTCAACTGCAAAGACCGATTATCTGAAGCTTCCGCCAGTGAGATGTGTATTCAAGGGATGCATTGGGGTCTTCGGTATATTCTTCAGGGAATCCTACCCAGATCATTCGAAGGTTTGGCCACTCGAGCACATGACATGGAGTTAAGTATGGCAGCAAGTGGAGTAGAAGGACCACCTGTCCAAGAGCCCCGCAGAACCAAGGAAAGGCAAGAAATCAAGAAAGGGGGCAAACCCTTTTCAAAACCTCCAAGCAAGGAATCGATGGCAGTGTATGTAGCGCCACTCAAGCTTAGGAGCGTAGCAAAAGACAACATTACCCCAAAGCAAAATGCTCCTTACGAAAGACCGCAAAGAAAGCTAACTTTGAAGGAAATGCAAGCAAAACAATATCCTTTCCTTGATTCCGATGTCCCCGGAATATTTGATGACTTGTTGGAGGCCAATCTCATCGAACTACCTGAAGCGAAACGACCTGAAGAAGCTGAACGAACAGATGACCCAAAATATTGCAAGTACCACCGTTTAGTCGGGCATTCGATACAAGATTGCTTCGTGTTCAAAGACAAGGTTATGCAATTAGCTCGCCAAGGCAAGATCTCTCTTGAGGAAGATACCGCAGCAGCAAACACGACCTCGGTCAAATGTGGGTCTTTTGACAGTGAAGCCTCCCACAATACCACACACGAGAATGCTACTGCGATCAAAGAGGACACTCTGTCTGAAAAAGAAGATTCCTCTGATAGTGACGAATGCATGTCCACCATTACCTTCACCGGCGAAGATTTGCTTCTTGGGTCAAAGCCTCATAACCGCCCCTTGTTCGTCGCTGGATATGCACGTGAACAAAAGGTGAATAGAATATTGATTGATGGAGGCTCTACAGTCAATATCTTACCCCTATGAACCTTGAGAGACTTGGGGATCCCGATGGACGAACTCGCAAACAGCCGTCTCATGATTCAAGGCTTCAATCAAGGAGGACAAAGGGCTGTCGGCATTATCAGGATAGAATTGTTGATGGACGATATGGCGTCAACCGCGCTATTCCATGTTATAGACGCCAAGACTTCTTACAACATGCTTCTTGGCCGCCCTTGGTTGCATGAAAATTCTGTGGTTCCCTCAACATGGCATCAATGCTTCAAATACTGCCGAAATGGTATAGTGAAAAGGGTACTCGGTGATACCAAGCCTTTTACCGAAGTTGAGTCGCACTTCGCCGACGCTAAGTACTACGTTGAAACTGCCAAAAGAGGAAAAGAGGTTTCATCCTCTAAGAAACCAAGGTCACATGACGATGGAAGCATGAGGAGAAATAAGCAGCCCGTTGTCGAGGCCGGATTTTCAAAGAGTCTGACTTTACCATTGACTCAAGTCAACGCGAAGCAACCATCGAAACCGCCACTCGAAGGATTTGTGTCCTCAACCCAAAAGGAAGAAGAGGGACATGAAATGTTGGCCATAGACGGAGAAGGGTATGATCCTAAAGCGTTCAAATTGCTTGTTAAAGCCGGGTATAATCCACAAGAAAGGTTAGCCCTTGGAAAACTTCCTCCCGAAGCCACCGGCAAGAAGCTCCATGGACTCAACACCACCCAAGTGATGTTAAAAGAAAAAGGGCACGCAGTCCCATATTCACGTGTGGGTCTTGGCTTTATCTCTCCTAAGCCTATCCGCATAACCATAAAAAAGGGCCAGCAGCAACCATGTCAGTGAAAGCCTCTCTTCAACAGAAGATAATCAAAGGAAAGAAAATCCACGGGAGTCTGTCTTCAATAGACTCGGCCCACGTAAAAGACTGGTGCATAGAAGGACCAACAATCAATCTGTCCCCACCGGTCTTTAGTGATGATGAGGATGACACATTCCAAGAAGAAGAAAATCATGTCATGGAAGTTTTCGAAATTGAGGAAGATGATTGGCGACAACCACTCGTCGATTACTTAAAGTACAAGAAGTTACCCAACGACATACGACGAAGAGCTAAAATTCGGCAGCGGGCGTCTCGCTTTATCTACTTCAAAGACACGCTCTACAGACGTTCGTTTGATGGTATTTTCTTACGCTGCCTAAACAATGAGGA
This sequence comes from Sesamum alatum, assembly GCA_034509735.1. NCBI lineage: Eukaryota > Viridiplantae > Streptophyta > Magnoliopsida > Lamiales > Pedaliaceae > Sesamum > Sesamum alatum. Next base: position 26,503,157 of record JACGWO010000010.1, on the reverse strand, counting down.
GCAAATGCAGGCTATGGAAGAAGCTCACTCTGGAGTTTGTGGTGCGCACCAGTCCGGACCAAAGCTACACTTCCGTATAAAAAGAATGGGTTATTACTGGCCTACAATGGTTAAAGATTGCATGGACTATGCACGAAGATGTCAAGCCTGTCAAATTCACGCCAATTTCATCCACCAACCACCCGAGCTATTGCACCCTACTGTAGCTTCATGGCCCTTCGATGCTTGGGGTTTGGACGTCGTAGGACCCATGACAAAGTCCTCCGGTGGTCACTTATATATCTTGGCGGCAACTGATTACTTCTCTAAATGGGCTGAAGCAGTCCCCCTCAAAGAAGTGAAGAAAGAGAATGTTGCTGATTTCATCCGTACACACATCATATATCGCTACGGAGTGCCCAGGTATATCATCACTGATAATGGAAAACCCTTCTGTAACAGCTTGATAGACAAATTATGTCAGAAGTTTGCATTCAAACAGAGAAACTCTTCTATGTACTATGCCGCTGCCAACGGCCTTGCTGAAGCTTTTAACAAAACTTTGTGCAGCCTATTGAAGAAAGTAGTGACCAAGTCAAAACGGGATTGGCACGAAAGAATTGGAGAAGCTCTATGGGCATATAGAACCACTGTCCGAACGCCTACGCAAGCAACTCCTTATGCCCTGGTTTATGGAGTTGAGGCAGTCCTCCCACTTGAGCAACAAATTCCTTCATTAAGGATGGCGATACAAGAAGGGCTTACTGAAGAAGAAAACGCTCGAATACGGCTTGAAGAGCTAGAAGCTCTCGACGAGAAGAGGTTGGAAGCACAACAAAGGCTCGAGTGTTATCAAGCTCGACTATCCAAGGCATTCAATAAGAAGGTCCGCCTTTGCTCTTTTCAAGTTGGTGATCTAGTACTCGCAGTGAGAAGGCCTATAATCACAACCCATCGAACAGGAAACAAGTTCTTGCCAAAATGGGATGGTCCGTATGTTGTCAAAGAAGTCTACACAAATAGGGCATATAAGCTGGTTGCCGAAGACGGCTTGAGGATAGGCCCGATAAATGGAAAGTTCTTGAAGCGGTATTACGCCTGAAAAAAAAAAGAAAGAAAAAAAAAAACAAAAAAGAAGAAACAAAGAAAAATAAAAAAACAAGAAAAAAAAACAAACTCCTGGCCCGCATGAGTATAAACTGTGAACGGCACTCCCCTCTCCAAACAAACATTTTGTACCCCTGAACTACGAATTGACTTGATCCTCTTGATGAGGTACGTAGGCAGCTTAGATATTCTAAGTTCAGTCATAACACTTAAATGAGCTTTATTCTTCTTACGAAGTCATCGAGAGTGGAAGTACTCAAACATGCTCAAAGATTGCAAGATAGAAAGAGAAGGAAAAGCTTCTATTACGTAATCTCAAGGAAACATTGGAGTTCATGACATGGGACAAAGAAAAGAGAAATCAAATGCGATAAAATAAAAGGTCCTAAGCTAATCTCAAGCAAAGGGACGCAGATCCTTCAACCCTTCCTTGAGGGCTTCCAAGTGTGTCCTTGAAGCCTCCAAACTTGCAACTACTTCATCGTTGAGGGAGGTAGTATTCTCAAGCGCTGGAATTTCCTCCACAATTTCACGAACTCCAACTTGGGCACTATGGAAAAGCTGATTTTCTTCCTTCAGAGTGGCACACAGGTTCTTCTTGCGCTCTTTCAAATCCGAAAGCTCCTTCTCAACACGCTTCAACTCGTCCATAGTAGATTGGACCTTGGAAGCTCCCCCACTTTCTTTAGCACGGGCCTCTTGAAGACGATCGTTGGCTTCCTTCAACTTCCGATCGAAAAGATCTTTGGATAACCTTTCAGAAGACAACGACCTCGCCTCATCATAAGCAGCAGCCTTGGCAAAAAATGCATTCATTGATTCTTCCACGTTTGAGATATCAAAATTCTGAAAACTCTTCATAGACTCAAGAACGAAGTAAACGTCGTCTTCGATTGATGAGATAAAATCAATTGGGGTGTTTGATATCTTCACGAGAAGATCACTCCACAGCTTTTGAAGAAACTCCTTTTGATGATTAAGAAAGAACCTCTCGCCTTCAAATACCGACACATCGGCTGGGCAGGAAGGTTGTTTCCTCTTAAGCCCCATTCCAAGAGGACAAGTCGTAGCCAATAAAGTCGACGCTTGACTGTCTTGAGAAGTTTCATCGTCTTCAACGGCTAAGACCTCGGCTTCGAGCTATGATGACGCATCAGCCAAAGTTAGAAACAATCACCAAAAACAAAAAAAAAAAAAAAAGGAAAGAAAGAAGAAGAGGGATAAAAAAAAAATAACCTCCTTAACAAAGTTCAACGTCGATGGTCCATGACTTGAGCCTTCATCAGCAACGTCGATATTTATCGGTTTCGAGTCCCTTTTGGGCCTCTTCCAATGACGATCAGGGTTGCTACTCCCACTTACTTCCAAGGAACGAGGAGCACTTCGCTTCTTATCTACTTCAAAGGGTTCAACCACTTGAGAATTTCGCTTGGGAGAGGAAATAGGCGGCTCACGAGGTTGATCTTGGGCGACTCTTTCACCGTACTGCTTGCCTTTTGGAGAAGCTTGACTTAGGCCTAAAGCAAGTAACTTCGTCACGTTTTCTTCAAAGTAGCCACCATGAACTCCAAGCCACCACCTTTTGTACGCCTCGGAGGAGAACTTCTTTATATTTGGGGGCATGGGAGGGAACACCACCTTTTCCATAGTCTTGGACAGAACGCACATGTGCCAATAACGGATTCCACCCTCTAAAGAAGCTTCACGAACATCTTGCGAAAGAATTCCCGGCACTTCTTGGAAGAAACCAAATTGACGACTAAATCGATGAGGGCTATAGGGCTCAACAACGAAATGATCACCTTGCCGCAAAGGAAGGTAGTTCGAATGGACGGCCATGAAATAGATCTCTTCAGATTCTTTGGCATGCCCGTCGTCTGTGAATAAAAGATCTTTGTCCCTCACAATCATGTTGCAAGTCCAAGAAATAAAGTCGCCTTTGTGTAGCCGCTTTCTCGCCTCTTGCGGATCGTAGTATTTTGCGCCTCCCTCGCCTGAAAAGAGCGTCATCTTGGGCCCTCTAACGCTTTGCACAAGTTGATAGTGAGTCTTGAGATAATAAGCTATCCAACTATAAACAAAATGAATCGGAAATGGAGAATGTACGCGAGTTGGCCTTGGGGAGTCGGAAATCTTATTCAAACCTTTGTAGATACTAGCTAAGACAGGAACTGCAAGACCAATCCTTCGACCGGCTGCCATAGCACTCGCCACCTTGAAAACACTTGGGCGTATTGAACCAACATCTCGAGTGGGAAGGACAAAAGTACAGAGCCAACACGCCAAGTACGCCGCCAAGAACGTCTCTTCGTTTGAACTCCCTTCAATACCAAGCCTCGAGAACAATGCCTTGTCCGCCGTGGACCACTTGCCATGTACCCAATGGTCCCGGAGGGATTATGAGTTGACTTAGGACGAACGGCCTTCTTCTCTTTACGTGGAGGAGGCTCGCAGTATTTCGTTGCCCTTCTAAGCCAAAACTTGACCCATTTGTCAATAGGAACTTGAGAGGAATGGCCATCTTTACCACTCTTTCGAAGCAAATGGTAGCCGTGGAGTAGGAACTTGCAAGAACGAGGCACAAGTCTCCGTCTTGTCTCATCAACCCCGTTAAGCTCCTTGGCACTTGGAACAACTTCGTCATAAAAGAAGTCCCGCCATAGGAAGTCCGGAAAGGGTGTGCACGTCCCACAACGAAATAGACAATTCTCCAAAGGACGTCAGAAGAGTGTTGGTAGATGGGCACCACGCCTTGACGATGTCGGAATTGCGGTCGTAGGTAAATAGTGAGGCGTATACGGCATCATATACTTGGGCAGCAACTAACTTGTCTTTGCACCGGCTGAGTACATCTTCCGTCCACTCTCAAAACCCTTTGATGAAGCGAAACTCGCCAGCAAAGTGAATGATGTCGCCCCACTTGGCTTTCCCTTCAATAATGCGGCGGCTCAACGTCGGTAGAAAGCTTGGTTCGTCAGAACAACGGTGGTGAGTCGCTTGTAGAGACCACACCTTAGAAGTCTTGTTCAAAGAAACTTCTCGAGACCATTGCTCTGTATGAAGTGGAGTCGTCAACCTTGGCCATTGCTTCGCATACCGACCGATGAGAGGTACGTGAGTCGTCAAAATCGTCCCTTTCTTTGTGAGTTGACTTTCATCATCAAGAATCACTAAGTTCTGTTGACCGGAGGAAAGAGGCTCGTCTTTGAAGTAAACCATGTTGTGATCTATAAAGAACAAGAATTTTAATTGAGTTACTAAAAATAGAGACTCAAATAAATTACAAAAGCAACAAAGAATCAGGAACAAAGGGAGAGGAGCATCCCATGAAATTCTAAAGTTCATATGGCATCGGGCCACTTCAAAATTATCCCTTCTTCCATGGGTTAGTTGGTGACACCTAAAATTTGTAAAATTCACGTTGATCCTAGAAATCTTCGAGTTCATCAACGTGCAATTGTTGAAATTATTCTCAACAATTCATAAACAAATTGGTTCAACAATTACAGAAAATCTGAAAAGGGAAATCATCAGCCATAAGTTACTGCTCTGAAGGATTTTTTTTACCTAAACTCTAATGAGAGCATTGGTTAGAAAGAGAATTATATTGAATTTCAAAGGGCTTGAAGAGGTAGAAATTTGGCAATGGACCAATGCTTTTACGTAGCTATTCCTTGAAGTAACTATGGCAAATTTAAAGCAAGCCTATACTAATAAGTGCAAAAAAAAAGGGGGGGGGGCCCTCACAAATTTCATGACCCACAAAACCGAAGGCCAAGATGCTGAAGATAAAAGTCACGATATCAAAATATTAGCATCAATAAATGCCCAGAAGATTGCATGCATCTCATAAACCAAATTCCAATGATAATTGTTGTATATACCGCAGAAATCACCACAAATTGAGATGGGTTATTGTGGATGCATAAATCAAATTCGAAGTTCAAATCTCGTCGGCAGGCCAAAACAAAAAAAATCTGCACGAGAATCACAGAGGCATTACAACAAACACCTTGCGTGTGCGACAGAAAATTGAAGAAGAAAAAAATATTTGGCTATTAAAACTTACCACAAATTCTGTCAACAATCAATTCTCGGAATGACTGATCGATATTAGATTAAGCTCTTTATATACATGTTCAATTGAAGTGTTTTAATTCAAAGAGGATTAGGATTCTGAGTTATAGTTCGATTAAAAGTTTGACAATCCAAAAGTCGCTAAAATTGCGCAGATGTGCGTAATTCAATTGCTCATGAATTAACTTGGCTATGGACTCCTTAAATGTAGAGTTTCACCACGCTGAACTTGCAGAGGAAAGGAAAGATGAGCTACTGTTGTATGAAGAAGAAGAAAAAGAAATGGCAAGTCATGGGCCAAGTGACAAAAAAGGATACCGACCTAACTTATGCAAAATAAAGATGGGAAATGAGGCTCAAGAATTGATCGGATCTCGATTTTGGGCTCGCTGTTAAAGAAATAAATAAGGCCCCATATTTCATAAGAAAGCAAATTTGGGTTTGAGCAAGTTTATGATGAAGTGGCCCATTCAAATTTAATTCATATTTTCGCAACTCATTCACTTCGAAAATTATATTTTCAAACATATATTTGTGAACGAGTCTCGAGGGGGCATTTGTAGACAAATAAATTTTGCACCCAATTAAATGACGACAAATGGAAATATATATTATTTATCAATTATATTCTATTTTTCTATTTATATTTTGAAATGTACTAAATTAATTTCAAATATAAATAGTTAATTTAATTGTTATTTTAATATATATTTCGTCATCAAATCAACGGTCGACACGTGTCAAATTGAGGTGTTCCGACCAATCAAATCAAGACAAATATTTTTCGTATTATCTCTTCAAAAAAAATACAAGAATTAAAGAGATAATATTGAAATTGACCAATCATGTCTTCCCAAATATTTAATGTATTTATCTCTTTAAATTAAAATAAAGAGATAATACAAAATAAGTGTTCAAGTTCACCACAACTCTACCTCTTTGACAACTATATAAAGGGGTCCTGGGATCTCATTCAAAACACACACACACACACACACATACAAGAAAGAGAGCATTCAAGAAGTCTCAAAATCCTCTCAAGCAAATCAAGGAAGATCCACGGCGTTCTAGGCAAGATTCAAGGCGTTCGTCGCGGAATTCATCGAAAGTCAGCGTTTGATTCGACAAGAAGTCTGAAGACCGGCGAATTAACGTTATCAAGACAGAAGTCCACCTTGGCGGAAGATCAAAGTCTCAAATCCACCAAAAACATCCCAAATTCAAGTCAAATATCGTCAAGTTTATAGTGTTTGATCCGGGAACAAGTCAACGACCCCCGAATTAACGTTATTCAAAGTCAAAATCAACGTCAAAGGAGATCAAACGTCACAGTTTCACCTGCGAAGTTGCCGAAGTCAAAAGATCACGTTCTTGAAGAGAAGAATCACAGGTTTTCAAGTAGAGATTTCGCACCCACAAAATACTCAATTCAATTCAAGAATTTATTTATAATATTTTCGTATTTCATTGAATTCAGGAACACGAAAATTTGTTTACACTTGTATTTAGAGTTTTCTTAAATCTTCTCTCAACTCCTATATTTGCTTGAAAACCTTCCACAAACTTCTATATTTATATAAAATATTCAATATTTTAATTTTAAAATTCTTAAATTCATGCTACATTCGATGCTTTGTTTATTGTGTTTTTAATAACTTCTATACCTATCTAGACCCCTCTAGAATAGTCCATGCCTTTTACAAAATTCATCTATGTACATCTATTGATATTTGTTTTAGCCAATGAATGAAAATGATATTTAGAATATCTTATCATTTCAAAGAGTTTAAATATTTTAAATATCTTATTCAAAATGTATCGATTGAATCGATAAACTGGTCAGTTTTTCAATTTATAAAAGCATAAATATAATCATACAATTACCATTTTTATTAAAAAAAAAAGAAAAAGAAAAACACAACTTCCTAGAAACATGAAGCTATGTGGAGAACTCATCCATCAAGTTGCACAGAAACTGACATCGAAAAGCTCCCCCAACCTTTGGGTGGTTTAACTTAAAAAAAAGAAAGAAAAAAAGTTGCCTAGAAACCGCACAACACGGATTTTTACACAATTGTAGCACAAGAAGATTGATTTCACTTACACTAATTTCGTTGACAACATAATTTTTCTTTCAAAATGTGCATAGTGTCCGTTTGGCTGTACGATTGGTAGGTCAGACATGCATTTCGGGGACAAACAAAATTTTGTGTTGTTTGGATTTTTTCCCATAGTTACTTTCAAGATTAAATTCAATTAAAACCATATTTTTGTAAAAGTTACAAGTTATAACTTTTAATCACAACACAATTATTTTCATCTAATAATTCATTATATATGCCCATTAAATAATATTTTAGGGTTCGTTTGGTCAAATGAGAGGTAAGGGAAAGTGAAAGGGGGAGGGGGAGGGGAAGGGGGATGGGTTTCCTTCAAGTTGTTCAATTGAAAGGGGAGTAAATCTCAAATACTTTCCCTTGTTTGGTACGCAAAAATTAGATTGAGAAGAAAAGATTAATTTTTGTAATTTTACAATTTAACCCTTTTTCTTCATTTTGTATTAGAAGATAAACAAGTTAATATTATACTAATATCAAAGATCTAAAAACCTTAGTAATAAAAATATATATCAAACAAGAACAAGATTTTTTTTTATTAATAGAAATATTCATCAAAACGAATATTGTTCATTTATTCTAAACTATTCAGTTTAAATAAAATAAAAATTACTCGTACCGGCGGTAGGAAGAGGGAACACAATTAGGGAAAAGGATTATTCAATCAATATTAATAGCAAATTAGCAATAAATTTTTTTTGAAAAATTGCAAATGCAAAGTATGTTTACCGGATTGTTGACTTCGAAGAGTAGTTTTTCCAACAATTTAGTTATCTTTTCTCTGGCGATTATGTACGGTATTATCAGCGGGAAGGAGAAAAGAATTTGAGGAATATATATATATGGGCAATAGAGTAAATAAAAATAAAATATGTATTTTTTTTGTCTTTTTTGCCTTATACTTTCACTTTTCCACCCAATTTGGGGAAATGAAATTGGATCCCGAAGTGGTTTCTTATACATCTAGTTTTACTTTCCCTCCGTCTCTTCCCCCAAACCAAACATTAAACTTTTTCTTATACATTCCTTTTACTTCCACTTCTCATATACTTCCACTTTTCCCTCCAACCAAACATACTCTTAGTTAAGACCTTCATTACCTTAACAATGAAATTGGATATAAAATTTAGCTACACATTACAAGAAAATAGTTTAATAGCAACGAAAGAATTTATTGCTGAAATTAGTGTCGAGCTAATTAGCAAGTAAAATTCTCTTTGCTAATCTATACTACTTAATATATATTTTAAATAATTCGTTGCTAAATTTGTTAGCAAGTAAATTTTCGTTGCTAAATTCATTACCAAGTAAATTTCTTATATAAAATAGTATATGAGCAACAAAAATTTTACTTGATAATTAGCTCGACTGACTTTATTTCGTTGCTATTCAGTATTTTTCTTGTAGTGATAGTCTACATGTAATCAATTAATTACGAAATTAATGAAACAATTACAATGAAAATTATTCTTTTACCTGTACAATGCTTCAAAAACAAGCAATTGGCTTTTCTCGGTGCCATAGAGGATGTTGTCTATGTACTCGTCGATGATATCCTTTACGAATTCCTCTTTTTTACTCAGGAAGAAATAGATATTATGCCGTCTTATAAGGGCGATTATTTGCTGTTTATTTCTGATATTTTCGTTGTTGAAGTTATCTGCCTGATAGTGACATTGGCAAGTACCTTATTGGTAGTCTACCTGATGCTAACATTGGCAATGCCGGTTCTTTTCCCTTATTTTTCCCTTATTAGGAGTAGTTCATAATGTCATTATAATCCTATATGTATCATATCAAGAATATGAATATAATATTATATATATGATATTTATTTCAAAAAAATGAGAAGATTTCACAATAAAATTATATTAATTCGGTCAATTATTAGTTTCATTATAATTCAGATATTGCTCACTGATTCTACAAGATTAATTAATTTATATTGCTCACTGATTCTATTCTAATTTCTCTTTTGATTTAGTATTTAGACAGTGTTATTGCTCCATAAATAAAAAAATGGAAGTATAAATAAATAAAAAAAAGGAAGTAAAAATAAATTTAAAAAAAGAAATTATATGAATAACAATCTTGGACTTTTGTGCTCACATATATGAATTACACATATATATATACAAGAAAACACAACCCTTCTAATTTATCTCTTCATATATATATATATATATCTCTATAAATGTGACAGTGTGTGTTGGAAAGTTCAAGTTAGGGTTTTCATCACATACCTTAGAAGTTTGTGGAGATGCTGCTCAAGTGTTAAGAAAAAAATATTAATTTCAATATTTATGGAGAGAGAAAGAAGAGAGAGACTTAAGAAAGATACATATACCATTTTTTTCAACTACGATTCTAGTATATTTGTATATATTTTGTCTAAGTTGTGACATGATTCTTCCTCCATAACTATTGTATTTCTTGTATGCTTGTTTATGAGCTTTGAATATATATATATATATATATATATAGGCTACTTCAATATTTGTAGAGAGAGAAAGAGGAGAGACGGTAGAGAAGATAGCTAGGGGTATATACTATTTGGGTATTTATAGAGAGATAAAGAGGAAGGACACCTAAGGAAGGAGGGATAGATACCTTTTTCAACTACGATTCTATTATGCAAATTAGATATGTATTTTGTCTATTGGGCAAAATACTTTTTTGGTCCCGTAAGATTAGGGCATTATTTGTTTTGGTACGACAACTTAGCTAGGTGGCTGTTTTAGTCCCATAAAACATGTTTTTCAGTGTTTTTTAGACCGATAAAACACGTTTTCAGTTTTTTTGGTCCAAAAAATGACATGATATTTTGGACCAAAAAAATTGAAAAACGTGATATTTCGGGATCAAAAAAGCTGAAAAACGTGTTTTATGGGACTAAAACAACCACCTACCTAAGTTGTGATACCAAAACAAATAATACCCTAGTCTTACGGGACCAAAAAAGCAATTACCCCTTTGTCTATTCTTCACAGATGCCGTACTTGTTGCAACCTTGTTTATGATTTTTATCATTCTAACCAAAAATATAATTTTTTTCCTCATACATACATATATATATATATAATTCTTTTTTAGTTTCATTTATCTGATACGTTTACTTTCCCCCAATCCCTGAGCAAAGGAATTGAGTGAAAGCGGCAGTGAAAGTGGATGAGGGAGAATGAATTAAACCTACTGTAAAGGGGAAGGAATATTATTTTTAATTGTACTTATTTAGTATGATTATTTGGTGGCCTTGGTTTTCGGGACCTTTGTCGATTTAATCTTGCTCTCCTTGCGAAACAGGCATGGTGACTTATCTCAATCTTGGACAGTCTTTTGGCTAGGGTCATGAAAGCAAGATACATACTACCCACGAACTTCTTTTGGTGACTCCACGGTTGGTCACAATCCATCGGTTACATGGCGAAGGTAGCGTCGGCCAGCGGAACGACGATGGCAACACCGACACCAACAAGGAGGCAGATGGGGGCGATTATTTGGAATATGAACGGATCAAAAAAGATTTTGATTTGGCTGAATTTTCTAAATTGGGATGAGTTCTTGATAAATGGTGGAGAAGATTCGTTGAATGATCTTATGATGCTTGATGGATTCAAAAGTACAACTAGATAAGGAAGGAGACGAGATCTCCCATGGCCGCCGCTGCTTGCCGTGAATGAAGGGCGATCGGGTTCCTTGGTTGACGGAGATGCAATGCGAGAGGAGAAGAAGGTAATATGGGCACCTAGGGCTAGAGCGACGGCTAGGGTTTTCCGATTAAAAAAGGATCAAAACAGTTAAATTTGCAATGTTATAGAACTAAATTGTGAAAATCAATTCGTATTCGATAAAAATTGGCACTCCTGACAATTACAATTTTCCCATTAAAAACTACATGCACGCATCTCTATCTCTCTCTCTCTCTCTCTCTAAAAAACAAAGAATTAACACTTCAAGAAAAATTAAACCAAACAACGCCTGACTTTCTCTAATATGATTTGTTTGATTGGACTTTTTGAAATATACTTGTACTTCCAAGATCTTATCATCTGATAATAATGTACTTTTGTCGATTGAGCTTTCATTATTCAAATTTTAGTACCGAAGCTTTTGAGTTCATCTTCCATTGATTTTCAATATGTGTGGTGACCTGTACAAGTACAACCTTCTTCCACGTGACTTATAACTTTGAATAGACCATCAGACAAATATCCCTTTCCAACAAAAACACCAAAATGTTGAATTATAACTTTATTAAATTTAAATGATAATTCATATCCTCACTAACTATTACAGAACTACGAACAATGTTTCTCCTAACATTAGGTACATGGTGAACTCTTTTCAACGACAGAATGCGCCCTGAAGGAAACTTCAAGTCCACGCTTCCTATCCCAAGTGCTTAAGCTATACTGGAGTTCCCCATGCTTACTATACTTCCATTTATGGCCTGATAAGACACAAAGAGCCATTTATTAGCACATACGTCCACATTTGCTCTAGTGTCAATCAACTAATCAAATGATTCATAGATAGTATGGAGTTCGGGTTGTACAAAAACATACCCTTCAGTTGCTCCTAAGGTGCTAGCACCGCTATAACCTCCCACAACCATGTTGATAGCTGCCTGCCCAAACTTGGCCTTTTTCTTAGGACAGTCCTTAAGCCAGTGTCCCACCTGCCCACAGTTCCAGCAGGGTTTGCTTGCTTTTGGTTTCTTGTTTTTAATGGCTTTGCCTTTGCCTTTGCCTTTATCGATGGCTCTCAAGTTCGGGTTCATGTTATTCACTGTTTTTTTCCTAATTATTAAATTGGCCCTTGGCTGATGCTCAACAGGCATCTTGTGGGTCTGACTCCTGTGCTCTTACTCTATGCTAATCATGACCATAAGATCATCCAAAGATATTCTCCATTTCTGATGCTTGATTATCATGCCAAAACTCTCCCACGACTTGGGAAATTTATTCACTATGGCCATGGCCATAAACTTCTGGGGAAGCTTCATCTTAGCATCAGATACAGAATGCTCAAGATTGATAATCTCATGAGTCTGTTTAGTTACAGATCTTCCATCGACCATATGATATCTCATGAACTTGGAAACATAATACTTTTCGAGCCCTTGCTCTTCTGTATTATATTTTCTGTACAACTCTTTAGTCTTGTTTAGTTACAGATCTTCTGGACACGGGTACTACACAACTTCTTCTAGGATAAGTCGGTTTCATTTCTAGCGGTATGCACTTTGCCATAGAACACCTTGAAAAAACAGTCAGTAGCATTATGAAAAACTTGAGCTCGAAGCTTGGATTTTTAGGAGAACAACTCGAAGTTTCTAGAGAGAAAACCGAGAGTGAGAGAGAGGGGAATTCGAGAGAGGTTGAGAGAATTTTTTCTCTTCTTTCGTTTTCATTCGTCTATATTTGAAATTAGCCTATGCAGCGTTTTATAGGCAAGGCTTTCAGCCGTTTCAACATCCGCATTAATTACCATCATTAGTGCAACATTCAACCACCATTAAGGCTGAAATAATTAGCCATTAACAGCATTAAAACAATTTTAAAAATAGGTTTAAAAGCTATTAAACACAATTAAAACCAAGTTTGAATTCAGTCATTAAGCCTCCATTAAGCAACCATAAACAATATTAAAATATAGTATAATGACCATTAATACAGTTAAAGAAAAACCGACCAGAAATGGCCAAAACCTGACTTGAAACATTGTTTTAAAAGCAATTAAAACACGATTTTGACTGAGTAATTTTGAAAACCAATTTTTGTTTTAATCCAGATAAAACTCCAAATATTTTTGTTACAAAAAGATAGATCCTAAGACTAAGACATCGCCCTAGTCTCTATAACACTTCAAATATAACTTGAACATTGAACTTAATATAAGGTGTTTAAGTTATCCTTAAACTTTCAATATGAGACAACTTTGAGTGTAAAAACACTCACCCCCACATACACCTTATATCCTTATCAAAGCTTCACACTTTCCCATCATATTCCTATGTGGGACAAGTGTAATTCCTCTATTTCTCTCACCATCTAATCTATGGATTTAATATGTAATTGAACTCATATTTTAGAATATTTGTTGTTACAAATTAACATTAAAATATCAATTACAATACTAATTAAACATTATGCCCCATTAAATAATATTTTACTTAATTCCCTGATTAACCTTAAGAATGAAATTGCTTATAAAATTTAGCTACAGCCTACATGACTTGTATAATCAATTAATTATGAAATTTATGAAACAATTACATTGAAAATTATTTCTTTTACCTAAACAATGCTTCAAAAATAGGCAATTGGCTTTTTTCGGTGCCATTAGAGGATGCTGTCTATATACTCGTCGATGGTATTCTTTACGAATTCCTCGTTAATAGCTTTTACTTGGGAAGAAATAGTTATTATGCCGTTTTATAAGGGCGACCATTTACTGTTTTTTTTTCATATATGTTCTTTGTTGAAGTTGTCTGCCTGATACTGATAATGGGAGGACAAATGCTTTCTTTTACCTTATTGGTAGTCTGCCTGATGCGAACCTTGGTATTGCCACTTCTTTTCCCTTATCAAGAGTAGTTCTGATGCCATTATTATTCTTTATGCATCAAATCAAGAATATTAATACAATATTATATATATGTATATTTATTTCAAGAGAATGCGAAGATTTAACTATAAAATTATATTAACTGGGTCAATTATTAGTTTCATAATTCAAACATAATTAAATTGTTCATTATGTACACTTAACCGTACAATTATCATTTTTATACAAAAAAAGAAAAAGAAAAATTTTACTATGTGGAGAACTCATCCCTCAAATTGCACAGAAACTGCACAATAGTAGCACAAGAGGATTAAATTTTGATTCACAACATACGTTTAAGGTACAAACGCAATTGGACTTTTTCCTCTTGTTACTTTTGAGATTAGATTCAATTAAAATTATATTTCAAATAAAATTTTTAATTTTTAATTTTTAATTTCAACGTAATTAATTTTTTATCTAATTATCGATTATGCGCATAATATAATACTTTTATTTCCTTCATTAACCTTTAGTCGAATGAAATTGGTTATAAAATTTAACCACAATCTACATGACTTGTATAATCAATGAATTATGACATTTGTGAAAGCAAACGATATGATCACTTTTTATAAAATCAATTATTTTATTATCAAATTATATACCACCCTTATACCAAATAAGTTATAGAGTCATGGTCGACATGGACAAATTAAAATAAAAAGACAAAAAAATTGCTAACTTATTATATTTTAATCAGCGAACTTCTTCATTATAGTGAAAATTATTTCTTTTCCTTACACAACTCTTCGAAAACAGTCCATCGGCTTTTGCCCTTGCCGTAGATAACGCTGTCTATGTACTCATCAACAACATTCTTTACAACTTCGTCATTTGATCGACAAGAAGCAAATATTATACCGTCCGATATAGGCGACCACTTGTCACCTTTTTTTTGTATATTCTTTGTTGAAGTTGTCACTTATTTGTCTTTGGTAGTGTTGTTGCAATCTTTTTTATGCAGAGCAGCTCGTGATGCCATTATAATCCCTTTATCTAGAAAAATTACTAGAATGCTTATAATAATTTATGTATTTAAAAAATTGAAGTATTTCTCCACAAAAATTGGTATATATATATATATATAGATATGTATATTTACTTCAAAAAAAATGCAAAGATTTAACTATAAAATTATATTAATTGGATCAAATATTAGTTTTATAATTCAGACATAATTAACTTTTTTTATTATATACAATTAACCATACAATTACAATTTTTTATAAAAAAAAAGAAAAAAGAAAAATTTCACTATGTTGAGAACTCATCCCTCAAATTTCACAGAAACTGCACAATAGTAGTATAAGATGATTAAATTTTGATTTCACAATATACGTTTCAGGTACAAGCACAATTTTTTGTGTTGTTTGGACTTTTTCCTATTATTACTTTTAAGATTAGATTCAATTAAAATCATATTTTAATAAAAGTTATAATTACAACTTTTAATTGCAACGTAATTATTTATTTTCTAATTATCCATTACGCGCATTATACAATATTTTTATTTCTCTCATTAACCTTAAGTCGAATGAAATTGCTTATAAAATTTAACCACAATCTACATGACTTGTATAATCAATGAATTATGACATTTGTGAAAGCAAACGATATGATCACTTTTTAGAAAATTAATTATTTTATCATCAATTATATACCACTCTTATACCAAAATAGGTTATAGAGTCATGATTGACATGGAAAAATTAAAATAAAAATACAAAAAAAATTGCTAACTTATATATTTAATCTGCTAACCACTACAAAAAAATGCTGGAATAGGAACGGATAGAGACGCCCGTTCCAGTTACCGCTCCTAATAGGAACGGTACAAGGAACAATTGTGGAACGGTAAACTGTTGATGACGTCACTGTCGTGGTAATTGTAATAAAAATTAATAGGAACGGCCCGATCGTTCCTATTGGAGTGCCAAAATATGTGAGCCAATTTGTACACCTATCACCGTTTCTAAAAGGGACCTGATATATTTTGGACTTCAATTTAGAACACATGTGTGAAATTTGGAACAGTAAGTCGACCAGGAACACTTACCGTTGCTAAATGAATTCCAATGGCCGGGTCTATTTGGACCGGTGGATTGACCATTCCAACATGTAGTCCTACATAAGACCCTTTTACGCCATGGGTAAAAATGTAATGCAAATACCGCTCCAAATTGTGGGTATATATAAGTGCAATATTGTTACAATTACCATTCGCAATTGTACTCCAATTAGGAACGGTCCTCTTTCGTGTGCCTCATACCGTTCCTAATATTCCCTAACGGCTATATTACAACGGTAATATTACCGTTCCAATTTCCACACTGAACGTCACAATATCGAGAAGTCAACAATGATTGTGGTGTTTGTGTCAAAAGCTCATCATATACAGACACGGATTCTGACTTCTATGGAATTTTCGAAGAGATAATTCAGCTGGATTACCCACTAATTAACATGCACATTGTACTGTTTAATTGTCGTTGGGTCGATCCAGTCAGATACACCCTCGTTATCACGTCGTTGATGTCAACTTCAAAAAGTTCTACCAAAAGAATGAACCATTCATACTGGCACAACAAACTGTACAAGTCTACTACGCGTATGACCCGAGTATGAAGAAGGACAAAATCGACTGGAAAGTTGTTTGCAAAATCAAGGCTCGAAGAGTAATCGATGACTCGCGATAGACCAAGCTCGCCTATCAGATGGATAAAGTCGTACCTAATCCTGATGTTGTAATAGATAACCAAACCTTTGAACTGCATGACCCAACGGGAATACAATTGGTCGTTGATCATGGAGCAGGGCCATTGCGCTCGCCAGACAGTGAATCTGAAGATGAAGATGAAGATAGCTTTGACGAGGCTGAGTCCGATGAAGAGACTTATTGAATTTTCCAAAAAAATTCAGTAATTTTTTTATTACAGTTATTGTAATTTTTTTATTACAATTACAGTTATTCTAAGAAATCAGAATAAATATTAAAAATAGGAACAAATATTTTATTCAAACCACCGTTCCTAATACAAGTACAACTATTTGAATAGGTTCCAAACAAAAAAAATGAGGAAAATTTGAATTAGGAACGGTCAAAATTTATCAGGACCGTTTCTATTTGAGGTACAATATTTCAAATTTGGCTGCTATTAAAAAAAAAAAGAGAAAAATTTGAATTAGGAACGGTCCATATTTATCGTGACTGTTCCTATGTAAGGTACAATATTTTAAATTTGGCGGCTATTAAAAAAAAGTGAGGGAAATTTTAATTAGGAACGGTAGGTCAAAACCTACGACTGTTACAAACTGAAGTCCAATATTTCATTTTGGCGCCCAATGAAAAATTGTGGGAAATTCAACTATTGGACCAGTCAGTTTATACACGACCGTTCCAAATGTTAATAGGAACGACAATACGTGCGTGCATTAAATGGACATCGTCCTTTCCATTAGGAACGGTATTGGAAACACCTTGTCTATTAGGTGACCGTTCCTAGTATTATAATTCCAATGAATTTGTCCGATATCTCAACATCCGTCAGCCGGATCGACAATATTTTTTAACACATACAAGGTTATGGATATGAATTGATGTCCAACGGTCTAATTTTCAATCAGCAACCCGAATTTAAGGATGCATCTGTTTTTGTTACGATGAATACTGACCGGATACGATACCTCGAGATCCGCACACCAAAATATTTCAAAACGACATATAATGTATTCTTTTGTGTGTTATATCATATCTAACGGTCTGATTGGAATTTTGACGGTTTGATTATGCCGTGCAGTACAACAATATAGGATGCTATTTACATCTGTGAAATACTAACAAACATAAATTTACAAATATACTTCATATTGTGAACGTGTGTCTATTTTTTGGAAATTATTATAGATTTTTAAAATCTTTAAACATCCAATTGTATACGTTTATTTAATAAAATAAGTGTTCAGAACATGTTTTTCTTAATTTATATTTATTATCTAAGAAGATAAAATAAACAATTGCAATAAATATAGGAACGGGTATATATGAAAATAGGAACGGTAACTATGTGCATGTCTAAAAACGACATCATTTCTTCCTTTAGGAACGGTGTTGGGAACACTTGTTCTACTAATTGACTGTTCCTATTAGTACAATTCCAAGTACTGAGTATTTGGAATTGATATGGGAACGACAATTTATAATTTAGGAACGCCGCCGAACATCTGCCTCCGTCGCTGCCTTAGAGCCAGTCCGCCACCACCAGTCTGCAGAGTCCGTTGCCGCCATCATCCGCCATCGTCGCCGCCATCATCCGCCTCCATCGTCGCCGCAAGTAGGGTTTCTACCAACCCCTCCCCCCCCCCCCCTTTTTTGTATTTTGTCTATTTTTTGGAATATTTCTTTGTCTATTTTCTATAATTTTGAAATAATTTTGGGCATTTTTTGTAATAGTATGTAATGTTAGGGGTTATTCTGTAATTGTATGGAATTTTTGTGCATTTTCTGTTATTTTTGTAATTTTTGTAATTATATAAATTGTATGCAATTTATGTAATATTAGGGGTTATTGTATGCAATTCGTTGTAATTTCTAATTATTTTTTGTTATTTTGAGTTTCTGTAATTATTATGAATTTTGTGAATTTTCAGTAATTATTGTGAATTTTCTGTAATTATTTCTGAAATTTTCTGTTATCTTTGTGAATTTTCTGTAATTATTAGAAAATTCAGAAAATAATTAAAAATTTAATATAATTATTAGAAAATAATATTATGAAAAATTCTTAGAAAAATCGGAACTGTTTTAAAAATTCTAGAAATTTTAATTTTTTCTGTTTTAAAAATCTGAAAGTTTTTAAGTTTTTCAAATTCTGAAAGTTTTCTAAATTTTTGTAAATTTTATGTAATTTTCTTTAAAAATCTTAAAAATTCTTAAAAATCTGGAAGTTTTAATTTTTTTCAAATTCTGAAAATTTTCTAAATTTTTGTAAATTGTATGTAACTTTTTGTAAATTTCAAAAGAAAATTTGGGTAATTTTCTATGATATATGAAATTTCTGAAATTTGTTAATTTATGTAATATATATGAAATTTATGTAATTTCTATGATATATATGAAATTTTTTATGTAATATATGAAATTTTTTATGTAATATATGAATTTTTTATGTAATATATGAAATTTCTTAATTTTCTGAAATTTAAAAAAAATTGGATAATTTTTTATGATATTTTGTAAGGGTATAGGCAAATATTGGTATTTAGTATATATAAATATATAGGAAAATAGAAGTATTTAGTGCAATTTTAGGATAAAATATGGTATTTAGTATAAATATATAGAAAAATAGAAGGATTTAGTAAACGTTGTAGGAAAAATTTCAATAACAAAATTGGGATTCATTATCCATTTGTTATATAATTTTAGGATTTAGTTTGCATAATTATTTTAAAAAATTTAAAAAATTATCATATTCAAATAAATTGATACTTACATGTTCTTTTTAACTTCATACTACTAATATTTTTAAAAAAAATTCTAGATCATGTCTGGTCGGGATTTTCCACCCATGTCTGGTGTTGCTAGGAGGTGGACGTGGCCGTGGCCGTGGTTGTGGCCGCGGTCGCGGTGAACCAGCTATACCGCCGGCCGGTGTTGCTTCCCAGGATGGGGAAGTAGTGTTTCGACCACCACCACCACCACCACTACCGGTAGAGCAGGCACCCACACCACCTGCGCCGGATCAGTAGCTCAGTGCGTTTACCGCTGCGCCGGATCAGCACGGGCGGTCGATCCGGCCCGTCCATGGGCTGCCCCACCACTACCAGCCCCACCACTCCCACCACCATCCGCGCGTCAGTACATCACACTCGCCGATGCGAGGTATATTTACATTTTTAATATTTTTTTGGTAATTTAAATTAATATTTTTTATGTCATACTAATTATTTTATAATTTCAGTTCTTATCGGAAGATCCACGAGCGCATGTACGCGGTCGTACGAGGATACTATCCATCCTTGGGGCTGTTTGCGCAAGGTGCCGCTAGAGCACCAGCATTTCTGGTTTGAGAGTTTGAAGGTAACAACAATTAATTTGTGTTTTTAAATATTTTAACAATCTAAGTTATGATATATGTATATTTTTTTTAATACAGATGACATACTGGTGGGACGCCGACGACGAGTTAATGTTCAAGATCTTCCATGTTTAGGTGGGGAAGTTCCTCAAGAAGAAGTTCGTCCTCGCCAGACAGTCCTTGCAGAAGCCTCTATGGCTGGCGAACGAGGTCTGGCGGCAGCTCCTCCTATACTAGGACTCCTCGGAGTTCAAGGAGGAGTGCGCGAAGAACAAGGTGAACTGGAACGCCAACCCAGCCGCATCCGCTACTGTGTACCACGGGGGATCTGTCTCCGTCAGTATGCACAAGCAGAAATTGGTAAGATATTTAATGTTATTTCAATGATTTATTACTATTAAATTAAGATGGTAATAACTGTTTCCCATTTCTTTTTACAGGAGGAGCAGCTCGGCCGACCAGTGAAGCAGATGGAGTTATTTTTCCAGATACTACAAGAAGAAGGCCGATGGCGGCTGGTGTGGGCCGAGGGCAGCGGAGGTGGCAGTAAGTTGTACTTAATACATTCTAGTATTTAGTATAATTTTTATTTCTAAATTATGCATTTTTTCATATTTAAATATTAATTATATAATCAAAATATTATTAATTATTTAATTTATATTTAAATGATAATAATTATAATATAAAAAAATAATAATTCATTAGTTAGGAACGGTACTTTAGACGGTGAATCAACGCCAAATTTCGTTCCTATATTTGACTGTTTTAAAAAACTTACCATTCTCAATGCCGATGAAATAACCATTCCAAAAAATACAAGCAAACCGTTCCTAAAGACGGGACGTACCGTGCCTACATGTATTCCAAAATTAATTTTTTCGTGGTTAGGCTTTCGTTCTAAAGACAATACCAAAAAACCGGTCCAAATGGTATTCCAAAGTTAGAGTGCTAAAACCGTTCCTAAGGAACGCGATAAAATATATTCCAGTTACCGATCCTAATCTCTACAACTTACCGTTCCTACATGTATTCCAGACACCATGCTAAATTGTATCTACAACATAAGGTGACTATTCCAAAATGTGTTCTAACTACCGTTCCTAATTGCGCGATTTAATTTTGATGCTACCGTTCCTAAAGTTTATAATGTGCAAAAATTATAAATTTATACGTACAAAGGTAATTACGAACGGTACCCCTAATGTATGCCAAAAATCATTCCCAAATAGGAATGGTTACTTCTTTACCGTTCCTAATTGTTAGGATCAACTCTTATTGCCACGGATTGTCTCCCGTTCCTAATTGCAGTCCAAAAGGTTCCAGTGAACTATTTACCGTTCCAAAAATTAAAAAAACCGTTCCTGTTACCGTTTCAATTCCCGCATTGTTTTGTAGTGAACTTCTCCATTACAGTGAAAATTATTTCTTTTTCCTACACAACTCTTCAAAAACAGGCAATCGGCTTTTGCCCTTGCCGTAGAGAACGCTGTCTATGTACTCATCAACAACATTCTTTACAACTTCGTCATTTGATCGACAAGAAGTAAATATTATACCGTCCAATATAGGCGACCACCTGTTACCTTTTCTTGGTATATTCTTTGTTGAAGTTGTCGCTTGTTTGTCTTTGATAGTGTTGCTGCAATCTTTTTTCTGTGGAGCAACTCGTGATGCCATTATAATACCTTTATCTAGCAAAATAACTAGAATGCTTATAATTATTTATATATTTAAAAAACTGAAGCATTTCTCCACAAAAATTGGTATATATATATCTAGATATGTATATTTACTTCAAAAAAATGCGAAGATATAATTAAAAAATTATATTAATTGGGTCAATTATTACTTTCATAATTCGGACATAATTAAATTATTCATTATATACAATTAACCATACAATTATAATTTTAATAAAAAAAAAAAAGTAAAAGAAAAATTTCACTATGTGGAGAACTCATCCCTCAAATTGCACAAGAGGATTAAATTTTGACTTCAGAACATACATTTCAGATACAAACACAATCTTTTTGTTGTTTGGACTTTTTCTATTGTTACTTTTGAGATTAAATTCAATTAGAATCATATTTAAATAAAAGTTATAATTTGTAACTTTTAACTTCAACGCAATTATTATTTCTTTATCTAATTATCCATTATGCGAATTATATAATATTTTTATTTCCTTCATTAACCTTAAGCCGAATGACTTGGTTATAAAATTTAGCCACAATCTACAGGACTTGTATAACTAATGATATGAAATTTGTGAAAGCTAACGATATGATCACTTTTTATATATACCACCATTGTACCAAAACAGGTTATAGAGTCATGATCGACATGGACAAATTTAAAAAAAAAAAGAAAGAAAGAGACAAAAGAAATTGCTAACTTATGTATTTAACCTTCTAACTTCTGCAGTACAGTGAAAATTATTTCTTTTTCCTACACAGCTCTTCAAAAACAGGCAATCGACTTTTGCGCTTGCCGTAGAGGACGCCGTCTATGTACTCATCAAGAGCATTCTTCACAACTTCATCATTGATAACTTTCGATCGACAAGAAGCAAATATTATACCGTCCGATATGGGTGACCACTTGTCAGCTTTTTTTGGTATATTCTTTGTTGAAATTGTCGCTTTTCTGTCGTTGGTAGTTTTGGTGCAATCTTTTTTCGGCGGAGTAGCTCGTGATGCCATTATAATTATTTTATCTAACAAAATCACAAGAATGTTTATAATTATTTATGTATTTAAAAAAATTGAAGTATTTCTCCACAAAAATTGGTATATATTAATTTGATTATTTACTAGTTAATAATTATATATATTCACAAAGAAATTCACAGGGCCGGGGGAGCATATATAATATCATCACATTATTGTTCCAATAAATAAATAAATATAAAGGAAGCATAATAATAATAAATAAATTAAATTCACACTTCCAAAATATTTAATCTACAGTTTCATGATCTACTTTTTGCATACAATTCTAAAAACTTAAAAAATTGTGCATTCAAGTTCAGAATCAATTATTTAGAGCATGTCATGTCATGCGTAGTTTTGAAATTTCGTGGTTGGATCTATTGAAATATGTAGACAAACAAAGAAATCAAGAACAAAATGATGCGACAACAAGAAACGAAATCATTTAAACCATAACCATAGAAATTTGCTCTCAGAGAAACATATATACAAGAAACTACGAAACCCCTATACTTGAAGTTAGGGTTTGGCATACCTTGGAATGTTGTGAGACAGTTGCAGTGCTGAAGGAGAAATCTTAGGTGGAGTAGTACAAGATTCAAAAATATATAGACCACTTCAGTATTTGTAGAGAGAGAAAGGGGAGAGACGGTAGGGAAGATATATAGCTAGGTATATATACCTACCTCGGTATTTATAGAGAGAAAGAGGAGGGATACCTTTTTCAACTACGATTCTATTATGCAAATTGGATATGTATTGTGTCTATCCTTCCTTCACATATACAATTTAAAATCTTATCCTAAACAAGAAATATATTGACTCCTTAATTACCCAGAAAATCAGTAATATTATTTTTATTATTTTACATTAGTTTATATCATTATATTTTAGTTTTACATGCATACTTATTAAATTCATATCATCTGTATATTTTAATGGAATATTTTACATAATTATCGTGACCAATGATTAAAATAGAAAAAGAAGATAAAATACTAAATTTCAATAGAGAGAACCCAATTAAGAAAAGGAAAAATAACAAAAGAGAAAATGATTGGACGATATTTTCTAACAATATGCTAATGTACATTCACCTTCTAATAATCATGTTTAATTATCTTTTGTACGGAACAATAAGATTAAATTTGTAGGATGTAGACGAATTTATCAATTTTTGCTGATTGTGGACTTTTAGTGTTGGATTTTCTAAAATTGGTTGGATATTCCACATCATGGAAGGCATTAAATTACGAATTTTGAAAAATTTCAAGAAAAAAGTCCTCAATTCATGAAAATTAATAAATTGCTGTAATAAGTTGCCAAATCAGCCTTTCACAATATCATTGCTCAATGCCAGATATAGATGAGAATTGAGGTCCTTTTAATAGCAACATCATTTGGTAATTTTGATCACGTTCTAAGTTGATTTGGTAATTTAATCTTTTATGGATTGAGGACAACCTTCTTGGCTGGAATTTCAGAACTCATAGGGATTTTCCACATACACGTCACTTGAAGGCATAAAATTGGATATTTTGAAATTTTCGATGAAAAAATTATTCAGCCTGCAAAAATTGATATACTAGTGAAGTAAAAGCTTAATCAACTTTTCACGAAACTACTACTACCACAACATCATATATACAGGAAGAAAAATGCAATTAAGTTTGTTTGTCAGATCAGAAAAAGATAAAGTAAAAGGGGCATGGAACATTATGTTTTATTTCTCAGTGGAATTTTATATGGAAATAAAACTCGACGATAAAGGAGTCTCATATATATCACAATTTATTTATTCTCCATTAATTATCATTCTAACCAAAAATATATTTTTTTTTGTCGTATATTCCCTTTTAGTTTCATTTATCTTATACGTTCACTTCCTCCAATATTCCCCAACAGTCTTTTGGCTAGGTTCATGAAAGCAAGATACTACCACGAATGTCTTTTGGTGACTCCACGGTTGGTCACAATCCATAGGTTACATGGCAAAGGCAGCATCAGCCAGGTGAACCACGATGGTGACACCGAAACCGACAATGAGGCAGATGGGGGTGATTTAGAATATGAACGGATCAAAAAAGATTTTGATTTGGCTGAATTTGCTAAATTGGGAGGAGTTCTTGATGAATGGTGGAGAAGATTCGTTGAATGATCTTATGATGCTTGATGGGTTCAAAAGTACGACTAGATAAGGAAGGAGACGAGATCTCCCATGCCGCCGTTGCTTGCTGTGAATGAAGGGTAACCGGGTTCCTTGGTTGACGGAGATGGAATGCAAGAGGAGAAGAAAGGAATAGGGGCACCTACGGCTGGAGCGGCGGCTAGGGTTTTTCGATTAAAAAAGGATCAAAATAGTTAAATTTTCAATGTTATAGAATAAATTCGTATTCGATAAAAAATGGTAATCCCAACAATTACAATTTTCCCATTAGAAACCACATGCACGCCTCTCTCTCTGGAAAACAAAGAATTAACACTTCAAGAAAAATTAAACCAAACAATGCCTTACTTTCTCTGATATGATTTGTTTGATTGGACTTTTTGAAATATACTTGTACTTCCAAGATCTTATCATCTGATAATAATGTATTTTTTCCGAACGAGCTGTTCTTTCTTCAAATTTTACTACCAAAGATTCTGAGTTTATCTTCTGTTGATTTTCAGTCTGCATGGCGACCCATACAAGTACAACATTCTTCCTACCCTTCCGCCTCAAGGCAACCTGACACCACCACCGACGCTCTATCCACAACAGCCCATGTCGACACCCGACAATTACAACATCCCCAAATTTGTATGCACAAACTCCCAGGAGACCAGTACTGCAAGATCAAAGCGTACAGATATAAACGAGTAATCTCAATCCACTCTTATAAGCTTTATTGAATACATATTCAACCGCAGGTTTATACGTCTTTATGGAATGTAGTTGTTTTTTTCTTTTTCCTTTGTGGGGCGCTAAGGGTTTGCACTTCCAACTACTTGTACACAACTCCATTCTTTCTGCTAATCCTGATTGTCAAGTTTACTTGTTCAGTTGTAATTCTTTCAGCTCTTATTGGAAAAAAGGAACCTTACTTTGCGAAAAACGCGAAAATGTATGGATTTCATCTTTAATTATGGATTCTCTCTAGTTGAAATTGAGAATTTGCTTCATCTATATAGCCAGTTGCAGGGTTGAGGCCTTCAGTATTATACGTTTCGAGATAATTATATAAATATCGCTGAAGTTTGATATAATTATGGAACTGCCCAGGCATAAACTGTTCAACAATAAGATCATTACAGAAGTATATACAAAATACAATATGAAATGTAATACAAATTTAATACAAAATACACGACGTGTATATACAAAATACAATATGAAATGTAATACAAATTTGCAACAACAACAACAACAACAAAAAATTCCAAAGATGAAGAAAATAAGTATTCTTGTTTAGCAGGAGAATCAGAAGACCCATTTGAAGAACCCAATCACGAAATTATTCTTGATCAATTATTTTAGGGAATCAGGACTGCTTTGAAAGCAAAGTCAATAGTTGGGACTTCTGAATCTTCGGAAGAACAAAGAATAGATTACCACAAGAGATGTAATCCGAAGCAGAATCGGAAGAAAGTAATTTCTCCAAACTAATGAAGAAATGAAAGAAGATAGCACATAAATGCCGGAAGAAGACAAAGTCGGAAAATTTTGACCGAGTCAAAGACACGAACACGTGTCATACATGCAGCAACACGTGTCATACATGCAGCATGTCTGGAAATAACTCCAGCCATTTGTATCTAATGCAGTGGACACCTGTCAATTAAGGACGGACATGAAATAATACTTTGAGATCCGACCTTTCCTATAAATACACCCTCTTGGCTCATTAGGAGCAGGCTGAAAAATACTCTTGTACATGTATATCCTCTTTTCCTCCCTCACTAAATAAAACCTTAGTTTTTTGCACGGGTTTACACTTCTGTAAGTTCTTTACTTTAAATTATTGTATTTACTTATCATATTTATATTCCTTTTAATTTTGCTCTTAGCGTAATGAAAGGCTAAATCTATACTATTGAATTATCCATGACAACGAAGATGGCAAGGTTCTAAAAAAAAAAAAAAGAAAGAGTATTTTAAGTTAATGATAAATATACGGGGAAAATGAATGAATATGGAAAGGAGACCCTTTGGGTCGTTCCCTTAAATTATGAGTATAAAGCAAGTCTGTGTTGCCACTGTTGCCCGGTTTTGCCGAGTATGGCGTTGTTTGGGCCTTTAGGTGGTGTTTTACGACTGAATCCGTACTTATTAATTTAACGGAGCGTAAAAGGTTCCCAAAATTACTCTATTCCTATTCATTTAAATTCTCTTTATATATGTCACAATTTAAGATAATTCTTTATTTTTATCGCCTTTCGCCTACATGGTCGGATTTACATTCCGCCTACATGGTCGGATTTATGGCGATTTTTGTATATTTTTGCTATCTCTCGCCTTCCGCCTACATGGTCGGATTATATTCCGCCTACATGGTTGGATTTTTAAGACGAGATTTGTATATTCCCATCATGATGTTTCTAAACAAATGTTTGCCAGGTGGCAACCACATTTAGCCCCATTTAATTTTACAATAGAACACATTAAAGGAAAGACTAATAGTCTCCCCACTAATTATCGTATTTTTAGAACTAATTTCCTGTTCCAATTAGCTATTTTGTCTATTTTTTTATTTAGTTCCGTAATTTGTTCTCCTATAACATTTAAATAAAAATTTGTATAATTTTGTTTTTTCATCAACTCATTAATTTGAGCCATTGTAATCGTTAGGGTGTCATCTTCAATTAATTTTGAAAATGCTTTGAAATTAATTTCTATTTCATTCAAGTCCATTTTAAATGATTGTTGAGGTGGAAATATGTTATTAACAACTTTCCCATTATCTAGAAAATATTTTCTCTCTAATACGTTCAAATATTGTTCTGAATATTTAACGATAAACCAAGGAACAAAAGCAACTATTTTATTCCTTATAGCTAATTCTTTATAAAATTGTGTGGAGATCATTTTTTGGTTTTTTATATTAAAGTTTTCAAAGAACCATTTCCTAAATGGTTTCCATCTCTCTTCCCTGAATTCTTTTTGAATTTCTTTTCTTACTAGAGATCCAGGACTAAAATCTATTATTTTAGAATAATCCACAAATGGGATCTCTGTTTCCAAACCAGTTAGATCTAGACTATTCATTTATACACAGAAATTTGTTTTTGAAGTTAATTCTTCATTTAATCTTGGATCTTTATTTACTCCTTTAGCAATATTATTAGACTGAATCCTTATTTCTTCAACTTTATTTTCTCTTAAATCCACAAATGGGATCTCTGTTTCCAAATCAATTAGATCTAAACTATTCATTTATAAACATAAATTTGTTTCTGAAGTTAATTCTTTATTTAATCTTGGATCTTTACATACTCCTTTAGCAATATTATTAGACCGAATCCTTATTTCTGCAACTTATTTTCTCTTAAATCTTCTTGGCTATTTTCTTCCTTTAATGTGTTCTATTGTAAAATTAAATGGGGCTAAATGTGCTTGCCACCTGAAAAACATTTGTTTAGAAACATCATGCTTAAAGTCTTTATTAAACATAAACTTAGCAGCAGAACAATCTGTTTTGATAATAAATTCTTGGTTTAATAAGTCATCTTGGAATTTTAGAACACATTTAACGATAGCAAGAACTTCTTTAGCCACTGTAGTATAATTCAACTGGGCTGCTTTCCATTTTTTCGGAATAGAATCTAACTAAATATTCTTGCTTATTATTATTAATTTGCTTCAATATTCCTCCAAATCCTATTTCAGAAGCATCTGTCTCTATTATTTTCTTCCAATTAGGATTTGCGAGTGTTAGACATGGTAATGATTTAACCTTTTGCTTTATTAGCCTAACTGCTTTAGTGTGATCCTCTGTCCATTCCGATGGATTTTTCTTAGGCCTATCATATAATAATGTTGTATCTTGTGCAAGATTTTTGTAATATGGAGCTATATAGTTTAGGCTTTCTAAGAATCTCTGTAATTGAGTTCTATCAATAATTTTATCTGGAAACTTATCTGCAAACTCTATGCATCTGTTAACGGGAATTATTTCTCCTTTTTTAATATTGTGGCCTAGAAATCTTATCTTAGTTTGGAAGATACTCATTTTTGGTTTAGATATTACTAATCCATTTTGGATGACTAATGTTTTAAACATCTCTAAATGTTTAAAGTGATCTTCTATGTTATTAGAGAAAACTAAGATGTCATCACTATAAACAATAATAAAGTTCGAGAATTGGTTAAAAATATCATTCATGATATTTTGGAATTCTGAAGGTGCATTTTTCAGACCAAAAGGCATTACATTCCACTCATAATGGCCAAAAGGAACTGTAAATATTGAAGGAGAGAATTATTGGATGAATGGGTCAAAATGGCCTGTATATAAATTTGAATTTTTGGATGAGCCAATTGAATATAGCACGACTCAAAAGAATTCAAAGAATAATAAGAAAAAAGATTGAGGAAATAAAAAAGATTATTTCCGAAATTCTTGTTCAACATCCAGATGCAGACATGTCTTACCATTATCGCATAAAAAATATTTGGAAGGCAAATTTGGTATATCACCAAAAAATTGCAGAATATTATGCCGGTTAAATGAATAATCCTTTTATTGCAGGAATACTTGCTCAAAGAGGAAGAGGCAGAAACTCCTCCAATCAGAGAGGAGGTAGATTTAGACCAGGCGAAATTATACGCCTAGGTAGCAGATCACTAATTAAAGAGAACATCTCCGGAATAAGGAAATATAGTAAAGTCTCTGAAGAAGAAAATGAGCTCTTCCAACAATTCCTCATATTTAAAAAGGAGCAGAAAAAAATCACTGCCTAAGAAGTATCATCTTCTTCAGTATCTTATGCTAAAATACTTGAAGAAGAAGATGATTTAGCAAACTATAAATTTAGTGAACATCAGGAAGAAATTATACTCCTGGAAAATGAGGATTTAAGGTGGGAGAAAGATCCATGGTATCTGATGAAAAGATATCTGGATGTGACAGCATTCACAGCAGGTTCATATAAACAGAGAGCTCATTATGAGTGCATCCTGAAGGTAATGCAAAGTGTTGAAATTACTTACACTTATTCCAACAATGGAAAAGAATTTAATTACTCAAAAGCAGTAATAAAAAAATTCATCACTGCTGTTGAATGGGGAATCAACCCATTAGGTAAAAAAGAATATATTAACTCAGAATCTAAATCCCCGATAAAATTCAATTATTGGGACTATGTTGAGGCATTCAACAAAATTTTTTTCTATGAAAATTATAAGAGAAAACACGTGGTTTTTTAAAATTTGTCCATTAATTTTTCAACAAGAAGTACTAAATTGGGTATTTCAATGGTGGTTAAATTATGGTCCTCCAATTTCTATACTCCCTCAAATTTTCCAGGGTTATTATATGGAATGGATCAATTGTTCGCCAAAAATTATCCAGGCGGAAAAATCACAAAAATGGATTGAAGGAATGGCCTCATTTTTCTTTTTTTATGGAATTCTCACTTCCATGGATATGGAAATGGCTACCGGAAGTAGGAATGATCCTACAAAAAATTTTCTGTATTAAAAGGAAATCTTGTTCTAAATTCTGGAGAAAATTAATGCTCATCAACCCAGAAACAAACAAATATTTTTGTCAAGAAGCACTTGATGAAATGGAGGAAAAGCTTCAAAAATACAAGGCACTCCTGGAGAAGGAAGAAACTCAGACTCCTTGCCCCTTCGAGCAAATATCACAAAGAATCAGGAGCAAAAGAGGTATCATCTCTAAAGAGCAAATGATTGAGGAATATCTCAATCAGGTCCAGAAAGACCTCAAACGAAATCTAACAGGAGCGAAGTCCCCAATGGAGACCTCTTCCAAAGATGAAGAAAATTAGTATTCTTGTTTAGCAGGAGAATCACAAGACCCATTTGAAGAACCCAATCACGAAATTATTCTTGATCAATTATTTCAGGGAATCAGGACTGCTTTGAAAGCAAAGTCAAAAGTTGGGACTTCTGAATCTTTGGAAGAACAAAGAATAGATTACCACAAGAGATCCGAAGCAGAATCGCAAGAAAGTAATTTCTCCAAAATAATGAAGAAATGAAAGCAGACGACACATAAATTCCGAAAGAAGACAAAGTCAAAATTTTTTGACCGAGTCAAAGACACGAACACGTGTCATACATGCAACAACACATGTCACACATACAGCAACACGTGTCATACATGCAACAACACATGTCACACATACAGCAACACGTGTCATACATGCAACATGTCTGGAAATAACTCCAGCCATTTGTATCTAATGCAGAGGACACCTGTCAATTACGGACGGACTTGAAATAATACTTTCAGATCCGACCTTTCCTAAATTAGTTCTAAATATACGATAATTAGTGGGGTAAATAAAGAAATTTTAGCAAAATCATCAATCCAACCGCCTCCTGAAATAATAATTATGATAATAATAATAATAATAATAATAATAATAATAATAATAATAATAATAATAATAATAATAATAATAATAGTAATAATAATTATAATAATAATACTAATAATAATAATAGTTCAATGATCAACTGATGAGAAATCATAAATAAAATTCAGGTTTCTGCGCAGAATTAATTGATTGTGATGGCATAAATAAATTAAATTCACACTTCCAAATTAATTTTTCATGATCTACTTTTTGCATACAATTCTAAAAATTTAAAAATTTGTGCATCCAAGTTCAGTATCAATTATTTACAGTCATGTCATGTCATGCGTAGCTTTAAAATTTTCAGTTATGCCCTAATCCTTTCCAGTAGTTGGATCTATCCAAAATCTATAGACGAACAGAGAAACCAAGAACAAAAACATTCGACAACAAGAAAGGAAATCATTTAAACCATAACCTTCGAAGTTTGCGTTCGAAGAAACATATATACAAGAAACTATGGAAACCCATATACTTGAAGTTAGGGTTTGGCATACCTTGGAATGTTGTGAGAAAGCTGCAGCGCTAAAAGAGAAATCCTAGGGGGAGTACTACAAGATCTAGAAATATATGTAGAGAGAGAAAGGGGAGAGACGGTAGAGAAGATAGCTAGGTATATATACTACTTCGGTATTTATAGAGAGAGAAAGAGGACGGATACTGAAGGAGGGATAGATACCTTTCTCAACTACGATTCTATTATGCAAATTGGATATGTATTATGTCTAATTGAAATCAATCTTATCCTAAACAAGAAATATATTGTCTCCTTAATTACCCAGAAAACCAGTACTAATCTTTTTATTATTTTAAATTGATTAGGTAATTTAATCTTTTATGGATTGAGGACGACCTTCTTGGCTGGAATTTCAAAACTCACAGGGATTTTCCACACACACGTCACGTGAAGGCATAAAATTGAAGATTTTGAAAGTTTCGCTGAAAAATTACTCAGTCGGCAAAAATTGATATGTTAGTGAACTAAAAAGCTAATCAACTTTTCACGAAACTACTACTACCACAACATCATATATATAGAAAGAAAAATACAATTAAGTTTTGTTTGTCAGATGAGAAAAAAAAAAGTAAAAAGGGCATGGAACATTACGTTTTATTTTTCCGTGAATTTTTATATGGAAATAAAACTTGATGACATAGGAGTTTCATATATATATATATATATATCACAATGTATTTATTCTCCATTAATTATCATTCTAACCAAAAATATATTTTTTTTTCTCATATATTCCTTTTAGTTTCATTTATCTATTACGTTCACTTCCCCCCAATCCCGACCAAAGTAATTGAGTGAAAGCGGTAGTGGATCGAAGTGGACGAGGGATAATGAGTTAAACCTACCGTAAAGGGGGCCTTGGTTATTTTTCTTTATTGCAATTATTTAGTATGATTATTTGGTGGCCTTGGTTTTCGGGACCTTCATCTGTTTAATCTTGCTCTCCTTGCGAAACAGGCATGGCGACTTATCGCAAACCCGGACAGTCTTTTGGCTAGGGTCATGAAAGCAAGATACGTACTACCCACGATCTTCTTTTTGGTGACTCCACTGTTGGTCACAATCCATCGGTTACATGGCGAAGGCAGCGTCGGCCAGCGGAACGACGATGGTGACACCAACAAGGTGGCAGATGGGGGCGATTATTTGGAATATGAACGGATCAAAAAAGATTTTGATTTGGCTGAATTTGCTAAATTGGGATGAGTTCTTGATGAATGGTGGAGAAGATTTGTTGAATGATCTTATGATGCTTGATAGGGCCAAAAGTACGACTAGAAAAAGGAAGGAGACGAGATCTCCCATGGTCGCTGTTGCTTGCTGTGAATGAAGGCGACCGGGTTCCTTGGTTGACGGAGATGGAATGCGGAGGAGAAGAAGGGAATAGGGGCACGTAGTGCTGGAGCGACGGCTAGGGTTTTTCGATTAAAAAAGGATCAAAATAGTTAAATTTTCATTGTTATAGAACTAAGTTATGAAAATCAATTCGTATTCGATAAAAATTATCACCGCGACAATTACAATTTTCCCATTAAAAACCACATGCACGCATCTTTATCTCTCTCTGAAAAACAGAGAATTAACGCTTTAAGAAAAATTAAACCAAACAATGCCTGACTTTCTCTGATATGATTTGTGTGATTGGACTTTTTGAAATATACTTGTACTTCCAAGATCTTATCATCTGATAATAATGTACTTTTGTCGAATGAGCTTTCATTATTCAAATTTTACTACAAAAGCTTTTGAGTTCATCTTCCGCTGATTTTCAATTTGAGTGGCGATCTGTACAAGTACAACATTCTTCCTCGTGACCTGTACAATATTTGAGTGGCGACATGTACAAGTACAACATTCTTCCGTTTATTTTTATTTCATGTTTTTCCACCAGAGTTCCTATAATTTAACAGCTTAGAGTGGTTAGAATTCGATGAATTTGACATATCATCATCATACTTTTTATGTCCAAATGAAGTATATACACTCTTTCAAAAATAAAATAAATAATTATATAAACATAATAAATAATATTGCGAAATGAATTAAAATTTACTAACTGAAAAGTATACCGAACCAATAAACTCCTTTTTTTTTCACATTCAATAGATCATATAAGCATCCGATATACGAGTAAATATGACAAGGCTAACCATTTGTATAGCTTTAGTGTTATCAGGATTAGCAGTACGTAGATGGGAAAACTTTCTTGGAGAACCAGTACTCCGTTGAATCTGCACGTCTTTCTGTCAAAGTATCCTACAAGAAAACAATATCAAATTCACACAACCAACAGAATATGTATAAAATATAACTAATTGTGACTATCAAAATATTGAAGAAAACACTAATGTTAATAGGCATGTCACGCCCCAAAAGTAAGATCCTTAATTTAGGCCATATTCTCGGGATGCGATCTGACCGAAATTGTAACAACAATATGTCTAATAACTCGATAACCAGAATAATTACGAATTCTAACCATTTCAACCTCATGCCCTAATCACCTTGATCGCCTTCTTAATCGATCAGCTTGCCCTGTCATGTTATCGCTTGTATCTGGAGCAAGAAATTTAAATTACGTAAGCAAAAGCTTAGTGAGGCCATGAGTGGGTGCATATGGAAAAAAATAATCATATTGAAAAACTCGATCAAAATACTTAAATCACATCGTATTGACTTGCACCAACAATTGATCAAGCCTGTGAAGATTATATCAGGCGAAGACTGAATCACATGAATACCACCTTGTGTCTCCCGAGAGACCATTTACTACCTTATCCTCCATGTAAGGAGCAACCCCACGACCGCATTGAACTGGTCATGCCTAGGTATATGGGAGCGCCAATCACACACAGGCAAACTCCAGCCTGCCCGTGAAAAGACACTCAAGTGGGAACTAAACGACGAAGCCTCAACTTGCAGCCCATTGCTAACCCAACATTCCCTGCAAACTGTCCAGCCCCGGGCCCATTGACCGCTTAGCAAGAACCACATGAACAAAGCCAGAAAGCCAGTCGAACAAATAAATAGAATATAGACCATTTAAAGACCGCATGTATATCGAATTATTACGACGAACTGAACAATACCAAAATAAATGGGGTCTCTTGGATACTCATATGGACTCTAGAGGTAGCCCCCAAAGTAGTTCATAAAGAATACCAGAATACCACATGACCAGAGCGATAATCACGTTGTAGCACTTAGCTCCATAGAGTCCCAAGAACCCAATGAATCCGTATAGATAACCAAATATCATATTCATTTCGTTTATCAATAAACAATTTCAACAAACATTTCACTTAACTCCGTCGCAAGAAAGACCATTTTTGATGCGTATGTAGACTCATGCATGATATACATATATTCCTCCAGTTTGCAAATAGTAATATAATTTTAAATGGCACTCACTAAATCCAATCGAATATTAGGTTTATAGTCTTGTGCGAGGTTGTCCTTTTCTTCATTGTGCAACTTTATTCTAATGAATAGTTCCGAATCAATCCATGCTACAAAGGTCTCAGCCCATGTGTCGTGCTATCACATGAAAAGGGTGGCCTCATTTATGTAATTGCTATGCTCTGTTAAATTTAAACACTAATAGTATATAATCTTGGCTAATACTATCATAACCTTATGAGGTGGCTTGGAAATAATTGACCTATACAGTTAACACAAATCACATAAATCACTTTAGTTTGATATCTTCTCTTTCTAAATAACGATACCATCTTAATTGGACAAGTATTACCAATCAAATTCATTAGTGTTTGTCTCAGTGCATCGTTAAATAGTCAATCATACTAGTATCGTTTCAACTAGCAAAGTAATTTTCAATATTTTATCAATTTGAAAGAAGTTAAACAACTAATAAATTATCACTAATTTAAAGTTATTATGTCAATTACAAAGATTTAACAAATACGAGATCCAAACTTTTTCCTTTTAGTAAACTGACTAGCAAAAGGAAATAAATCAATCTAATTGGTAAAATCTTTTTTATCATTTATAATTATTACATGAAAATAAAATTAGCCAATAAAATTACAAGTGGGTTAAGAGTATAATTAATTCAGAATTGAACTATAATTATGTATTGTTGCAATTAATAAGAGTATAATAAATGTAAAAAGTAATTAGTATAGGTAAATAAGTAAATTGTTTTACATAGTTATCTTTAGGAATAATACTATTAGAAGGTTAAATTAGGTAAATTAAAAAATTAAAGAAACATTTAGGAACATTCATATTTTTATATATAAAATAAAAATAAAAATATATCGAATATCGATATAGATATAGATAAACAAAAGAAAGACGCATGCACAAGGAATTAAAATGGCTCATTAGGAATTCAGTTGATAGCAAACATGCGGATGAACTTGCTGCGGAAGGTACTTATGTCATCCGTTATGTTTTGCCACCCAACAAATTTGGTAAAACACAAAGCACTTATAGTAAATATCGGAACTCTTCCACCAAACAAATGCACTTTAAATCTTCTATTTTATATTGTATTTTTTATGTAAATTTTTAAGTAAATATTGCACTTTACAATTCACGTATGCCAAAATTATATATATTCAATGGAACATTTTTATACACTAGGCCCACATCCACAATGTGTGTTGAATAATGTGGCCCATGACCCTTGGGAGGCCCAAAGCTCATTCAGCCCAGCAACCCTTCGACTTTGGATGGCCCAGAGCTGCACATTGAACGGCCCACTCATGGAACTGGCCCACTCTTAACCCGACCCGAGAGCCCACACTACTTATACCTATCCTAACCCTAATCTGGTGTTGTGCCTCTCATTCTCACCTCTTCATCTCTCCGAGTTCTCTCTCTTTCTCTCTCCTCTTGAAGAGATGTCTTCTTTGCTTCAACCCCTCTACCATTTTTCGATGGCATCAGAAAATGGCTCAACCGCCACTATGCCGCCTCAATCAACCTTTTCCATCTCCTATAAAAGGTATCCTTACCTTTTATGTGAGACAACCTAAGTTCTAAGTGATTCTCTTCCTTCTCCGATCTTCTCTGTGATACAGCCTTTTGTGAGCCATAAGCCTTTGTGACCTTTGTGATACTTCGTGGTTCTGAGTGGTTCTGAGTGGTCCTGAGTGGGTAGCCTCTTTGTGAGGACTTGTGCTTGTGCAGTTAGGTTCAAAGGAAGCCTGTGTGGCTCTCCCCTGAATTTCGCTCTGGTGCAACCGGCCGAAGGGTGCCGGCCTTGTGGCTGTGAGCAGCCCTCCTCACTGGATCTGGCTCCCTGAGCCTACATACAGTATTTCTGTTTTACTAGGTTAAGTTCTCTGTATCTTTCCTTTTTGATTAATCTGTAATTTGTGGGTTGTTTGTAACCTTTACCCCGCCTGTAATTAAAATTTTCTATATGTCATCCGATCCGCTGGTAGTGTGTCCACCCAACAATGGTATCAGAGCCTTCGCGTTCTGGTACTAAGCCTAAAGCATCTCGGGTAAGAAAGTATCGCATCCTATTTTATTTCCTCATAATTATTTACTGTGTGTTATCCTGCTTAGTGGCTTATTACCTTTATTTATTCTGCTTAGTGCTGATTATTGTTATATTCTGCTTGGTGCTGTTTGTTGGTATATTCTGCTCTGTGCTTTACCATTTATACGACCAAGGCCGAATCCTCCCCTATCCCTCACTTGGTCGGGTCCCTGAGACCGTCGGGTATCTGGTTGAGGTTAGGGTGAGGGACTCCTATTTCTGCTTTGCTTACACTGTCATTATTGCATTGCATTATCTGAATCTTTGTGATAAAATGGCTGGGTATAGTTTGCAACCTTTTGATGGCAAAATTGAATTTTTCATTTGGCAACAAAAAATGAAAGGTATTCTGATACAACAAAAGGTTTTCAAAGCTATTAATGGAAAGTACCTTGAAAATGTTTCTAATGAAAAGAAACTTGTGAATGATGAGTATGCTTATTTTTCGATTATCTTGAATCTGTCTGATACTGTTCTTAGAAAGGTAGGGAAACAAAATACTGCCAAAGACTTATGGGACAAAATTAGAAGAGATACATACTGAAAGTTCCCTACCCAGTAAATTGTTTCTGCTTGAAATTTTTTTTTTTGTTATAGGCTAGACCTTTCTAAGAACATAGAAGAAAATCTGGATGAATTCACTAAACTGATTCAGGATATCAAGTTAACAAGAGATAAAAATATTGATGAATATTCTCCCATAGTGCTCCTTAATGCAATTCCAGATACATATAATGATGTTAAGGCAACAATAAAGTATGGTAGAGATGAGGTTACCCTTAAAACTGTTGTTAACGGACTAAAGAGTTAAGAAATGGACATAAAAGCTAATAAACCCACACAGTCTCAGAATGAGGTTAATTTTGTAAGGAGTCGAATGAAAAATAAGAATTCAGATTACAAGTTTAGGAAACACAGTAAGGGTAAGAAGGACAGAAGCAAAAGTAGGTCTAAGTCTAGGTCTAAAGACGACAAATCCAGTAATGACAAGTACAAAGAAAGAAAATGTTATAATTGTGGTGGAAAGGGTCATTACATCAAGGATTGTAAAAAGCCTAAGAAAGACAAAAACAATTACAATCACAACAATAGCTATAATGAAGATGCTAATGTCATAACTGAAAAAAATGGTGAAGTATATGTTGTCTGTGATGTTAACAATGTGCAAAACTCTGTGTGCATGAATGAGTGGCTGATTGATTCAGGCTGCATTTTTCACATGAGTCCTTGCAAAGAAATTTTTACAAACTTCAAATCTGAAAAACTGGGCTTTGTGTCCATGGCAAATGAAAAACTATGTAAAATCAAAAGTCTTGGTGACATCTCTGTGGTTTTCGACAATGGTTATAAGTTAACTATGAAAAATGTCAGATATGTTCCTGATTTGTGTCACATTTGATTTCATGTGCTGCATTAGAAGAAGTCTTGAAGGGAGATGGGGGAAAGGTGTCATGAAAATTATGAAGGGATCATTAAATGTTTTCAAAGGTAAAAGAAAAAGGAACCTTTACATATGCTGTGTCCAATATGATTTTTGTGCTACCATTATTTCTAACAATGATAAAACTGATTTATGGCACAAAAGGTTGGGTCACATAAGCTCCAAGGGGCTAAATCTTTTGCACAAAAATGGTTTGCTCACCGACATAATAAGCAAGGTAGAGTTTTGTGATGATTGTGTTCTTGGCAAATAGCATAAGGTTCACTTTCCTACATCACCTTACCCTGTTCCCTCATCTTTATAATCTATACTTGATTATGTGCATGCTGATGTCTGGGGGCCAGTAAATGTTGCTACCCACGGTGGAAATATATATTTTCTATCTTTGATTGATAATTATTCAAGAAAGGTGTTTGTGTTTTTAATGAAACAAAAGTCTGATGTTTTTCAAAAGCTTAAAATCTGGAAAACTCTGGTAGAAAATCAGATTGGAAAGAAATTGAAGGCATTAAGAACAGACAATGGTCTTGAATTTTGTAATCAATAGTTTACCGATCTGTGTAATGAGCATGGTATAAAAATACATAGAACCACACCATACACTCCTCAGCAAAATGGTGTGGCTGAGAGAATGAACAGAACTTTGCTAAATAAGGTTAGATGTTTGTTAATCAGTTCTGGCTTGCCTGAATCATTCCGGGGTGAAGCTGTTCTAACAGCTGGCCATTTAATCAACAGATCACCCTCTGTGCCTTTACATGGAAAAGTTCCTGAATCTGTATGGTCTGATATGCATGTTGATCTGTCTTCATTACGTATATTTGGGTGTTCTGCATTTGCTTTACAATATAGTGACAAACTTGATCCTAGGTCACAAAAGTGTGTGTTCATTGGTTACCCTGAAGGGGTGAAGGGCTATAGATTATGGGTAAGAAATCAACCTGGTTTTAAGGTTACAGTAAGTAGAGATGTGAGATTTAATGAAACTGAAATGCCTTGCCTCAGTGGCAACCCCATAACTAATAAAGATATAGACATAAAGACCACCTTTAATAAGGTAGAGGTCCCCTTTGAGGATAGTCAACCAATGGAAAACAACACTAATGGAGAAAACATAAGTCCCCAGAATGATCTTCAGAATTATCAATTGGCTAGGGATAGAGAACGTAGAGAGCTTAGGCTTCCCTCTAAATTGCAAGACTTTGAACTAGCCCTAAATATTGAGAATTCTGAACCTAGTACTTATGAGGAAGCATTGAAGTCAAAAGATTATAGGGAATGGCTCTTAGACATGAGAGAGGAAATGAGATCCCTTAACAACAATAAAACATGGGAGCTGGTGTCTAAACCTAGCAATTCCTCTGTAATAGACTGCAATAGGGTCTATAAGGTTAAACCAGAAAATGCTGCAAATAGATATAAGGCGAGACTTGTAGCAAAAGGTTATACACAGAAAGAGGGCATTCATTACACTGAAATATTTGCTCCTGTAGTAAAGTACACCACTGTTAGAACTATTCTTGCATTAGTTGCTCATTTTGACTGGGAATTAAAAAAAATGGATGTCAAGCTGCTTTCTTGCATGGTGACTTGGAAGAAACAATTTACATGAAACAACCAATTGGTTTTGAAAACAAACAAAAAACTGATCATGTATGTTTGCTGAAAAAGTCTTTATATGGCTTAAAGCAGTCTCCCAAGCAGTGGAATAAAAAGTTCAGTGCATTCATGCATACTCTGAATTTTAAACGCAGTGCATATGATTCTTGTTTGTATTTTAAGCGTGACAAAAATGTTCATTTAAAATCATATTTTAATAAAAGTTACAAGTTATAACTTTTAATCACAACCCAATTATTTTTATCTAATTACCCATTATGCCCCATTAAATAATATTTTAGTTAATTCCCTCATTAACCTTAAGAATGAAATTGGTTATAAAATTTAGCTACAGCCTACATGACTTGTATAATAAATTAATTATGAAATTTATGAAACAATTACAATGAAAATTATTTCTTTTACCTATACAATGCTTAAAAAATAGGCAATAGGCTTTTTTCGGTGCCCTTGAGGATGCTGTATATATACTCGTTGATGGTATCCTTTACGAATTCCTCGTTAATAGCTTTTACTTAGGAAGAAATAGATATTACGCCGTCTTATAATATTGGTATTGCCGCTTCTTATCCCTTATTAGGAGTAGTTCGGATGCCATTATAATCCTTTATGTATCAAATCAAGAATATGAATATAATATTATATATATGTATATTTATTTCGAAAAAATGGGAAGATTTAACTATAAAATTATATTAATTGGGTCAAATATTAGTTTCATAATTCAGACATAATTAAATTGTTCATTATATACAATTAACCATACAGTTATCATTCTTATAAAAATAAAAGAAAAATAAAAAATTTACTATGTGGAGAACTCATCCCTCAAATTGCACAGAAACTGCACAATAGTATCACAACAGGATTAAATTTTGATTTCACAACATACGTTTCAGGTACAAACACAATTTTTTTTGTTGTTTGGACTTTTACTATTGTTACTTTTGAGATTAAATTCAATTAAAATCATATTTTAATAAAAATTATAATTTATAACTTTTAATTTCAATGTAATTATGTTTTATCTAATTATCCATTATGCACATTATATAATATTTTTGTTTCCTTCATTAACCTTAGGTCGATGAAATTGGTTATAGAATTTAGCCACAATCTACATGACTTGTATAATCAATGAATTATGAAATTTGTGAAAGCAAACGATATGATCACTTTTTATAAAATCAATTATTTCTCATTTATATACGTCCCTTATACCAAACTAGGTTATAGAGTCATGATCGATATGGACAAATTAAAATAAAAAGAAAAAAAAAATTTTCTAATTTATAGATTTAATCTGCTAGCTTCTCAATTACAATGAAAATTATCTCATTTCCCTACACAACTCTTCAAAAATAGGCAATCGGCTTTTGCCCTTCCCGTAGAGAACGTTGTCTATGTACTCATCAACAACACTCTTCACAACTTGGTCATTAATAAATTTTGTTGACAAGAAGAAAATATTATACCGTTCGATATAGGCGACCACTTGTCACCTTTTTTTGGTATATTCTTTGTTCAAGTTGTCGCTTATCTGTCTTTGGTAGTGTTGTTGCAATCTTTTTTCTGCGGAGCAACTCGTGATGCCATTATAATCCCTTTATGTAGCAAAATTACTAGAATGCTTATATTTATTTATGTATTTAACAAAATAAAGTATTTCTCCACAAAAATTGGTATATATATATATATAGATATGTATATTTACTTCAAAAGACTGCGAAGACTTAACTATAAAATTATATTAATTGGGTAAATTATTAGTTTCATAATTAAATTGTTCATTATATACAATTAACCATACAATTATAATTTTTATTTAAAAAACAAGAAAAAGAAAATTTTCACTATGTGGAGAATTCATCCCTCAAATTGCACAGAAACTCCATAATAGTAGCACAAGAGGATTAAATTTTGATTTCACAACATACGTTTCAGGTACGAACACAATTTTTTTTTTTTTGTGTTGTTTGGACTTTTTCCTATTGTTACTTTTGAGATTAAATTCAATTAAAATATAGTTCAATAAAAGTTATAATTTATAACTTTTAATTTCAAGGTAATTATTTTTTATCCAATTATCCATTATGCGCATTGTATAATATTTTTGTTTCCTTCATTAACCTTAAGTTGAATGAATTGGTTATACAATTTAGCCACAATCGACATGATTTGTATAATCAATGAATTACGAAATTTGTGAAACCCCGCCACCTCTTGGCGGCATTCGTTAAAAAAAATAAATGAATTATGAAATTTGTGAAAGCAAACGATATGATCACTTTTTATAAAATCAATTATTTTATCATCAATTATACCACCCTGGTACCAAAACAGGTTATAGAGTCATGATCGACATGGACAAATTAAAAAAAATAAAAATGAATTGTGAACAGCCTCATTGAGACTATCCACCTAAGCACCACGTATACGGAAATGTGGATAGCCACAATGAGCTCTATTCTGCCAAAAAGAATTTAACCATTTTTTAGATAAAAGAGAAAAAAATATTAGTATTTATCAAAAAAAATCTAATCAATATTATATGTGTATATAACTTTTTTAAGTAAATAAAAACATGTTTTTCCAATATATATGCATTTATCTTATAGATAACATTCAATAGTTTATCCACAAAAAAATTGTATTTTCTAACAAACAATTAAATAGAACTATATATAATATTCTTTTAAATATAAAAATATGTAAATAATTAATATATTAAAAATTAAGTTAATAAGTATAAAAATAATTGAATCGAGCATAAATTACAGAATTTGTTAAAAGAGAATACCCTAAAATTACAACTGTATATCTGAAAGAACAGATATAAAGTTAAGTTGGGAGAATTACACTTTTGGTCCCTCCATAATACCACTAAAACAGTTTTGGTCCTCCTTCATTCGCGAGTTACACTTTTAGTCCCAATTAGATATATTTTTGAATACTTTTTGTCCTACCGTCAACTCTCCGTTAAGAGTAAATGGGAAAATGCACGTGCTGCGCATGTGAAGCTGATTTTGGGGGGAAATTTGTTGCATTTTGGTGCCTATATTGGTTGACCTTGACTATAAAGGAATTTTGGCACCAAATTCTGTCTAAAAAAATTACAACCCCATCCCTATTCTCACTTTCATAATTTGACTGAAAT
Organism: Sesamum alatum; assembly: GCA_034509735.1. NCBI lineage: Eukaryota > Viridiplantae > Streptophyta > Magnoliopsida > Lamiales > Pedaliaceae > Sesamum > Sesamum alatum. Next base: position 26,459,638 of record JACGWO010000010.1, on the reverse strand, counting down.
TTTATTGTTCAATAACTTCAAAATCAGATTTCTAGTCATGAGTAGAAGTTATTCAAATACTGATTTGGCCGATTTGATAATATAGTGTAATGTTGATTTTTGTGAGTTTCATTTTTTGTAAACTATTGTGGATGATGATAATGTAATGTTGTTGATTTTCTGTACTAGTAATTTGATGTTGTGGGATGGTTGTGGAGTTTTGATTTCTAATATTGTTTATTGGTTTTTTTGTTTTTTGTGTTTCTTTTTTAAATAAATTAACTTCTACTCATGGCTAGAAATCAGTAAAAAAATTAGTATTTTTATATAACTCTACTCATGGCTAGAAATCTGATTTTGAAGTTATTGAACAACAAAATTTCAGTCAAATTATGAAAGTGAGAATATGGATGGGGTTGTAAATTTTTTAGAGAAAATTTTGTGCCAAAATGGCTTTATAGTCAAGGCCAACCAATTTAGGCACCAAAATGCAACAAATTTCCCCCCAAAATCAGTCTCACATGCGCAGCACATGCGTTTTCCATTAACTCTTAACGGAGAGTTGACGGTAGGACCAAAAGTGTTCAAAAATGTATCTAATTGGCACCAAAAGTGTAACTCGCAAATGAAGATAGATCAAAACTGTTTTAATGGTATTATGGAGGGACCAAAAGTGTAATTCTGCCAAGTTAACTTAATGTATGAAATAAATTAAGTTACGGGCGATCCAAAAATTCTGCCAAGCGCCTTCTCAGGTTGGATCCAAAAAACTTATAGTCACTTCATTTCTGTTTTATTTTATTGTCAAGGTAAAATAAATTTTGAAGAGACACAAAACTGTTTTAAAAAATTAAATAAAATAAAAAAAATATAAATAAATTTAATTTTATAATGTAACAATGACTAATTATATAAAAATTAAAATGTAATATGATAATCATAAAAAACAAAAAAAAAACTAATAGATAATAAAATTAATTTGGAGAATGTTACTTATTCATTTATTTAAAAAGATTATGAATCTTTTAGATAAATATAAATGAATCATAATACACTTTTCCGAATTGTTGATTAGTTATATTTTATCTTTATCTATACTATTATATAAAAAAAAACCTCATTTTTACTCACAAGTGACGGTTAAGACACCGCCACACCACTTTTTTGTAATACCAAAATAACCTTCAACTGATATGATAACTACTTTATTCAACTTTTCAAAATTTAAATTAATTGATAAATTAGTTTTTTCTTTCTTTCCTTCTTTTTTTTAATGTGATATGTTAGTTTATATATTTTACTCTTATTTATAATATATCTAAACTATTATATAAAAGAAACCCTTTTTTACTCACAGGTGGTGGTTAATGACACCGCCGCACCACTTTTTTATAATGCCAAAATAAAAAACCTAATTGTTAACCTACAAAAGAAGAGTAAAATTCACCACCATAGTGAAATTCAGGATCCAACTTCCAGATATATTAGTATTAATTCAAAAGAACCTAATTGATTAATGTATTTATATACCTTTTATAAGTAAATAGAAAACATATTTATCCAATATATATGTACTTATTTTATAGATAACATCCAATAGTTTATCCACAAAAGAATTGTATTTTTCAAAAATGAATTAAATAGAACTATAAGTAATTTTATTTTAAATATAAAAATTAGTAAATAATTAATACATTAAAAATTAAATTAATTAGTAAGTATAAAAGTAAAATGTATATTGAATACAAAAATGAATTTAAACTATTGTACTAACTATGTACCTGAAAAAAAGGAATGAATCTTTTGAATAAACAAATGATCGTACACTTATCTTAATTTAAATTAAATATAAGGTAAATGAAAATTTTTTAAGTGGAAAAATAACTAAGTAAATAAAATTACAAATAATTCAAACTTTAAAATAAATTAAGTAATCTAAATATAATTAAACAGAATTTTTGAGTTTATCCACCCAAGCGCTACGTATGCACAGATGTGATAGCCTCAGTGAGCTCTATTATGCCAAATGGAATTTAACAACTTTTTAGATAAGAGTGAAAAGGAAATATTAGTATTTATCCAAAAGAATTTAATCGATATTATATATTTATATACTTTTTATAAGTAAATAAAAACATATTTATCCAATATATATTTACTTATTTTATAGATAAAATTACAATAATTTATCCACAAAAGAATTGTATTTTTCAAAAACTAATTAAATAGAACTATAAGTAATTTTATTTTAAATATAAAAATAAGTAAATAATTAATACATTAAAACTTAAATTAATTAGTAAGTACACTACAAAAAGAAAAAAAGATTTTATTGAGACTGATTTTGGATCAGAGGTTGGGATAGTATGTCGTCTCATTTCAATGTTGGAACATAATTTGGGACGGTGTTGGGACGAAATAATATCGGTCTCAAAAAGCCCTGTCCCAAAATATTTGGGACGATTTTGGGGCAAATTTTGGCAACTGTCCCAACATTATTTGGGATAGCCTAACAAACCCTCCCAAAATAAGTCCAAAGGACAGACAATTGAAATAACAGTTTGGGACGGCATGACGGATGGTGTGGGATGGATTGTTGTTCCAAATTCCATCCCTAATTTTAAATCAGACATGTTGATATTGGAACGGTTAGTGGGACGATGTTTGGAACAAGTTTTTATTTTTATTTGGGACGGCCTTACCACTACAAACAAAAAAAGCGGGAATTGAAACGGTAACAAGAATGGTTTTTTTAATTTTTGGAACGGTAAATACTTCACTTGAACCTTTTGGTCTGCAATTAGGAATGGTTGAGGAACGAGAGGCTATCCGTGGCAATAAGAGGCGATCCTATTTATTAGGAACGGTAACGAAGATACCGTTCCTATGTGGGAACAGTTTTTGGCATATTTTCGGGCTACCGTTCCTAATTACCTTTGTACGTATATATTTATATTTTTTGTATTTGGAACACCTTATAAAATTTAGGAACGGTAGCATCGAAATTAAATCGCGTAAAAAGAATGGTAGTTAGAACACATTTTGGAATTGTCACACTATGTTGTGGATACAATTTAGGATGGTATCTGGAATACATGTAGGAACGCAAGGTTGTATACATTAGGATCGGTAACTGGAATACATTTTGTCGCGTGGCGTAGGAACGGTTTTTGCACTCTAACTTTAGAATACCATTTTGGACCGGTTTTTGGTATTTTCTTTAGAACGAAAGTCTAACCACGAAAGAATTGATTTAGGAATATATGTAGGCACGATACGTCCCGTCTTTAGGAACGGTTGGCTTCTATTTTTGGAATGGTTTTTTCAGCGGCATTGAGAACGGTATATATTTTTAAACAGTCAAATATAGGAGCAGTATTTGGAGCTGCATCTGTCATCTAAAGTACCGTTCCTAACAAATGAATTATTAATTTCTTTTAGTAATAATTATTATCATTTAAATATAAATTTAATTATTAATAATATTTTGATTATATAATTAATATTTAAATATAAAAAATGCATAATTTAAAAATAAAAATTATATTAAATACGAATATTATCCGATTTAATTACAAAAAATAAAAAAAAAATACATAATCTACTCCTCGTCAATGTCTGGAAGGGTAGGGTCTCTAGGAGGCCGTGACGGGCCGCCGCCGGAGCGACTGGTCTACATGTCCTTCATCATGCCCATCAGGTCCGCCATCATCTCCTCGAGGCGGACCAACCGACCCTCCATGTTTGACGAAGGCGCTGGCTTTGGAGCGGCGCTGGCAGTGGCGGTGGCGGTGGTGATGGCGAGGTAACGGTCTGGCTGAGACCCAGGGCCTCAGAACTAAGACCAAATACTCGGCCGTTGTTCTTGCCCCCGACGCAAGTGAGCCACATTTGCTGCTCGGTCTGTGCCACCGAGCCCTCTGATTCGGAAGCAGGATCCTCAGGATTGCATGGGGCCTGAGACTGATGATCCTCCATCATTTTCTGGAACATCTCCTGTAAAAATAATTACAATAAATTAGAAAATTTTCAAACATTTAAAAAAATAAAGTAGAATGTATTAATTACAACTTACCGCCACCTCCGCTGCCCTCGACCCGCTCCAGTCGCCGTCGGCCTTCTTCTTGTAGGATCTGGAGAATAACTCCATCTACTTCACTAGCCGGTCGAGCTGCTCTTCCTTTAAAAAGAAATGGGAAACAATTATTACAATTTTAATTTAATAGTAATAAATAATTAAAATAACATTAGATGTCTTACCAATTTCTGCTTGTGCATACCGATGGAGATAGATCCCCCGTGGTACACAGTAGCGGATGCGCTCTGGGTTGGCGTTCCGGTTCGCCTTGTTCTTCTCGCACTCCTGCTTGAACTCCGGGGACTCCCAGTACAGGAAGAGCTGCCGCCACACCTCGTTCGCCAGCCATAGCGGCTTCTGCAGGGACTGTCTAGCGAGGACGAACTTCTTCCTCAGGACTTCCCCATCCAAAAATGGAAGATCTTGAACATCGACTCGTCGTCGGCGTCCCACCAGTACGTCACCTGTATTAAAAAATATATATACATATATCATTACAGTAGATTGTTAAAATATTTAAAAACAAAAAATAATTATCGTTACCTTCAAACTCTCAAACCAGAAAAGCTGGTGCTCTGGCGACACCCTGCGCAAACTGCCCCAAGAATGGGGATAGTGTCCTCGCACAACCGCGTACATGCGCTCGTGGATCTTCTGATCAGAACTGAAATTATAAAATAATTAGTATGACATAAAAATATTAATTTAAATTACAAAAAAAATTAAAACGTAAATATACCTCGCATCGGCGAGTGTGATGTACTGGCGCGCGGATGGTGTTAGGAGTGGTGAGGCCGGTGGGGGTGGTGGTGGTGGGACAGCCCATGGACGGGCCGGATTGACCGTCGGTGCGGTAGTGGATGGTCCGGGCTGCTGATCCAGCGCAGCAGTAGATGCACCGGGCTGCTGATCCGGCGTAGCAGTAGACGCACCGGGCTGCTGATCCGGCGCAGGTGGTGCGCGTGCCTGCTCTGCCGGTGGTGGTGGTCGGAACACTGCTTCCCCATCCTGGGAAGCAGCACCGGCCGGCGGTATATTCGGTGAACCGCGACCGCGGCCACGTCCACCTCCTCGAGGTGGGAAATCCCGACCAGACATGATCTACATGTTTTTTCAAAAAATATTAGTGGTATGAATTTTTAACAAAATATAAGAAATTTTCCCTACAATGTATAGTAAATCCTAGAATTCTACATCCGAAAAGTTTACCCTAAATTTGCAATAAATCCTTCTATTTTCCTATATACTTATACTAAATCCCAAAATTCTTTGGAAAAAGAGGATTTATATTATGAGTAAATTTTATTTTACTAGGAAATTTTTAAAAAATAAATAAAAAAAATGACATATTTTTTTTAAAAATACAGAATACAGGTTCTCAAGTATGAGAGAAAGAAACTAAAAAGATCTAATAGACAATTGTCTTCTTAACCATAGAATGAATCAAAATAAACCGACTTCTTTGAAATGTACAAACTTTTCACAAATATACATGAATCTTAGAAAGGAGTCAATCCTGCAAATTAACAAAGCATATGCATCTTATTCAACTCCTAAATATTCCCCTAGAATATTTCGGAGTTGGGGGGCTACTGATGGTATAGGAATTTAACCAAAGGATCAAAATGTAATTTTTTCGAGGAGTATTATGAAATTACCGAGTTACCCATGGCAGTTGGCGGTTACACCCACTGAATTAGTGAAGTTAGTGGGCGGTTGGGGGGCGATATTGTCTTTTCTCCCCCCACTTCCTAGTGTATATATATAGTCCTTTGATAGTTGTAAAAGGGGAGGTTATTTTTCTAAGGAGATTACATTCGTTAGATTTGGAAGGGGGATGGATATAAGAATTTGGTGAAATTCTATTTTTGTACTATCACATAATATTAGGAAAAATTTCATTTTTGGTCGCATATCTTAGGACCCTTTTGGGACCAAATTTGAAAAAAAAATTGAACAAATGTGACTAAATGTGAGACAACAAATAGAACCAAATCAAAAAAGGCCCTAAGATATGGGAGCAAAAAAGCAATTTTCCCCTAATATTATTTGGTTCAACAGGGAGGATGAGGATGGAATCTTGAGTTTCTCTCATTTATTTATATATAATATCATATAATATTACTATATTCATAATATTTATAAATTATAGTATAGTTTATACAGTTTTGTACTATTTACCACGTGTTTGATAAATATTGCAAGAAAACTCTCTACCTATCTACTCTCAGGTGAAAGTTGAAAAAACTCATAAAATAAGAAAAAATCCAAAGGATGTATCTTTTATTGCTTTCTTTTTTCATTATATATCAATTATTTTATTTCATGAGTTCATAAAATACATGATATTTATGTTAAAGATCATCTTTTATTTATTTATTAGTTTGATTATATTATTGATAGTTGTTTGACAAAGAGATTGGACTTCGCATCTACTGTTTTTAGTAAGCATTTGTACATGCTATTGTTGTCTTTTTAATTTTTTATTTTCAGTTAATTATTTATTGTATAATTGAGTCCATGAATTATAAGACGTGTCATATATACATTAATTTTTTTCCCTTATGAGCAATGTCTTTTCTTATTTTGTGAGTTCTAATAATTTGTTCACTTATAAGCATCAAAAATATGAATTCAATCTTATTATATATATACATATATAATATTGATCTCATAACAGTTTCTCATCAATTTTATATGTTTCCCTATTTAATACACAAGTGGTGAAAAATGAATTCAAGATTTCCAAATCATAAAATTATGTGAACTAATCCTTAATCAAAATGTTTATAATTAAAAATTCACAATTTTACTATTTAAAAGCTATAATTAATTGATGCTGAACACACTACAAAAAAATGCTCAATAGCAACAAAAAAATAAAAAATAAAATATCAGCGTCGAGCTAATTAGCAAGTAAAATTTTCGTTGCTAATGCATTATTTAATACAAGAAATTTATTTGCTAATAAATTTAGCAACGAAAATTTATTTGATAACAAATTTAGGAAGGTCTTGTTTAAAATATATATTATGTTGTTTAGATTAGCAACGAGAATTTTACTCACTAATTAGCTCGACGATGATTTCAACAATAAATTTTTTTGTTGCTATTAAATTGTTTTCTTGTAGTGACATCATAAAGACTAGAATTGTTCCCGATTGTTCTCAATTTTATACTTTTTTATTTTATGAGCTATGTGATTTATACTTACAATTGGGTTTATAATTAAAGAAAAAAGTATGATCTTTTTTTAAAGAAAAAGATTGAACGCAAACTTCCTATATGAAATAAGAAAAGATCCATTTAGTTGTTTTTTAATCATTTTCATTATCAATTAATTTATGTATTAATTATAATCTTTTTATTTAATTTATATTTACTATCATGCTTATTTCGATTATTTATTGCTAGTTTTCACAAAACATAGACTTTACATATACTTCTTATCGGTGAATATTCAAACTTTTGTTGTTTTTATTATTTTTTACTATCAATATATTTATTGAGTTCATGAATTATGTGATATATACATTAAGTTTATTTTTTCTTTTTTCCTTATGATCAAGGTTTTTTATTATTTTATATATGAGTTCTTATTACGAAGTCATTTTACCTTTTCTTTCTTTCTTTCTTTTTTTTTTTGTTTTTACAAAAAATCACAAACCAACCATAACTTATATTAAATATATCTTAAGCTTCAAGGTTTTGTTACAGAAAGAGGTAGTCAGATGATTAACATAGTTACATAGATCCACTTGAACAAAAGTTATCAAAAAGGGCGTGCATTCATAAAAAATATTATCCATCATATATTCTGTTGCGTTCTTGGCCAAAAAATCGACTGTCACATCCCATTTAATGAAAAGCTTTATTTGGTGAAAATCCATGAATTTTATTTCTTCGAATTATATTTTTCATCTATTTTCTAAATCATCATTCTTAAGAAAATTAACGAGATACTTCATAAGCATACTGAAATCATACTTCAACTTTATTCACTTTTCTTCAAATAATGAAGATGGTTTATATTTAATTTATATAAATAAAAATTAACTTCATTTGGTCTATATCTTTTTAATTTTCTTATGTTCTTATAATTGTATATTTTTATGAATTTATTGATGTTGATGCATTGTAATTTAAAAAAAAATAATTATTTAAATTTTTCTTTTGATTTACTTTCATGGGAAAATTCTTTTTTAGTCCACTACCTTTGTCCTCGTTCAGTTTTAGTTCACTAACTTTGATAGTTTTTTTATTTTATAGACTATGTTGCAAAAATGTGTCAATTAGGTCCTCCGGTGACTGGATTTTGCATTTTATGGTTGAAAAATAGCATGTGCACTACACATGCCGCAAAATTTTGGGATTTTTTTTTTTTATCGCATGTGGTACTAAAAATGACTTGGCACTTCAAATGAATATTTTTTTATCCCATTTGGCACTAAATATTTATATACTATAAAAATTAATTATTATTTTATAAAAGTTACATAGAATAATTTTTTATTTATAAAATGATAGATAAAAAAATACATAAAATTTTATTTTAGAAAAAATACATAAAATTATTCTTTTAACTATAAATTATAGATAAGAGAATACATAAAATTTTATTTTATAAAAAATACATAAAAATTGTTTTTTCATTTATAAAATTATAGATAAAATATACATAATATTATAGGTAATTATTATATTATAGGGGATTGTTTTTTTTTAATTTATATTATGTAATAATTTTATTTTATAATTATATATATATTTATATACAATTAAGCCATTAGTCTAAAAAAATGCCACGTTGACGCACACATAGTTTTATCACTACAACAGGGCAGGCTTGTCAGAGATGGAAATCAGAGACAAAAAAATATCTTTCAATAATTTTGACCTTTAAAAGATGGATTCAGAGACGGAAATAATTTCCATTTATAAAATAAAATTACAAAAATTAAAAGTTATCTTTGACGACTTGGCATTCTAAATTCTACAAAAAAAATACGGGAATAGGAACGGATACAGACGTCCATTCCATTTACCGTTCCTAATAGGAACGGTAAATGGAACTATTATGGAACGGGAAACCATTGATGATGTCACTGTCGTGGTAATTGTAATACATATTAAAAGGAACGGCACGACTGTCCTATTCGAGTGCCAATCTATCTGTGCCAATTTGTACACCTATTACTATTCCTAAAAGGGACCTGATATATTTTGGACTTTAATTTGGAACACATGTGTGAAATTGGGAACGGTTAGTCGACCGGGAACACTTACCGTTCCTATACAAGATCCTATGGCCGTGTCTATTTGGATCGGTCAGCTGACCGTTCCAACATGTAGTTCTACATAAGACCCTTTTACGTCATGGGCAAAAATATAATGCAATTACCGTTCCAAATTGTGGGTATATAGAATGTGCAATAGTGTTACAATTATCGTTCCCAATTGTGCTCCAATTAGGAACGGTCCTTTTGCGTGTCCCTCATACCATTCCTAATATGCCCTAACTGCTATATTACAACGGTAAGATTATTGTTCTTGTCACCCCACCTGCGACCGTTCCTAAAGTTGGAACAACGACTATATTTCAAAGGCTAGTTTTGTATTCCAAATAATATTCCAATACCCGTTCCAATATTTTCTATATATATGTCCCCCTTCTTTCTCATTGTTCTTATAATTACTCTCCAACTCATTTTGTTGTAACTCCCTTCCTTGATTCTTTATACGGAAAATCGAACATAGCAATTACCGGGCGCGGATTTTGCATTGATATTGATAGGTATCTTGCTCAGGTAAGTATGCAAAATTATGTACTTGTTAGTTATATATATATATATATATAAAATATACTCTTGTCTGTTAATTGCGTATTGTTGTGAATTATACGTAGGACCAATCATGTTAAGACAGTTGAGGAAATGGATGTATGATCGAGACGTCCTGGGTGTGATGCTGGAATTTGAGGACGTGTTACAACATTTTTAGAATGGGCCCAGTCCCAACGTGCATATGGACTGGGATAAGATTAAGTGTCCCTGCCGGAAGTGCAAAAACGAACGGTTCCAAACACCAGACGAGGTAAATTTTGATTTTTGTATGAAAGGGTTTATGCCGAAGTATTATAATTGGACTTCGCATGGTGAAGAGAGGGTGCTGGAATACTTTGAAGCATTGACAGCGCCCCCTGTGCAGCAGCAGCAAACGCCACCCGTTCAAGAGGAGGGTAGTTCGCATTGGGGTGATGCGGCTCAGATGGATTGGGCGCAGAGGATGGTATTCGACGCCGCCGGGCCGTCTTTCTGGTCTTCGTACAACCAGGACGGACCGACTGATGATGGTACTCGGTATTGTCCATCTGATGTGGGTCCTAGATCATATTACGATTTGGGGCCCTATGATTATGTGTCTGGCTTTTCAGACCATTTTTTTGATGTAGTTCATGCTGCGGACCAACCGTTGTGGAACAGCTGCACCACCTCTCAATTGGCGTCAATTGCCTCTTTGATGAATATCAAGACCGAAGGGAATTTTTCGGAGCATACATATGATCGGTTATGCCAGTGGGCTGATACTGTAATGCCCCGTGATCACACTTTGCCCGCCGATTATTACAATACGAAGAAATTGATAAGAGAATTGGGTTTATCAGTTCAGAAGATTGATGCTTGCAAAAATGGTTGCATGTTGTACTGGAAGGACGATATTGATTTGGAATATTGCAAGTTCTGTGCAGACGCTAGGTACAAGCCCACTAGGGACAGAAATCCTAAACGCAAGAAGTCCCCGTATGCCATTCTTAGGTATCTAATGATTACCCCTCCAGCGCCAGAGCTAGAGCCAGCACCTTCGTCAAACATGGAGGGTCGGATGGTCCGCCTCGAGGAGATGCTGATGGACCTGATGGGCATGATGAAGGCCATGCAGACCAGTCACTCCAGTGCCGGCCCGTCACGGCCTCCTAGAGACCCCACCCTTCCAGACATTGACGAGATGGACGAGGCTGATGGGGACGAGGAGTAGATTATGTATTTTTTTATTATATTTTTTTTGTAATTAAATCAGATAATATTCGTATTAAATATAATTTTTATTTTTAAATTATGCATTTTTTCATATTTAAATATTAATTATAAAATTAAAATAAAAAATATTATTAACAATTTAATTTATATTTAATGATAATAATAAGTTAGGAATGGTACTTTAGACGGCCATTGAGTGCCCAAAACCGTTCCAATATTTGACTGTTTTAAATCAGTTACCGTTCCCAATACCGAGGAAAACGTCATTCCAAATTTAGAGGACAACCGTTCCTAAAGGCGGGTAAAAAATGAATTCCAAATCATGGACAGACCGTGCCTACATGTATTCCAAAATCAATGCTTTCGTGATTAAGCTTTCGTTCTAAAGAAAATACCAAAAATGGGTCCAAAGTCATATTCCCACTCACCGCGACAACATGTATTCCAGTTACTGATCCTAATCTATACAACGCACTGTTCCAACTAGTATTCCAGAAACCGTGCTAACATGTATCTACAACTTATGCTGACAATTCCAAAATGTGTTCGAACTACCGTTCCTAATTGTGCGATTTAATTTCGATGCGGCCGTTCCAAAAAGTTATAAGGTGTTCCAAATGCAAAAATTATAAATTCATACATACAAAGGTAATTAGGAACGGTATAGAGAATATATGCCAAAAACCGTTCCCAAATAGGAACGGTCGCTGCCTAACCGTTCCTAATTATTAGGATCTCCTCTTATTGCCACGGATTGCCTCCCGTTCCTGAACCGTTCCTAATAACAGTCCAAAAGGATCCAGTGCACTATTTACCGTTCCAAAAGTTAAAAAAATCGTTCCTGTTATCGTTTCAATTCCTAATTTTTTGTCTGCTTATCATTCAGAAAGACCAGCACTCGGAGTGCCTATTTGCCCTTGTGCCTAATTTATTCTCTTTCGTTCGAAGAAAATAATCAGTATGGTAAGGAACCTGCAAAGTGTGCTTGGTTGGCTGAGGCTTAGCCTCTTGGATTTCCAATCGAAAATAGGAAATGATCACTTTGACGTTATGGATGATGCATCTGAAACTTGCTCTGTCTCATTGCTACGCAGTTATCTTATCTTTGATAATTAGCAAATGCTCGTAAGAGCTGCAAGAAAGTAAATGCTAAAATGTTGTGTAAAACTATCTAACTACTTTCTCGTCCACAGACTCCACACGAAGTACTTGACCAGGTTCCATAATTCAGCATGCCCTCTGATTCATGGTCGAACATCTGCCACTTGATCAACAAGATGCTAGCAAAATAATAATTAGGTTCTGAGTAAATTTCTCTTTTAGTTTTAATTTTTATTCTTTACTTTTTCTTATTTATTTATTTTGAGCAATAACACTATGGTAGAATTTAAATACTAAATCAAAACAGAAATTAGAGGGGTAAAACATAAAAAACAAGAAAATAAATAGAATAAGTGAGCAACGCTGTCAGAAAGGGGCTGGGTTCCAATCCCACGGCTGTCAATTATGGGTTTATATAAGTGAGCAAGGTAAATTAATTATTCTTGTATACTTAATTATGTTTGAATTCTGAAATTATTAATTAATAAAATTAATATAATTTTATGTTGAAATCTTCTCAATTTTTTAAAGAAATATTCGTGTATATATATAATCGAGTGGTTAAGGTTGATGTCCCAATGAATAAGTTCGTGATTTTTGCATTTTTGTCCTATCCCGGCAAAAATGACCAAAAAAAGGTCATGTGCAAGGCACATGACCACATTTTAAAAAATTTTCGGCCGTTTTGATGATTTTGGATTTCCACCTCCATTTAAAATTTTTTCACTTAAATTACATGGAAAAAAAATTCCTAGTTGGGTAACGATTGCCAATTAGTCAATTATTTTCTCCTCCATAACTTGACATATAGGATGATATTGGAGGAAAAATTACTCAGTGCTTTCTCCTCTTTTATTTAGCCCCAATATGGGAGACAAGAACCATATAATTTTTTTCTTGCTTCTGCCATTTTTTCAGAGGGTGATCATTGCTCCAAAAAATGTCAAGTGGTGTTGCCTCAATTTGCTCCTATTGTGAAAGGAGAGCCATCCTTCGAACTTCATGGACAATTGAAATTCCCAGAAAAAGATTCCACTCGTACCATGATTTCAATGTAAGTAAAAAAAAAATGATTTTTTCCGCTTCTCTTCTTAAACCAAATGTAAAATCTATATTTTGGTAGAAATTCAACAGAATATTTATATTTTGGGTGAATTGCAATGACCTCCCCTGAGGTTTAGTATAATTACGGATACCCCATCGTTGTTTCAAAAATAACAAATGCGCCTGAAGTTTGTAAGCATCTAACAAATAATCCATTTTCATCCATTTTTATGGGTGAACTGACCAAAATGCCCTTATGCAAATTGAACTATTTTTAAAATTTTCTAAATTCTTTTGGACAAGAATGCACAGGGAGAGGTTTCTTACGTTTTTTACACAGATGAGTAATAATGTAATTTACCTCGCCCGATTTATCTACAATTTAAAAAACAAAATCAAGGGCAAAATGGACCGTTTCAGGCCCTTGGTTAAAAATTACAAACCTCGGGGAGGGGAGGGGGGGAGATTTGTAATTTTTGAAAAAACGAAAGCATACTCGTAATAATGCCAAATCACATGGGAAGTCATTGTAATTCATCCTTATATTTTTTATCATTTAGATTTTCTTTTATAGCTCAATTTGTAGAAATGGGGTTGCCATTTCTTTGATTGGGAGGACCCTCCGATGAGTCGAACTTAGAAGGCAATTATTCTGGATATAATAAGAAGAATCAATGGAATGGAAGAAGAAAGGAAGAAATTGAAGAATTGCAGTAGAAAACTCAAGAGATTTTTCATTGTTATTGTAATTTTTTGATTTTTTTCACTTGGATGTGCATCAATTATATGTTGAAAAAAAAAACATGCAGGGATGAAGATGATCGATGCAAGTTCATAATTGTAAGGATTTTAAGTTGAATCAATGAATAATTTATTGTAGTTAATCTTTGATTATTTTAAAAGTTAATGTTGGATTATGTCAAAAGTTGCAATCCTTTTTTTTTCTTCCTGAGAATGAACAGAAGACGGCTAAATTTATTCGTTTATGCATTTTTTGCAAATCTGGCAAAACATTATGACAAAAGATTGACCAAAAGGTGAACTTTTAATTTATAGCAAAAATCGACCTGTATTATTGGGGTACATATATGCCAAATAACCCTTGCAACAAAAAACTTCCTATATTATGCAGAACTGTATATTAAAAACCTTAAACTTCAAAATGCTAGTCTAAATGCACTGCTAACTTCACAAAAAGCAAGTCTGAACTTCAATGCTTAGACTGGGAAGGACATTTGAAAATGTCCACACACTACAAGAAAATAGTTAAATAGCAACGAAAAAATTTGTTGCTAAAATCAGCTTCGAGTTAATTAGTAAGTAAAATTCTCGTTGCTAATCTACACTATTTAATATATAGTTTAAACAATTCGTTGCTAAATTTATTAGCAAGTAAATTTTCGTTGCTAAACTCATTAGCAAGTATATTTCTTATATTAATTAATATATTAGCAACGATAATTTTACATGCTAATTATTTCGAAGCTAATTCTTTTTCATTGCTAATGAGCATTTTTCTTGTAGTGACATATTTCTTGCCACCCTTCAAAACGATGGATATTGAACCTTCAGTCATGTTGGCACTTCTTGTAAAAAAGGATGGTAGTGTTCCCAATCATTGGTGGTGGTGCTCTAATACTCAACCTTGGATGCAAGACCGGTTGTGATTGTGTTGGTTGGACGAAATGCTCATTTGCATTTGAATAAACATCGAATGTCCTGGCATTGCTTGTGCTTGTTGGAATGGTATCTCACTTGATAATGTAGTTGGTGGAGCAGGCTTTTTACATGAACTATTCCTGTTAGAGGCAATATATTTGAAGTTCCAGAAACTTTAGCTTAAAATTCAAACATGCAAACAGGTCAACCCTCATTTAAACAAAAAAAAAAAAAAAAGAAAAAAAAAAGAAAAAAAAAAGAGTTGGTGGCTAAGTCTAAATTTACACTTACAATTTCAGCCCTCATGTTGGCATTTGTTGAACCCGCATTTCCTTCTTTGACCCGTGACTTCTTACTTATACCTAAAGTTATTTAAACACCACTTCATAAGCTAAGTGTTTTACCAAAAACTGCATAAACGAATTAGTACAAACCTATATTTTTCCTTTGAGTTTACAACAACAGAGCAAACTTTCAGAGATGAAAATCAAAGACAAATTTATATCCGTCAATAAATTTTGCCTTTCAAAAACGGAATGATTTCCGTTTTAAAATTATAAAATAAAGTTTTTGATCAAGGACTATTTTTGGAAAAAAAATTAAAAAATAAAATATGAAAAACATTCCATCTTTAATTTCATCGTTGATTTTATAATAGAACAAAAAATTTATGACGGAATATTTCCGTCTTAGAATTTGAATCAAAGACGAAATTCAGAAAATATATTTTTTTTATTTTCCGTCTTTGTTTCCGTTTTAGATGGATTTAATTTTTTTTAAATAAATCCGTCTTTATTTCCGTCAAAGATTTTACAGTTTTAAGACGGAAACAAAGACGAAATTAAAAATAATTTTACTTTGCTAATTAAATATTATCTTGAAAAACAAAAAGCACTTCTTAATTTAAACTTCTCTTCTCTTTTAAAAATAATATTAAATAAGTAAAATCCCAAAATTCCCAAATTAACCAAGCAAAATCCTGAGAGTTCCCTCAAGATTTCTCTTCTCCCCCGCCGATTTTGACTGCATTTTTTTCGCGTGGATTTCTGATTTGTGATTTCTGTTTGTTGGTTGAGGAGAAGAGCAGAACGAGAAAAGATTGGCTTCCTTTTCCCCTCTTCATTTTTCCTTTTCCCCTCTTTTTTACCTCTCCAGTGCACCTTGGAGTTTCTTCTCTCAATTTTTTGCTTTTTTTTTTTTTTTTCGTGGTGAGAAAGTAAGTTTGTTAGTAGTCTAATTAGTAAAAGTCTAAACAAAGCTAAAGTTGTCATGTGCAATTATATAATGCTTCGTCTTTTATCTATTTTTCCTATTTAATTGGAGATGAGGGTGCTAGCATTTTTGCCCTTATTTTCTTCTTATCTGATACACTCTGTTTCTTTCTATAAATATTAATGGGTTGAGCAAGGTGGTTCTTGTGACTTTGATGAATATACTTCTCCGTGAACATTACTATTATCATGAGTTTAATACCCTTGTGCATTAATAATTATTAGATTTTTACAAAATAACATCCTACAAATAAGTGGTAAATCATCAACTAGAAGATGTACATGTTGCTGTTAGAGAGATGAGCATGGAGTGGAGAAGAGGGTGGATTGCTTTTTATATTGCCTCATTTATGTGTGAATCAAGGAAAATGATGAAGTGCATAATGGAAAAAGGAGAGTGATAAGTGTGACCTTGTACAAGTTTTGTCTCTTCACAGTTCTTCTATTACTACATAGTATTATACCTGTTTGTAGTTTTCTATATATAGTTCCTTCTTGAATACAGTTGAAGTTCTCTCTTTTGTTATATATGTGTTCTTATTTACTACAATGTTAAACGTAATGTAACTCTCAAATCATCTTTTATTGTATTAGTCATCTTCATCGCTAGTTTTCTTTCTACTTGTTTATAGACAGACTACTCCTAGTTTTTTTAACGTAAATAACTAATCTCTCTCTTAGTAATCAAAATCTCTACTCTTAGTAAGACTTCATTCTTATGCATCACATTTGGAATTTTAAAATCCTGGAGTTGTGTAATAAGAAATTAATTAGGATAACGATGATGATGATTTCTCATTTTTGTTGTCTCGTCGTCTCTCTTCCTTTCCAACTTTGACAAAGTTGATCTTTTCTTTTCTCTTCTTTTTTTCTTTTCTTCTTTAATTGATTAGCTCGGATGACTTTTCTCCATCTATTGCCGAGGGTCATATACAAAATACAAACACACACCAAGTAACTTTCAGTATGCCTGTTAAATACTAGATTACCATATTTATGGCTCATCTTCTTTCCTCCAAATACGTTACGCAGAAACTAGAAAAAGACCGTCTTTGAGTAACTTTTTGTTTCTTAACAACTAGTTTTTGGTTTCACAGTTAAGAAAAGCATTAAAAAAAGAAGCTTATTGGACAATACTTGATACCACTGCTGGAAATTGAGCTCAACTTAAGGTACTTGTTTGCTTTCTCTATCTTATTTTGATGACCTTATTTTTGTCATCTGAAACTGTAAATTAGATTATTTTTTGCCATCTTAAACATTAAAGTATTTTTGCAGTTATTCGATATAGTTCATTTGATTAAGAGCAGTTATTTGATCACAGTAAATGATTGAAAAATTATCCTATAAATTGAATAAATTGGAAAATCATTAACTTTTGCGCGACAATTCATGAATTGTTTTCTTCCTAATTGTTTTTTGTATGCTGGATATTGCAAATCTTTATACTTTGGATTAGCTTGTAGCTTGTAGTTACTTACTGTGAGCATGCTCTGATGGAGTTCAAAATTAATTATTTGATTCAGTAACTTATGAATCTTTCAGCTAAAAAGGTTCTAGAAGAAATCTTTGTAACTTTGGGTACTTATTGATTGTAAAGCAAATTAGAAATAGAGGGAAAATCATAGATAGTGATATCCTAGTATTTAAGAAGAGGCAAACTCTTGAACGGTTGTGTTTGAAGAAATTTTAAGCTTGTATCTGGTATAGTATTTGTGAACATGAAGAGTTGCATTTAGTAGTCATGGTATCTTATTTTCTATAGATATTTTGATTTCATTTTGTTCCAGCTTTGCAAAAAAATATTAGGGATTGAACTAGAAATGGAGTTTTGGCTTCAGATATATAAAAAACAATTATGGATTAAGAGACGGTATCACCACACAATCAGAGACGGAGTTAGAGATGTATTTATCTTTGAGCGTTTTGCATCTTTATCGACGGAATTAATGACGGATTTTCTAAGTTTGTTTGGTAACTGCGACAGATTTAAGACGGATTTTATTCCGTCTTAAAGTCCATTGACGGATTCAGCACGGAATCAACCATAGGACTTTCAGCAACAGATTTTTTGATGAAAATTTTCCGTCGCTGATACTATTAGAGTTGGAAAAATCCGTCTGAAACCCTGTTTTCTTGTGGTGGTTCCTTGATTTTTTTTATTTAATCATCAATTCATATATATTGTTGATTCCAGACAGAAATTTTTTAATATAATTACTTGTTGCATTGTTTGTAATACTTCAGCACCTAAGGATTCTTCATGTGTTTGTCTTGAGTGGACATATCTTCTGATTATACCCCTTCCTCACCACAAATGTTGCAATGCACTGTTATTTGCTGCCTCTTCAACTTCTGTGCCTTCCATCAGGGAAATAGACTCACAGATTAATTAGGGAAAGGGAAAAACAAAGGGGGATTAGGGAATTTTGGTTGTTGAAGACGCTAGAAGGAGTTTTTGTCTTTTTCATCAGATTTTTTGTTTCGTCATTTGAGCAAAACATTATTTGGCTCATTCCATTTAACTAGTTAAATCCATGTCATTTAATGAAAAAAACATAAAATAGGTGGAAATTCTAGTCATCAAATTGGCTGGATTTTTTTTAATGTGGTCATGTACCTTGACCAAAAACTCAAAAATCGCAAACTGACTTTTTATTTTTTACTTTTGTTATCTTTTTGGTAAGCAGACTATTTAATTTTTTTCCATCATAATATATATATATATATATATATATATATAGCATGAACCCCATATTATGCACGAACATTTACAAATTCTATAATATTTTCATCAGTTCTAAATTATATAAATGTATCTCATATTTCAACAGCCTTCGTGCTATATATAATAGTATTAAACTTATGTATGGAAAACTCAATATTCAATCAAAATTCATAAATTAATCAATTTATCACAAAGAAGATACATAAATTTTGAAATCTTGTGCTACATATACAAATTATTCTTTTTAATTTTCTTTGGAAATGAAAATAACAAGTGTGAATACAATATTTTGAGGGCTTAAAAAGTTTGGTCAATTATGAAAAAAGATGATGTTAATCAGTAATAACTAATATCGGTCGGTATGATACTTAACACGAGTTGAACAAAAATAATTGTGCACTAGTAGCGCACTGTAGGAGAATCCAAAGTCTTATATGAGCCTGCCTATATAATTCATTAGGATACAGTATGCAAACTCGCTCAGGCACATGAATTTTTCTTTCTTGTTTCTCACTCTTGAGGTCGGATCATAAGTTTTGAGTCTATGATTTAGGAACCATGAAAACCTCAATGAGTCAAGTCTCTAATTCAAAAATTAACTTATTACAAATTCAACTTACTGTCATTTTTATTCATACTATACATAAATCCTCAATTTGAAAACTTGTCACCCATTCTATTTATTGTCTTCTATTATCCGTACCTTATATCTACTTTCAAACAATAATTTATGATAAACCAAAAACAAATATAAGAAGTAGTTGGAAACTTACAAAATCCACATCATAAAACTACGTTCACCATTACTGTCAATCGGTGGAATGTTAAATAATATTGAATGTTGCTGGCGAAAAAATTAGAAAATTCATCTTCCTAATTGTCGTCATGTGAAAGTAATTGGTTAAAAAAGAAATTCTTCTGACAATCGTACATACAATGGTTTCATGGATTGTAGTTTAAAAAAAATCTTGCTTTCAAATATCGTGTAGTGGATTAAATTGAAAATTAGATTAATATATTGACTTAATTATTACATTCTATCTGCATTACAGCTCATTTTTTGAAAAACATTCGTGCGCTTCACAGTTCAACATACTTGAACTACTTATATATTTTTTTGTTGTGTGAAATTCAACAAAACATGAATTATTTTTTAACAAAAAATTATTTATTTATTAAGAATATTATTATACTATTTCAAAAAAATGACATTTAAGAATATTTTTTATATTTTTAAATTATGAAATGTGTTTATCGAATTTAAATGAGCCCAAGATTGGGTTTCGAGTCTATGATTTAGGGACCATAAAAATCTTAACGAGTCAAATTCCTAATTCGACAAATTAACTTGTCACAAATTCGACCTACAGTCATTCCTATCCATATTGTACATAAATTCTCAATTTAAAAACTTGCCGCTCACACAATAAGATATATATACGGGAATATTACACTTTTGGTCCCTCTATAATACCACTAAAACAGTTTTGGTCCCCCTTCATTCGCGAGTTACATTTTTTGTCCCAATTAGATACATTTTTGAACACTTTTGGTCCTACCGTCAACTCTCCTTTAAGAGTTAACGGAAAACACACGTGCTGCGCATGTGAGGATAATTTTGGGGGAAAATTTGTTGCATTTTGACTCCTAAATTGGTTGGCCTTGACTATAAAGCCATTTTGGCACCAAATTCTCTCTAAAAAAATTACAACCCCATCTCTATTCTCACTTTCATAATTTGACCGAATTTTTGTTGTTTAAATACTGATTTTTTACTGATTTCTAGCCATGAGTAGATGTTAATTTATTTTTTAAAAAAAACACAAAAAATAGAAAAACTAACAAACAATATTAGAAATAAGAACTTCACAACCATCCCACAACATCAAATTACTAGTACAGAAAATCAACAATATTACATTATCATCATCCACAATAGTTTACAGAAAACGAAACTCTAAAAAACCAACATTACACTATATTATCAAATCAGCCAAATCAGTATTTGAATAACTTCTACTCATGGCTAAAAATCTGATTCTGAAGTTATTAAACAACAAAATTATAGTCAAATTATGAAAGTGAGAATAAGGATGGGGTTGTAATTTTTTTAGAGATGATTTGGTGCCAAAATGGCTTTGTAGTAAATGCCAACTAATTTAGACGCCCAAGTGCAATAAATTTACCCCCAAAATCAGCCTCACATGCGCAGCACGTGCGTTTTTCGTTAAATCTTAACGGAGAGTTGACGGTAGGACCAAAAGTGTAACTCGCGAATGAAGGGGGACCAAAGCTGTTTTAGTGGTATTATGGAGGGACCAAAAGTGTAATTCTCCCATATATATACTTTCAAGCAATGATATATGACAAGTCAAGAATATATCTAATAATTAGAAGGAAATAACAAAATCCACGTCACAAACTACTTTCCGCCATTACTGTTAGTAGGTGGAAAATTAAATATTGATGACGAAAAATTTGGAGAATCTACCCTGATTGTCGTGTTGCGTAAAGAGATTACTTAATAAAATATATTTTTTCCATAAGTCTTATCTAAATTGACTTTATGGATTGTAGTTTGTTGCGACAGCAGTAGAAGTGGTAAGTACAATAACTTAAATTACAAAAATCTTGCTTTCAAATATCGTGCAGATTATGTTATAAATTGCACTAATTTCGACCTAATTATTATAAGGGTAAATTACAACCACCTCCCCTAAGGTTTGACATAATTACAAATACCCTCTTGTTGTTTGAAAAATTATAAATACCCTCCTGAGGTTTGTAATATTTAACCAAAGACCCAAAAAACATTAATTATTATGGAATTTTTGTTTGTAATTCATCTTCTTTTCCATAAATTAATCAATTTATCACAAAAAAGCTACATAAATTTCGAAATCATGTTCTAGCTATATACAAATTATTCCTTTTAATTTTCTTTAGAAATGAAAATAACAAGTGTGAATAGAATATTTTGAGGGCTTCAAAAATTTGGTTAATCATGAGAAAAGATGAAGTCAATCAGTAATGACTAATATCGTTCAGGATGATACTCAACACGATTTGAGTAAAAATAGTAGCGCACTAGTAGCGCACTACAGGACAGTCCAACATCGTACGTACAGTCAATTAGTAGGATAGAGTATGCAAACTCACTCTGGCGAAGAATCTTTCTTTCTTGTCTCTCACTCTTGAGGTCGGATCTTAAATTTTGAGTCAATGATTTAGGAACTATAAAAACCTTAATGAGAAGAGTCCCTAATTCAAAAATTAATTTGTCACAAATTCGATCTATTGCCATTAGTATTCATACTGTACATAAATCCTCAATTTTAAAACCTGTCACTCTCTCTATTTATTGGGTTCTTATCCATACCTTGTATATATTTTCAAACAATAGTTTATGGAAACTTACAAAATTCATTTCATAAAACTACGTTTGCCATTACTATCAACCGATGGAAAGTTAAATAGTACTGAATGTTGCTGGCGAAAAACATAGAAAACTCACCTTTCAGATTGTCACCGTGCGAAAAGGAATTGATTAAAAAAAGATAATTTCTGAAAATTGTACCTACTTTGGCTTAATGGGTTTAGGGACCGTAAAAACCTTAACGAGTCAAATTTCTATTTCGAGAACTAACTTGTCACAAAATTGACCTACTGTCGTTCCTATCCATATTGTACATAAATTCTCAATTTAAAAACTTGTTGCTCACCAAATTATTGTGTTGTTATGCATAAAATACATATACTTTCAAGAAATGATATATGACAAGTGAAGCATATATCTAATAATTAGTAGGAAATTACAAAATCCACATCATAAAACAATTTTTCGCCAATACTGTCAGTAGGTGGAAAGTTAAATGCTGATGACGAAAAATTTGGAGAATCTACCCTGATTGTCGTGTTGTGTAAAGAAATAACTAAAACAATTACTTAATTAATAAAATATATTTTTTCCGCCGTCTTATCTAAATTGACTTTATGGGTTGTGACTTGTCGCGAAGCAATTAAACATGGTAAGTATAATAATTTAAAATTACAAAAATATTGCTTTCAAATGTCGTGTCACAGATTTCGTTATAAATTGAATTAATTTTGACATAATTATTAATTACAATAATATGCCATAGACATCCCTTTTGAAATCCGCTTGCGTTACAACTCATCGCATTCGAATGATTTATATACTTATTTAATGTGAAATTCAAAAATCATGATTTATTATGGAACATTTGTATGTAATTCATTTTCTTTTCCATAAATTAATCAATTTATCACAAAGAAGATACATAAATTTTGAAATCTTGTGCTAGATATACAAATTATTCCTTTTAATTTTCTTTGAAAATGAAAATAACAAGTGCGAATAGAATATTTCGAGGGCTTAAAAAGTTTGGTCAATTATGAGAAAAGATGATGTCAATCAGTAATAACTAATATCGGTCGGTATGATACTTAACACGAGTTGAACAAAAATAATTGCGCACTAGTAGCGCACTGTAGGAGAATCCAACGTCTTACATGAGCCTGCCTATATAATTCATTAGGATACAGTATGCAAACTCACTCAGGCACATGAATTTTTCTTTCTTGTCTCTCACTCTTGAGGTCGGATCATAAGTTTTGAGTCTATGATTTAGGAACCATGAAAACCTCAATGAGTCAAGTCTCTAATTCAAAAATTAACTTATCACAAATTCAACTTACTGTCATTTTTATTCATACTATACATAAATCCTCAATTTGAAAACCCATCACCCATTCTATGTATTGTGTTCTTATTCATACCTTGTATATACTTTCAAAGAATAATTTATGATAAACCAATAATAAATATATGAAGTAGTTGAAAACTTACAAAATACACGTCATAAAACTACGTCCACCATTACTATCAATCGGTGGAAAGTTAAATAGTAGTTAATGTTTATGGCGAAAAACATAGAAAATTCACCTTTCAGATTGTCGTTGAGCGAAAAGGAATTGTTGAAAAATATTTTTCTTTTTCTGACAATCGTACCTAATTTGGCTCCATGGGTTGTAGTTCAAAGAAATCTTGCTTTAAGATGCAGTGTAGTGGATTCAATTAAAAATTATATTAATATTGACTTAATTATTACAAATGTATGCATTATAGCTCTATTTTTTAAAAAATCCGTGCGCGTCACGATTCATAGCACTTGAACTACTTATATATTATCTAATTTGTGAAATTAAAAAAAATGAATTATTATTTAACACAAAGTTGTTTCTTTGTAATTATGAATATTGTTATACTATTTTAAAAAGATGACATTAAAAAATATTTTTTTAATATCATTAATTTTGAAATGTGTTTATCGAATTTAAATGAGCCCCAGATTGGATCTTAGGTTTCAAGTCATGATTTAGGGACCATAAAAATCTTAACGAGTCAAAATCCTAATTTGAGAATTAACTTGTCACGAATTCGACCTACTGTTATTCCTTTCCATATTGTACAGAAATTCTCAATTTCAAAACTTGTCGCTCACCCATTTACTGTGTTATCCATAGAATACATATACTTTCAGCAATGATATATGACAACTCAAGAATATATCTAATAATTAGGAGGAAATTAAATCCATATGATAAAACTACTTTTAGTAAGTGGAATGATAAACACCGATGACAAAAAACTTGGAGAATCTGTCTTGATTGTCACGTTGCGTAAAAAAAGTACTTAATCAAATATATTCTTTTTTGTCAATGCTATCTAAATTAACTTTATTGGTTGTAGTTTGTTGCGACGCCAGTAAACATGGTAAGTATAATAATTTAAAATTGCAAAAATCTTGCTTTCAGATGTGGTGTTGCTGATTCTGTTATAAATTGCATTAATTTTGACCTAATAATTACAATAATATGCCTTACACCTTTTTTTTCCTTTGAAATCCCCTTGCGTTACAACTCATCACATCCGAACGGTTTATATATTTATTTAATGTGAAATTCAAAAAACATAAATTATTATGAAACTTTTGTTAATAATTAATCTTCTTTTCCATAAATTAATCAATTTATTACAAAGAAGATACATAAATTTTGAAATCTTGAGCTAGATATACAAATTATTCATTTTAATTTTCGTTGAGAATGAAAATAACAAGTGTGAATAGAATATTTTGAGGGCTTAAAAAGATTGGTCAATCATGAGAAAAGATGATTTCAGTCAATAATAACTAATATGGTATGGTATGATATTCAACACGATTTGAGTAAAAACCATAGTGCACGATAGGAGAATCCAACGTCGTACATGCGCTGCCTATATAATCAAGTAGGATACAGTATGCAAACTCACTTTGGGAAAAGAATTTTTCTTTCATCTCTAAGTCTCGAGGTTTCACACAGTTCCTTCTCACTCTGTGTTTTCCTCTCTTGTCAGTCACCCCTACCCCTTCCCCCCCTTTCCCCGCCACCGCCGCCCGGAAGAAAATCTTAGATCGAACCCTTTCTTCTATTCTGCATGCAACTGAATTCTCTTGTTGTCTCAGATCCATAACCTGAACTTCTCTCTTTCATTTCTGCAGCGTTCACAGGTACATCATCAGTGAGTTTGAAGAAGTAATTAAGGAGAAAAATGGTGGACTTGGGCTTTGAAATCAACCGGGCGGGTGGTGCCAAAGCCGAGTTGCGAGCCAATGACATGGGCCCCTCTGAATTGAACGATGCGGGGTGGGTGGCAGAATCTCTGCGTAGAGTTAGAGCGCGTGAGACATATGGATTTGTCGTTCATACGAGTAACAAGAGGTTCAAGAGAAGAAGCGAGGGTGTAAGTATAACTGAAGCGAGTTCGAACGGTGAGGGAGAATTTGAAATGAAGGAGGATAAAGTGGCAAAAATCGATGGGCATCCCGAGTTTACGGGATCGGAAGGAATGGAGCGTGCAAAAATTAGCGGCATGGGGTAGTCTGAAGATGTGCAAGGAAATCTTGATAGCAGGCCGCCCAACAACTCCTGTCGAGCTTTTATAGACGGGACTACTAGAAGGATATTCGGTTTTCTACAACGGTGGCGAAGGGGTAACAATCAATAGACACCATCGACATTATAAGTAAAATAATAATAATAATAATAATAATAATAATAATAATAATAATAATAATTATTCTGCATTTTTTTTTTTGGCTAAATTACCTTTTTCGTCCCATAAATCAGGGACTTTTCCAATTTAGTCCCACACTTTACGAGATTTCTGATTTGGTCCCATTTTTAGACGAAAAGTTTTCAACTTAGTCTCAGACCACATTTTCTGTCAAGTTTTAACGGAAGGAAGGAGACCTCGTTAAATGGATGTTGACGTTGGAGGGAAATTAACACGTGATTCTCACGTGATTTGTCTGCTCATTCCACCCCCAAATTGAATGGGGGGGGGGAGGGGTAGCTTTGATCCTCGGTTTTGGAATGAGCAGACAAATCACTTGAAAATCACGTTTGTAATTTATCTCCAACTTTCACAATCATTTAGCGGGGTCTCTGTCCTTCCATTAAAACTTGATGGTAAATGGGGTCTGAGACTAACTTGGCAAC
Organism: Sesamum alatum; assembly: GCA_034509735.1. Taxonomy (NCBI): domain Eukaryota; kingdom Viridiplantae; phylum Streptophyta; class Magnoliopsida; order Lamiales; family Pedaliaceae; genus Sesamum; species Sesamum alatum. The sequence goes on along the minus strand of JACGWO010000010.1, from coordinate 26,433,175 downwards.
TTTTCGTTCTAAAATGAGACCAAATAAAAAATCTCATATAACGTGGAACTGAATTGGAAAAGTCCCTTCTTTACTGGACCAAAAAGATAATTTAGCTGCATGTTTTTTTGTCTGTGAAACGGGTTGAACAGGACCGGATCAAAAATGAAATTTCGATATATCTAAAACTGAATTGAATTTGTCTTTTGAGATTTGTTTTTTTTTAAAAAAAAAAAAATTGGTGTTCGATTCATTTTTTATTATTAGTATTAGTTTATTGAATCGTACCAAATATACACCACAATATTAATTTTGTATATTTTTTATATTTAAATGTGCAGATTTATAACATAAAGTATTTTTATATTATTTTTATCATTTTTACTTAATTCAAAATAAAAAAAGTACAAACTAATTTTAATTATTATGTTTAATATTTAGTTCTTGACCATTTTTATTATATTCATAAAAAAAATTGATTTATTGAATATCAATCCGAATTACTGAAAAGAATTTGATATATCGAAATTGAATAAATTATAATCGGTTCAATATTCATTATAAAATTTTGGTATATTGAATTTTGGTTTACCAAAATTTCAATTCAGATTTGATTTTACATAATGAAACAGTCCTAATTGTGAATTTTTTGCACAAGTAGGGTAACCGCATAAAAGTATGTAAATGGATAATATACGAATTTTCAATATTGCACAAATTTTTTTTCACATGTATAACTTTATTAGTTAGCTCATAACTATGACACGTTTTACATATAGCAATTTAACAATATTTTCAAGTTAATTATATAAATTAGGGTAAATTACACCCAACCACCTATCTTAAAATTTGACATAATTATAAATATCTCATCGTTGTTTGAGAAATTATAAATACCCCTTGATTTTGACGTTCGACTTACAACGAGCACATTCCGTTAGGTTTTCGTCCAATTTTTATGGTGAACTTACGGAAATGACATTTTCTTTACCCATCCTCAGCTTTTTTTTTTTTTTACATTTTTCCAAGTGTTTTATTTTTTTAAAACTCAAAAAGGCTACATAGTTATTTTCTATTTGAGGAGGGGTATTTGTAATTTCAAAAAATAACGATTGAGTATTCGTAATTATACAAACCTTCAGGGAAGTAGCTATAATTACCCTATATATAAATTACAAGAAACTTTATTTTATGTTTATATAATATTGAATTAATACTATTAAATAACTCCAATAACACTTGTTAAATTAGCATACTGTTCATTAAGTATTATTTGTTAAATTAGCAATATTTGTACTTAATGTTTCACTTTGAAAGTACCAGTATTATTTATTGAGACTTATAATCGAGGTATTTTGCTATTATTATTTATAAGTACATGTACATTATATAAGTATAACAAAACTTTTTATAATAGAGGAGAAAGATAAAGTTAAGTATGAAATAATTTTATCACCTTCTCCTTTGGGAAAAATTAAATAAAACTGAATATCTTTAGAGTGCACTCATATGTACTCATTAAGTTTTATAATAGAGGAGAAAGATAAAGTTAAGTATTCATATGTATGGTTCTGGTATTCTGTGCTCTTGCCATTTGTGCAAGGGAGCTAGAGTAAGTAGTTGATTATTTTAGGATTTCTTGTTTAGTTGACTCTTAAAGTTATTTTATCATCTTGATTTTCATGAAACTAGTATAAATCTGATCAGGGATATATCTAATTTATGTAGGTAATTTGAACTAGGGAATTTGAGATCCATGCATGCACCATGTATAGATGTTCATCACGATATATTTGCTTCGAGAACGGGAAAAGCCTGCTTGATGTGGTAAAAAAGTCCGGAGTTCTTCTATATTATGCCATTAGAAGAAGCATACAAAGCTACGCAGGCCCTGCTACCGTGAAGGAGCCTGTCGTCTGTTAGAAGTGCAACAGTGAGCTTGGTTTATTACATATGAAGTTCTTGGATGTTTGCTGCATTTACATTTAGGAATTAAAGAAAGCTTTTGTTCTTTGGTATCTAGGGTCATTTCTGGCATCATTTGCTGCCAAAGTGCTTTGTGATTCTTGCAAGACTGCCACGAACTCAAAAGTTGGGCCGGGACGTGCAAATTCTAGGTATCTTTCTGTACAAGTAACTTATACGGCAATGCTTCCTTGTCTTATGATCAACTTGTTTGTTTGAACAGTAATTTACTTATGATCAGCTTTAACTTTTTGTGAAGTGCATTGAAGATCCTATACCACTGCAAACTTACTTGTAGCACGTGGTTTGCAAGTTAAATATTTGACAGAAATTGTGGTTCGGACTAAAATTGTAAGCTTTTGTTGATTTATGGTATAAAATCTGATGAGTGCTAAAACAATATATGGGACCAAAATTATAAAAAGGTAAGTTGTGGGCCAAAAATGCAACTTTCCCATTCATGACTTCCTACTGTAAATATGGAGCACCTTGTGTTTAATCAAATTATGTTGTTTATAGATAAGAAATATCTAAGTTTCAAATATTATGTCAGCTTTGATCTTCTTAATTTGTACTAACATACTTGTGTGGCTATGTGAGACTTGTGGAGCGACGTTTAGGCTCCAGTACGTCCAAAAACGGTGAAGAGCGTAATGCGCCTCCAAAACAAGGTCATGGATGAAGGAAAACAAGAATGTGTGCATCTTTCTCCCTCATTGCATTTTTCTTGACTTTCTTGAAGTCGGATATTTTGGCCTTTATATGCTATGAAACAAGTGAATATCTTACCTTTATAATAACCCTTCCTCCTTATCTAATGTGTGTTGTTTGCTATGGTTAAGGCTGTCTCAACAATCTTCTGAACCAAAACTACACAAAAATGCTTCTGCAAGGTACTCAATATCCTTTTTGCACCTATATTCAAATGATAGTTCCTCCTTGCACAGTTGAATGAAGAACAAGTTGATGCATATTTCATTAATTTTTCTTTTAACCTTTATATTATGGTGTTATAAATCGTCCAAAAGGTCTTCATCTATCTCAGTGTGGTCAAAAAGTTCATCAAAGATCACTAGAAAGTTGGTGTCTTACTTCAATTTTCTCCCAATTCTAAACTAAAATCTGAATGTTATTAGTTATATTTCTACTTCGCATAATTGTCTCCTGTGTTGTTCTGCACAGAGATCAGAGCATGCACAAGGTGGCCTTTGAGGATGGTGGATTACCAGATAGAACAACACTAGCTTATTATGCACAGGGCAAGGTGGTCTAGATATAAATACAGTAATTTTTACTTTGTTTTGATATTTCAACCTTGTAAACTTCTGCTTTGCCTGAAATGTCTTGCAGGCGTTAAAATGGGATCGGGAATATTTTGTGATTGTTGCGAGCTTTTGGTAAGAGTTTCAATTGTTCATTCAAAATATCTGATCATTGTTGCTGGTTTCTTGATTTGTTTTTTCTTTTTCCTACTCACCGTGCAGGTTAGTCCATCCCAGTTTTAAGCTCATGTTGGTTGGGCCACACGCTGTAAACCGTCAGTTGCTTTTTCTTTGTTTGAAATTTAACATTATTGAACACTGTTTAATTCCTGTTTCAATCTATAGATTATGGTTTTGTGTTCTTCTAACAGCTACATGAATTCGCCGTCTCTCTGCAACAAGCGGGCAAGCGTTCCATCAAAGAAAGTGATGGCCTGTGCAGCATCTGCGCAGATGGTGGGGAACTTGTGCTTTGTGATGGATGCCCAAGAGCCTTCCACAAAGGTAGTTTTTTAGATTTATAAGTAAGCTAAATCTTCCTGAATGTGCTGCTTATATGCTGATACTGTAATAATTGAACCACTATGATAGCACTCTTTGCACATTTTGGCTATGTTATCACAGTGGATTTCTCCAATAATGCTTTGTGCATATTAGATATGTACCATTAATTGTTATACTTACTGTTAAGACGTTTAACTTGAATGTCAATCTTCCCATGCAGAATGTGCATCCTTGTCGAGCGTTCCTTGTGCTAAGTGGTGTTGCACATAGTGTGAGAAAAAATTCCGGAGGGAAAGGTATGTCGAGCAGAGGAACATCGATGCTGTTGCAGCCGGTAGAGTTCTGGGGGCTGATCCAATAGCACAACTAACAGGTGGCTCCATTAGCATGGTCAAGCATCTAGAAGAAGCTGAAGTAATAGCGTGCATCATCTGCAGGTAGCCCTCATGTATAAACATGGCTTCATTCATATTTTATAAGCTTTTTAATCTTTACATCCAAAAAACAAAAAACACATTCATAATTTTGTTAGTATTTAACTTTTTCCCTATATATAATTGACAATTTGCCCCACAAAAAAATATCTATTTCTATAACTTTAAATTCTAATAGTTTGATTGCCTATTCGATCATTATTACAATACTAAGAGCTTATTATGCCAAAAACTCAAATATCTTATAAACTCTGACATCTTATTTATCCAAATACTCTAAGAGCTTATTTTTAAAATAATATTAGACATCATTAAGCTCATAAAAATATTTCTTGCCGTTGTCTGATTGATCATGTCTTGTCCCATAATTTTCCCTGTCTGATTCCCCATGTCCCTTTGCCTGTCTTTTATCTCTGACAGGATGAGAGTAAGGGGCCAAGACTTTGGCGGATTGTATTGTGCAATTTTAATGGTGAAGTAGAACCATTTCGCCTTATGTCTATTCGTAATGGTTATCATTTCAGTACATTGATAATTTCATGTTCTAAATTATGGATTTTTGCCAATCTTGCAGCTCAATTGTTGTGTCAGTGGGGATCATTCGGATTTTTGGACAAGATATGGCTGAACTCCCGTTAGTTGCAACACGCACAAGAAATCAGGGCAAGGTAAGTCTTCTCCTCCAACTAGAATAATTCTACTTTCAAACAATTTGATTTAGGGCGATTAAATACATTTTGTACCCCAAAATTATTCAGGTAGTCGTATTTACTACCTAAAATATGAAAGATAACAAAAATACCTCTAATTACAAAATAATTAGGTATTGACAGGACAAAAATATCTTTCTCAGTTACCCCTTATACTTTTCATTTTACTTTCTAAAATATGGTTTATTGAAAATTCTGTCCAAAACTACTTTTAATGATTTAAAAGTTTATTTAAAACATAATATTAATATTTATAGTTTCTTATAAATTATATAATACAAAAATTATTTACAAGCTCGATATATGCACATATATTTTACAATATTTATACTAAAATATACATGAAAATGTGTAAATACATAGTTATATAATTTTATAAAAAAGTACGTTATATAACATATTATTTTTATTCAGTTGCATGTATGCATAATTAAAACATATCATATCATTACTAATGAAACTATAGAATATTATCGATTAATTATATTAGAGATTTGCATATTTTACAGTGTATATAGATAGATGTATTGAAATTTTATTAATAATTTATTTTAAAAAAAATCAATATATATAACAACACAAATAAAATTATATAAGATTTTTAACATATATGTAACTAGCGTACAACCCGTGCTATGTACGGATATATATATATAATTTTTTTTAAATATTAAATACTTTTTCTTATAATATATTGCTTAGTAAAGATATCTTTTTCATAAAATATTTTTTTTTATTTTTAATAGGTAAAATATAGTAATTTTGAATTTTTAATCTTTTTTATATTTTCTTACACATACAATATATTTTACCAACCAAAAATTGTATTTTTATGAAGATTATTTCAAATAACTATGACATTCTATTGAATATATAGATCACTTTTTTTTTTTTTAACAAATATCCAACTCTAAGAAAAATATAAAAAATAAATAATTAGTTAAATGTATTTTTTGTTATAATTTATCTTCTATCAAAATCTATATTAAAGTAAGTAAATCTAAAATGATCTTATATTGTAAAAAAATATATATATAAAGCAAGAATAAAAACTTACTTTTAATATGTTATAAGAAAGATAACTTCAAGAAAAAAAATAAAAAAAAAGAAAGATGGACGATAAAATAAAATAATTTTGAATTCTCAATATCATTTCATCAATTAATTTGAATAAGAACAAAAAATAAGGAGTAAGTTATCATGAAATGAGAAAATAAAATGAGTACAAATAAACTTAAAATAGTTACATTACATTAAATCATAAATGTAGAAACATTATCGTTGGTATGAAAGAAGAAAAAGACTTTCGTCGGTATAAGATAAGATTTTCTCGAATAGATTTTGTTAAAAGGAGCTCAAATTACACACACATGAAAATACATATATCTACATGTAAAGGTAAAAAATTACAAAGCATATAATCTTAGATTTAGGTTAATCATATTTAAATAATTCGAGGAACAAATTATATGTAAATTAAATTCTGGTGATTCCTTCCATCTTGTAAAACATCATTTGAAGGATAATAATAATAATAATAATAATAATAATAATAATAATAATAATAATAATAATAATAATAATAATAAAAATTACAAAAGAATAAAATAATTAAATTATAAAATAAAATTTAATAGATGAAACTATAATATATAAAAAGAAACAGGTGTATAAAAAGATAAAAAGAGTAAATATTTAAATATATATAAAAATTAAATGCCAAATTAAATAGTTCATACAAATAAATACTAAATAAAATATGTACCTATTGGCACTGAAGGAATTGGTTCCTTTTTGTTTAAAAAAAAAACAAAGTAGAAAAGAAGTCTGAAAAAAACCAAAAAGTTAAACTATAAAATAAAATTTTAATGGATGAAACTATAATATATATATATATATATATATATAAATATAAAAGAGTGTACAAAAAAAAGGAGTAAATATTATTTTAACAGAAAAAAAAACTAAATGGTAGTTTGAGTAAAATTATACAAATAAATATTAAATGAAATATGTACCTATTAGCACTAAATGAATTTGTTCCTTTTTATTGAAAAACAAAAATAAAACAGATAACAAATCTGAAAAAGAACACAAAAAAAAACGTATAAATAAAAATTTAGTTGATAAAACTACAATGTATAAAAGAGAAATGATGTATAAAAAATAAAAAGATAAATGTTTAAACAGAAATAAAAACTCAATGATAGTTTGAGTAGAATTATACAAAATAAATTAAAATATAATGGATATAATTATAATATATACATAGAGTAAATAATTTTTTATTTAAAAAAAATATGTACTTATTAACATTAAATAAATTAATTCTTTCTTGTAGAACAAAATCAAGCACTCACTATATAAATCTAAAACATAAACACCCAAAGATAAGTAAGTACTCAAATTTAATAAGGATAAAATAGGAAAAGGATAGAGATTGTTAATTTTTTAAGTATCATGAAAAATAATATATAAAAAATAAGATAATCATCATAATAGTAAACATCAGTTAGCTATAGCATATAAAAACTTTGAAATTTAACACACATAAACATATGAGTAAAGAATAGAATTTATTAACTGCATAACTTCAAAAATTATGAAATAAAAAACAAATAAAATAAGATTATGAAAAGTGTAAGACATCACTTCATACACATAAAATCAATGAAAAAAGGTATACAAAGTGTTAAGTTTGAGATAATTTAATGGAGAATAAAAAATTGATAATATTGAGCCTATCTAATAAATGAAGAGATGCAAAGTAGTACAAATATTATGGAGACCATTATCTATAGGTAATCAGAATTTTTGATTTGGATACAGACGAATAATTTAGACAAATTTATTTATTAAATGTAAAAAAAATAAAAATTTTAAAAATTGTGTCATTTAACACCAATTTTAAATTTGATATTGTGTTGTTGGCATTAAATGACACCAATTTTAAATTTTTTATTTTTTTTATATTTAATAAATAAATTTGTCAATAATTTATCATTTAAGAATTCGATTTGGTTTGGATATTTTAAGTGTTAATAAATAAAAATTAATCATAAAAATAGACTCAGTTAAGATAAATACATTTTGAATTAATATCAAATAAAACTTAATCTTAACGTATAAAATTATTTAAGATAACTACAAATTAGATTAGTATTTTAACATTGGAGATTAATTCTCAAATAAATATTTATTATATTTAAAATAGATGATAATTCACATAAATAAGATTTTTTCTTGTCAATTAAAAAAGTCAATTGTAATCTCGGAGATAAAATTTCAGATAAATACAAAATAAATATTTACTATATTTGAAATAGGTGATGCTTCTAACCGGTGTTTTCTTGAATATTTAAAAATTCAATTATAATATTGAAAATAAGATTTTAGATAAATACAAAATAAATATTTAAGATATTTAAAATAAATAATATTTCTAACTAATAAGATTTTTTTACAATTAAGAAAATCAATTACAATCCTAGAGACAAGATTTTGGATAAACACAAAGTATATATTTAAATATAGATAATTGGATAATATTTTTAACCAATGAAATTTTTTCTTAGTAATTAAAAAACTCAAATTCTAAGAATTGAGAATTGAGTCAAAATTGGCTTAATTGTGGTCAAACTTAGTTTTGCTATATATATATATATATATATATAGATATCTGAATTGTAAACATGTAGAGTTTATACAGATTCTATACTAATTATAAATATAATAAATTGTGGGCAATATTTATTGTAAATTAATTTTTTATAAGAATTCAAACTTTGTTTTACGAGAATGATTGTAATAGACATATTTTATAGATTAATAAGGGCATTTTCATCATAAAAAAATGGTCCATATCATGAGGGGGCAATTTGCTACATTTTATTGTTTAGGATGTAAATGCACATCATGCATAGTCCAGAGGTACAAAATATATTTATCTCTTTAATTTAGGAAATACTATAGAACTGAAATAATATCTTTCAGGGATACTTTCAAATACTTTACTCCTGCATTGAGAAATTGCTCGCGTTTTTCGCTATCAAAAAGCTTGTGCTCCCGGCAGCCGACAGTGCAAAGCCAATGTGGACAAACAAGTTTGGATTTGAAGAGATACCGGAAGCGCAGGTAAACACGTAGCCAACTGCCACTGCCACAACCCCTCCCCCTTGTCTTTCTTCAGAAAAACTACAAACAAACAGTTCTAAGTACCCTTTTATTCATAATTGATCCTCTCTAACCTCAGCTTGAGAACTACAGACAAACATGTTGGCAAATGATAACTTTCAACGGGACGTCAATGCTGCAGAAACTAGTCCTAAAATGTCGCATTGTAAATCAGGAGCAAGCAGATTATGATGTTCCCTTATAATGATTAGTCAAGAATCAATTTCCTTCTGCGCCGCTAATGGCTTGGTGTCCTTTGTTTCATTTCTATAAGTTATATTTATATAACTCAGCAATAGGCCGTGACGTTAACAATACGTGGTAACTATAATGATGTAAATGTACATAAAATCTTGGTTTGCAAATGTCGTGGAGTGGATTTGATTAGAGATGGCATTAATACTGACCTAATTATTATAGTCGTATTCGTTATAATTTCTTTGTTTAAATTCGTGCGCGTCGTAGTTCATCGCACCTGAATTATTTGTATATTTATTTAATGTTTTAAATTGAAAAAAAAAAACGTGAATTATTATAGAACCTTTATTTGGAATTCATGCCTTTTATTCATAGTTTAACCGATGTATAAAAGAAAATAGATACATACAAATTTTGTGCTAGCTATAATATTGTTTCTTTTAGTTTCTTTGTATCTAATTGTACACTATCAAGGGTAATTGCGAATTCCAATTTGTTATATTAGATTTTTTTTTTTAACTATATAAGAATATTTATATGGGTTTTAGTTTGTCGCGACGCTAATAATACATGATAAGTAAAATGATTTAAAAGTACAAAAATCTTGTTATCAAATGTCGTGCAGTGGATTTAGATTAAAGATTGCATTAATATTGACCTAATTATTACTGACATATGCATTACAACTCTTTTTTCAAATTTGTGCACATCGTGGTTCATCGCACCTGCATTATTTATGTACTTATTTAATGTGTGAAATTAAAAAATAAATAAAACTTGAATTATTACAGAACTTTTGTTTGAAATTCATGTCTTTTATTCATAGTTTAACCGATGTATAAAAAAGTCGATATGCTATAATATTATTTCTTTTAATTACTTTCCATCTAATTCTACATGATCAACCGTAATTGCCAGATTTCAATTAGTTATATTAGGATGTTATCATTGTTTTTGTTTTAATTATATATAGGGATATCTAATTAGGTTTTCTGGGTTTTAATTTGTTGTGGCGTTACTAATTAGTGATTAATATGATGATTTAAAGTACAAAAATTCTGATTTTTAGATAGTGGATTTGATTAAAGATTATATTAACATTGACATATCTAATTATTACAATCGTATGCATTATAGCTATGTTTTTTTAAATTCGTGCGCGTCGCAGTTCATTGCACTTGAACTATTTATATGCTTATTTAATATGTTGAATTAAAAGAAAAAAACATGAATTATTGTGGAACTTTTATTTGAAATTCATGTCTTCGATTCATAGTTAAACAAATCTATAAAAAAGTCGATACATAATTTCTCAAAAATTTGTGCTAGCTATAATAATATATCTTTTAATTTTCTTTAAATAAGAAAATTACAAGTATGATTAGAATTTTTTGATGGCTTAAAAATTTTGGCCAATCATGAGATCAGTTAGTAATAATCAATATCGTACTGTAAGTTAGATACCAAAAATGATTTCTACAAAAATTTCACACGAAAAACTATACATTGCGGAAATTTTCTATATATAAAATGATCCGAAAATTATGAAAATACGATACATTTAGTCTCATAAATCCCGCAAAGTAATTGACTAAATGAGTCGAATTTTTTCAATTTTGGTACCATTTTAAATTCCTGCGAAGTAGAGGGCTAAATATATTGAACCCTATCCTATGGAAATAAACGTGTAATTTAGGCTAAAAATAAATAGAAGAATTGGTTAAATTCTACTGAATGTTGCTACCGAAAAATTTAGAAAATCCACCTTTTAGATTGTCGTGGTTCGCAAAGAAATTTGGCTTTAATGTTGTAGTTTATAAAAAAATTGCTTTCAGATGTCATGTAGTGGATTCAAATAAAACTTACATTTATTTTAACCTAATTATTACAGGCGTATGTGTTACAATTCCTTTTTTTTTTTTTTTTAAAAGATGACATTAAAAAATAATTTTTTCATATTTTTAATTGTGAAATGTGTTTATCGAATTTAAATGAGCCCAAGATCGGATCTTAGGTTTCGAGTCATGATTTCTGGACCATAAAAATCTTAGCAGAGTCAAAATCCTAATTTGAGAATTAACCTGTCAAGAATTCGACCAACTGCCTTTCCTTTCTATATTGTACATAAATTCTCAATTTAAAAACTTTGTCCCTCACCCATTTATTGTGTTACCCATAGAATTCAAATACTTTCGAGCAATGATATATGACAACTCAAGTATATATCTAATCATTAGTAGGAAATTAAATCCATATGATAAAACTACTTTTAGTAAGTGGAAAGTTAAATGCCGATGACGAAAAATTTGAAAAATCTACCTTGATTGTCACGTTGCGTACAGACAAATTTACTTAATAAAATATATTCTTTTTTGTTAGTCTTATTTAAATTGACTTTATTGGTTGTAGTTTGTCGCAACGCTGGTAAACGTGGTAAATATCATAATTTAGAATTACAAAAATCTTGCTTTCAAATACCGTGTTGCTGATTCTATTATAAATTGCATTAATTTTGACCTAATTATTACAATAATATGGCTTACACCTTTTTCTCCTTTGAAATCCGCTCGCATTACAACTCATTGCATCCGAACCATTTAGATATTTATTTAATGTGAAATTCAAAAAACATAAATTATTATGGAAGTTTTGTTTGTAATTAATCTTGTTTTGCATAAATTAATCAATTTATTTCAAAGAAGATACTTAAATTTTGAAATCTTGTGCGAGATATATAAATTATTCCTTTTAATTTTCTTTGAAAATAAAAATAACAAGTGTGAATAGAATATTTTGTGGGCTTAAAAAGTTTGGTCAATCATGAGAAACGATGATTCAGTCAATTATAACTAATATGGTATGGTATGATACTCAACACGATTTGAGTAAGAACAGTAGTGCACGGTAGGAGAATCCAGCGTCGTACATGCGCTACCTATATAATTCAGTAGGACACAATATGTAAACTCACTCGGGGAAAAGAATTTGTCTTTCGTCTCTCACTCTTGAGGTTTCACACAATTTCTTTTCACTCTGTGTTTTCCTCTCTTGTTAGTCACTCCTACCCCTTTTCCCCCTTCCCCGCCGCCTCCGCCCGGAAGAAAACCTTAGATCGAACCCTTTTTCTTTTTTGCATGCAATTGAATTCTCTGAATGACGCCGATCCATAATCTGAACTTCTCTCTTTCATTTTCTACATTGTTTACAAGTACATCATCAGTGAGTTAAAAGAAGTAATTATGGAGAAAAATGGTGGACTTGGCCTTTTAAATCAACCGTGCGGGTGGTGCCGAAGTCGAGTTGCGAGCCAATGATGCGGGCCCCTCTGAATTGAACGATGCGGAGTGAGTGGCAGGATCTCTGCGCAGAGTTAGAGCGCGTTAGGACAATGGATTTGTCGTTTATACGAGGAACAAGACGTTCAAGAGAAGAAGCGAGGGTGTAAGTCTAACTGAAGCGAGTTCGAATAGTGAGGGAGAATTTGAAATGAAGGAGGATGAAGTGGCAAAAATCAATGGGCGTCCCGAGTTTGGGGATCTGGAGGAATGGACAGTGCAAAATTAGCGGCATCAGGTAGTCGGAAGATGTGCAAGGAAATCCTGATAGCAAGTCGACCAACAACTCCTGCAGAGCTTTTACAGACGGGACTGTTGGAAGGATATTGAGTTTTCTACAACCGTGGCAAGGGGGTAACAATCAATAGACACCGTCGACATTATAAATAATATTATTATTATTTTTATTGACAGGACAAAAAAGTCTATTCAATCAGTATAACAATACGAAGAGCTTATTATGCCATCTTCGCATATTTTGCACGAAAAACTATACATTGTGGAAATTGACTATAAAATGATCCGAAAATTATGAAATTGCATTATATTTAGTCTCATAAATCCTGCAAAGGTTCCGACACAGTCCAGACCTTAACGTTTACAAACCTTTGCTTTCCGAAATCCAAAATTAACCAAGGGATTTTTTTATCAGTTTTGACAATCAATAGTCGACATTCAGGACAAAAAAGTCTATTCAATCAGTATAACAATACGAAGAGCTTATTATGCCATCTTCGCTTATTTCGCACGAAAAACTATACATTGTGGAAATTTACTATAAAAATATCCGAAAATTATGAAATTGCGTTATATTTAGTCTCATAAATCCTGCAAAGTAATCTCAATTTTGTCGCGACGCTAATAATACATGATAAGTAAAATGATTTAAAAGTACAAAAATCTTGTTATAAAATGTCGTGCAGTGGATTTGGATTAAAGATTGCATTAATATTGACCTAATTATTACTGACATATGCGTTACAACTCTTTTTTCAAATTTGTGCACATCGTGGTTCATCGCACCTGCATTATTTATGTACTTATTTAATGTGTGAAATTAAAAAAAAAATAAAACTTGAATTATTATAGAACTTTTGTTTGAAATTCATGTCTTTTATTCATAGTTTAACCAATGTATAAAAAAGTCGATATGCTATAATATTATTTCTTTTAATTACTTTCTATCTAATTCTACAAGATCAACCGTAATTGCCAGATTTCAATTAGTTATATTAGGATGTTATCATTGTTTTTGTTTTAATTATATATAGGGATATCTAATTAGGTTTTCTGGGTTTTAATTTGTTGTGGCGTTACTAATTAGTGATTAATATGATGATTTAAAGTACAAAAATTCTGATTTTTAGATAGTGGATTTGATTAAAGATTATATTAACATTGACATATCTAATTATTACAATCGTATGCATTATAGCTATGTTTTTTTAAATTCGTGCGCGTCGCAGTTCATTGCACTTGAACTATTTATATGCTTATTTAATATGTGGAATTAAAAGAAAAAAACATGAATTATTGTGGAACTTTTATTTGAAATTCATGTCTTCTATTCATAGTTAAACAAATGTATAAAAAAGTCGATACATAATTTCTCAAAAATTTGTGCTAGCTATAATAATATATCTTTTAATTTTCTTTAAATAAGAAAATTACAAGTATGATTAGAATTTTTTGATGGCTTAAAAATTTTGGCCAATCATGAGATCAGTTAGTAATAATCAATATCGTACTGTAAGTTAGATACCAAAAATGATTTCTACAAAAATTTCGCACGAAAAACTATACATTGCGGAAATTTTCTATATATAAAATGATCCGAAAATTATGAAAATACGATACATTTAGTCTCATAAATCCCGCAAAGTAATTGACTAAATGAGTCGAATTTTCTCAATTTTGGGACCATTTTAAATTCCTGTGAAGAGAGGGCTAAATATATTGAACCCTATCCTATGGAAATAAAAGTGTAATTTAGGCTAAAAATAAATAGAAGAATTGGTTAAATTCTACTGAATGTTGCTACCGAAAAATTTAGAAAATCCACCTTCTAGATTGTCATGGTTCGCAAAGAAATTTGGCTTTATTGTTGTAGTTTATAAAAAAATTGCTTTCAGATGTCATGTAGTGGATTCAAATAAAAATTGCATTTATATTAACCTAATTATTACAGGCGTATGTGTTACAAATCCTTTTTTTTAAAAAAAAAAGATGACATTAAAAAATAATTTTTTAATATTTTTAATTTTGAAATGTGTTTATCGAATTTAAATGAGCCCAAGATCGGATCTTAGGTTTCGAGTCATGATTTCTGGACCATAAAAATCTTAACAGAGTCAAAATCCTAATTTGAGAATTAACTTGTCAAGAATTCGACCAACTGCCTTTCCTTTCTATATTGTACATAAATTCTCAATTTAAAAACTTTGTCCCTCACCCATTTATTGTGTTACCCATAGAATTCAAATACTTTCGAGCAATGATATATCACAACTCAAGTATATATCTAATCATTAGTAGGAAATTAAATCCATATGATAAAACTACTTTTAGTAGGTGGAAAGTTAAATGCCGATGACGAAAAATTTGAAAAATCTACCTTGATTGTCACGTTGCGTACAGACAAACTTACTTAATAAAATATATTCTTTTTTGTCAGTTTTATTTAAATTGACTTTATTGGTTGTAGTTTGTCGCGACGCTGGTAAACGTGGTAAATATCATAATTTAGAATTACAAAAATCTTGCTTTCAAATACCGTGTTGCTGATTCTATTATAAATTGCATTAATTTTGACCTAATTATTACAATAATATGGCTTACACCTTTTTCTCCTTTGAAATCCGCTCGCATTACAACTCATTGCATCCGAACCATTTAGATATTTATTTAATGTGAAATTCAAAAAACATAAATTATTATGGAACTTTTGTTTGTAATTAATATTCTTTTGCATAAATTAATCAATTTATTTCAAAGAAGATACTTAAATTTTGAAATCTTGTGCGAGATATATAAATTATTCCTTTTAATTTTCTTTGAAAATAAAAATAACAAGTGTGAATAGAATATTTTGTGGGCTTAAAAAGTTTGGTCAATCATGAGAAAAGATGATTCAGTCAATTATGACTAATATGGTATGGTATGATACTCAACACGATTTGAGTAAAAACAGTAGTGCACGGTAGGAGAATCCAGCGTCGTACATGCGCTGCCTATATAATCCAGTAGGACACAATATGTAAGCTCACTCGGGGAAAAGAATTTGTCTTTCGTCTCTCACTCTTGAGGTTTCACACAATTTCTTTTCACTCTGTATTTTCCTCTCTTGTTAGTCACTCCTACCCCTTTTCCCCTTCCCCGCCGCCTCCGCCCGGAAGAAAACCTTAGATCGAACCCTTTTTCTTTTTTGCATGCAATTGAATTCTCTGGATGACGCCGATCCATAATCTGAACTTCTCTCTTTCATTTTCTACATTGTTTACAAGTACATCATCAGTGAGTTAAAAGAAGTAATTAAGGAGAAAAATGGTGGACTTGGGCTTTGAAATCAACCGTGCGGGTGGTGCCAAAGTCGAGTTGCGAGCCAATGATGCGGGCCCCTCTGAATTGAACAATGCGGAGTGGGTGGCAGGATCTCTGCGCAGAGTTAGAGCGCGTGAGGCCAATGGATTTGTCGTTTATACGAGGAACAAGACGTTCAAGAGAAGAAGCGAGGGTGTAAGTATAACTGAAGCGAGTTCGAACAGTGAGGGAGAATTGGAAATGAAGGAGGATGAAGTGGCAAAAATCGATGGGCATCCCGAGTTTGGGGATCTGGAGGAATGGAGCGTGCAAAATTAGCGGCGTCAGGTAGTCGGAAGATGTGCAAGGAAATCCTGATAGCAAGTCGCCCAACAACTCCTGCAGAGCTTTTACAGACGGGACTGTTGGAAGGATATTCAGTTTTCTACAACAGTGGCAAGGGGGTAACAATCAATAGACACCGTCGACATTATAAATAATATTATTATTATTTTTATTGACAGGACAAAAAAGTCTATTCAATCAGTATAACAATACGAAGAGCTTATTATGCCATCTTCGCTTATTTCGCACGAAAAACTATACATTGTGGAAATTTACTATAAAATGATCCGAAAATTATGAAATTGCGTTATATTTAGTCTCATAAATCCTGCAAAGTAATCTCAATTTTGTCGCGACGCTAATAATACATGATAAGTAAAATGATTTAAAAGTACAAAAATCTTGTTATAAAATGTCGTGCAGTGGATTTGGATTAAAGATTGCATTAATATTGACCTAATTATTACTGACATATGCGTTACAACTCTTTTTTCAAATTTGTGCACATCGTGGTTCATCGCACCTGCATTATTTATGTACTTATTTAATGTGTGAAATTAAAAAAAAAATAAAACTTGAATTATTATAGAACTTTTGTTTGAAATTCATGTCTTTTATTCATAGTTCAACCGATGTATAAAAAAGTCGATATGCTATAGTATTGGTTCTTTTAATTACTTACTATCTAATTCTACAATATCAACCGTAATTGCCAGATTTCAATTAGTTATATTAGGATGTTGTCATTGTTTTTGTTTTAATTATATGTAGGGATATCTAATTAGGTTTTCCGGGTTTTAATTTGTTGTGGCGTTACTAATTAGTGATTAATCTGATTCTTTAAAGTACAAAAATTCTGATTTTTAGATAGTGGATTTTATTAAAGATTATATTAACATTGACATATCTAATTATTACAATCGTATGCATTATAGCTATGTTTTTTTAAATTCGTGCGCGTCGCAGTTCATTGCACTTGAACTATTTATATGCTTATTTAATATGTGGAATTAAAAGAAAAAAACATGAATTATTGTGGAAGTTTTATTTGAAATTCATGTCTTCTATTCATAGTTAAACAAATGTATAAAAAAGTCGATACATAATTTCTCAAAAATTTGTGCTAGCTATAATAATATATCTTTTAATTTTCTTTAAATAAGAAAATTACAAGTATGATTAGAATTTTTTGATGGCTTAAAAATTTTGGCCAATCATGAGATCAGTTAGCAATAATCAATATTGTACTGTAAGTTAGATACCAAAAATGATTTCTACAAAAATTTCGCACGAAAAACTATACATTGCGAAATTTTCTATATATAAAATGATCCGAAAATTATGAAAATACGATACATTTAGTCTCATAAATCCCGCAAAGTAATTGACTAAATGAGTCGAATTTTCTCAATTTTGGGACCATTTTAAATTCCTGTGAAGAGAGGGCTAAATATATTGAACCCTATCCTATGGAAATAAAAGTGTAATTTAGGCTAAAAATAAATAGAAGAATTGGTTAAATTCTACTGAATGTTGCTACCGAAAAAATTTAGAAAATCCACCTTCTAGATTGTCATGGTTCGCAAAGAAATTTGGCTTTATTGTTGTAGTTTATAAAAAAATTGCTTTCAGATGTCATGTAGTGGATTTAAATAAAAATTGCATTTATATTAACCTAATTATTACAGGCGTATGTGTTACAAATCCTTTTTCTTTAAAAAAAAAAAGATGACATTAAAAAATAATTTTTTAATATTTTTAATTTTGAAATGTGTTTATCGAATTTAAATGAGCCCAAGATCGGATCTTAGGTTTCGAGTCATGATTTCTGGACCATAAAAATATTAACAGAGTCAAAATCCTAATTTGAGAATTAACCTGTCAAGAATTCGACCAACTGCCTTTGCTTTCTATATTGTACATAAATTCTCAATTTAAAAACTTTGTCCCTCACCCATTTATTGTGTTACCCATAGAATTCAAATACTTTCGAGCAATGATATATCACAACTCAAGTATATATCTAATCATCAGTAGGAAATTAAATCCATATGATAAAACTACTTTTAGTAGGTGGAAAGTTAAATGCCGATGACGAAAAATTTGAAAAATCTACCTTGATTGTCATGTTGCGTACATACAAACTTACTTAATAAAATATATTCTTTTTTGTCAGTTTTATTTGAAATTGACTTTATTGGTTGTAGTTTGTCGCGACGCTGGTAAACGTGGTAAATATCATAATTTAGAATTACAAAAATCTTGCTTTCAAATACCGTGTTGCTGATTCTATTATAAATTGCATTAATTTTGACCTAATTATTACAATAATATGGCTTACACCTTTTTCTCCTTTGAAATCCGCTCGCATTACAACTCCTTGCATCCGAACCATTTAGATATTTATTTAATGTGAAATTCAAAAAACATAAATTATTATGGAACTTTTGTTTGTAATTAATATTCTTTTGCATAAATTAATCAATTTATTTCAAAGAAGATACTTAAATTTTGAAATCTTGTGCGAGATATATAAATTATTCCTTTTTAATTTTCTTTGAAAATAAAAATAACAACTGTGAATAGAATATTTTGTGGGCTTAAAAAGTTTGGTCAATCATGAGAAAAGATGATTCAGTCAATTATTACTAATATGGTATGGTATGATACTCAACACGATTTGAGTAAAAACAGTAGTGCACGGTAGGAGAATCCAGCGTCGTACATGCGCTGCCTATATAATCTAGTAGGACACAATATGTAAGCTCATTTTGTCCTTTCGTCTCTCACTCTTGAGGTTTCACACAATTTCTTTTCCCCCTCCCCGCCGCCTCCGCCCGGAAAGAAAACCTTAGATCGAACCCTTTTTCTTTTTTGCATGCAATTGAATTCTCTGGATGACGACGATCCATAATCTGAATTTCTCTCTTTCATTTTCTACATTGTTTACAAGTACATCATCAGTGAGTTAAAAGAAGTAATTAAGGAGAAAAATGGTGGACTTGGGCTTTGAAATCAACCGTGCGGGTGGTGCCAAAGTCGAGTTGCGAGCCAATGATGCGGGCCCCTCTGAATTGAACAATGCGGAGTGGGTGGCAGGATCTCTGCGCAGAGTTAGAGCGCGTGAGGCCAATGGATTTGTCGTTTATACGAGGAACAAGACGTTCAAGAGAAGAAGCGAGGGTGTAAGTATAACTGAAGCGAGTTCGAATAGTGACGGATAATTTGAAATGAAGGAGGATGAAGTGGCAAAAATCGATGGGCGTCCCGAGTTTGCGGATCTGGAGGAATGGAGCGTGCAAAATTAGCGGCGTCAGGTAGTCGGAAGATGTGCAAGGAAATCCTGATAGCAAGTCGCCCAACAACTCCTGCAGAGCTTTTACAGACGGGACTGTTGGAAGGATATTCAGTTTTCTACAACAGTGGAAAGGGGGTAACATTCACTAGACAACGTCGATATTATAAATAATATTATTATTATTTTTATTGACCGGACAAAAAAGTCTATTCAATCAGTATAACAATACGAAGAGCTTATTATGCCATCTGCGCTTATTTCGCACGAAAAACTATACATTGTGGAAATTTACTATAAAATGATCCGAAAATTATGAAATTGCGTTATATTTAGTCTCATAAGTCCTGCAATGTAATCTCAATTTTGTCGCGACACTAATAATAGATGATAAGTAAAATAATTTAAAAGTACAAAAATCTTGTTATAAAATGTCGTGCAGTGGATTTGGATTAAAGATTGCATTAATATTGACCTAATTATTACTGACATATGCGTTACAACTCTTTTTTCAAATTTGTGCACATCGTGGTTCATCGCACCTGCATTATTTATGTACTTACTTAATGTGTGAAATTAAAAAAAAAATAAAACTTGAATTATTATAGAACTTTTGTTTGAAATTCATGTCTTTTATTCATAGTTTAACCAATGTATAAAAAAGTCGATATGCTATAATATTATTTCTTTTAATTACTTTCTATCTAATTCTACAAGATCAACCGTAATTGCCAGATTTCAATTAGTTATATTAGATGTTATCATTGTTTTTGTTTTAATTATATATAGGGATATCTAATTAGGTTTTCTGGGTTTTAATTTGTTGTGGCGTTACTAATTAGTGATTAATATGATGATTTAAAGTACAAAAATTCTGATTTTTAGATAGTGGATTTGATTAAAGATTATATTAACATTGACATATCTAATTATTACAATCGTATGCATTATAGCTATGTTTTTTTAAATTCGTGCACGTCGCAGTTCATTGCACTTGAACTATTTATATGCTTATTTAATATGTGGAATTAAAAGAAAAAAACATGAATTATTGTGGAACTTTTATTTGAAATTCGTGTCTTCTATTCATAGTTAAACAAATGTATAAAAAAGTCGATACATAATTTCTCAAAAATTTGTGCTAGCTATAATAATATATCTTTTAATTTTCTTTAAATAAGAAAATTACAAGTATGATTAGAATTTTTTGATGGCTTAAAAATTTTGGCCAATCATGAA